>OX424496.1:6939625-7539625 GCA_949152395.1 Agrochola litura
AACAAAACCAAAACAAAACAAAAACGAAAACAAAAACAAAACAAAAACAAAACAAAACAAAAACAAAACAAAATCAAAAACAAGAACAAAATAAAAACAAAACAAAAACAAAAACGAAAACAAAAACAAAACAAAAACAAAGCAAAAACAAATAAACAAATACAAAACAAAACAAAAACGAAAACAAAACAAAAACGAAAACAAAACAAAACAAAAACGAAAACAAAAACAAAAACAAAACAAGAACAAAACAAAACCAAAACAAAAACAACTACAAAACAAATACAAAACAAAACAAAACCAAAACAAAAACAAAACAAAAGCAAACCAAAACAAAAACAAAACAAAACAAAACTAAACAAAACAAGAACAAAACAAAAACAAAACAAAAACAAGAACAAAACAAAAACAAAACAAAAACAAAAATGAAAACAAAAACAAAACAAAAACAAATAAACAAATACAAAACAAAACAAAAACGAAAACAAAACAAAAACGAAAACAAAACAAAAACGAAAACAAAAACAAAACAAAAACAAAACAAAAACAAAACAAGAACAAAACAAAACCAAAACAAAAACAACTACAAAACAAATACAAAACAAAACAAAAACAAAAGCAAACCAAAAAACAAAACAAAACAAAACAAGAACAAAACAAAACCAAAACAAAAACAAAAACAAAACAAAACAAAACAAAACAAAAACAAAAACAAAAGCAAACCAAAACAAATACAAAACAAAACAAAAACAAAACAAGAACAAAACAAAACCAAAACAAAACAAAACAAAAACAAATCAAAATCAAAAACAAGAACAAAACAAAAACAAAAGCAAAAACAAAACAAAAATAAAACAAAAACAACTACAAAACAAATACAACACAAAACAAAAACAAAACAAGAACAAAACAAGAACAAACATAAACATACAAACATTCAAACATTCATTCAAACATTCATTCAAACATGCAAACATACAAACATGCAAACATACAAACAAACAAACATTCAAACATACAAACATACAAACATTCATTCACACATACATTCAAACACACAAACATACAAACATTCAAACATCCAAACATACAAACATACAAACATACAAACTTACAAACATACAAACATGCAAACATGCAAACATACAAACATACAAACATTCAAACATACAAACATTCAAACATACAAACATTCATTCAAACATACAAACATTCAACAAGACTCGTCCTCGACAGCCGGTGGAATTTCGTTGAACATTTCCGACGTTTGGCTCCCAGACTGGAGCGGGCCGGGGCTGCCTTGAAGCGGCTCCTGCCCAATCTAGGGGATCCGAACGCCTCCTGCCGGAGGCTCTACGCGGGGATCGTGCGGTCCATGGCCCTCTACGGGGCGCCGGTGTGGGCGCGTTCATTGAGGCTGCGGCCAGCCCGCCGGTTGAACGCGTCCCAGAGGGTCATGGCCATTCGGCTGGCCCGAAGATACCGCACGGTCTCCTGCGAGGCGGCGAGCCTCCTTGCCGGATTACCGCCATGGGATCTGGAGGCAAAGGTCCTCGCGCACATCTGGGAGTGGCGCGAGGAGGCGAAACGCCGGGGCTTAACTCCGATGCCGCAAGAAATCGCGGCACAGCGGACAGAGCTCCGGCGGGATCTCATGGCGTCATGGAGAGTGCGATTGTCGCAACCCCGTGCTGGGCACGCCACAATTGCGGCGATAAGACCCCTCTTTGAGGAGTGGCTTGAGAGACGCCACGGCGTCCTCACCTTCCGCCTGACGCAGGTCCTCACCGGACACGGCTGCTTCGGGAGGTTCCTGTTTAGGATAAGGCGGGAGGAAACACCCGGGTGTCACCATTGTGTGGATCGGCCTGAGGACACGGTGGAGCATACGGTGGAGGTCTGCCCGGCTTGGGCGGAGCAACGCCGTGTCCTCGTGGAGGCGATCGGTGGCGGTGATCTCTCGCGTCCGGCCCTGGTTCAGGCCATGGTACGGAGCGAGAGGAAATGGCAGGCCGTCACCTCCTTCTGCGAAGCGGTAATGCTCGCGAAGGAGGAGGCGGAACGCGTGAGGGAGAGGCAAATTTCGCGCCCTCACGCCCCAAACCGCCGCAGGAGGAGACGCCCGGGGCGGGAATCGCGAGCCGATTTCCGGCCACCGTAGGCGCGGGCTTGCGGACGGTGAGCAATGGGTAGCTCGCCGTCCGGTAAGGACCAAGCCCGGGTCGACGGCGCGTTGTGTTCCACGCGCGCCTCAAAGAGATGTCAGCAGAATTGACGGGGTCCGTTAGGGCCAATGCCTGCCGGGGGTTCGAAGACAACCGATGGGGACATCGTGGCCCCCGGCAACAGGGCAACCGAAGGAACACGGGTGGGTTTTAGTCAGTAAGAGTCTGACACGCCCTCCCGCTCCACCCAGAGCGGGAGAAGTTATTTGATAATTTCCCACCCAAAAAAAAAAAAAAAAAAAAGGACTAAGTATAAAAGCGGCGATCGCGCGTCGCGCCTCGTCCCAGCCCGTCCCATCTTTTGATGTCCTCCCTCCGGATAACGCCCTAAGCCGAGGCTCGAACCCCGCAGGGGGTGCCCTTAGCGCGCGTTCATCCTAAGCTTTTTAGCTTAGTTTTATATAATGTGCCCTGGCTGGAGGCTTTGAGTGTAGTAGCTTGAGGCAGCCACAGGATTGACCGGTTAAACAGTGACGGTTTCTCAAAACGAGCTGTGAGATGCCATTCCGAAAAAAAAAAAAAAAAAAAATCGCGCCTCGTCAGTCAGTTGACGATTAGCGTTCGGAGCGATAAGTTCGTACCTACCTACTTACAAGCTGGCTAGCCTGCTGCCTGCTTGTAAGTTCTACTTCCTGCTGTATTCTGATTATATCAGTTTTGTACATTTCTTCTTTGGACTAAACTTTGTCTCATAATCGCAGTAACGATTGTGCATTATTTTGACCCCACCATCCTGACGTGTAACATTATTAAAATGAAGATTATCAAAAGAATGGAACTTTGGCTTAAAGGTGTTAAACGTGTTGCAACAACATCTTCTAATGACGCTGAATGTTCAAAAGCGGCGCGGAGAATACAGCAATTACCGATCCAGACGAAAAAAGGAAGTATGATGAATCATATATCATTTTCGGATTTGTTGATTCCAACGGCTCACCTCTCTGCATGTTATGTAGTAAACTGCTTCCTAATAGTTCCATGGCACCTGCCAAATTGCGCAGACATTTAGAAACTGTACACCCCGAGTCTAAAGACAAGAATAAAAAAAATTTTGTTCGTAAAAAAGAACAGATAACTGTTCTTTTTTACGAACAAAAATGGAAAGTCAAAAAAATATGATGCATAACATACATAACATAACATCACGCCTTGTTTCCCCGAAGGGTTGGGCAGAGGTGTCCCTGTAGCAGGTACACCCACATTTCGCCAGTTATGTTTAAGTCCCATGTAATAGGGGGCGAGCCTATTGCCATCAACCGGGCACAAATCCAGACTCCAAGCTGCTACTGAGAAATTTCAGATAGAAAAACCCAATAACACTTTGCCCAACCCGGGAATCGAACCCAGGACCTCATGCTCAGCAGTAGCGCTTGCGACCACTAGACCAACGAGGCAACGAGGCGAAATATGATGCATGTAACACAAACTATCAATGAAAAGGCCACGGAGGCATCATATTTAGTTAGCTATCGCATTGCACAAGCAGGTGAAGCGCACACTATCGCTGAGAATTTAATAAAGCCATGTGTGTTAGACATAACAAAATGTATGCTCGATGAAAAATCTGCAAAGCATCTTTCTACTGTACCGCTATCAAACGATACTGTTTCACGGCGAATCCATGATCTGGCAAGCTACGTCAAACAAGAACTAGTTGCACGTCTACAAAAAACACGATTCGCCTTGCAAATGGATGAGTCAACTGATGTCATTGGTCTGCCTATCTTGCTGGTTATCATGAGATATCCTTATGAACGTTATTTTGAAGAAGACATGCTTATGTGTTCACCGCTGCCCACAAACACTACCGGGGAAGAAATTTTTAATAAAATAAACATATTTTTTAAAGAAAATAATCTTAGTTGGAACGATTGCATTGACATTTGTACAGATGGGGCCAAGGCGATGACAGGTAAAACAGCAGGAGCAGTATCACGAATAAAAAGTAAAGCGCCTAATTGTAGTTCCAGCCATTGTATTCTGCATAGACAAGCACTTGTGATGAAGCAAATGCCGTCAAATCTAAAATTAGTTATGGATGAAGCGGTAAAAATAATTAATTTTATCAAATCACGACCACTACAATCCCGATTGTTCTCATTATTGTGTGAAGATTATGGCAGCAAACATAAAACACTGCTGCTCCATACAGAAGTGCGATGGCTGTCTCGGGGTAAAACTTTAACAAGGCTATTTGAACTTAGAGCCGAGTTACAAATGTTTCTTTCAGCAGATACAGTTTCTTTTAATTTGAAAGACCGTTTGTATGATAAAACTTGGTTGTTCCGATTGTCTTTTATGGCGGATATCTTTCAAAAACTGAACGAATTGAATTTATCTTTGCAAGGTAAACAGACAACAGTGTTCCAGGCCTATAACAAAATAACTGCCTTCAAAAGAAAATTAGATTTTTGGATTATTTGCGTTGGTAAGAGAGAAATAGAAAGCTTTACGTCACTCAGTGAGTTTGTTAGCGATAACGACTCAGAAATGTTTCAAGATGATATGTTTGAAGAATTGGTCCAATATCTCACTTCGATGCGCGCATCTTTTGAAAAGTATTTTCCCGAAGAACAGAATACAAAAATGAAGCTGAATTCATGGATTCATAATCCTTTTTTACCCAACTTGCAAAAGCCCGAAAGTATGTCAAACGAGATATATGAATCTCTTTTAGAAATGTCATCAGACACAAGTATGGAGTCACTGTTCAAAACGACGCCTCTCAACGATTTTTGGTGCAGAATCCGTGATGAATATCCAATGCTTGGCAGAATGGCTCTGAATATTCTTCTCCCGTTCCCAACAACATATTTGTGCGAAACAGGATTCTCAACCTATGCAGCCACGAAAACAAAATATCGCAATAGACTGGACGCCGAACCTGATATGAGACTTCAAATGTCTTCCATCAAACCTGATATCAACCAATTGATGAAAAATAATAAACAGTTTCATACCTCCCATTAGTTCAGATTTTTTCATTTTTAATATCTTCTATTATTGTACTTGCCATGTGGTAAAGTAAGTAATAATTAGTAACTGTTACATTGTACAGACGCCAGCACATCAAGCTACCCGAAACTGTCAAATTTTCCCAATCAACTTTGAATCTTATGCTTCAGCGATAAAGTTGAAAATCTATCAAATAAATTTGACAGATTGTAGTAGCCTATGTGCTGGCGTCTGTACTTTTATTATGCTTTTAATAAAGAATACACTTTTAAAAACTATTGTTTTATTGTAGGGTTCCGTCAAGTATTTTGCTTGTCAAAAGGGTTCCGTGACCAAAAAAGTTTGAGAACCGCTGGTCTACAGTGTAAAATAAAATAAAAAGTAAATAAAAAACGAAATCATTTATTATCTAGACTTGTCGGCACGGCGAGGATCGAACTCGAAATCAAAAGACAGTGTCTACTCTGTGCGGTTGTGCGAGTTATTTGTGATATTGTGTGTCACGTATTTATAGGAATGCACACCCATTAAATCCGCATAGCCACGTGAGCGCACATATAAACGTTTAGACGCGAATAGTTTGTGTCTTTCCCGAGACACTCAGCGGCGCTAGTGCAGCGCAATGTGAAGTTGCTTCAAATTTTACGCGACAGGTGGAGCTGAATTATGATTAAAGATTTTTTTTGTTGATAGTAAGTACTCGTAGATAAAATAATATTTGATAACAGAACAAGATTAGAAATATTTATATTATCTGATTTAGGTAGGGTAGGCAGTGTCTTTTTGTCTTTATGAAACGCTCGCCCGCTGCATGCATCATATTTTTTTGACTTTCCAATAACTGTTCTTTTTTACGAACAAAAAATTTTTTATTCTTGTCTTTAGACTCGGGGTGTACAGTTTCTAAATGTCTGCGCAATTTGGCAGGTGCCATGGAACTATTAGGAAGCAGTTTACTACATAACATGCAGAGAGGTGAGCCGTTGGAATCAACAAATCCGAAAATGATATATGATTCATCATACTTCCTTTTTTTCGTCTTTGAAACCGTGGAGCTTGACGTCGTGGCATCATCGTCTGGATCGGTAATTGCTGTATTCTCCGCGCGTACTGCTTTTGAACATTCAGCGTCATTAGAAGATGTTGTTGCAACACGTTTAACACCTTTAAGCCAACGTTCCATTCTTCTTTAATAATAATGTTACACGTCAGGATGGTGGGGTCAAAATAATGCACAATCGTTACTGCGTTTATGAGACAAAGTTTAGTCCAAAGAAGAAATGTACAAAACTGATATAATCAGAATACAGCAGGCAGTAGAACTTACAAGCAGGCAGCAGGCTAGCCAGCTTGTAAGTAGGTAGGTACGAACTTATCGCTCCGAACGCTAATCGTCAACTGAATGACGAGGCGCGTTTTTTTTTTTTTTAAAGGGCATCTCGCAGTACTGACCACTAAGGTCTTGGCTGCTTAACCGGATTTTCCTGTGGGTGCCATAAGCTTCTACACTTAGAGCCTCCAGCCAGGAGCTTTTTGAACTTATTCTAAATTAAAATTAAGCGAATGCTCGCTAAGGGCACCCCCTGTGGGGTACGAACCTCGGCTTAGGGCATCGCTAATGGGAGGACAGCAAGAAGGGACAAGCTGGATTAAATGAATATTTTCATCATGATTATTATGCGGGGTATTTAAAGCTATGTGCTCAGCTGCAACAACTGCTGGCACCTCGTTTTCGAGCAAGGGTCGGGGGGGAGTTTCATTTACTCGGGGATTCGGTCGCGATCGCAAAGGACCTCGGCGGCGAGGTCGGAATGACGGGAGGCGTCTGTTTTTGTGCACTGTACTGGTGGCCCTATTCTGCTCCTGGAGGAGTGTAATGGGGTCATCTGGGTCGGAGAGTACATGCCTTGGACGGCGGGTCTGACTAATTCGGGATGGGATATAATCGGCTGCCTCGACAACCAGAGGTTTGCGATGTCTGAGAGCGGAGTCAAAGTAACGCTTGGTCATGCGTTTAAGAAACTGGTGAATGGTTAGGATTTTACAGTCGAGATGGAGGATCTCGTTTCTGACGAACCAGGGGGCTCCCGTGGCCTTGCGAAGGAATCGGTTCTGTAGGGTCTGCATCCAATGGATGGAACGGGGTTTGGCGTGGGCAAAGACTGCTCCCGCATAAGTCATGATGGGACGAATGCACGCTGTATAGGTGCACTCGACGCAATTTGCACTTAAGTGACAATTTGCTGCGTGCATTTAGAATGAAGTGAAGTCTACCTAGAGCGAAAGCGGCTCGCGAACGAACCGTCTTTATGTGCTCTGAAAAGGAGAGATGATGGTCTAGGATCACACCGAGGTATTTGGCTCGCTTCTCCCAAGGGATCGGCTTGCCGAACAAGGTGATTGGTCGGGGGAGGGGGAGGGATCTGGATCTCGGTTTTGAGAATAAAACCGCTTGACTTTTGTCGGGATTTACTTCGATTCTCCACCGTCTAAACCAGGCTCCAAGGTTATTGACAGCCCTTTGTAGATTTAGGAGAGACGAAGGGGAATTACCTTTACAGATGATCGCAGTGTCGTCTGCGAACAGAGCGAGCTGTGTCCTACTGTGTTTGGGGATATCGCTAGTAAATAGCGTGAATGCGAGGGGAGCTATCACTGAGCCCTGAGGGACTCCTGCCCTTATGGGGCGGGGGGAGGATAGGGCTCCTTCGATACGGTAGCGGAAGGTGCGGTTCGACAGGTAGTCTCGTAAGATGAGCACGAGACGATCTGGCACACCGAGTTTGTAAAACTTATATAATAAGCCGTTGTGCCAGTCTTTGTCGCAGGCTTTCGCTATATCGAAGAAAACCGCACATGTCTGCCGGCCGTGGGTGAAACCACATTTGACCAGCTCGACGATACGGTGGACCTGATGCACGCTAGAGTGCTAAGTTCTAAAACCGAACTGCTCGTTGGGAATGAGGCCCTTAGTCTCTGAGACGCTTATAAATAAGCCTCTCATAGATTTTGCCGAGGACTTTGAGCAGACTGATAGGGCGGTTACTAGAGGGCTCGTTTTTCGGCTTGCCGGGCTTTGGGATACCTATGACTGTGGCCTCCTTCCACGTCTGGGGAAAGATATTATTACTTAGAGCACCATTGAAGATGGTGGTCAATAGCATGATCAAGTGAGCTGGGAAGAGCTGGACCACCCTGTTGGTGAGTCCGTCTGAGCCGGGGGCTTTACAAGTTCTAAGACCTTTGATTATCTCGTGTACCTCATCTGGTTCGATGGGGGGCAAGGGAAAGTCAGGGTCATCAACGGGAGGAAGGGAGGCTCTACGTTCAACTTCAGCGTCGACCTTATCGAGGTGAGCTTTGTCTACTGGTAGGGAACTGGGAGAGCATTGGGCTTCTAGACTATCGGCTAGGCACTCTGCTTTGTCAATGTCGTCGAAGGCAATCGTTTTATCGGGGCGGACTAATGGGGGCAGTGGAGCTGACTGAAGGGACCTAAGTTTCCTCTGGAGTTCCCAGAAGGCTAGATGAGAAGGCTCGAGATCGCCCAGCATCTTGTCCCAACCCGCGTCACGCAGCTCCACAATGCGTGTCCTTACAGTTCTCTGAAAGTAGCGCATGTGGGCTTTGTTGGCGGCACAGGGAAAGACGCTGTAGGCACGAGTAGCCGCGTTCTTCTCAGTCATCAGGGCACGCACATCGTCGGGGAGTTTCAAGTAACAGGGATCTGTTGCTGGAACCTCCCTTGAGCAGTCGCTCAGGACGGTTTGTACGTTCTCCGTGAGTGAGTCGATCGCGGCTGTCGTGTCAGCGATTGAGTCAAATTGGTCGGGGATAGCGTCTAGTAAGTGGGACGTGTTGGATTTCAGCTGAACGTTTACTTTATTCCAGTCCGTCATCTTTTTAGTGGGGAGGGGGTGGTTGGGGTCAGAGGGACCTATGCGGGAGATGAGTTTAAAGATAACCGGACGGTGGTCAGAGGTAAGCTCGTGCACCGTTTCTATGGAGTCTAAGCGTAAATTAACGTTCTTAAGGAGCGTTAAGTCAAGGACGTCAGGGGTATGACTGATGATATGAGGATAGTGAGTGGGACTCATCGGAGCGATGATGTCGAAGTTTAGGGAGGAGGAGAGGTCGAACAAGTGCTGACCTCTGGTATTGGTGTTGGAGCTATTCCAAGAGGGATGTTTGGCATTGAGATCGCCCGCAATAATGACGGAGTTACTCATGCCGAACAAGAGTTCGAAATCATTAGAAAGTAGTTGGAAGTTTTCCGAAGCTACGGAAGGAATGGAAGGGATATAGACCGACACTAGAGTGATCGGTTCGTGACCAGTCATGCCTAGAGGACAAACTGATACTTCTAATCGAGAGAGAGGGGGAGGGTCCAATGGGATGCAGTACAGATCCTTTTTGTAATAGATAAGGGTGCCACCCTTATGACAACGCGTTCTATCGTTCCGAATGATACGATAGTTAGCTATGGAGGGATTGCCTCTATGGGGCTTTAGAAAAGTTTCCTGGATGAGGAGAATATCTAACTGATGAGCGCGGAGGAATTCCGCGATTTCATCTTTTTGATTGATTAAGCCATTGGCATTATAGGTGCCTAGCTTGAGGGATCGGGGTTTAAACCTTTCATGAGTGGCGTTATACATGATGGGGGGGTCTATTAAAGGAAATGAGGGCTTGCGTAATATCCGGGTACGCGCGATAAATTCTTTGAATTAGTCCCATGTCACCCGACATTTGGGCTGCGATTATGTCCTCAGTCATTTTCGTAGCCCTAGGGGTACAGAAGGTTGAGAACGTGGAGCTAATAATGCCGAATGCATTGTTAACGGGGTCTAAATTAGCCACGGGAGTGGAAGCGGGGCGCGGAGCTTTAGGAGCGGTGGAGGGATTCACGGTGGGCGCAGAGGGCGCGGGGAGCGCCGAAGGCGTGGATCGCGAGGGAGCGGGGAGGCCGGAGGGAGGGGGGAGTCGATGGACACGCGGGTCCATGAGAGTGTAATGAGGGGTATGAGGGGGAGGGGGGTGCGGGATACCTAGGGCTGGGAAAGCCTGCTGGTGGTTTAACATAGTCCAAGGGCTAGGCCTCTGAGGGCTTAGCCGCTCGGGAATCTGAGAGGAGGGGAAGGGTTGATAATTCCTTTGTTTTTGCTGTCTAGCGTCTAAACGCTTAGTCAGCTTACCTGAGTTAGCCTTAGGGGCTTTTGAACAACCGCGGTAGTTGGCTGTGTGACCCTCGAGGCCGCACAGCACGCAACTAGGCGGGGTTTGGCAATCGTTACGGTCCTTAGGGCGCGGGCAGTCAGTGGTACCGTGGTCGCCCAGGCACTTTACACACCTGGGTTTTGCATGGCAATTCTTTTGCGAATGGCCATACAACTGACATCGGTGACACTGACCGATCGCGCTATTTTTCCAGGGCTTCTCAATGGTGAAGCCCGCTAAATGACATATGGTCCTAATATTAAAAATGGGGTGATGCCCCTCAGTAGGGGAGCATACGACGAGAACCATGTCGTATGCTTCCCCACCGCGCGAGCGGTGCATACGGCGCACCTCATCAACGGGGATGTTTTGCGACTGAAGGTCGGCTAGAATTTCGGCGGGGGGGATTTCTTTGGGGATCTTCTTGATCACCACTCTAATCTGTCTGTCTTCTGGGAGAGAGTAGGTGTGGAATGACACACCTCTGTCTCTCAGGACCCTAGTTAGTTCCCTATAGTCTTTCGACGATGGGACCTGAACTTTTATACCCTGTTGGGTTGACCTGGCATTTGTGTAGGCTATCTTGAGCTCTACACACCACTTTGATACTGCCGTCCACTTCTCCTTGTCCTGAATGAACACGGGAGGTGGAGGCGCGACCTTTTTAGGGCCGGAGCTAGTTGTTGTTGCGTCAGCCTGAGAGGATGACGCAATCGGGCGGGGGGAGGTGGGGGGGGGGGAAGCTACTGTAGCGCACGTAGCGGTATCAGTTAGGCTAACTATCGGAGGGGTGACGAGGCGCGACGCGCGGTCGCCGCTTTTATACTTAGTCCTAGACTCGAACTCGAACATTCTCAAAAATACTCGAGTCGGCGCCTTTGATAAACAAAAAGCGGAAATAAAAATAGAAATACAAAAAAATGCGTTGTAAACAATCTCGACTTTATGTTTTTGTAGATAGAGCCGAAAGTCGCTTGTTCACAACTATAGCGTCTAATTCAGAGGCGGCTTTTATCAAAGGGACTGCGCGCTCACAAGTATACGCGCGGCGGGCGAAGTCAAAACGTTCGACCAGTGATCAGAGAGAGGTGTTTTGATTTTTTTTCTAAATTCTTGCGGAACCCCTACAGGGGTATCGCGGAACCCTAGGGTTCCGCGGAACACACTTAGAGTACCGCTGTACTATGTCACAATTATACATACTATGAATTTAATTAGTATGGATTTTTACAAAAAACCGGTCCAAGAACTAGTAGGAATCGCGCACAGAGGGTTCCATGTAATTTTAAATTTTCATCGGCGAGGCCTATATTCGTCAGAGAATTTTAAAACACTGCACACTGCGGTGTAGCATATTGCAGTTTTAGGTCAGCGCCATCTCTTGACCAATAGTGGAACTGATGTAATTTTTGTTTTGTTGATCTGAGTGTGCTATTTAGAGACTTTCTATCACATAGAATAATTTCAGATTTTTCTCTATGCAAACTTCGGAGAAAGGGGGGGGACGGTATTTTTTTTTTAGATTTCTCGTGACAAGTCACTAAAAAAAAAGATAAATGTTTGAAAATGTGCAAATAGCGCTCTTTCATATGATACCCCACATGCCATAGTAGCCCCACTTCGAATTTTTAAGACACTGTTGCAAAAAAATGTAAATATTTTTATTTCTTTCTTATTTGCAAAATAGTTAGGCAAACGTGATCTAAAACTATTCCAAATTTCAAGTTGATAGCATTCGTAATTCTTGAAATATCCAGCTGTGACAGACAGATGGACAGTAGACAGACTGAGTCGCACCATAAGGGCTCCTTTTTACCATTTTGGTACAGAACCCCAAAAATGTGATCCTGAAAGATGCATAGCCAAAGCAGTCATTTGCTCTCTTTGTATGTTTTTGTTGGCGGTCCTTTTCTACTAACTCGCTAAGGGTCGGCGCAAATCAGGCAAAGCGGTTGTCATTGCCAAACAGAAATCGACTTTAATTTAAGGAAAGCAATGTAGATATTTGTTTGGCAGTGACAACAACAGCGCTGCCCTTTGCCAGATATGGGCCGGCTGTAATGGAATATCAGAGCATTCAAATAAAATAACGATCATAAATTGATAATAAATAATTTATTCCTAAATAAGAACATCATTATTTTTCATATGTGTAAACCATTTGTGTGCCCACAGGCAGATTGGTTCCATTGGAGACTAATTCTACAGTGACTGCAGTTAGGTCTACTTTTAATACCGATGCGTTGTCTAAAACTACACATTTGCTCTCGTGGTCTCCAGGAACAGGAATCGTCCGGGGACCTAACACAGGATCTTTGTACCTCCACAGTTTTAAGCTGCTCAAGTCTGAAAAGATGAAAATATAAGGCGAATTAGTTGCTAATTGCAGACAATCAATAATTAACAAGAATGAAACTGGGTGCTATAGCGAGGTACGTGTTTTTCCATGTTTATTTTACATTTTTGTACAGAATTTTCATTTATCTAATATTCTGACCTTTAATCGCCTTGACTTCTTTAGCAATCTTGACCTTCACTTTTTCGACAGTATCACCATCGGACAGGGTAGCCGATACCGTGAACAGTCCGTTCAGAGCCGTCGGGTTGATAAACGTGGCGTCTACGCCCGACTCGACGCTGAACGAGATGTGAGGCTGACCCGGTGCGCAATCTTCTTTTGTTTTTTCGGGAGCTTCAGCGTCATCTGTGAATTTTACTTCTATAGAATCCAGCTGGAAAAGGAGAAAAATTTTATTATTCATTTAATAAGGACACTCATTTAGCCGTAAATCACGAGCGCACGTTCTGTGACTTATAAACATGCACATAAGGTATAAATTACAATGATCGTGCAATAAATTATTTCTTTCTTATTGGGCAAAGTAAACAAAGTATGTCACACTGGAATCATTTTCCCGTATTAAAACTTAGACACACTAGAAGAGTGTGTAAAAAAAAAATTAAACCCGAGAAAAAAGAAATAACAACAGTTGGCAAATAATCAATCTCACTCAGAACAAACAAAACACAAAGATTGTAGTAAAGTAACAGGAAGAAATCGACTCACATCTAAAGTATTAAGTAAATACAATTTATTCTCCAGCAGAATGGCGGCCTCGTCGAAGGGCAGGCCTACAGACAGTGCCTCGATTCCAATGCGCTCCATATTCTCTCTGGCTGCTTGCACGAACGGCATCACTCTCTTCATGTATTTCTTTAGTTCGGGAATAGCACCTAGCTTGGTGGATATTACTTTGTTGTCGGGAAGACCTGCTGGCTGCAAATGACAAGGTGTTTACACTTCTTATAATCATACATGGCAAGAATAGAACAGAATTATGCCAAGTAATTGGCACGCAAAGCTCGATGCAAAAAAGCAAAGAGTTTGGAGGTCATCATTATTATTCATACAAGGATAAATTTTAATAAAGACTAGGCAATGGCTGAACGAGTATTTGCATAATCAGCCTATAATGTTCCCACTGTTGGGATACAGGACACAGGCTTCCTCTCTTCGAAAGGAAGTGGGCTCTAATCTACCACGCGGGCCCAGTGCGGGTTGGTAGATATCACATATCTTTGAATTTTTGGTTCTAGAACATTCCGGTTTCCCCACGATGTTTTCCTTCACCGTTTCCTTCACCGTTTTGAAAGCTGTGGTGATGAAATTATTTCCTTAAAGTAAAGAGATTGCCTGGGTTCGAACCTAAGACGTACAACTCGGTAAGTCGGGGCCGTTACCACTGGGCCAGCACTGCTCAATCAAAACGAGTGTTTGTCATGAGCAAAATTTTCGTCATGTTTTACATCAATCGAGAAGAAATATAGAGATTTGCTTACCCCATTAACTTCCTTCAGAGTAGTCAAAATGATATGCTGCCACTTAGGATACTCTTTAGCGATCCAAATAACGGCCTTATTTGGTTTCTTCTCAGGTTTAGGTGCCTCTCCCTTCTTAGGCTTCTTCACCGCGCAATGGTTCTTTAAGTAGATACGGAAGGAATGCGCCGCGTCCATCAAGTAGTTGCTGGCTTTGATTGAAACCTCGTCGATTTCACCCGCTACTGGCCAAAGCTCGTGGAGGATGCTTGTTTTCTGGTGGAAAGAAATCAACTATCAGAAAGTATTTCTAAAAGTTATTGGAACAGTAGTACCTTTGGATGAGATAAAAGGGAATTGGAAATAGTATATTATGCAATTAGTGAATAAAGGACGGATTTAAAGCGAGGGCCATAGACGAATCACGAGCAAGTGAAGGATTCGAACAACCGAATCACGACCGTAGGGAGTGATTCATGATGATTCAAATGTTAGAATCCTTAGCGACGCGAGTGACTACGAGAAAAATAAATATTTAAGCGAAAATAGACATTTAATGAAGAAAAAAGGAAGGTTAAACTAATTAAAATGTACATTAAAATTGGTGGTGTGTTCTAAATTCAAACACCAAAATAGTGATTAAAAGTGCTTTTTATTCACTGTTTTCAGTGATTAAAATAAGCTTTTTAGAGGGGGCATGGTATAAACATTGTTAAATTTATCTATTCGCACCCTTCATTCTAATGAACTGTAAAAAGTAAATTTGGACTTGGTGCGCAATTTTGATATACTCCAGCGCAGCGGGTTAATTGCGTAACACACATACAAAAAAATTGGAAATTGGTCGCATTTTCTTTCATTTTGACAGTTCAGTCACGTTCGTTGCGTTATTTACGTTGTTGAGCAGACGAATTTATGAAATCTAAAGAGCAATGGATTAGAAACGCGTAGATCGCTTTTTGTTGGATATAAAAGAAGCGAAAAGCTGCATAGGTACTTATATCGTAACGAATGAAAGTCAATTTAATTATTTAAAATTTTTTGTGCGTATTATAAGCGTGTTTTTTTTTAACTACATTTTTTTTTTCAAGTTAGTGTAATAAAAAGTACCCACATTTCCCAGCAGCTCCCACACGTGCTCAGCGACATGCGGACATATCGGCGACATCAACTTCGCCTGCGTTTCAATATACCGCGTCACCAGCTCAGCATGCATGCCCCCTTCAGAACATAACTCCCTGTACTTATCCCGAGCCGCTTGAAGCTCAAAGAAGCCAGACTTCAACGCCTCTTTGAACAACATCTTGTTATAGTTGTCGTCGGTCTGATTGATCTTAGTGTTCATCTCGCTTACGAATACTTTATCGTGGAAATTGTATGCTCCTGAAAAAATTAGTTAAAATTAAATTGCTACATGGTGATTGAATAAACGCAGTACATTTATCTATATAAATTTAGCATACTCATCGTTCCCTTACAATTTATTTAGCCTAGGCAGATAAGGTGGCTATACAATAGCAAAATTAAAAAAAAACTAAATTCAAAAGTCATTTATTCAAACTAGGCTGAGAATTAGCACTTTTCGAGCGTCAAAATTACATAAGACAGTCCCCCAAAAACGCCCACCCTTCACCAAAGCCATTTCGAACTCTCCAAAAGCCATTATAAAGTAGCATAAACATTTTACCTGTACGCAGAGTCGATTTCGCCGCAATAATTTCCTTCACCCACTCAATGAAAGTATACAGCCTCAAGATCGCCGCATCAGCAGTGTTCTCAACAAAGTTGGCGTCTTCCACTGAATCTCCCGCATCCGCTAAAGTAAGACGCATTCCATCAGCGCTGAACTTATCAATACTTTCCTTCAGTGTCAAGAAGTTTCCGTCAGACTTTGACATCTTGGCAGAGTTCAACATTAAGTGACCGTTAGCCCTGATGCCTTTCGGCCATTTTTCTTCTTCTTTAGGCCACAATGCGCAGTGATTGTAAATGTAGAACGTTAAATGGTTCTGGATCAGATCTTTTCCTGACGCTCTGAGATCTACGGGATACCTTTACAAAGATAAAATAAGAAGTTTATTAGAAAGAAGATAGATGAGAAAGGATGTAAACACTGAGATGGCAAATGATCAAAATTTGAATTGTACAAAAAGATGTTATGCGTCAACCCCAATCCCCAAATATTCATGATTAATAAAATATTAATAATATATTATATAATAATGATATAATATAATAATAATTAATGATATTCTGCCCTTATCCCAATTTTTATTTTTTTACTATTTTATTTTTTATTGTTCTTTTTTAACCCCTACTGTATTTTCATTTCTGAAATCTGGAACGCTGTCGTGTCCCTCTTGGAGGTGTTAATAGCTGCAACACAGTTTTTAAAATTAATGTAGCTATTTACGAAGGCAATAAAGTAAATTGTGTTTTTGTTCCAATAAAGATTTAATTTATTTAGAGTTGGCGGAGCATGTATTTTTCGCTTACACTAAAGGAATTGAATTAAGGGCTGAAGAACGAAAAAATTGTATGCATTAACCCGTTTGATACGGACAGACATACGATAAGGATAATGACTGTTGGCGTATTTTTAATTCCTTATCGTGTGCGGTATACGTCGATAGTCAACAAAGCAAGTACCTATCGAAATTAAGTGCTCTTGATACGTGTCGCAACTCGCTAAAATAAAATATAGTTTGATTTGTTTGTTTGTTTGATGTGTTTTGATGGAATTGAATCGGTTGATGAAAATTATTAAGTTTGAAAGGCTATTTACCAAAATTGGAAAGACTTCTTCATTCGATCTAAAGAGGCTTTGGGCACTTTTGTATTTTTCGGGAAGGGTGCGTCTTTGAAGAATATGTAATCCCAAACACCCATGGTCATGTCTTCAGGTTTAATTTTAAGAGCATTTTCCTTATTCCCTCTAAATGTGTCGCCTTGCAGGAAGTGGGCGATTGTGTAGTACGCGTTGTAAATAGTTGAGTCTGATAGAGATTCGATTAACCATTGCTGATCCCAGGGCAGTTTTGTTCCTGATGAAGAAAATCATTATATTAAATCTCAAATAAGACATTAGATTACATTAAATTTACCAAACAAACAACCTACCTAAACCAAAAGTCCTGGAGCATGCATACTCATGCAGCCACTTCAGGGTGGCTTGGAAGTTCTTCCTTACCTCATCATGGTAAATATTCATAGCTGCGAGAGCCTTCTCCACCTGACTCTTCCACTCCTCATTACCATAGTCCAAATACCACTGATTACATAGAGCCACTACACATTCATCCCCTGACCTTGACATAATAGTCTTTTCAGGCTCATAATAAATCACTGCACCATTCTCCTCAACAAGTTTTGTTTGCAAATTCTTTTTGACATCTTGGATTTTCTTTCCCTTGTATTCTCCAACTAGTAAGACGCCGTCATAGAATCCTTTCAGGTAAACCATCTCTTTGGCTTGTGTCAGCTTATCCTTGTCATTTTGGCTTTGAATTTTAAGCTTATCATATAAATGTACAGCAGACATGGTTCCAAATTCGGGAATTTCTAGTATAGGCACGGGTTTGAATGGGAGGACCATGTCATCTTGGATACCATACTTTTCTCTGAAAGCTGGTTTCTTTTGTAAGTCCACGAGTGCCGCATAGTCATCAGGAGAGTCAGAAGGAACACTGGTTACAATACCTGTGCCTTTATCCTCCTTGATGGTCAACATAGGAAGAGCATATATCTTAGGGTAACAAGTGAATGGGGATTTTAAAACGGTCCCCATTAGGTCTCGTCCTACTAGTTCTAATAATACTTTAAATTCTCCATCCTTTTCTGTAAAACCTTGGTAAGCCATATTTCTAGCTGCTCTCCTTGTACAAATAAATATTCCATCATTGACTGTTTCGAAGGCAATGTACTTGATATCAGGATGCACCCAGCAGTTTGTTTGACCATACATTGTTTCTGGTCTTAATGTTGCTGCAACCAAACTCACCTTTTTGCTTTTAAAATGCCTAAAATGGAAGATTATTTAAAAAATTCATACATTTTGAAAGATGCTTATGTTTAGCTTTGGGCAGCAATAGGCCACCGGTAAGTATATAACATTAGAAAGAATAAGGTTACATACTTGAGAATTTCTGGGAAAGGTTCAACCACTTCCATTTTGAGGAGTGTATACTCTTGAGGGCCAGCCCCCTCTCCTGTGCTCCTGTCATGGTCCATACACGGTTGCTTGTCCAGGGGAGAAAAAATAGTAAAGCGTTTACCATACATGATCTTATTACGCTCTTTGAGATGGTAGAATTGCCACCTTATAAATGAGTCATAGAACGGATTTGCATCAGTAGTAATGAATTTGCGACGCCAGTCAACCTGCAAAAAAAAAATTGTGTCTGTTAATTATTTTTCAATGTGGATTATGTAGGTCTGTGATCTGTGACTAAATTCTTGACTTTAATGTAATTTTTTCAGGATTATTTCCTTTGTAACATTTTTATACCTACATATTAATTATATTTTTAAATATCTTTTTTTGTATAAATATAAAAATTGTGGCCCATCTACATCAGACCCAGGATTATTATTATAACTAATCATAGAGACAGAAAAACCATTATCTTTGTGAGATTATGGTACACAATAAAAATTGTTCATTATACAGGATTCAAATTCAAATAATTTATTTGCTTGAATATGGGTAGGTACCATTGCAGAAGCCCATAACTAACCACTTTGAAACAAAATCCCGTGCACATGATGACCAAATCTGTTACTGCCCCGGTTCTATAGCGGCCGAGCACTGCAAGCAGGAATAGTCCTTACGGTGGTTAGTTATGGCTTTCTGCAATGGTACATAAGGTGATACAACAGAAGATCTTTAAACCATATCCTACCTTAATAGTTGTGCAAATATGTATTACAATAAAAAAAACAGTGGCACTCAGTGCCGACAGAAGTGAAAACTGAATACTGCACCGCAGTAATCATCGTGTTGATGTCTATTACTTCATGCACTGCGGTAATCAACGTGTTGATGTCTTTTTCAATGTCAAAAGCTGGTGTTGCTACAGTGTCGCAAAATCAATGGTTTAGTCCCATCTCAAAAATGCCCAACACGCCTAAAGAAGTTTTCACTTCAAAAGTAATAAATCTTACATTAATCATATGAAGGATTGTCACTGTCAGTGAAAAATACTTACATGAATGCCCATTCTTTTCAAATCAGCTACAGCCCGAGGAGGAAAATATTCAAGCCAATGGCTCTCATCAGCAAAAAGTTTGATGTCTTCTTCAGGGACTCCAATACTTTGCATGATCTGCCACTGGTACTTGGCCCCTCCTGTCTTGGCCACTGCTTTACTTTTTTTCCCTTTACTTTTATCTTTGGGAACAATATCACCTTCCTCCTTTACTGCAACCTCTTCTTCTTCTTCAGGGAATACTGGAGGGCAACCATAGAGAGCCATTTCTCTTTTCAACTTATCAGCACATGCTTTAATTGGCATACCAGTACAGTGAAATCCGAAAGGAAACAGCACCTTTCTACCTTTCAGTCTATAGTATCTTGTGGCAAACTAAAATATAATATTAGGAGCTTATTCATATTATCAAAATAGTTGATTGAAAAAAGAATCAATCCACCAATCAATTAAAAAAAAAAAAAATTGCTATAAAAAATTAAATTTGTAGCTATAGTATTGAGATTTTTTTCAACATTATTGCATCATTCACCTTGTTTATATTGGTAGCTGATATTGTTAACATTAATTTATATACCTATAGCAATTTGCACTCACCTCGCATTTTGATAGAGAGAATGTATGACCAAGATGCAAGCGCCCGTTCATATACGGATAGGGAAACGTACACATGAATTTTTCATGAGGCTTCCCATCGTCCGGTGCTTCCATTTCGAATATTTTCTCACTGTCCCATTTGGCCTGGACTTTCTTCTCAATATCTTGCAGATATTCCACCTTAAAGGTGCCTTTACGATCTAATGTAGCCTGAAATTTCAATGAATATTTTAAACAACATATGCTATGTTACTAAAGTATCCTTTCTTACTCCCGGCTTTAAGGAAAATTGCTAATGATTAAAGGAAGCAGTTTACCCGGCCGTACGGTCTCATTATACTAGAAAGGCCCTTAAAATATGATTAATTTTCAGAAATCTTACCATTACTGCGGGGTTTTAGTCAGCAATTTTAATCATGCAGAAAATCTTCCTCATCAAAGGAAACGAAGGATTTGCACGTTGCCACGACACTGACAGCTGCCGTCACATGTCAAACAGCTGCGTCGGTCAATGCCAAGCTGTCAAAGTCACAGATAGCTATACACTGTCAAAATCAAACTAAGTGATGATTATTTTTTTGTAAGGAATTAGTAAGTACTTTTAACTACCACTAAGTTTATGCTCCTTGTTTTATCTTTTATCGCAATATACAAATAAAATTATAACTAGCGGAACTCAGCAGATGTGATTTTATGGTCAGCGACCGTAGGTAGAGTAAGGGCCCAATCACACGTACCACAACCACACCACAACTACAACCAAACGAAAACACGTAGACAGGCGCTAATTTGTGTATAAATACATTCACACGGACCACATTTGGCCGTCAAAAATAACCGTGTAGGCGATACCGAGCACATCATGTCGCAACCAAAACGCAACCATTAGCGAGACCGCGCACTAGCGGCCGGTCACATCGTAGTCAGGCGCGGCCGCTGCCCAAGATTTTGGGGGGGGTCACCATGGGTGCGGAGGAATATTTTTAGGGAGGTACCTCCCTCTTCTATCTTGTATCTTGGTGTAGTGGTCGCAAGCGCTACTGCCGGGTAAAGTGTTATTGGGTTTTTCCATCAAGAATAATATGTGCATATATCTCCAGCTCCACATTACTTATGCTATTCAGGGATACAGCTTTTACAAGCGCGGGGGGGGGGGGGGTAGTTGCGGGCAAATGGGGTTGGAAACTGTCAAAGTGGCGCTAGCATAGCTTTAACCAAAATAGAACACTTTTTAAAAGAATATTTCTTCAATTCAGCTTTTAACTCACTTATCCGCCTTGTCGATTACATGTTTTTAGGGTTCCGTAGTAAACAAGGAACCCTTATAGTTTCCTCACGTCTGTCTGTCTGTCTGTCTGTCCGCGGTCTAGACGGTCAAGACTATTAGTACTAGAAAGTTGTAATTTGGCATGGATATACATATTAATCATGCCAACAAAATGCAAAAATAAAAGTATGAAATTGTTTTTTTTTTAGGTTAAGTACACGTAAAGTGGGGATGCTTTTTTTTTTCTATCCCTTGGTGTGGGGTATCGTTGAAAAGTTCTTTTAAAAACATTGTGAGTGTGTTAAAACTATTTTTGAATTCAGAGATCCGTTTGCGAAATATTAGGCTTTAAAGTGCAAAATTTTGTTAGAGTCAAGTGTCCCCCCCCCCCTGCCAGCTAAATGGTTAGTTTTAGATATGTGAAAAAATTCACGGCAGTAGCTTATATAACGAATTTAAAAGGAAAACTATCACAGCTGAGTAGGCTTTACAAGTTAACGAGTAATAATCGACCAACTTAGATTTGCGGTTGTAAAAACATGTTCTCCCATACATTGCGTATGAAAGATTTTTTTTCAACTACAAAGTTATGTTTGTTCTTGGGATAAATTCATCCCAACTACAGAACCCTACATTGTGCGTGGTCCGACATGCACTTGGCCGGTTTTTTCACAACAGTTCTTTCAATATTATACAAAAAACGTAGTCAACAAGGGAAGCCAAAACAACACAAACTTGACAGGTGACCCCTATGCTAGCGCCTTCTATCTAAAGTTTTCACCGGCCAACCCCATTAGTCGCAGTCGTAGCACTTTTTGATAGATAGTAGGTATTACAACAGTAGATTATGAGAAGAGCGAGCAAAGCTAGCTTGACAATTTAAACAACCAATCTTGGATAGGTTAGGTTTTGTTAGATATTTTCAATTAGGTATAAGAACTCTTTTGAACCGAATGCAGGATGCAAGAGCGAGCGGAGCGAGCTCGAACATTTTGCACACACTCTAATAGGTTAGATTTTCTTTTGATAATTCCAAAAGAACAGGAATTAGTTGCTTTGTCGACTTATGAAGAAAAGCTCAAGAATTAAGAGAATGTAGAAGGCAAGAGCGAGCGAAGCGAGTCTGAACATTTTAGCACTCCACCCTGAAAAGCTTCTGTTTTCTTTTGACCATTATACAGAAATAGAACTTACTATTTTAGTGGTGTGAGGAACAGGGTGTAAAGTTCACTCATCCACCATAGAAAAGGGAGGATCCTCCGACCAGACGGGTGTTGAGTCTGGCGGGCAACTGCCAATCGGTTTGAAGTTGAAATCTTGTATATATTATGTTGATTGCTCGGTAAACTCTAATTGCGCGATGCAGGATTTTGTGTGACGTCATGTCTATGATGCGTAGTTCGTATGTGGCGGTGTAACCGCTACACTGTTATGAAGAAAAGCTTACAGTAAGTAGTTTAGGTTTTGGAATCTGGCCTTAACCTTAGGCTTTCAAACCTTACGTACGAGCGGGTGCCCAAATTTCCGAGTTTGCGTCGATCGCTCGCTCTGGCATGCCAAGATACCCTATTTTTATAATTGAACGATTTTTGGTAGGGGAAAATCTTATGGGTTCGCGTCACCGACATGCTATTGTTAACAGCACAGCACCATAATATTACGTGTTGCGCTTGTTGTTGCTCAGGAGTGCCGATAGTGTGAAAACCACACTGCCTATTTTCTTAATGTTTTTGAATAATATGCCCATCTTAACTGCAGGCACTTGAGGCACAGTAACCAGTGGCTGTAGGTACAGTTTTAAAAGTTAGTAATACAAGTAAATCATTCAGGCTCCCGACAGCGTGAAAGATTTTGGGGGGGGTCATGACCCCCAGGACCCCCCCCTCGGACCGCGCCTGATCGTAGTCCATGTATTTAACTACCAGACGCTATCCACACATTTTTTGTGTTCCATAGCCAAATGGCCAAAATGGAACCCTTATAATTTCGTCATGTTCATCTGTCTATCCGTCCGTTCATCTGTCCATCCGTCCATCCGTCTGCCCATCCGTTTGGATGTGACATAGCCACTTCATATGGAGACTCGGACGGACTTGGGAGGACAGATTTTAGGTTCTAATTGATAGAGAATGTGTGTTGCCATTGTTTCAATTCAAAATTAATTTGCATGCCCTAAACAGGCAAAATATGGACAATACATTAAGCCAGCAAGTATACTGTGTCGGTGAAAATAGAAAAGAAGTTGTGTTTTGTGCACCGCAGGTCAACTTAGAACATACGGTGGAGGTCTGCCCGGCTTGGGCGGGGCATCGCCGTGTCCTCGTGGAGGCGATCGGTGGCGGTGATCCCTCGCGTCCGGCCCTGATTCGGGCCATGGTACGGAGTGAGAGGAAATGGGAGGCCGTCACCTCCTTCTGCGAAACAGTAATGCTCGCGAAGGAGGAGGCGGAACGCGTGAGGGAGAGGCAAATTTCGCGCCCTCGCGCCCCTAACCGCTGCAGGAGGAGACGCCCTGGGCGTCGGGAATCACAGGCAGATTTCCAGCCACCGTAGGCACGGGCTTGCGGACGGTGAGCAATGGGTAGCTCGCCGTCCGATAAGGACCAAGCCCGGGTCGACGGCGCATTGTGTTCCACGCGCGCCTCAAAGAGATGTCAGCAGAATTGACGGGGTCCGCTAGGGCCAATGCCTGCCGGGGCTGCAAATATGGGCCGAAAGGGACATCGTGGCCCCCGGCAACAGGGCAACCGAAGGGTGGGTTTTAGTCAGTGCCGACAGAAGCGAAAACTTAAAAAAAGTCAGCACCACGGAAGGTAATCAACGCGTTGATATCTTTTACTCCATGCACTGCGGTAATCAACACGTTGATGTCTTTTTAATGGTCAAAAGCTGGTGTCATCACAGTTTCGCGAAATCAATGGTTTAGTCCCATCTCAAAAATGCCCAATGCGCCTAAAGTAGTTTCCCCTTCAAAAAACGCGATCAATTGTGATTGATCGCGTTTTTCTCTCTAGGATCTAAGACCTAACTGTGCGTTTGCACTAGCGAAACATTCACAACGAAACATGTTGGAATCTCTGTTTTCTGTCAATGTATCGACTCGCG
Organism: Agrochola litura; assembly: GCA_949152395.1. Lineage (NCBI taxonomy): Eukaryota > Metazoa > Arthropoda > Insecta > Lepidoptera > Noctuidae > Agrochola > Agrochola litura. The sequence goes on from OX424496.1 coordinate 6,964,018, forward strand.
TTCGCATTGTCACTCAACTTGTTGACGCGAAACATGTTTGACGTTTCTTATCATTTGACATGTTTCGCCACACGTTTTTACAAACCAATTTCGTATCAAAATGTATCTATATGAATCTAGCAACATGTTGTAAGATTTGTTTTGACATTTCATTGATAACACCCTGCATTCCGAGTTACGCTAAAAGTGATAATATCGCGAATCAGACCAAATTTTATAGTCACAATTATTACTCAATAGCCCTTATATTTTCTGACTGATTATCACTTTTAGCGTAACTCGGAATGCGGCCTTTTAGCGTAACTCGGAATGCGGCCTTAACCGCTGAAGTACCGATTTGACAGATGAGTCATCATCTGTCAATCCCCGCGACCACCCACGACGCCAAAGATTTATGACTCACCTTCAGATAAACAAAATACTCAAGTTTCCTAGAAGGACTCGAACGATAAAGCCTATTGTTTTCGGTTCTCGGATAGATAAGGAACCCAACATAAATACTTATAACTTTCGTGAGAAATGTTTACTAAGATTTATTACGCGTTTTTGTTCGCGAGTCTATTGTCCACTAATTTTACGATTTCTGATAAAACTAGCTAACCAATTCACACGAAATTTTGCAGGGTACATTATGGATAGATAAGTTATCTAACAAAAGCGTTTTTAGAGACAAACATTCAAAACAAAAAATTCAAAAAATCTAGATTTTAGATGACCTAGAATTTCTAATGCTTACGTAACTTTCTCCGTCCCAAAAAAATATTTTTTTGTATTATTTTGTTCTAAATGTTGTCTAATACGATGATACATGTAATATAGAAAAGAAATAAAACACTTACGGATCAGATCCATACAGAAAAAACCACAAAATATCACAACTTTCTCTTTCGACGGGAACTTTCTCTTATCTGTTTGTTTACACTTTTTTGGTTGGGTCAAAATAGGTATAATATGATGTTATTTAGTGCGGATATTATCTAAAACGATGTAATATTTACTTCAAAATGAAAATATCACCACTTTCCGACGATTTACACACAAAAACCATTAAAAAAAGAATTATTACAGCGAACGCGCGCGTCCCGGGAGTGACATTTGACTGACATTTTACCGCGCGGGAATGTAATTTTCAACATTTTTTTAAAATGTTGCCTATTAATATTTTTGCTTTTAGTCGATTTATTTGACAAGAATATTTATCCGCCCGATAGTGAAATAGACCACAGACAATTTTAACCTTTATTTATATTACAAAATAATGTTTTAAATCGCTTGGAACGACCGTTACCAATTGGCGACAGTGGGGCTTTACGGTATTGGAAATTACCGTTACCAATTGGCGACAGTGGGACTTTAGCGATGATGTTAGCAATGACCTAATTGTGGCCAAATCATAGCGAAGGCAAAATTACTAATATATATACAAAACAAAGTCAAAAATATTAACTGGGTAATGGTGCCGATTCTCTTGACAAGTAACAACAGCTGCACGGGTCAATCGATCAGGTTAAGCTACGCTTGCCGCGGTTGGTCTGTGGATGGGTGACCATCTTTACATACCAAGACCCCTCCGTGCCTCGGAAAGCACGTTAAGCCGTTGGTCCCGGCTGTCATTTGTAGATCTTTGACAGTCGTTACGGGTAGTTAGAAGCCCAAAAAGTCTGATAACCAGTCTTACCAAGGGGTATCGTGTTACCTAGTAACTAGGTTGTGGAGGTCAGATAGGCAGTCGCTCCATGTAAAATACTGGTATTCAGCTGCATCTGGTTAGACTGGAAGCCGACCACAACATAGTTGGGAAAAGGCTAGGCAGATGATGATGGTGCTGATTCTCTTGTCACAAATGCCTCTAAACTAGACTATACATCACCAAAATATCGTTAATTCCTGTCAAATGACGATTTCCCATTATGAAATAGACTAAAGTGACACAACTTGACTATATTTTAGTTTGAGAGCACTGAGATAGCACTGAGAGATTAATTTAGTGAAGATGGCAATTTTGCCATTCTGAATTTGACGTTTTTTACCTAAAATTTTGATTGTTTAAATCTGACTATTTCTAATCGCGGTTAAAACGTGTGGAATAAAATTGGTTGTCATGAACTTTAAATTCACACAAACACCTCGACTGCAAAAACAATACTGTATCTTTTTTTTCTTTTGCTTATATCTCGAAAATGGTATGTCCTATCGCAAAAATAATGAAAATTTCGACCCCCTTTATAAGACCCATAAACCCCTAGAACTCAACGTGTAGGTAATAATTTTTCATATTTTCCACACAAAGAGTGATAAATTCCTTAAAAAAAACACGTCGAGGCTGCCCCCTGTTTTTTTTTTTTTTTTTTTTTTCCACACAAAAAGTGATAAATTCCTTAAAAAAACACGTCGAGGCCGCCCCCTTGCGCGCCTCCGGCTCTAAAAAAATTCACGGGGTACGGAAAACAAGTACCTACCACGTGGAGCCGGGCACAGAGCATGTAACGAGCCGGGATCACAGAGTATACTAAAGCCGCGATCGTCAAATTCGATTTAGTTGTGTCAAAATTATTTTATTTAGATTAGTTTAGTTCGGTGTTCGGTGTAGTTGTAGTTCGGTGTACAAGAGAATCGGCACCAATATCAAAAGTAGGTTCCTAATAAAATGGATTCAAGCGATGAAGACGATTTATTGTTTGTAGCTGCCAGTATTGCATACTTGGAACGGCAAAAACCTAGGAAGAAACCTAGGTAATGGATGCGCGACTTTCTAAAAAAATTTCGTGTCTACTTTGGACCACTCCATGTTTCGATATAAACACGAGATGTTTACCACCATACTCCGATAACACAAAACATCAAGCAATAGACAAGTTGCAAGACATAATTTGACCTAAACAAACAATAGTGCGAATGCAAACGTGACAAATCTCTATAAAAAACATGTCTATTGTGTAAGTATCTAGACTGCGAACGCAGTAACAACAAATCTTGACATCTGTCTTACTGTGCGTTTGCACTAGCGAAACATTCACAACGAAACATGTTGGAATCTCTATTTTCTGTCAATTTTCCATACAAAGTTTGACAGGCACTAGAGAATTCAACGTGTTTTGTTGTGATGTTTCGCCAGTGCAAACGCACAGTAATGACTTACTCATGTTTCGTGCAGTGCGAACCACGGATATTATAACATCTCCTCTTTGTATTTGCTCCATGGTGCGAACGCAAGTTCAACGAAACAAGTAATGAGATTTGTTTCATGTGACAAGTTTAGAAACATCTACTTGTTGAATGTTTTCTGGTGCAAACACATAGTTATACGATTTATTGGTAAATGGTAGTGGATCTATCATGGTGATCCATACGGTTGGGATTGAGATAGTTCCCAGTTTCAGTTTTTGAAATCGTATTCCATAGACAATAGTTTTTAAGTGTGTTCAAAGCTTTAGTGAGAGATCCGCCATTTTAAAAAGTACATTTAAAAAAAATATACGGCAAAAATTTGGCGGCAGTGGCGGTGCGCGATATCTGTCATTTTGCCGGAAACTTCGCCCGCTACCCCTGCTCTCAACAACGCGTTTTCAGACGGGTGAAGCAGAGATTTGCTTGAAATAGTTGTGAAATCGGTGATATTTCCTGAAACATTTGCCCCGTGACAATGGCGCCTAGGTCTGCTAAAGCTAAGGTATGCTATATTTGCTGTAAACCTCTTGATAATCTCGAGTATTTGCATTTAATTTACAAACGGGTTTAGCATTGTTATCGATGGGCACTTAAACAGTACTAGTGTCAGACGTATTCAACTTCAATTTAAAGGAAACCATTGCTATGATAATTTTTGTGGTTTTCTCAAATTATTACGTGAATATATTCGTCTTTTTCCCGTTAGCACTACGTCGCGGTTTTACAAACACATGTCTAGACATAATGTAATTCATTGGCGGCAATTGGCGCCACTTTTGTTGTTGAAGCTTAGGCCATATTACGTTCCTTGTCCGTTACTTATTTTAAACTACAAAGCATTTATATTACAGAAAATTTGTCGTAGGCACTAAGCCCGAGTTTTTAATTAATTGAAACATACAGTTGTAATTTAAAAATTAGGAAGCATCATTACCATAGAAGTTATTTTTACGTTGAAATTGGTATACACCTATTACAACTATGCTTTGAATCCAAACTCAACCCTATCCACTGGTTTGAATTGGAATTGTTTTGTGATAGATTAATCAAGCATAGCTAATTTTTGCAGAAAGCTGCTGATGTTAAAGTAACAGAAATTGATGCCCCAAAAAAGGGGAGAGGGAAAGGAAAAATAGTGTCAGACCCAGATCTTATAGCAGACATTGAACTAAATGAAAAAGCTGCCCCCACTGCTGATAAGAAGCCAAAGCGTGGAAAGAAAGCTGCCAGTGATTCAGGTGAGCCACAAGTACCTGAAGAAGTAGGGCCTCCTGCCAAGAAGGGACGCAAGAAGAATGTAGATGATTCAAATTCTCTAGACAAAGAACCATCAAATGGTGATCAATCAGGCGAAGAGGAATCACCTGCCCAAACTGAGGACAATGAACAGAGTGACGATAATTCAGAAGCCAATGGTCACATAGAGGAAGCCCCAGCTTCAGGTAGAGGTCGGAAGAAGGCGGGAAAGAAAGAGCCTGTAGCTAAGAAAACAGAACCAAAATCTGGCAGAGGTAGGAAAGCTAAACAAGAAAGTGAAGACACACCAAAAGATGAAGCTGAAGATAAACCTAAGCCAGCTGCTAAAGGCAGGGGAAGGAAAGCGGCTAAAGTTGAGGCTGACCCTGATCCTGAAGCAGACAAGTCTGATACTACTGAGGAGGAAGTCAAAGAAAAGCCTGCACCTAAAGGCAGGAAAAGAGCCCCTGCTAAGGCTGCTCAAGAAATTGATTTAGATGACGATGAGGATGATGAGAAGGAAGCGGACAAACCTGAACCTAAGAAGAAAGAACCGAGAGGCAGGAAGAACCAGGGGAAGAAAGCCCAACCTAAAGAGGAAGATGAAGATGATGATGATGATGAAACGTTATCCTCTAAGAAAAGAAGGGCAACCAAAAAAGGTAAATTTCAGAACAAATTATATAAAACTTATTTCTACCATAGTGAATTCAGTTTAACCAATGAATAATTTTATCTTTCCAGCCGAGGCAAAAAATGATGAAGAAGATGAAGATATTTCTGAAGAGAAACCACAAGAAAGTGAGCCCGCATCAAAACGTCGGCGCAAGGGAGCTGCAGAAAAGGGTAACTAGTACTATTGATTATAATTTGAACATTTGACAAATATTGTTTTGAGTTACTATTAAGTGTGTTTATCATTAATTATTATTCATAATAAAACTTTTCCAAATGTATATGTTCAATGCTTTATTATTTTTTCTACCTTTCTGTACTCTCAAGTATAAAAAAAAAGATTATTAATAAACATAGGTACTTACATATTTTAATTTATGCAATGCTGCACTTGGTCTGCTTCATAAATTATTTTGGATATAAGTAAGTAAGGGACAGGCTAACAATCAAGTGCACTATGTAGCATCAAGACAATAAAATGGAGTTCATTACTATCAAACATTACTAAATAATATTGGGTTTCCAATGTGGTGACTAATTTATAATAATTAAGACAGATGTAAACGAAATATAAGAATATTTTTTTTCGCATGATAATTCTTATATTTATAATTCTTATGTATGGTTATGTAGAGGTTCTTATTTATAAGACATTGCAGTGCATAGATGTTTTTTCTGTTGTGAAATTCTATAATACAGAGGTATCTTATCCATGGAATAAATTATTCCCATAACTGGTTCAGTTATATAAAGTACTATGTGCATGTTACATTGGGCTTTCATTGACTTATACTAAGAGGATGGCGATTATGCACACAATCTTTACCATGATACAACATACGACAAAATAACATTAACAGCTTGATTAATTGTCGTATGTTCTGTTTCATAATGTAATGTATTTCAGCGCCTGCAGGAGAACCGAAAAAGAAAGCACCCTCTAAAAATAAATCATTAACAGATTTTGAATCTATTGATTTCTCCAATTCTTCCAATAATAGTCAGGGAAAAGAATGGAATTTTAAAATTTCAAGCTGGAATGTAGATGGTATTAGAGCATGGGCAACTAAGGGTTGTCTTGATTATTTTAAATACGAAAAACCTGACATATTATGTGTACAAGAGACAAAATGTTCACAAGACAAACTGCCGGCTGAAGTAGCAAATATACCCGGCTATCATGCTTATTGGGTGGCTGGCGATAAAGATGGCTACGCAGGCGTAGGCATTTATACTACAAAACTTGCGATGAACGTCGTTTATGGGTTAGATAACGAGGAGTTGGACAGTGAGGGTCGTATTATAACAGCGGAGTACGAGCAATTTTATTTAATATGCACATATGTGCCTAACTCGGGCCGGAAACTAGTCACCCTTCCTAAAAGACTGCAATGGAACGAAGAGTTTCGTCGACATGTTAAGGAATTAGATAAGAAGAAGCCTGTGATAATTTGTGGCGACATGAATGTTTCACACAAAGAAATAGGTACATATTTTATACTAATTAATAATTAATTCGTAAGGTAATGTGATGGGTCTAACACGTTATTATAATAGTTTTGTTTCTCGATAAAAAGTAAGGTAAGCTGTAGTTTGTGTTGATATATTCATATTTAAGTATGCGGTTCTGATCAGGAAAACCATAAGTGACAGTGACATGACATGCTAGGGACTAGCATGTCTTATAATATACAGTTTGATTCCTTCTTCTTTGATCGAAATGAGGGAATCTGCTTAGTTTTAACGACAGAAAAAATATTAAAAAAAATAGAAATATTTCAGTAAGAGTCTGGATTTGTGCCCGGTTGATGGCAATAGGCTCGCCCCCTATTACATGGGACTTAAACATAACTGGCGAAATGTGGGTGTACCTACTACAGGTACACCTCTGCCCAACCCTTCGGAGAAACAAGGCGTGAAACAAACTCCAATCGCAATGAAACAAACTCCATAATGATTGGAAGTAATTAGGCGTCCTCATAAAATGAAAATTGTGAAAAAAAACATACACATGGAAAATAAACATGTTTTTTTACAGTAATTGTAAAATTTATCAATAAGATGATGAAGAGATTTTTTTTTTTTATTTAAAAAAAAAAGCAAACAGAAATAAATTTAATTTTTTTCCGTCGATAAAATTAAGCATAGATTCCCTCATTTCGATATGTGCACATTATAAAGAATCACACACTGTAAAAATCTGACTAACATAATCGCTTGCAGATTTAACTAATCCTAAAACAAATAAAAAGAACGCCGGTTTTACTGAGGAGGAGCGTGCCGGGATGACCGAGTTGCTCGGGGACGGGTTCATCGACACATACCGCCACTTGTACCCGGATAAGACCGGCGCTTATACCTTCTGGACTTACATGATGAATAGCCGGGCGAAAAACGTAGGATGGTAAGTCTTTGTTTTACTAAGTTCTATACAACTATAGATAATTGACAAGGAACGAATATAGTTCTGCACGAAAGGGAAACTTTGAACCACAATCAAAGTTCCGACCTTTTGCATTCTAGAATGTAGCTATCTCCAAAACATGATTGCATACCTATTTTTAGTAGACATAACCTTAAATACCTCATTTAAATTCCACATGGACCGTCATCCCAAACAATTGGATACAAATTGAGGATATAACTAGGATAAAAATTATATTGTCAACTTTTACAATGCCTGGTATTTCATTTCATCTTTTTGTAATTGTTTCAGGCGTTTGGATTACTTTATAATATCAGAAAGACTGCTACCAGCTTTGTGTGATAATGTTATAAGAGACAGTGTGTACGGTAGCGACCATTGTCCTTTATCTTTATTTCTACATTTGAGCACCGCTGACAAACCTAAGGAATAACTTCAATAGATCTGATTTAATTTTGTTTAGACGTATTTTGAGATAATCCACATTTTTTTCTGAATATTTTTGTATCTGACCATTGTCCTTTATCTTTATTTCTACATTTGAGCCCCTCTGACAAACCTAAAGCCCGCTCCACATTCTCTGTAAAACTACAAGAGACTTGCCGAATACGAGAGAGTGGAGCCCATATTCGTCTTGTTCTTTCCGGCAAATGTTCTCGTCAAGACGTCCCGCCGAGAATGTGGAGCGGGAATAACTTCAGTAGATCTGATTTAATTTGGTTTTTAAGACGCATTTGAGATAATCTAATTTTTTTCTGAATATTTTTGTATTGTCTTTGAAGGACATTTTCAAAATAAAGACGTTACTCTATGTGCCTGTTTATAATTTATTTATAAAATATCGCTTACCTACTGTACCGTGGCAGTATAGGACACATTAGACAAAAAAGTAACTAAAACCCGACTACTGAAAAATCACGCTCTAAAAAGTATGAAACAAGAAAATATTTCAGACAGAAATCAAGACATAGGTTATAAAAATGGTCAAGGTAAAGCCGTGGTCGCATGCCATAATCATTTTTTGTAGGTGTACATTTTTATGGGTACCTGTAATAAACGCCCCGGAAATAAATTAAAATATGTGCAATGTGCAAAATGTGTAAAACATGTGTCTCAAAATATGAAATTTACTGCTATAAATACAAGTTTTCTGACAACTTATATGCTAATACAAATAAAGAAACGACCGAATAAAATACTGAAAATTCCGAAAAATCGATACAGAATTTGCTGACGTAATATTTTTCAAACATGCAAACAAGTATGGAGGGGTACGTGGAGTCGGTTTTGCAGCGATTCGTTTCTGTCACTAACTTTTACAGCACAACATATTGACTTTTCGGAAACATAGTATTTTTTTTGGATATTTAGTAATACAGTCAACCACAAATTTTCGGAAGTTATTTTTTTTTGTAAATTTAGTATTACAGTCAACCACAGATTTTCGAAAGTTTTTTTTTTTCGGAATCTTTATTATTATCCCATTTTTATTGTATAATAGGTATTAATTTTACAGCCGCGCCCGCCGTGCGTAGCAGTCTCGATTTTGCTTGTTTTTAACAATTTAAACATATTATGTACTTAGACAATATGATAAATACATATTTGTAATGTGCTCGTCAACCCCTTTCATTAAATACCAAACATGAAAAAAAAACATGTCCTTATGTCGTCTAGAGGGCGCCATATTGCATTTAATGTGACGTCACATATAGCCTTTAACCAGCGGACGATCAAGACGCTTCCAATGTTACCTACCTCATTTGTCAAATATGATCGGTAGTTGAGAAGTTATGAAGTAACATAAACATACATACTGGTCAAAATCATAACCCTCTTTTTTGCTTCGCCGTAGTCAGGTAAAAATTGTCTTACCCCTTAATATAAATAAGCCGTAGAACCGATGACCGTTGGACCGTCGGCAGACATGTTCGTGAGTGAGGACCGCGAATCGGCAAACGTCAAGGTAGGACGCCCTCAGGCTAGGTGGAGTGATGATCTTCGCAGGGCGGTTGGTAGTAGCTGGATGAGAGTTGCGAATAGAACTGAATGGCGTGCGATTAGAGAGGCCTATGTCAGTGGACTGCTGTAGGCTGATGACGATGATGACCCTGGTACTTTTATCCTATAAATCAAACTAGTCTTTTCATAGTAGAACAAACGAATGTATATTTTCATAACAAGTACAAATCAAATTTAGAACAAACAGATGGCGTTACTTCTATATTATTTTGATATAAAACTGACACCCCTACTTATCAAAATAATCTAGACACCTACATATCAATTCATACAAAAAATAACAAAACTAGATTTTTATCTCTTGCACACCTAACAGCTGCATAAAATGATAATGCTTGGCACTACTCAAACCTTTTGTTAATAGGTCTGCTGGCATTTGAGCTGTTTCCAAATATTTCAAATCTACAATTTTGTTAGAAACACATTCTTTACAAAAATGGTAGCGTATATCTATATGCTTAGTTCTTTTATTAAAATTATCATTTGAAGACAGCTTAAGTGTACCCTGGTTATCATTAAATAACAGTATGGTGTATGACTCAGAAGTCATTTCCTTTAGTAAATTAATCAAATACACAGCTTCCCTACAGGCTTCAGCTAAACCCATATATTCAGCCTCTGTGCTGGAGAGGGCTACTGTCTTTTGCTTTTTTGCCTCCCATGAAACAACACTTCCAGCTAACATAAAACATAGACCCGTAAAAGACCTCCTGTCTACAACATTACTCCCCCAATCTGCATCAACAAAACCTACTAATTTCGAATTACCACTTCTAGTATATTTCAACCCAAAATATTTAGTTTTCTTAAGATATTTCAAAATTCGTTTAGCATATGCCCAAGTTTCATGATTGTAGCAATTATTAAATTGACTAAGGAAACTTACTGAATAAGCTATGTCAGGTCTAGTTAGCACAGCTAAATACATGAGTCCGCCTATGAGCTGCTGATAAGGCAAGTCACTTTCACATTTTTTGTTTAATAAGTTAGTATTTAATTTGGTCTCTAAAGGTGTTTCAGCTACTTTACAATCTGCCATGTTGAACCTATCCAACAACTGGTTAACATATTTCTCTTGGCTTAATGTAACTGTACCATTAACTTTATCAATATTAACTGTCATTCCTAAACAATTCTTAACTTGTCCTAGATCTTTTATTTTGAAATTTAAAGACAACACCTTTTTTAAATTATTACATTCAATATCATCGTTTGAAAACACAAAAAAATCATCGACATATAAAGCTATTATGGTCTTTCTACCAGCCTTGTTTTTAGTGTACAAACATGATTCTAATCTGGAGCGTTTATAACCATTGCCAACAAGACATTCGTCTACCTTCTTGTACCAGGCTCTTGAGGATTGCTTTAGTCCATAAATAGCTCTATTTAATTTAAGTACTTTATTATTATTGTTACTTTGAGAATCTAATAAGCATTCTGGTGTTTCCATATAAATTGTCTCCTCAAGATCCCCATTCAAGAATGCTGTAACAACATCAAGATGAGTAACATCCAAACCAAGTTTAACAGATAATGCAAACAATAACCTTAAAGTTGAATGCCTAACCACGGGCGAAAAAGTTTCTGTATAGTCCACATTTAGCTTCTGCATGTAGCCCTTGGCTACCAAACGAGCACGGTAACGAACACTAGTATCCATGTTCAGCTTTTTACGCAGCACCCACTTACATTTTACTATGGTCTTGTCATCTGTTGGCATGTCCACTAGCTCCCATGCGTTGTTGTCCTTAAAACATTGAAGTTCTTCTTTGACTGCTGATAACCATTGTTCTTTCTCTGAACCTTTTAATGCTTCTTTTAGAGATATTCCACTAGCATCATCAAATACTTCCTCAGGAATACACATATTTAACATCCCATATCGATCTGGCTTCTTTCTTATTCTGCTGCTGCTTCTAACACTCTGCTTAGGTGAATCATGAGCATCTTCATATTCACTAGGAATATATGAGTTATCTGACCCATCCGATATTTCTTCAATTAGTGTATCCTCATCTCCAATTTCTTCTTCTGGACTTGGTGAACCCTTGTCAATTGGGCACACTGAACATGAGTTTTCTCCACTTCTAGTAATTGGTATACTAACCTCTGTGTTCTTCTCATCTTCCATGACAATAACATCTCTGCTTGTTGTCACTCGTCCTGTTCTTGGGTTATATATTCGGTAGCCTTTAATGTCATCTGGATATCCTATAAGTATCTGCTTCTCAGATTTTCTGTCCCATTTCTGCCGTTTCTCTTTAGCCACATGGACCATCACACTGCTACCAAATATTCGTAAGTGACTTACGTCTGGCTTACGTCCAGTCCAGATTTCATATGGAGTTTTTCCATTTAATGCAGGAAGTACAGTACGATTTTGTAAATAAACTGCGGTATTGGTTGCTTCCGCCCAAAACTCTTTGCCCATATTCGCATCGAATAATAAGCATCTAGCTTTCTCTACAATAGTTCGATTATTCCGTTCTGATAACCCATTTTGTTCTGGGGTATAAGGGTTACTCCTTTGATGAACAATGCCTTCCTTCTTGAGATATGAATCAAATTCTCTGTTGCAATACTCACAACCATTATCACTTCTCAATATATTTATCTTCTTACTCATTTGTTTCTCAACTTTTGCTTTAAATTCTGCAAAACATCTGAGAGCTTCACTTTTATATTTGATGAAATAGACAAATATCATACGACTATAGTCATCTATGAATAGTATGAAGTATCTGGAACCAGCAAGTGACTCATGCTCCATAGGTCCACAAATATCGGTGTGAACTAAATGAAGTAATTCCTTGCTTCTTGAACCCTCATGTGTGAAAGGGAGACGACACTGTTTTCCCTCACAGCAAACCGTACATGATGACTTGTTAAGATCAACTTTTTCTTTGAGATTCATTCCTTCAACAGCACTAGTCATTTTATTCAGATATTTGCTATTGACATGACCCAATCTACGATGCCAGATATCGCCTGATACGGTCAAATTCACCACTACACTATCAGGTATTCTCAACTTGTATAATCCATTGATTAGCATAGCTGTAGCCACCAATTCGTTGTTTTTATTGAATACTTCACAGCCATCTTTCGTGAACTGAACTCTGTTGCCAGATTTTATTAACTGGCTTACTGACAATAGGTTAGTAGTCAATCCTGGAGCACATAATACTTCCTTTACTGTAACTTCAAATTCACATTGATCCGTTTTTGTCATAATGTTCACATCCCCGGAACATAATACCGGAAGTCTTTCACTGTTAGCAATACAGATTTCTTTCGCTTTGTAATACGTAGTATTTACGATCCACTGTTCGTTAGCCGTCAAGTGCATACTCGCGCCCGAGTCAATGTACCAGTCGTATTTGTTAAATTGACTACTTAAAAACACCGCACTGAATGCATTAGTTTGTTTATGTTGCAATTCTTTTTTATTATTAGTGTTATTTTCTCCATTTGGACACTGAGTCTTGTAATGTCCAAATTGATGACATCGGTAACATTTGATATGACTTTTAGCGTTGACATTGACATTCTGCTTTGCTTCATTTCTCTGTGTGCTGGCCATAGATAATTTCTTATTTTTCTTATGCTGCCATTTCTGCGCACTACTCGCGAATGCACTGCTAACTTCATTCGATTGACTTCCACTCACTTCCTTTTCCATGTCCATGAGTTTTGTTCTGATGGCGTCCGTTGTGATTTGGATGCCGGAATGCTCAATCGCCATAATCATCGGCATGAATTTTTCAGTCAATCCTGCGAGTAATAAGCAACCGATCCATTCGTCACTGATACAAAATCCTGTCCCACTTAATTTTTGACCCGTCTCGACTATTTGCGTTACGTACGACTGCATAGAAACACAATTTTCCAGGCGAATTGAGATCAGATTACGTAATAGGGATATTCTTCTCGTAAATCCTGAATCATCAAATAGTGCCTTTAATTTGTTCCATAGCTCCAGCGTGGTTGTCACGTTTTTTATGTGTACATACAACGCACTATCTATAGTCATAATAAGTTTCGCCTTGGTTCTCGCGTCATCTGCGGCTTCTAGTTTCTTCCCAGTATCAGGCTTGATGCAGTGAAGCATATCCTCTAGGACTAAAAAATTCTCCGCGGCGAAAATCCACTCACTGTAGTTTTCTCGGCCCTTCAGCTTCGGAACATTTATTAAATAGTTCGAAGCCATACTTGCAAATCGTTACTACATCCACGAAACTTATTTTATTTAGTTAAAATAAAAACAGAGCGCTGGTCCCATAACCTATAAATCAAACTAGTCTTTTCATAGTAGAACAAACGAATGTATATTTTCATAACAAGTACAAATCAAATTTAGAACAAACAGATGGCGTTACTTCTATATTATTTTGATATAAAACTGACATATCCATTGAACCACATAAAAAAAAAAATGAATTTTAGCTATTCTTGGTTAAGTAACCAATGACCATAAAAGGATTACACCGTGTGCGAAACGTGGTCATGGTCACGCGAGTTAAGACTAATTAGCTACTTATGTAATATTTTGAGTGTAGATAATTATCAACTAGATAGTTTTCTCAAACATACTTTGAAATTCTAGCATTATAATTTAAAAAAAAATGGAACGAACTTTTTACTTTGACACATGCAACCAAGGAGGTAACATCAAAAATTTATCGATGGCCTGCAAAGAACTGTTTACCTCAAAGATAAGAAACTAATTAATAATGAAAAATTATCGTTGTTCGTCATTGATTCAGGAATTTGTACTTAATTTACTTAGTTTGAATTTCCGCGCATTATTTGAGACAAGTACCTACTATACAAGCCTTGGCCGCAACCAGGCGTTGATGGACTCTCGTATGTGTGCATTGGCTTGGCCCACATTTTCACGTTCGTGCTCAATGCCCCCTTCGCAGGCCGCAGCAGTAATGTTGTATATAAAGACTATTCCATTAAGTATATTCGAGAAATTTCCGTTGACTTTTCCATCCAAATTTTGGAGCCTATCCTGGGGGCCTACCACCAGCTCAAAAGCAGTATTATTTTAATAGAGAAAGAGATGGAGCTATACGTCCTGTAGAGCTTCATCTCTTTCCCACACTGAAGTAATATCAAAATAATACTGCTTTATGAGCTGGTGGTAGGCTCCCTGAGTTCCTGACTGATGGCACATGAAGATGACATCTGCGTAAACAAAGGCTACTACTATGTTACATTCGACTGGTTACGCCGGTTACACGCCCACCGGGCCTGCTTTCAGGTATTGCACGCCTCTATTGATGGGGGATATTGTGCGTCCTTATAAATACATGAAAATTTACTCCAATTTGTAATATACACAAATGGATTGCCATTATTGGTCCCGCCACTCACCGGCTAGATAATTATTATAACCGTGGAAAACACGCAACCGGTTTCTGACACGAAAACAATCGACGGACGTGTCTGAACTAAACGCAAGTCATGTGATCCGATTGGCTGTAGATAATTCAGTCAACTAATCACAACAGTTTACGGGCTCTTAACAATTTGTTAGCCAATTGTGTTAATTTTAGTTCGAATAACCAGGCGAGTGGTCCATGAGATGATGATGTACAGACGCCAGCACATCAAGCTACCCGAAACTGTCAAATTTTCCCAATCAACTTTGAACCTTATTCTTCAGCAGTAAAGTTGAAAATCTATTAAATAAAGACATATTGTAGTAGCTTGATGTGCTGGCGTCTGTACAGTGCGTTCATTTAACCATTCAGCGGTTTGCGACGCAGCCGACGAACTTGCCAAAAGGGGCTTGACATTTCGCGCCCTCACGCCCCTAACCGCCGCAGGAGGAGACGCCCTAGGCGGGAATCGTGAGCCGATTTCCGGCCACCGTAGGCGCGCGCTTGCGGACGGTGAGCAATGGGTAGCTCGCCGTCCGGTAAGGACCAAGCCCGCGTCGACGGCACGTTGTGTTCCACGCGCGCCTCAAAGAGATGTCAGCAGAATTGACGGGGTCCGCTAGGGCCAATGCCTGCCGGGGGTTCGAAGAAAACCGATGGGGACATCGTGGCCCCCGGCAACAGGGCAACCGAAGGAACACGGGTGGGTTTTAGTCAGTAAGAGTCTGACACGCCCTCCCGCTCCACCCAGAGCGGGAGAAGTTATTTGATAATTTCCCACCCAAAAAAAAAAAAAAAAAGGATGGTACCAGCAGTGGGGCCTGAACTCATCGCGCCACTCTCCTTCGGGTACCTTCGCATTCTGGTAAGGAAACGAACCAGGGACCAAGGAATTAGGACTGCAAAATTCAGTGCTACCAATTGCGTCACGAGACAAAATAATGAACGTACTGTAGTAATAGGTACTCTACATAAATAATTTAAACGGGATAATCATAAACGGCAGAAGATAATCAAAGAAGACAGGGATAAAATCAATTTATCCAAAATATATTTGTCACAGAGTTTAATTCACTTCGTAACTTGTCATTTATTTCCACTTCCGGTTAAGACCACTGATCAAAGATATAATTTTTTTGTACAAATCATGATTCACATGGGACGGTGACTACAAAAATATCATTCCTCTTCATAACTAAGGTTTTCGCAAGACACTGAAAATTTAAAGGTAGGCAAGCAGTTTCGAAAATATTTCATCATATCTCCTCAGTCCCACTGGTGGATTTTGATATTCACGGTGCTTATTACCGTGAGGTGGTTTGTGACTATATGCTGATTTTGGTTTGTGCCCTATGTGCACACGGAACTCGTCTGATTCCTCGCAGCAGATGTTTCCAATAACTATTATTGCAAGTAGCAAGACTATCTTAAACATGTCAATATTGGTCCCTGGTTTTATCGGCCTGGATTTTGTAACTTACTTTTAGATTTAGAAACTGAACTTCGAAACTTTCAAACAGTATATATTAAAATCACGATTTTTGCTCTAGCGCTGCAGCACCTATAAACATTTAATAGCCTTTAGGTGCGCAATAATTTCGTGAAAAAACTAAGCTTCGCATAATCGATTTTCACACTTCGATTATTGCGTATATCAATTAATGTTCAATCTCCACTTAATATTAACAAAATAAAATACCAACATAGATTATCAACAACACTTCAACTAATGTCCGTGACTACCGCAGGACCACTAATGCCAATTGCTTCCATATTTAGTAAATAATTAGTACCAATTGGTACTAATTAGTGCTCGAAAGACAAAATTGGTACCTTAGTAGTTTTCGAGAAACTCGACTAAGAAGGTGGTCCGGCCGGCGGTAGTCACGCTCCTTTCAGTAGGAGTCAGCAGGACCACCATGAGCGCCGAAAAAGGGGGCATGCTGCAGCTATTCTTTGTATCTAAATAATTGGTAACCTTAAATGTGATTCATTGCGTAAAAAAATCAGAACTGAAACATTTGTATTTACTGAGAATACAACGATGATAACTTTCGCGCGCTCGTTCAGCAGGACCACGACTTTGAATGTTGATTCCAAGTTTGAGGAGTTTGTCGCTTTCCTCAAACCTACATAGAAAATTAGTACCCTGCAAGATAAAATTTGTGGCCAAAATTCAAAATTAGTTCTTCAGTAGTTTACGAGATATACCATGCCATTGGTGGGGTGGCGGTAGTCACGGTGGTTTAATTTCAAGATTTCCCTAAAAACTCTGATTTCTTCCCAAATTTATACAAAAATTTGTGCTCCTAAAGAAGTTATAGCGACCAAAAATTCAGATTCCTAAGTGTTGTATTCTAAGAGAAATTAGCTTTAATTTCTTTTCCATACTAAATCTAAGCGTATAACATGACCAAATTAAGTCGTCAATGGTATTGAGTTGTTTAGGAGATGTACAGACGCCAGCACATCAAGCTACCCGAAACTGTCAAATTTTCCCAATCAACTCTGAACCTTATACTTCAGCGATTAAGTTCAAAATCTATTAAATAAATTTGACAGATTGTAGTAGCTTGATGTGCTGGCGTCTGTACACTCGTGGACATAAATTTATGGATGGCGGAATAGTAATAACAACAGTTCAATATCTATAATTAGGGTTCCGTACCAAAATAGTAAAAAGGAACCCTTATGGTGCGACTCAGTCTGTCTGTCACAGCAGGATATCTCAAAAACTATAATGCTGATAGTATTAGTAGTTTTTGTAATATCCACTACTATTATTCCGACATCCATAAATTTATGTGCAAATTTTCCCATACAAACACTGCAGTAGGGTTACCAATATTGTAGTACCTATATTTTAAGGTGTTTTCCTTAATGGACGAAAATCCGTGTATTGGTGATAGATACTAAAACGAACAACTGTAGGTATTTAAATCGATAGAAGACAAAAGTGTAGAAGTGAGGTCATTTTTTAATGTTATTGATTATTTACGTGCAGATACCTACTCTTTTTAGTAGGTAGGTATTGGTGTTTTTCATCCCACGGGAAAACCAAATACAAAGCAGGCGTGGGTGCTACTGGCCGATTAGTCGATTAAAAATAAATCCTATGTAAAAATTATGGTCACCTCACAATATTAATGGATGTTTGTATGAAAAATTTAAATGATCAATATCTTTGAAACTAGTCAAAGTTTCTCCGTCACAAATTCAGGTTATCATTATCGTCTCCGTCACAAAATTTTTGAACACATTTCGAAGGCCGTAGATTATCAGGCAGCGGAGATACATGTGTCCAGCCAGCTTGAACTCGGGCTGGCTGATGTTTTTATTGATTTCTCGTAAACCCTTATAAGTGACGTCATAAATCAAAGGTTATTACTGTCACACATTGCGTCACAAAATTTTTGTAAAGGAACCATATTCGAAAACGCTCCCGTTATTGAGATTTGGAAGTGCCAGCCAGAAGTTTTATACGTAAATTCAAGCTGGCTGGACCTGGACACAGATTTTTGCATTTTTCTACTAAACCGCTGTACGTATCACAAAACTTTTAGCTCGATGCCTGTCACAAATTTATGTGACGCCCGTTGATATGCAAAACGTCGACGTCGTCAAAATCACTTCCGTTACCGAGATTGAGAGACCAGCGAAAAGTGGTTTTTCAAGCTGGCTGGACACGTTTTCGATCGATTATCTAAGATTCTGTAGCGTCACAAATTCTGAAATAAGGGTGTTTAGCCGTCACATAAAGTACCCTATTGACCTAGTTAAATGCGAGCTATTTTGAAGATTTGTCCAGCCAGCCTGAGTCACATCCTTTAGAGTAACACTGAAGTAATGTTGGTTTAATATTTGTGTTGTTAGCGCCACTAGTTGTGAAACTTGACAGTATTGTCTCTCGTGACGTGAACGTAAGAAACATACTCTTTCTACTGTCATGTTATTGTTGAGACAGTATGAAACATTTTGTTGGAATGACACGATAAGGCCACAAAAGTGAGGAGGTATTATAATTATATTTATAATGTATGCTACTCAGTAGTGAGTGGAACAGGGCTGCCAATGATAATGATGTCATGATAAGGGGACATTACATTAGTTTAGAATACAAAACAAAATAAATCAAATAGTTTATTAAAAAGGCTGAAAAACATGATTTTTAACATCTCAGTATGTACATTCATTTCTTAAGCTATTTTCAAAGTATTAGTGTTGATAATCGAATTAAATTCAATATCTAAATAATGAAATCTATTAGGCAATAAAATATAAATAATTAAGGCACTATTTTAGTACTTATATAAGTTCCAACAATTATAGGTAAGTACTGATTATTTATTGGATTTGTTAAATAAGTCAAATACATGGTTAGCCGACGTTCGCACGGACGTAATTATTATTATTATTATTTCATTTTATTTTCAGGTATTAACCCATAGCAATATTAAAAATTAAATTACAATAAATTATATTACAATAAATTACATTAATTGAAATTAAAATTAAGTTCTACATTTCAGCATAATTATAAGCGTCTTAGCAGGTACACACAGTGAAATAATACAGATACAATTTGATTAGTACATGCACATAATCGAGACAGGAAAGATGCCTTGAGTCTCCTCAAGAGCCCGTAAAAATCAGTAACTCTGTTCTCAGCGAACATACCAGTCGCACTACACCGCCAGGGCAGCTTTAATATAGCTCTAAAGGCGTTATTATATTGTACACGAAGAGTGTTATAAGCACTCTTCGTGTACCTGTACCAGAGCTGACTGGTGTAGAACGACTGACAATAAGCCTTGAACAGAGTTATTTTAACTTGGTTGGAGCAGTGAAAAAAGCGTCTAGCCAACATGTTGCTTCGACATGCGATAGGTACTGCGCCTCTGCCGTTCCAGATCAGCATCGTCTGCTAAATCATCCCTAATTATGTGACCAAGATATTTAAACTTAGTAACAATATTTAAGGCAGATCCACACAAATTGATCAGGGCCTTTACTATATTTAAATAACATAACCTCCGATTTCTGAACATTATAGGTGAGATAATGTTCAGTTGCATATTTCTCGCAGATCGCAACAAGTCTCCTTAAACCGTTGGCTGAGGGACTGAGCAGCACCATGTCATCTGCATAACTAAGATTGTTTAAACCTACATCACCAATACGACAACCGACTCGAGTACTGCTCAGTTCCTCAATCAACTCGTTAGTGTACATGTTAAATAAAATCGGCGAAGTGAGTCCACCCTGTCTCACGCCGCACGTCAACCTATATGTTTCCGACAGGGCATTATTCCATTTCACTTGATTGCATTGATTTGCATACCAGTATTCCAAAATGTCTACAATTTTTGATGGCACTTTAGAATTTCTCAACTTATCCATAATTGATACTATCAAACGCGCGGCTTAGATCTAGGAAACACGCACACACACTATAGTGTTTCTTTGTACATATTTATATACTGTGTTCTTCAAGGCAAAGACAGCTAAATCAGTAGACAGGCCCTTCCGGAAACCAAACTGTGCGTTATTTATTGGGAAATTCTTTTCACTTAAATGAGTAATAATTAAGCGTTCAAAAACTTTGGAGAAAATGGTCGCTAATGAAATAGGTCGGTAATTAGATATGTTGGACACATCGCCAGTTCTATTCTTTACAATTGGTACGACCATGGTCCTCATGAAATTATCAGGTAAATAACCATGGTCAATACATGCATTAAACAATTGAGAAATTCTGATAAATACCAACTCAGGAGCGTACATTAAGTGCTCGACACTGAACCCATCGTGGCCCGGCGACTTGCCGCGTTTCATACCTTTCACACAACGATACAGCTCGTCCGCAGTGACGTGCAATGCGCTGGTATCGTGGTCACGTGTTTCACGCGACCGCGGCGAAGGCGTCGCCGTCGCCGGGTCACCATGGGCCCCGCGCGCCACACTCGCCCCGCTCCCCGGCGTTATGCGCGACTGGGATGTAGGGTTAAACTGTTTTGCAAACATATTTGCAATCATATCTGGGTCGTCACTACCATTTACATTAATTGGCACAGTAGCTTTATAACTCAATTTACTTGTCTCCTTCCAAAATTTTCCGAATTCTTTTTTGTATCTATGGGTGGCTATAATATCCATTTTAATTTTATTTTCGTTTGACTGACACCATTTAATTTTATTTTTAAAAACTTTTTTACTGCGAACCATATCATCATATATTTTACCCTGTGAGGGGCGTCCATAGAAATTCCATAATGTAAAACTCTGCCGAGCCTTCACATGACAGTCCCTCACATGATAGTTCCAACCAATAACCGTTCTCTTTTTAATGTACGATTTACCCTGAAATGAGAATTTGGCAGCCCTAGACATTACGCTTACAATTTGCAAATAATACTCATCAATTAAGCTACAGTGACCAGAATCTTTACAAGAGGTTCCATTACAGGAAAAATCAGACCAGTTATATAAGTGAGTGAATTCATTACAAAGCTTTGCATATTTACAGTTTTGTTCATATGTTCTGTTTCCCCAAATTACTTTATTAACTTGTGATGTGTGTCTATGCTTGTGATCAATTTTTGGTAACACAACATCAAGATTACATTTGATCAACAATGGAAAGTGATCCGAATAGTAAACATCGTTTAGCACACAAATATTATCAATCATACTAAGACCCGCGGAAGTGGTAATGCAGTGGTCGATCCAACTCGTGGTGCCATGTGAGTCACTTAACTCATCACCTGTTAAGCAGCCTTATTAAGGCGGATAACAATTAAAACAAGGGTTAAGTATGTGTAGGTGTTTGACGACATACCGAGTAAATTCATGTCCGCACACAACCAGTCTTGATCATCACAGTATTCTAGTAGTTCATTCCCAAATAAACTATTTGCACGCGAAACGTCTGCATTAAAGTCACCAAGCACTAACACACTTTCTACATCACTATTTTCGATAACCGCACTGATAACACCGAGGCATTCCGTAAATAAGGGTAGATTATCCGCATCTTGTGTCGGCATGTAAACTGACATTACGATGAAACTGCGACCATCACTGACCTGCACACACACGGCTGCCACGCGTGTCGATCCAGTGTCAATGGGAATTACCCGTTTGAATAATGATGTCCGCCATAAAATTGCTACCCCTCCATACGGTCTTCCTTTAAGCACGCCAGCAGACATGTCCACAGCTGATATTCCATGATAGGAAATAAAATAAAATCGCGATATTGATAGGTAATAAAATCGCGGCGGGATTTTATCGCGCACTGGATTTTCAACTCTCGGTGTTAAGCCGAGTGTCGAGAATTCAACAGAGTGCATCCCAGCGCGTCGAAAAAACACGTTGTTAGATTTTCAACTCTCGGTGCTAAGCAGAGCGTTGAAAATCCAGTGCGTCGGCTTATTGTTGTCAAAGTCAATAAAAATGAGTAAAAAAAAAAAACTACCGACTTCCAAAAAAAACACTACAAAGTGAAAAATAACTTTAATTTCGGAAGTCGGTGTCTTGGGTTTTGTGTTTTCGTTTTTTGCCACCGACTTCCGAAATTAAAGTTATTTTTCACTTTGTAGTGTTTTTTTTGGAAGTCGGTAGTTTTTTTTTTTGTAAAAAGTTTTTATTTTTCACTTTTTAGTTGTGGTACCTACCCCACACACATTCGAATACCACTACCTACTACCAGTGTCAGGAACTTATCAATAACACTTTGCCCGACCCGGGAATCAAACCCAGGACCTCATGCTCAGCAGTAGCGCTTGCTACCACTAGACCAACGAGGCAGTCTACGCATAATGAATAATAATGATATTTACACATAATTTATTCTTTGGCATAAAAATAATAAACAAATATGTTCGCGGCTCAGGGTTGGCCCAAAGACGCACGCCACAATTGCGGCGATAAGTCCCCTCTTTGAGGAGTGGCCAGAGAGGCGCCACGGCGTCCTCACCTTCCGACTGACGCAGGTCCTCACCGGACACGGTTGTTTCGGGAGGTTCCTGTTCCGAATAAGGCCGAAGGAAACACCCGGGTATCACCATTGTGTGAATCGCCCGGAGGACACGGTGGAGGTCTGCCCGGCTTGAACGGAGCACCGCCGTGTCCTCGTGGAGGCGATCGGCAGTGGTGATCTCTCGCGACTGGCCCTGGTCCAGGCCATGGTACGGAGCGAGAGGGCATGGGAGGCCGTCACCTCTTGCGAAGCAGTAATACTCGCGAAGGAGGAGGCAGAACGCAAGAGGAAGAGGCAAATTTTGCGCCTTCACGCTCCTAACCGCAGGAGACGCCCTGGACGTCGGAAATAGCAGGCCAATTCCCGGCCAGCGTAGGCACGGGCTTGTGGACGGTGAGCAATGAGTAGCTCGCCATCCGATAAGGACCACGCTCGGGTCGACGAAGCGTAGTGGTCCACGCGCGCGCCTCAAAGAAATGTCAGCAGAACTGACGGGGTCCGCTAGGGCCGATGCCTGCCGGGGTCGCGGGAAAGTCCGAAAGGGATACCATGGCCCTTGGCAACATACAGGCAACTGAAGGAACACGGGTGAGTTTTTGTCAGTAGGAGTCTGACACACCCTCACGCCTTATTTGATAATTTCCAACACAAAAAAAAAAATGGATTGGCCCAAGGGCCACCCCCGCCGCACCTAAACCTAATCCAGTAGAGTAATTCCCAAATTATAATAAGTAATGTTTTTATTTATGACTCATGATTAATAGACGATTATATATTATGCCTTAAAAATTTATGCAACTCCAAATTATGCCAAAACAAATAGTCCGAATGACAGTTATGCTAACCTTCGCATTATGCCAAAGTATTACTATGCCAGTTTTATTATGCTAATAAAAGTTATGCGAACACGTTATGCCCAACAATATTATGCTTTAAAATTGTATGCCAAGAATGGGATTTCCATGATCTTAATAAGACGCCAACTGGCAAATACATAGCAAGCAACTGTATTTTAAGAGGATCACACACTGCGACGCGCCGTCACGGGGCGCGACCCGGAATCCTGCCCCTCGTTTTGAAACGCGACACACTTCATAATGAAGATGATGGATTATTATTCGAATGTATCAGAATTGGTACTCCCCGTCCTCTCCTAAAATTGTTTGTCCGAATATCATTATCCATAACACGTTTGCTATAAACTTCAGTAACCATAATGTTGAAATTTTGTTTAAAATTATTATCTTTACTTCTAAAACTATTCTGTCCTAATATCGAGTACTATAACAATAGAATCTCCTAATTTTGCATGAAATAAAGTCATATGTCCTAAGTTTTGTATTATATAATGTGTAATATTCCGAATGTTCAAATAAAATTGTTAGTCCTAAAACTTTTGCAAAAATTAGGTTTTAGTGACAGAAACGAAGCGCTGTGAATCCGACTCCACGCAGTCTTGTCTGCCCCCTTTTTTTTTTTGGGTTGGAAATTATCAAATAACTTCTCCCGCTCTGGGTGGAGCGGGAGAAGTTATGACTAAAACCCACCCGTGTTCCTTCGGTTGCCCTGTTGCCAGGGGCCACGATTTCCCTATCGGTTTTCTTCGAACCTTTGCATTGGCCCTAGCGGACCCCGTCAATTCTGCTGACATCTCTTTGAGGCGCGCGTGGAACACAACGCGCCGTTGACCCGGGCCTGGTCCTTATCGGACGGCGAGCTACCCATTGCTTACCGTCCGCAAGCCCGCGCCTACGGTGGCCGGAAATCGGCTCGCGATTCCCGCCCAGGGCGTCTCCTCCTGCGGCGGTTAGGGGCGTGAGGGCGCGAAATTTGCCTCTCCCTCACGCGTTCCGCCTCCTCCTTCGCAAGCATTACCGCTTCGCAGAAGGAGGTGACGGCCGTCCATTTCCTCTCGCTCCGTACCATGGCCTTTTAGGGATTACTTTTATGGCTTTTAGGGAACCAGGGCCGGACGCGAGAGATCACCGCCGCCGATCGCCTCCACGAGGACACGGCGATGCTCCGCCCAAGCCGGGCAGACCACCGTATGCTCCACCGTGTCCTCCGGGCGATCCACACAATGGTGACACCCGGTCGTTTCCTTCCGCCTTATCTTGAACAGGAACCTCCCGAAGCAGCCGTGTCCGGTGAGGACCTGCGTCAGGCGGAAGGTGAGGATGCCGGGGCGCCTCTCAAGCCACTCCTCAAAGAGGGCTCTTATCGCCGCTATTGTGGCGTGCCCAGCGCTGGGTTGCGACAATCGCACTCTCCATGACGCCATGAGATCCCGCCGGAGCTGTCCGCTGTGCCGCGATTTCTTGCGGCATCGGAGTTAAGCCCCGGCGTTTCGCCTCCTCGCGCCACTCCCAGATGTGCGCGAGGACCTTTGCCTCCAGATCCCATGGCGGTAGTCTGCCCTACCCCTAGAGTGTAATTTAAAATCGCGTAGGCGCGGAGGGGCGAGGCGGCCCACGAATTGAGGAGCAGGTGGTTGTAACGCTCGCCGCCGCGGCTGAGGCTAGCCGGCTTTAGCCGGCCAGCAAGACGAAGGTGCGGTGGTGAATGTTAAATCATCTGCGACGATAAGCTCGCGTGGGGCCGCCGGAGCCCCGCAGCGCCGGAGCCGTGACAGAAACCATGCCTGCTGCATGTTGCATGGTCGCTTGCATGCTGCATGCTTGCTTGCATGCTACATGTTGCATGCTGCGTGCTTGTTTGCATGCTCGCTTGCATGCCATGGTGTATGCTTGTTTGCAAGCTTTTCACGGAAAAAAACCACATGTTCACAATCAACTGTTTTGTCTATCTGCTTAGCCTTTTCCCAATGTTGGGGTCGGCTTCCAGTCTAACCGGATGCAGCTGAATACCAGTATTTTACATGGAGCGACTGCCTATCTGACCTCCACAACCCAGTAACTGGGTAATACGATACCCCTTGGAAGACTGGTTGTCAGACTTTCGGGGTTCTGACGACCCGTAACAACTGTCAAAGATCCACGAATGACAGCCGGGACCAACGGCTTAACGTGCTTTTCGAGGCACGGAGGAGTCTCGGTATGGAAAGATGGTCACCCATCCACGAACCAACCCCGGCAAGCGTAGCTTAACCTGTTGGATCGACCCGTGCGGCTGTTATTATTTAGCCACGAGCTCCTCACAATCAACCGTTTTATTGAGTGATAATACATGCAGCGCCGGAGCCGAGATAAAAGCCATATTGCTTTTGCATCTTTATTTTTTTTTTTTAATTATTTAATGTTTATTAATCTAAATTTATCCTTTTAATAATCTAAATTTAATTTAATGTTTATTTATTATAAAGATTAAATTATTTAAATTTAGGACTTATACTTTTATTGAAAACGGTTTTAAGTCTTTTGTATATTATGGATTGTCATAATTTATGACAAACAAATTTAGGACATATTGTATTCAGAGATTTAAATTTTATGGCATGATATATTATGTGACATTAAGTTCGGGCAAGTTATCATTTGGACAAATGATGATTAGGACTAAAAACATTATGGCACTTTAGATTATGGATAAAAACTTAGGGAACACAATAGAGAACCATCAGAATTATGTTTACATTTGTCAACATGATGTACTCATCAATAATCTTACATTTGTTTTAATTATATTATTATGTCCACTGACATTCACATCACCCAAAGAGTACCAGTTACCTCTTAGTTGCAGGGTTCTATTGTCAGTCAGTTTGTAATATTATAGTTAACATAGCTGAGAAGAGAATATTTACTTCCTTAATTTTCATTACACGTCGCTACTTAATTTCATATACTCGACTATTTTAGATGCAGCAGCGAAACATTTGGACCTTTGCGACGATACTTCAGATGTGCCTGTAGAAAAAAAAATTGGTTTTGGTATTTGAAACACCAAATAAAATAAAATTGTAACTTTAATATAGGCCTAAAATACCTTTATTATCTCGCCGAATGATGATCTGTTCAACACAGAGTATGCTGCAGTCAAGCTATTCATTGCACTGGGTTCCAGTTCCTTGAGTCCAGAACAGAATAAAGCTATGCCGACCTCCAAGCCAGTTCCAAAATCAAATTCATCTACAGCTATACTAGCATATGTTATTACAGGCTGAAGGTCTGACAGTAATTTATCTTTTTCATTTTGATCTGTAGCTTTTTCTAGGCTAGTAAACAGTTTTTTCAAGTTGGCTGTTGGAGGAAAGAAAAATTGGTTTGTTATTTACTTAATTAGTTCTTACATAATTATGCACTCTTAATGAACCCTGGTGCGTAACTCCTCTAAATCAACAGTTAAAAGAACGCCTCTAATTGAACACTGGTGATTTAACGCTTCTTAGCCCAGGTTCACACAGGCAATATTTTTTTTTGGTGCACTGGATTTTCAACGCTCTGCTTAGCACCAAGAGTCGAAAATCCAACAGTGTGTTTTTTCAACGCGCTGGGACGCACTCTGCTGGATTCTCAATGCTCGGCTCAATACCAAGAGTTGAAAACCCAGTGATATTTTTACGTCCGTGCGCTTATTCAACACTGCTAAATTATAGGCGCCACTAATTCAACCCCGGTGAATAAACACCAGTGCTGAATTTGGTGATTTAACATCTCGTAATTAACACTCGTGAGTTAATACCTCAAATTCAACACTGGTGAATTAACGCCTCTAATTCAACACTGGTGAAATAACGCCTCTAATTCAACACTGGTGAATTAACGCCTCTAATTCGACACTGGTGAATTAACAGTTCGGTTTCGGCCAAAAACTGGCCATATCTTTGGCCCGACCAAAACTGGCATTCGAGAACTGCCGGTTTTGATAGAATACGGACTACTGACAATAGACAGACGGTGTAGACTTAGTGATGATGTCTTCTATTTCACCGATGTGTTTACTGATAAATTGAAGTAATTTAGGTTCTTATCAGACATGCTGCTTTTAGTATCAGCTAGTAGGGATTTATTCACTTTCCAGAAGATTGATCAAAGCTCTAAGGGCACCAGCAGATGCACCTTGGTGACTCTGAGTTCAGTCACTACATCAAAATCACGCGTTTCAGCGGTGAATTAACGCCGCTAATTTGGAAAATTAACGCCTCTGATTCAACACTAGTGAATTAACGCCTTCAATACAACCCTGGAAAATTAATGCCTTCAATTCAACACTGGTGAATTAACACCTTCAATTCAACAGTAGTGAATTAATGCCTCTAATTCAACACTGGTGAATTAACACCTTCAATTCAACAGTAGTGAATTAATGCCTCTAATTCAACACTGGTTAATTAACGCCTTCAATTCAACAGTAGTGAATTAATGCCGCTAATTCAACACTGGTTAATTAACGCCTTCAATTCAACAGTAGTGAATTAATGCCTCTAATTCAACACTGGTTAATTAACACCTTCAATTCAACAGTAGTGAATTAATGCCTCTAATTCAACACTGGTTAATTAACGCTTTCAATTCAACAGTAGTGAATTAATGCCTCTAATTCAACACTGGTTAATTAACACCTTCAATTCAACAGTAGTGAATTAATGCCTCTAATTCAACACTGGTTAATTAACGCCTTCAATTCAACAGTAGTGAATTAATGCCTCTAATTCAACACTGGTTAATTAACACCTTCAATTCAACAGTAGTGAATTAATGCCTCTAAATCAACACTGGTTAATTAACGCCTTCAATTCAACAGTAGTGAATTAATGCCTCTAATTCAACACTGGTTAATTAACGCCTTCAATTCAACAGTAGTGAATTAATGCCTCTAATTCAACACTGGTTAATTAACGCCTTCAATTCAACAGTAGTCAATTAATGCCTCTAATTCAACACTGGTTAATTAACACCTTAAATTCAACAGTAGTGAATTAATGCCTCTAATTCAACACTGGTTAATTAACGCCTTCAATTCAACACTGGTTAATTTTAACGCCTTCAATTCAACACTGGTGAATTAACGCCTTCAATTCATCACTGGTGAATTAATGCCTATAATTCTGCACTGCTGAATTAACGCCCATAAATCAACAATGATGTCATCTTACCATCAGTTTCCACTAAGTGTCTGTATCCTATTTGTGTTTTCTTATTATAAGGCACCACAATGCCTGCACCATGAAATGATCTTGTAACCATATGAGGTAATCTTTTCTTCATACTGAATTCTTCCAACGAAATTTTGTTCTTCTCAGCATAGGCTTTAATATTATCCATGAATTTTTGACAAGACATTGCAGTAAAAGGTGAATGTTTTTTCTCATTTTGCAAATACACACTGAAAGCCAATTTTAAATATTAAGTATTTAACTATGTTTTTTAGTTTCTTGGCAGTAAGGACACAAGGTTAAATCTCTTAAGAACTCTTTTTAGAAACTTTATGGCTTCTATTAAATCTGAAAGATTTCGTTAGTTTTATATTATTGTTATTTCCCATGAAGTGAATACTTACTAAACAGCTCCAAATATGTTCTGAGCTATAGGAGTGATATGATAACCTTTCTCACTGTTGTTACTGCCTACAAATACTGGTTTCTGCTCAGGATCATCTCGAAAGTATCCAATGTGGTACTCACTATTCTTTTTCTTCTTGAGAACAGCCTATAAAAGATACATTCATTTGAGATATCATGTGAAACCAGAACAAAACTTATACAATGTATAAGTTTTAATTCCATTGTATTTAGCCTGGCTACCTGTGCATGGAAAACAGGCACATTATTAAATGGCATGACAAATTAGATTTTGCAAAGCATTTTAATTTTCAAAATGTTTATAAAGTACCTGAAATTCTGGAGGATCATAAAAGAATCTCCAGTGAGTCAAGTACAACTCCTTATTGTCCAACTTAGGCAGTTTCCCTAACAGTAACTCATAAGGACCAATTGGCATCAAATTCACACTTGCTAATGTATCTTCCACTGATTTGCCACAATCACGAATGCATTCAAAAAATTTGAAAAAGTCTTCAGGCATTTCTACTAAAAAAAGTTCCTTTAGAAGACTGTTGTCTGTACTTTTATCATAAAATGTAATACTTTCTGGAAGTTCTATGGACATAAGTTTATCACATTCAGGTTTGGGTACTTCAGGATCTACAGATCTATCATCGTTTGCCGCCTTTTCTTTACTACAATCGCTGTCATCGTTTGCCGGCTTTTCTTTACTATCATTGCCTTCTTTTGCAGCCTTTTCTTTACTACAATCGCTGTCATCGTTTGTCGGCTTTTCTTTACTAACATCGCCGTCTTCATTTGCCGCTTTATCTTTGCTATTACCGCTAGGTGATTCATCATTGCCACGAGGGTTATGTGAATGGCGTGGAGAGTCTCTAGTATACGGAGAGAAGCGCCTCTTGTTACGATGAACATCTTTTCTAGTATTGTGAGGTGGATGTTTGAACTTTTGGTGATGTTCCGGATTCTTTTGATAACATTCAGTTCCGTATTTACAAACAGTTCTTCGATCGTTCACGTACTGTTTCCATTCATCTGCCATTTTAGGGTCAGCCGATTCACAAGATTTCGCAAATTTCTTGAGTTTATTTACTTTAATTTTGAGTTTACTGGTCAATGAGGAATTCTTGGATGGAACACAGGCCTAAAGGAAAGTAATATAAGATAAACACAGGAATGAACAGGATTATTATTATTTGTCAAATGTCAATGTCATTGTCAAATCAAACGAAGCAGATGCAATTTGGCAGATGCACAGATACACGTCTAAAACTTTCTAGATAGGTTCTGTGTCCAAAACAGTTTTGTGGGCCTTGACTTCCTGAAGATATGAGGGCTTGCTAGTCTTGCTACACGGCTGCCAACCGCGTCCCCGACAGAGGTGACCTTGGTTGGCGACAGGTAGAGCTGTTTGAAATTTAGTCGTAAACTACCAACTACACGTTGGAACGCGGTTGGCAGCTGTGTAGCAAGCTGAGGCATGTAGTAGTTCCATGACTCCAAGCATTGCCATAAGCCTGGAACAGACTAGCCACATGAAGTCTACTCGCACGCAAGCAACTCATTCTTACCTTTTTAGCTCATCTAATAATATTTTTTACAAAAAATGACAAAATAAATCTGTGTGAAGTATTTATCGGAAAGGTGTGGCTAGTGTGGCCTGCTGATTATAATTGAATAACTTTGAAATGCCGAGTGGCGACACTAACATCGTGAACCGTAAAATGAACAGCCCTAAAAAATCGTGAATTTTTTTACATTTTTTCATTAATTTTTTTGTGTCATTCGTATGATTGGAGGAGGAGTTAAAGTGGAATACCATTTTTTATAAAATTAATAACTATTGCAAAGGATTTGCTAAATAAGTTAAAAACCAACCAGAATATGACAATTGGTGTTTTATTTACTTTCATTGAAATAATGTCAGGAACGTGATTTACTGTCTATTGTAGTATTAATTTTCAAATTCATTGGTGCGATAAATTTCATAAATGTTAACGTTTGTAAATCGGTGCACAATGTAGTTATTATTATTTAAAGTGTTTTCAATGAATGGGTGTATAGAATTTTTCAATAATTTACCAAGGACATGTACATAATAAATCATCGTTACTCACGACGTTCTTCAATTTCTGCGGGCGACGAATCATGCTATTCAGCTGGTAAATAAATAAATCTTATTCTTTATTTCCTTTGACCTGTGGAATGTTTGAAAATGCTCTATATAATTATTCAGTTTTTTATTAGTAATTTTCTCACTTTTCACAATTTTTAACTTAGCAGCAAAATAATTAATGTAGCTTTTTTATGTATTTATTTCATTGGTAGCTAGTAATAATTATTTTTATAACATGATGGGAATTTAAGAGAACCATCAGGTGATAACATTTCTGTACAACGGGATGTCTATTTTCATCTTTGCAATATTCTGTGTTTTGTTGTATCTATTTTTAATTGCCCTGCCCTTCAATTGGATCAAAAACCATCAAGATTGATGTCATCATTTATTATTCCCTTTGTCATGAAAGGATTTGCTTGTCAACTCATTCAAGACATAATTATTTCTTCTTTCTTTTAATATTCTTCTTTTCATGTCAAAGGTACCTACTTTGGTTGATTATTATTATATTGTTTGAGCCCTGTAGGTGCCCAAATTGATTGTGGCAACAGTGGCATTCTTTAGATCTTCAAAGGTGCAAGGGATTGAGCACTTAGGACACTCCAGCAAGTGGGACATAGTCTGATAATATTTATTCTTCTGATATCCCTTGGTGGTCCGTCTTCTATTAAAATTGCTTGCAAAAATGTACAGTAATGTAAGAAATAATTATTCTCTAAATTGTTGTCTTGACACCATGACTTTATTTCTTTTCAACATAATTCTCAAGTCAGATTTGATCATATGAAAATCTTATACAATCAATAATTAATGCACAATAATATTTTGCATAATTAATCATTTCACTGTAAATAGAAGATTGATAAAAATCTCACAATGGTGCATTTTCCATTAGTTGTAACATATTCTAATCTAATCTGGCTTTATTATACAGGGCAATCCTTGCTTGTAATACCTATGTAGTTGAGGATAGATAACTATCAAAAAAAATTTATTATGCATCCAAATAAATCATTTTCTTGTGAAGTCAAGGCGAGTGAAACAAAGATGAGACAAGAACCACTCTCTCTTTGCTGTATAATGTAAAAGATTCATAATTCCCTCAAAAACTAGATACATGTGAGATCCATAATTATGACAAAGATTGTTGGTTAATGCTGTGTATGTAATTTAGATTTACTTGGTAAGCCTTATATGCATAAATAAACTAGATGCATAATCATATATGCAATTTTTTTGTTGTGTTTTGCATAGACCCACTCTCTGCCATACAGACAGGTCACAATGAATACCTCCTCAAATGCAACTGATACTTGTGCTCTGAAGATCCCAAAAAGACTTTACAATAATTGATGGTATATCTTCCATACTCTAATTTAGCCCCTATCCTAGCTGACTGGCTGAAATTTTACAAAAACATGAACTATTAAAAAAAGCATAGCTCATGCCAACCCAAGTGAAGGAGTATTTAAATAAATAAATAATAGTAATCGTTTATTATTTTAATTATTTAACAAATTAATTATTTTGAATCAAATGAAGTCACTTCGTTGTTTTCTATTTAGTACCAGCTTTAGTAATAGCTGTAAAACTGTCGCTAAAACTATGCCTTTGAAAATAAAATTAACAGTTATTTTAGTAAAGAAATAGAGAAAGCACAAAACATAATTTAAGTTTCTTTCCTTTGAGGACGAAATATCTACCGTGGTAGGTAGATTCTTAATTTTTTTCTGTAATAGATAATCATTGTTTATACATTCAGGTAGTAGGTATCACAAAAAAAAATATTAAGAAATTAAAAAAGAACAAAGTATCTAAGATTCTACTTAACTAGCTAACTACCTATATACACTTAAACTAACAATAAAATGTCCTAACGAAACTAAATCTAACAACTTATTTTTCCTTTTGTATAGTAAACTTTTCAATTGCATGATATTATATTTATATTTAATTAAGTTAGGACACTCAGTAATTATACAAACACTTGAATACACTCAGTGTAGGTGGCTATCTAAAGTATAATACATTAGTGTTGCACATGGCTATGACTTCTATCAGGGCTGGCTGGATCGACGCACTTAGTTGTGGAAGGTATTCAAGGCCGTAGTCGGAAATGATATTAGTATTATTCGAACATCAAAACAAAAAGCCCTCTCGATATTTTGTTCAAAAATTAAAACAATACTTACAAAATTGTTTGAAATAATGTTACAATATAATTTAGTTTCTATAAAACCTTCCATAAAAATCTACTTCACTGACCCAGGGTGCCCCCAGGGAACCAGCAAGTAATAAATCTACGAGTTCCTACCGCTTGACTCGTAGATCGCCCAACGCGTGCCAGTGTCTAGGGAACTACGTCTTGCTCGACCTCTACCCGGATAATATATTGTTTTCAAACGATGTAGTAATTTCAAATAACCGTACCTACTAATAATAAGTCTGCTAGATTAGGTGCAATCCACGAAGACGCGCCCTACTCCGCGATTACTGTACTGTAAGCTGAACTCTAGTACGGCGCGGAGCGTAGTGGAGCGCGTCTTCGTGGATTGCACAATCTATAACGCAGTCGAACAAATTAATGTAATAAAGTTCTCATAGAATATCGGTAACGCCCTTAGCGTTTTTAACTGTATGCATCTACGCATGTCTATGCGCGTCGCAAGGCCGCGTGAACCCCTTCAGTCAAAGTTTTGTTTCTAAGTTCACGAAAGGCGCGTGAGCGTCATGTTAACGCCGAGTGACAAACGATCGCTAAGATAAAACTGGTCGCTAACTGTGCTTTGCACTGGCGAAACATTCACAACAAAACATGTTGAAATCTCTAGTCCCTGTCAAACAGTCCAAACCGTGACAAACGAGCTGCCTTCCGCAAACGCAATAAGGCAGTGCACCTCATAATTTTAGACTTCTGATTTTCTTGTGTTGATTTGAGGTAGACTGGCTACGGTGCGCTAATTCGCTAAACGAACGCTCAGTAGATACCGTCACTCGATGAGGGTTAAAACTAAAACAAGGCCCTAAATTTTAGGGCGTAAAAACCCTGAGCGAAAAAGCAAAAGTGTGGGAACGTGAAGTATTATTTCAGATAAAAAAATCTGTCGTGGCAGATTCCTGAAGGATTGCATGACAAAGCCAGGCCTTAGACCTTATGACTTTATGACTCACGTTTTTAATTTCTTGCCATGCGCATGGTATGCACTATGTTAATATTTTCTTGTACGCTTGCCAAGTCTCACTGAATTCTACTATTGTACAGCCACCAACAAAACGATATGATTACCCAAATTCAAGTAGGTAAATTGGTAATTGACGAGGTCTTATCTCGTTACTTTTCACCTGTTCACCAATCGCCATTGGGTTTGTTAAACTATGCATCAATGCATGAATGTATACTTATGTGTTCTGATGTGGTGGTAAATGTCGTGTACGTGCATATCATTAGAGCCTCCAATCGATTATCAGATTAAGTGGGTCCCACTGTCCATTTGGAGATAGCCTCAAGTGATTAACTTCATTTATGATAGGTGTGCTACTAAAGACTGTAGTAATTATGTTATACCTAAGCCTAAAAAAGCGTTCAAAACTAGTGAAAAGCCTTTGATCGCAAAAATCATTGTTGCATTTACTTTTCATGTTATTTCGACGAAGTTATCGTTCTTACTTCTTTGTGTTCAAACAAACAAAATATTTCTTTTACTAGTTTATTATCGTATAGGTAGTCTTAATATAAAAAAACACAGCCACGCTCTCGATTTTTATAAATTCCTTATTACGTAAAACATAATTCACGTTTCTGTTCATATTCTCTGGAGCTTTCGTCCGTAAAATGTATATTTAGGTCCAGCAGTTTTGCGCTATAAAATAAAATTGTGGACTTCCTTTGTTACGTGGATGCATAATAAGCTTCGATCTTAACGAAACAAACATCGGCCATATTGTAGGTAATGATTTGAGCTGTTACTCCTTCATGAGTGACCGAGTGCTCCACCTGCGTTGCTATATTTAGTTTCATTGTGTGTTGGTGTAATACATCGATCTGCCGTACAATTTAGAACTGTGTTGTGTACCTATGTCTACGTTAATAACGTTATTATGTAGGTACATACGATGGCTTGTATATTACTTACAGGTTTCATCGCATGAAACTTGATTGGATAAAAATCTTTTATCGTACTAAGAAACATTGCTTCTTTGCTAGTAATTTACTCGTAGTCTCTGTGTTTGGAGGTCTTGTCAAGACCTCCAAATACATTAAAATAGGGTGTTATACGATATGGGGAATTTTCGCCAAAATTGACTCTTTCTATAAATATAGTTAATTAAAAAGCTGATACCGTGTAGACATTTTCTTTGTTTTCCTAGCAATTTTCTGAGCTATGTATCTGGATTGAGTAGGCAGCTACATAATTAGGACGGGCACCCTTGTCGGTATTAGCCTCTTTCGTGAATATCCGTTCATTGTTTTAGACAACCGATGTGAGAGCTAGATACTTGTCCTACATAACAACAGGTAACGTACTCTTGGATTTTTCTCTTTCTCGCTCATAAATATCATCGTATTTATGGCATACACATTTCATTTAGTGGTTTTCGGAGTTCTTAGATTATTTTGGTAAACTGGTAACTTAATTTTAATCGTGCCATGCAATTACTTGTGCTATTTATATTAAATCAAGTTAATTTAGACTGAATTCCGGAGTTTTTTTTTTGTATGCATGTACCTACCTGTCACACCTGTATACCTCTCCGAATGTAAAATTGATTGAAGTATAAAAAAACTCAATATTGGATTCGTGTTAGTCGTGTCTAGCCAGGAACGAGATCAACACGACCAACACCTATTCCTTCAATGTCCTTCATGGTATATTTTCGTAGGAGATTGATGTTGTTGGCTTCAATCGGACAATGGTGGATGTTTATTCCACGAAATGTTTGAAAATGACATGACATGACACGTATTTTATGTATTTGTGGCCGGAAGATCAGTAGAGACTAGATATGGCCTATAGGAACTTACTAGTGCCGTGTGTGTGTAACAATATTTTACTTCTTTCAACAAATCACTCGTGAGATTCTAATGGTAATATTGCTCTAAGGATGCAGGTTGAATTTGTTGTGACTATTTATCCTATTCAGAATCTCTGTCTTATAATAAATGGGGTATATTTGGTAGGTAAAGATTTTTATAACTTAAACGTGTTTAAGGATTTCGTTCTAACCCCCCGGTAGGACAAAATATTAAAAGGTCTAAGTTCGTGCACGTAAAAGTGCCCAGATTTATATTATTGGCGAATGTGATAAAAACTATATATTTAAATGAAAATTTGAAATGTAGGAACCATTCCACATTATGCACGCCGTGTCCCAGATATGTCGGGAGTGTAGTCCGATGCAACTGGCGAACGGAAATCGCCTAGCGACAACATTGTTGTGCGGTCTCTCTTGTTCGACTTATGAAGTTGGTACTCAGTACCAACATAAATCTCATCCACATGATCGATTTGGTGCAAAATATCATTCGTAGATTTTCCTAATTTAGCTCAGTTAATATCGACACACAAAAACGCAAACGTCGCAAACGCGCATGTAACTACGATTTTTTATATGTTGTTAGGTCCCCTAAGAGTAGTTTATGCCCAAGTTCTCCCATGGTACTCGAAAAACTGCGAAATTCTGGCACTAGTTTCAGTTATTTTTTTAAATATACCTTAGGGACGCGTTTTTAGGTATCTTTGTTCTATATTTTTGGGAAGGAAGCAAAATGGGTCATTTGCTAAGTCACGTACCGGCTGAATTAATGGTCCTTTTAGAGAAAGTGTTTAACAAGAGAGTTTATGTTGATCCCCTTACCAGATTCTAGAGGGTCTGCGTGACAACAAAACAATCAGGTGAACAATTGAAGCAGAATAGTTCGCTGGCCCATCTTCAAGAATAAAGGTGATATACAGAACTGCAACAACTATCGAGGGATAAAGCTCATATCACATAGTATGAAGATATGGGAGAAAGTAATAGAGAAAAGACTGCGAGAGGAGAGTGAGATTACCCCAAACCAGTTTGGGTTTATGCCAGGTCGAGGACCAATGAACGCCACTTTTGCACTCCGCCAATTTGAGAGAGATGTACAGACGTGCACACAAGAACTTGCACATGGTGTTCATTGATCTGGAGAAAGCGTATGATAGGGTACCTCGGGATGTGTTGTGGTGAGCCTTGAAAGAGAAAGGTTTGCCCGGAATGTATGTAGAGTTAATTCGTGCTATGTATACAGTCAATTTCGTACCTACGTCCGGTCGGCTGCTGGCAATACCGACGAGTTCAGTGTGACTGCAGGCTTGCTTGCATCAAAGGTCGGCTTTAAGTCCTTACCTCTTCCTGTTGATTATGGACGGTCTGACATCGGACATACAGGAAGAGGCACCCTGGACCCTGGTGCATGCTGTTTGCCGATGACATTGTTCTTGTTGGTGAAGATGAACCTGAGATCCAGAGCACATTGGAGAAATGGCAACAGAAGCTGGAGAATGTTGGCTTGAAAATCAGCAGAATCAAAACTGAACATAATGTTCTGCGATTTCGGCGGTCTCCCGTTCTGGAGCCATATTGCTTGATGGTGCACTCCTAGACTTTCGGTATCTCTGTTCACTCGTGCAAAGCGATGGCGAAGTAGATCGGGCGGTTAAGCAAATAATTAAATTGCACTGGATGGATGAAATGGCAACAGGTCACGCGAACAATCTGCGACTCCCACATTCCCCTTAACCTTAAAGGGAAGATATATAAAACAATGGTTAGACCTGCTGTCTTGTATGGATCAGAATGTTGCACAAAAGGGATGAATGAAAAGCAATTGCATGCAGCTGAGATGAGAATGTTAAAAAGGATCTGTGGTATTACACGAATGGATAGAATAAGAAATGAGTACATAAGAGGAAGTCTGAAAGTGACAGAAAAGTTGTGAGGAAATCGGTTGTGATGGTATTGGGCATGTGATGCAGAGGAATGAGGAAAATATGAGGGAAGTTTTGCGCATGAATGTGGATGGCTATAAGAGTAGGGGAAGACCAAAGAAACGATGGATGGATTGTGTGAAAGATGATATGGCTAGAAAGGGGGGTGATTACCGAGATGACGACTAATAGAAAAGTATGGAGGACAGGGATATGTTGCGCCGACCACAAATAAATTGGGATAAGGGCAGGAGAATGATGATGATTTTGTGTATGAGCTAGCATCGTATACCTTGTTCTGGTTCACTGAAGAAGGAATGCGCAAGGGCACGAAATCTTCCTTCTACTCAACAACAGCACAAGAACTGCAACACTTTCTCTAGGACCATTAGTTTAGCCGGTACGTGTCCTGGCAAATAACCTTAAATCGATAACTTCTAAATTTTTGGAAAAAAATGCCCATCTTTGACTTGCTATATCTTCGCAACCAATAGACCTAGTGCTTGGATTGGGCTCAGATTGTATCTAGCTTGCTTCACAAAAATATGGTACAATCATTTTTTTTTTAAACTGAAACAAGTGCCAGTATTTCGCAGTTTTTCGAGCACCATGGGAGTAGCACAAGGTTTTCATGATTGCAAACTTGGGTATAAACTACTCTGAGGGGGCCAAACAACATAAAAAAAAACGTGTGGCACTCGGGGACTGCCGCGGTAAAGCTATTGCATAGCATTTGTAACCTCCTATTTGTCAACGCTACACTTGGGATGAGACATAAAACAAAAATTACGTTCCCGTTGTTTTATGTCATCATCCGTCATTACATGGTAGGCGGAGTGGGGGGTGTTAGGTTTTATTTTCGTTACGGAATTTCTTGATTCGGTCGCCGCGCTCAAAGCCCGCGATAAAAGCTATGCAATAGCTTAAAAAGAATCGTAATTACATGCGCGTTTGCAATGTTTGATGTTGTTATTGACTAGGCTAATTACCTAACCTACATGGTAATAATTTTTTAACTAAATCTTTCTCATCTATAGGACATTACCTTATGAACGTTTTGGTGAAATATTCAACATGTTACTGATATCCATAGGTACATCTATTTGATAAGCACTTAGCCGGTGACTTAGTCCACAGAGATATATTGATCCGGACAAAATCATATTTTTTTAAATACAGTGGTTTATCAAATAAAGTACTTTTATTTGATAAACCACTTTCATTCATTTAGCGGATTAAAAGATTACGTAGAAAAAAGGTTTCTAAATAATTTTGTGTACTTATACGTCGTTGTCTCAAAATCAGATGAGTTTAGTAATAGTTGGTTTTATTGTTCGCAGGCGATGAACGTTTGACCGCGCGATGGATCACCGAGATGGATGGACTGGCATCGAGCCGGTGGCAACCGGGAACTCTAGTGATATTAGTTCCCGGGCCGCCGAACGCGACCGGGTGCGCATCGAGTTCTATGCCACTTATGACGTCATGACGGGCGTACGAATAGCCGCTACTCTTGGTGGCTTCTTTGCATTAATGGTTTTTCTGATCGTCTATAAAAGTCGTAGCAAATCCGTGAAGGCTTTAAATGATCCAAAACTGGTGGAAATGGCTGAAGCTGTTGTCGCCGAAGAGCAGGCAGTCGAAGAGGAGAGG
The DNA here is from genome assembly GCA_949152395.1 of Agrochola litura. Lineage (NCBI taxonomy): Eukaryota > Metazoa > Arthropoda > Insecta > Lepidoptera > Noctuidae > Agrochola > Agrochola litura. The sequence continues at coordinate 7,004,109 of OX424496.1, forward strand.
CAACTTACGGCAGCGCTAGAAGAAGCGCTATCGGAACGTGCGCGTTCTCGTCCATCAATAAGTGAGGAGCCCCCTTGGCCTCGAACAGCGCGTTTTGCGTCATATGGAGGTGGATATGGGAGCTTATTAACGCCTCCTCGTCGGTTGTCGACCGTACGCGGTGATTCGCTTCCTGGTTCAGCGTTACGTTTCGCAGAGCGTCGAGCATCAGCTGGTCCCCGCGACCGACGTTTGAGCTCAGCGACTTGTTCCAGCTCAGGAAGCTCTTATTTGGAGAGACGCGGTTCATCAGTAGTGTGTGCTTTGCCAGAACGCCGTTTATCGCCTTGCCCTAGTGAGCGACTTGCCCCTCTCGCGTCAGTAGGCAGCGTAGGCCCGTCTTATGCGGTAGAGTGTGAATTAGCGTCAGTGGGTGCGGATTCAGTATTTGCAGAGGACGATGCGGACTCCACTGATGATGAAGTGGAGCAGTTTTCGACGGATAGTGGAGGTGGTGAGGCGACGTTGGTAGGCGAGTGCACGGAGCTTTCTAGTCGACCAACAACACTACCACTGCAGCTGGACCGTGCTTCACATTCACGGGAAACGTTGTTCTAGTCTATGCCAAACGGTAGTATATAACCGTTGGCAAAATTAATGTTAGTTAACACATTAAAATATCGACATTTTCCATTGCCAAAACTATTTATTTGTATTTTAACATATCATAAAATTCGACATATCATTTGGTTTTAAAACTACCAAATTGAAATTTTATTCATACCTACTCTATTTAACTAACGCACTGTAAAATCATATGAAACTGCTGTTGCTTCTTGACAAGCATGATTTATGTAATTTATAGCTTGTACTTGCGCTTTTTATTTTTGACTATCAATTGGATTGAAAAGAGTCGATATTTTAATATGTGATAAAATTTATGTATATAGATTGTTTTTGTTAATAAATTGATGTTTCATAATGTTGATGTTCCCAGCCCACGGAAAAATTGTAAACAATGTACTAATTACTTAATATATGTTGCGTATGTGTATACATAGGTAGCAAATTAGTTAAATTTTGCTCATGTGTATTTATTTTGCTAACGGCTGATCAGTACAATAAACAATTACCCACGCATACTTATCAAATTCCGCTGGTATTCACCATAGTGTTCGATTCGATGTAAAAGTAATATGTAAAGATTTGCCGAATTAGTCATTTGTAGTTACATTAAATTAATGTAATTATTTAATATAATAGTTTTCGACGAATTTTTAACTTCTGTAAATCGCCACTCTATTTACAAAGTTTTCAACTCTACCGGGCTAACTGCCAACCCCACTGAAAGTGCGGTTGATGATCTAACCAAAGCATTGCCGACTCACATGGTGTTTGTACAATGTAGATATTAACTTGTTAGGGTAGATAGTCGTCAGTGAAGTCAATTGAGAATGTGTATTTGTATTATACTTAATTAGTTTTGTAAACTACAGTTTTACTTAGAAATCAAGGGCACAGAAGACCAATACGTCCTTTGAACAATAATTTGAAGTTGGAAGCGGCCTAAGATGTTGCTCGTACCAATGTCATTTTCCAAGTAAACTGCCACTAAGTTCTTGTTAGTAACAATGTTACGCGGACACCGGGGTTTTATTGATTCTGGGTGTTTCGATCCCGCCACAGCCACACGCGGGCCCAGTAGATTGATTACGCATAAGTCGTTTTTATTACGATTTAGATTTACGTGTTAGTTTATGTAATGTTCGTTGCTCGAATTAAAAAGAGCTCCCTGTAGTCTGTAAAATGTTGAAATGTATGTAAAAAATTGTAAATATAAAACACAACTCATTTATTGTTTCAATTTCATGATTCAAATAAGTAGTCGTTTATTTACTTCACTTAAACACAATTATTTATTCATTAGTACCTACTTCATGTAATTAAATACCTACCTACCTACTTAAGGCGGACTAAATATAGATTTATTTCAATAACGCTAAGACCAAAATAAAACAGCATATATGCGCCTCATGAAAATCTGTGTGCTTATTAAACGGTCCAGCAAGTACAAGGCCCAGAAATTCAATAAAAATCTAGGTAAAAAGGTGGTATGATCAATTTTTTGGCTCCTGTTATAGCAGGTTTGATGGGCATCTCTTGAGGTTATTCAAATATTATTATAATAAAACGAAAAATAAATCTGTACCATAATTATGTAAATGGGTTTGGATATAAAAGCTAGTAGCTACAATAAACTATGTAAACAAAATATCAAAGGGGCAAACTTACGCAAATAAAGTACTTATGCCCCGTTTTATCTGTAGTGTCTAGTATTAAGTCATTGAAACCACATAGTCGTAAAACTTTACGACCAACATTCAGGTACGAATCCAAGAAATACTCAAATGTCTGATAAAATGATATAAGAATCGTAAAAAAATATCAATGGAAAAATAAACGAGTTGTTAAGATTTCTCATAAAGATTTACATAAAACATCCTCATGGCTCATTTTCATATTGATCAGCTGAATTTTATTCAGAATATGTGGCGCGAATTCAATTCGTTTCCCTGTACCAACAAATTTTGGTTTTTTATTGAGCGAGAGCTCGCTCTTATTAAATTAAATACGAATACCTATCTATATTTATATCAATGTCTATTCAGCAATGGGCTAATTTAACCTTATTAATAAATTGCCATTTACTGCACGAGACCTGTTTTGGAAAAAAATATAGTAGACGAACGAAAGATACTTTGATTCAACGCGCACACAGTGCATGCTATAAAAAAGTTGAAAGTTCCCGCGAGAACTTTACGGGCCGAAACTATTGGCAATTTTGACATAACAAAACATTGATTCAAGATTTATTATTTAAGTGATCGGATATTCTTCTCGATTATCGGACTATCAATCAAAATTATTTTCGTCTGGTTTGTAGAGTGCAGCTGCAGTAGTAAGTAGTTCCTGTAATGTTATCACCAAAGTCCCTACTAGCAGCGCTAGGTATGTAAGTATGTGGGTGCAAAAGGTTGTGAATTGGGGACATGTGTGCTTTATTTTCTGGCACGTTCACGGGCCACCAGTCAAAGCCGGCAGTTTCTATACTTCATTCTCATATAAGTCTCATGTGAGTAAACGGCGATGAACACTGGCACGCGTGGCTTGTGTTGCTGTTGAAAGTGCTGACAATGCCGCCGTTAGCAGCGGCAGCCGAAGCGGAGGAGTTTACAATATATCAGTTTAGTGGAAAATTGCGATGACTTGAGTTGATTGAAGCCATAATAGTCATTTCAGTTTGGCCTATCTATCATCGAATAACCGAGTCCGTAACGCGGAGATCCGATTCATGTAGGACTACTAGAACTGCTGCTAAAAGTACTGATTATGGTTCAAGACGTCGGACTAAAGGTCCTGGCTCTGAAATGGAAGTAGGCAGGCGGGACTCTTGCCTAGACGTGATGGTAGGTAGAGCAGAGGTGTAACGGAATGGTTGCCGAGAGACTGTATAAGGAGCGTTGGCAGACCGACAGCCTGGTGGGTGGACGATCTACAGAAGATCGCGGGGCAGACCTGGATGAGACTCGCACAAACAGGGAAGCATGGCACAAACGAGAGGAGGCCATAACTCAGCATTGGGTGGAACAAGGGTGCCGATGATGATGAGAATAATCATTACAGTTTCTTTACTGCCTATGAAAACTCCTAGTAGGTATTTTTTGCGTACGTGTTATCTGGAACATAGACCACTGTCACTACTTACTCCTAAACACGGGCTTTCACGATATCTTTCGTGGCTGTTTTCGAACGCAAATGCTTGGTTGTCAAACGTCATCGTCCGTTTGACAGACACTGTCAAAGTGTCAAGTGGCAAATCTAGAGAAGTGAGATTGTTCAATTTTGTAATTGTTAATTTATAACTTTTAAGTTTTGTGGATAGACATTAAGCAGAAATCATGGACGACGATTTACCGACCGATTTCCAGGTCATCGTTGTGGGGACAGGTATGCTATAATATCCTTGTAATACTGTACCGGTCATGATGGCGATAGCAGCCTACTTATCGATCCTTTTTTTTTTCATAGCTGTCTAGTCATCAATTTTACTTTTGAAAATGTTATAATGTGGCCTATTTTGTGAAACAATTGGCCTTAATACTGCCTCTACGTATTTTTTTTTAATAATAGTAGCAGTAAAACGTAAACTGCCGCCCCAATACTGCAGCTTAGTCATTAATTAAATATTTGCACAGACAGTCGAGCCGCTGTCATTGTCTGCCTACATGAAATTTATGAATACGTTCAACCGTTTCAGAATGTAAGCCATGAAATACTTAAAACAAATTTCTAGTGGGTTGGAAATTACTCTAAGTTGTGATTTGATTTTTTTCTACCAGGTCATGGTTTAATCATTAGCTAATGATATCTTTAAACTAAGTAGATTGGAATCAAATATGGGTTCTAGCTCATGTTTTGAAAACAGCCTGGTATGCCTGCAGTAAAATAAATGAATATCTAGACCCCGTATGTAGAATCCAAGTATTAAAGCAAAGCATTTGATTAAAATAATTATGAACTACTAGGCACCTACTTTATATTATCAAGATAACAAGGAGCTTTGCTTTTCATTGTAACAGTCATAACTAGGCGAGGCCTTTCTTATTAGCAGCTGAAAGTTATTCAGTTATGACTTTAGGAGCAATTTTGTTAAATGGAAAGTAATTAACTTTGAATATTAATTTAGTTCAAATCAACTATCCAACAATACAAATTAAATGTATTAGTTGAAATAAAATCTTATTAGAAATTCATTCCGATGCCTGACATAAGAGAATGTTTCTATAGAGGTACTGATTACAGAAGCATAAAGGCAAGAAGAGCGCAGCAGCATGCTCTTCTGTCCTAAAGATGTCATTATTCATCACAATGCCAGACAAAATATTGTCATAATTTATTTATTAATAAATTAAATAATAATTTGATTATTTTGTTGAATTTTTTGTACCCAGTAGCAGTTAACGTTTGTAGAGATCAGGATAAGTAGTTGCTTCATGTACAAAATTGATATTCAGCTGCATCCAGTCAGACTGGAATCTCACCCTAACATAGTTGAGAAAAGGGTAGGCAGATTGATTGAGCATTATTTAAGTTGTTATAATTTGCTTTAGATTCACATTGAAATGCCACTAACAATACCATTTTTTAAGAAATCATTTTTCTTTTGTTTCTGAGACTACTTGTGTTGTAATAAGGAAGCAATTAAGCATAACCTAATACAGTAAAAATACTGAAAGATAGAGAAAAAATCATGATACTTACTGACTGTAGAAGTTTTATTGAAAAACAATCAGTAAATTACACATTATTTGTATTTTTTACTTAATCTTAATTTTTGTCTGTATAGTAATTACATAACATTACTGGCGAAATGTGGGTGTCCTATAAGTATACCTCTGCCCAACCCTTCAGGGAATATAGTGAATGAGAGTGAGAGTGAGTTCTTAAACAGGCATCTCTGTAGCAATCACACTCCCTAGTAGTGAAACTGTATCATCTTTAGGTTTTCAAACATGTTATTTACATTTTTTTTTATTATTCTGGACAGTACAAAATGAAGAAAAAAAACTCCCTCCCTCCATAAGATCAGTAATATTATTACATGAGTATTTTATATTTTCGACTTACTTGTTCTCCTTGAAGATATTATTTACCTTTGTCTAGGAATGGTGGAGTCCATAGTGGCTGCTGCCTGCAGCAGAATAGGAAAAAATGTCTTACATCTAGACTCAAGTGACCATTATGGAGGCCTATGGGCTTCCTACAACTTTGATGGTCTGCAGAAATTTATCAAAGAAGTCAACTCTGATCCAAAAAGACAACTACAGGTCTACAATTTAGCTGAAAAATGGTATATTGAAAAGTGAGTAAGATTTCATCCTCATTCAATTTCTGTGTATTTTTTTGTGGTTCTAGTAGCTTGACCCATGCTGGGTCCGCGAAGGTTTAATGCAAGCATTTCCCATAAGAAATTTAACAACAAATGCAAAAAGACATTAAAAAAACACTATCTCGATATTTCGGGAAAAACTGGGTATTTTATGGAAGTATTGGTGTTATTAACAGACAAAATGTGAAATAAATTTTATTGAATTTAAAAGGGAATCCGCACAAGATGAAAAGAAAGAAGAAGGAGAGGAAAAGCCTGAAGATGCCAAACCAGAGTCTGGAAAGAAGGTGTGGAGCCAGGCCAACTTCGCGTCAGAGTATAGGAAGTTCAACATTGACATGACACCTAAGGTAATGAACTTTTTCCTATACATTATTTTTCCTGTTTCTTGCAATTGAGTCCCAGTTCTACATTATGAGTCAAAACGAAGCAATATGGAAAGCCAAAAATATGTTCAACCAGTACCCTAATTACGTAACTGATTTTCGTAAACGATTATGACTAATTTGTTTCATTTTGACAGTTCAACAACATTCATTGCGTTATTTACTTTGTTGAGCAGATTTTTTTTTCCAACTTATAAAGCTATGGATTAGCAATCTGTTTCAAATCGAAACAGATTGTAATTGATCGTGTATTACGTAATTAGGGTACTGATTCATCTTTCTGGAATAGACTACTGATTGGTTTAATGGGATCATAATCACAGGAGGTTTCCTGAGCCCGAGCTAAGGTCTATAGTAGACTGGGAATCCTACTGTTCGGCCCAGACTTCGTCTTCTCTTGTGTTATTAAAATAAGTTACAACAAATCAGTTGTTCACCTTTACAATTATCTTTCGATAACATAGCTTCTGTTCTCCCGCGGCCCCCTCGTCGAGCTGCTGATATCCTCGAACATCGCTCGTTACGCGGAGTTCCGCTGCGTCACGCGGGTTCTGACGTGGCTCAGCGACCGACTGATGCCCGTTCCCTGCTCCCGAGCAGATGTCTTCGCCACCGAAGCCGTCGGCATCGTCGAGAAACGTCAGCTTATGAAGATGCTGACATCTATCGTTGGATACAATGAGGAGGAGATGAATAATGAATTTAAAGGTAAGTTTTATGAACGGCATTCTTTTGTGGTGTCGAAATTCCTATGAATCCACAAAACTATCAGATAATGGCTATTTTGGACCAATAGTTTTCATTAAATTTTTACAGTTCCATTTCATATTCCTATTTTTCCACAAAAAGCACATGAAAAACGCTTAATTTACCGAAATCTTGACCTCTAGATTGGAACGACAAGACCTTCAAAGAGTATCTAGCACACAAGGGTCTGACTCCCAACCTCATCCACTACGTGTTGTACGCGATCGCCGGCGGCACCAACACCATGCCTTGTCTTGAGGGCGTGAAGGAATGCAAGAAGTTCCTCATGAGCCTCGGGCGCTACGGCAACACGCCTTTCCTCTGGCCCATGTACGGCAGCGGAGAATTACCACAATGCTTTTGCAGGTGCGTACGACAAAACAGATCGAGTGGGTGAATGACTGATCATTTGTTTATCAAGACGTTCGATGCTACTAGGTTTTTATAGCATCGTTTCAACCAACACCTGTGTGTATAATTTGTTGTAGAATAGTCTTCAAAACAGAATTCGACATGGTGAATGTTTTATTTTGATTTTATGAGATTAATCCACATTAGTAAACCAATTCATGTCAATTGGAATGATTATTTCAAAATGTAAGACCATCTTACTTAGCAGAAGAGAGATTGATGTTACATTATCAATTGTTATTGCAAAAAAAGTGCACCATGAAAGTGCCGGCTCGATGGTCGCCGGTACAATGACCCAAATGTGCACAACTCGACTACGCAAACAAAAATGAAGCAACTTTCTAATGTTGCATGCAGCACGATTTAAGTTATCGTAATTTTAAAAACTGATTTTTCTATTATAACTTTGTTATTTAATTTATGCTATAGGAATTCAAAATCTATCAGTTTTGTTACATAGTTGATCAGTGCAGCCAAGGTGTTTTAATTTTAATATTTGCGCGTAGCGGCTATTTTTACACTTTTATAACTATAAAAACGACGCTGAATCATCAACGGTCACAATCGTATCAAATGAGAGAATGTTTAGGGGTTTGGCACTCACGTTTTCCCATTAGCTAATACCAGGTCTCAATATTTATGCGGGAACATTCCAGAATGAGAGAGTATACATTCTATATTTGGAAAATAATAATAAATCATCATAATAACTTCAATCTATTCTTAAAGTTAATGGTGTGGTTAACTATCGTTTATTTCTTGTTATTTCAGGAGTTTAGGTCGTAGGTAGAAAAACAAAGACAACACAACATGTGGGTCGGGTCAAAAATAAACAGATTTTTATGGACACGCTGAAATTTTTATGTTCATAGAACTATTGAACCGGTTTATTTGCGTTTTTCACAAGGTTATTCACTGAGGAAGTATATAATTAAAATTCGGCAATTGCTACTAGGCTTGGTTTAATCATTATAATTTAATGAAATATCCCAGATTGATGTTCTTTGAATGTAGGTATCTTGTTGGCTATCAAGATCGAATAGCGGAAACTTACATTACTTCGGCGAAATAGCGAATGTCTATATTTTATGAAGCGATCAGAAACGGGTGCTTCAAAATCTTCCACTAGTTCAAAAGTTTAGCATTCTTCAATAAATTTTATGTTGTATTTTTAGATTGTGCGCTGTTTTCGGCGGCGTGTATTGTCTGAATCGGCCGATCGACAAGGTTCAGACAAAGACTGTGGACGAAGGGAAGACGGTGGTGACGATTGACAGCAAGTCAAAGACTTTGAACTGCGATCACTTGGTGATTGGTATCAACGAATGTCCTAAGGACTTGATCTCGCCGGAGCCGACCGAGAGTAGCGATATATCTAAAGCGGTGTTCATAACGAATGGCTCGATAATGAAGAATGATAAGGAGCCATTGACGCTGCTTCGTTTCCCCCCTATCAATGATGGCGACCACTCTGTGACCGTGCTGGAAGTTGGCCCGGCCACCGGCTCCTGCCCCAAAGGACTGTGTAAGTATAGAATGCACATTGTATGCGGTTTGTTACCGCAAACCGTCATTATTTTGTACATTCTCTCTTGACCTTAATTTGTGAAAAATTCCAACTCAAACGGCTAGACGCGATGAAACAAATTAGGATGCAAGAAGCCGTCTGAAATGTTTTCTATTTTAACTCTTTATGTTCGCATTGTGGATGGATTTGGTAGTAAAAATCAGTAGATGCACACTGAATTTGGATATTTAATTCGTTGTGGAACCAGCATAGTTTGTAGATGAGATTTATTGCAATTATACGTTAGGTTATCGACATTTGTGTCACCTTATTAGCAACCTCCATTTTTGCGTCCATAGAACCGTAGGTATCATTTGAGTACCATAATTACGCATAAGTACGTTACGGTATAGAAACGCACTTTTTTTGAACGCGCTACCGTTTCCTTCAAAGCGATCCAAAAAAGATCTGCTAATTGGCCACGCATGAATCATCGGTGGTACTTTTCTTTACGACCAGATAAATCATGTTCGCGCTACTGACGATATTTAAACCGACTTGTAAGTTTGATACTTCCAACTAGCCGGCAAAGTACTTACACAAAAATTCGTCCAGGGTCACAAGCTCATTTAACTTTTTACTGCAGTTTTTTGTATAGTTGCGCCACTCGGTAACACGCAGTACTTCAGTCTTTTTGTTGAGTAATATGTGAGTCACTGTGAACCACTTCGATCCAGATACTGAAATGGGTTTTTAATTAGCATTAGGTATCCCTAAACTGTATGTGGCCGTGACTAATTTAACTGCCGTCAATATTTACTGATATGTAAGTGCAGCAGTTAGGTATGTTGGGCGTGGTAAATGATTACAATTGAATGCAATTATTGATTAAATCTACGCTAATATTATTAAAGAGAAAAGATTTGTATTTTTGTTTGTAATAAATAAACTCAAACACTACTGGACCGATTTAAAAAAATATATTACTAGTATATTATAACGCGGGCGAAGCCGCAGGCGGAAGCTAGTCCATATATATATAAAATTCTCGTGTCACCATGTTAGTTGCCATACTCCTCCGAAACGGCTTGGTCGATTTTTATGAAATTTTATATTTATATTCGGTAGGTCTGAGAATCGGTCGTAATCTATTTTTCATACCCCTAAGTGATAAGGGTGGTCCACCCCAAACATAAATATGGCAAAACAACGTTTGCCGGGTCAGCTAGTATTATATAAAAACGTTGATAAAAATCAAAAATAGAGCAATTTCACGCTTCTTTTAACACGCAACTAATGTTATTTTAATTTTTAAATAGTGCGTACTGATAACTTTGTTGCTTAGTGCAAAAATATATTTTATTAACGCACTGTAACAAATGAATGAGCAATGCTTATCAAATAGTATAGTTTTTAACCTAAATAAAGTTTATTAGATATTCAAACCTGTAGGCCCTTATTTCTAATTAGGGAAACCATCAGGCCACACCCGAAATCGTAATTAGTTTGTTTGAAGCCGATGGCGTCACATTTTAATAATGAAAGTATGCTGTCCTTAATTCTACGTTATAAAGAGCGAACCTTTTGTTATATTATCTACCCAGCAATACAATACCATACTGGCTCTGGTATTGTACTGCTCTTTACTAAATTACCTAATACAGCTTTTTTAACCATATCATGATGATTTCATGCATGGCAGTCATGCTGACAACTTTATTCCATCCCCTTGATTACTTTACAACATCAATCTGTTTCATAAACTCTTGAGTAAAACAATAACAGCCTGTAATTTTCCCACTGAGAGTATGACTGGTTACTTCAGTGTGGGAAAGAGATGAAGCTCTACAGGACGTATAGCTCCATCTCTTTCTCCCACTGAAGTAATATTAAAATAATACTGCTTTTGAGCTGGTGGTAGGCCCCCTGGTCACTGCTGAAAGTTTCAGGCCCATTTGTTAGTGTTACAAATTAATTGAGATCAAATAACATCACGCCTTTCATTCCTGAAGGAATCGGCAGAGGTGCATCAGCAGTTAAGTTTAAGTCCCATGTAGTAGGGGGCGAGCCTATTACATCGATCGAATAATTGAGATGTTTTCTCATATTCGTTTGCAAGGCAAACGTAGATGTTTGCAGTTTAGTTTATCATAGAAAGTTCGCGTACCCGCATGTTTTTATTGAACCGTGAAACGATTCCGTAAAATGGAATAGTAATCAAAAATACATTGTAATTTTGTATGTTGCAGTTGTGGTGTACTTCATAACCAACAAGGTGAAGGATGCTGAATCCGACCTCATGGGTATCGCAGAGAAGATCTTCGATATGTCCGGCGGCGATCAAACTGAAGAAGCGGAGAAACCTAAGGTATTAACTGCTCAATATGTAATTAAAGTAGAATGCGCGGCGCTTAAGGCCCGCTGCACCACAAATATAGTTTGACCGTTGTTCCGCGCCTTACGAATGCGCGGCGAGGCGGGGGCAGCGTTGACGAACGAGCACAGGGACGGCGTGAGCGTTAACGAATGAGCAGCTTGCACTGCCCCCTCGTCTCGCCGCGCACATACCAAAGGCGCGGGACAGCGATCTCGGTCAAACTATAGTTAAATACGTTTAGCGCTGATATTTAAAACATCATGCTGTCTCTGTCATCATCAAACGATTGACAGAAACAGAACGATGTTTTAAAATCGGTTTGCGCTAAACTTATTAAAAGGGCCTAAATGTTACTGGAGACTGAGGATAAAGCCTGGCCATGATTAGTAGATATGCAAGCACATAACGAGCTTTGCCCATTGTCACTGCCTATTCACTCGTTATTATAGCCTAAGGGAGAGCACTGTATCCAGCAATTAACGTCTTAAAGATATAATGACTACCGTAAATTGACATACTCGATATATCAATGTATTTCTATTGTTCCAGTGCTTGTGGTCATTGTTCTACAACGTGAAAGACACGAGTGCTCCAGTGACGAGCGTCGTGGACAGCGTGCACGTGTGCTCGGGACCCGACGCCGGACTAGATTTCGACCGCGCCGTGGAACAGGTACATACACCTCACACTATACACACTAGTAGACTAAGTGTAGACTGTCAGTCTTGAAATCACCCGAAAATACTTTGAGGATTTAAGAACGTGGGACTTAAGGCGCTTAGCAAGCGACCGCGTCCAAAGTGAATCATTTTACACCCAGTTGTCTTGTAAATTGATGATAAAACGTCATTGTCGCGTCATTTTATTTATTTGCTCTCATGCATCATCATCAGCCTATAATGTTCCCACTGCTGGGACACAGGCCTCCTCTCTGTGAGAGGGAGTGGGCCGTAATCCACCACGCGGGCCCAGTGCGGGTTGGTAGATGTCACATGTCTTCGAATTTTTGATTGTCCTCACGATGTTTTCCTTCACCGTTTTGAGAGCAGTTTTGCTCTCATGCACATCACACATTTTACAATATTTTACTGTAGGTTTTTGTACATGAACCCTGTCAGAGCACTGCAAAGCACAATGTTGGTTTGCTGTTGAGTTTGTGAACATTAAGTTATGAAAATACAATTAAATAGATTTCAGAAACAAAAATAAAATAAAAAACACATGACAACTCGGACAACTTGTTGCGTATGTTAGCCACGCTTACGATTTCCCAGTATTACTTAAATTATTTGAAAAATCCCGTCAAGCTATCTGCAAAACTAAAAACTCTGACGTGGCGTTGCGGACATCAGCCCGTATTATTTATTACCTAAGACTAACTCGACTTAATCACAAACAATTTTGTTTAAATTATTTTCCCTTGCTCACAAACAGTGAACAAAATTGATCAAAATCGGTCGATTTCATGCACGCTTCATTTAAAATACATAATAATCACAGGGCAAAAAATTGTGTACAATCTACAGGGCACATAGTGACGAGATGCGTTTTGATAATAATAAAAACGAAATAGGACGACCTAATTCGTTTTTTAGCGTTACGTAGTCAACAAGGAACTCTTATAGTTTCGCCATGGCCGTCTGTATATCTGTCTGTCTGTGCGCGACTTAGCTCAGAAACTCTTAGTAATAGAAAGCAGTAACGCAGGTATGCGGGCACCTCTGCGTCGACTACAACAAGCAATTCCATCATATTGATATGTTTGCTCTTTCTGCTGGTAAATTCAAAAATATTGTACTCAAAACACTTAGTCATTAACTTAGTAATTTCTACTAAGATTTGCATGCCTTGATAAGTTTTTCTTTGTTTGCTAAATGTTTACTATTTAGTGTGTTTTACTATTTAGCACAAAAAATGTTTTCTAATTATATAATTGTAGTTTATTAGTTTTAGTTTTAAATAACAAGGTTTGTAAAGTTTATTTTTTATTTGTATTCCGTGGAAAATGTTGGTGGTTGCACATTTGGCCGTATTTTTAATTTTTATTTATTCGTATAAAATGTAATGTGTCACTGTTTGTTTTCCCAAATAAATAAAATAATAAATAAAGCTGAAATTGCTAAGCCGACAAGTGCTAAAATCATGAAAAAAATATTTTTTGAGTACCTCCCCTACACGTAAAGTGAGGATGTTTTTTTTTCTCATCTTCTCCATGGTGTGGAAAAGTCGTTCAAAAATACTGTGAGTGAGTGAAAACAATTTTGGATTCAGGAATCCGTTTGCGAAATATTAAACTATAAAGTGCTAATTTTTGTCAGAGTCATGTGTGCCCCCTACAGCTGCTGCTAGCTACAACTTCCATTTGCAGTTGGAATGTATGAGACAACATGTTTTTCAACTACAATATTAGGTTTGTTCTTGGGATAAGTTCATCCCAACTACAGAACCCTTCATTGTGCGTGGTCCGACACGCACTTGGCCGGTTTTTTATTATAATATTATTATCACAAGTTCACAACACATTTTTAACATAATACACCACACGCTGCATTTAATTGGCTTCGGTCCGTAAATGTTGCAAAAATTAGCCAGAGCTGAGAAGAAAAACACACAAAAAAAATACTTTATTTTCAGGCAACTAAGGGCCATAGACAAAATACACAAAATAATAAACTAATAGGTACATAATAAAACATCACTCCAAAATCTAGTTACTATTTATAGTCTGTTTTTTAATCTCGGAGACTACTAAATTCTTCGATCAATCGAAGTCTAAATTGACATTGCAAATGTCCATTACTTGTTACCTGTTTTTGGCAGTTTTTAAATAGTGATGTACCACAATCGGAATTTTTCCGTAACGTACGACTTTTCGTAGTAGTGGGTACTTTTGCTCCATAAAAGAATATAAGTTTTGAACGTAGAAGCTCTCCAATATGTTGACAAAAGCTGCTTTTCCTCACCTGACCAGTTTTGTGTTAGGTAGTCCCAGTCGAAATGAGCCAGGCGTCCAGCTGTAGGTTGAGTACTTGAGCTGGGAGATGCCCAGTCATTGTGTCCACCAATGATGTTTTTACTTGGGTGCTATCAAATTTCCTTTTGCTGAGTTGAGATAGTGTAACACGCGTGAGAGCAGAGCTAGTGGAGGAAAAATCCAGGCCAAGACGTTTAGCCAGTATCTGCTGAAAGCGTTGTGAAAGCAAGTGTTCGAGTCTGTTACGTCTAGAGTAACATAATTGCACACGGGATGGATGGCCGAAACGGGAATACCTTGGGCTACAAGGTTGTTAAAAGATATCCTCAGTAGGGATATCCTTTGGAATGCGCCTGATGACGACGCGGGTTAGAGTTTCCTACGGGAGGCAGTAGGAATGGAACGAGTAGTTCCGAGTACATAGGAGACGAGAGAGCCCTATAGTTCAAAGACTTGGGAACTGCGACTTGAATGCCCTGCTGGGTGGAACGGGCATTGGAGTAATTGATCTTGGGATCATTACAAATTTTGGATATTTCCGTCGTTTTGTTTTAGCCCGAAAGTGGCTAAAGACCTCAACAAACGTTTTACAATGGCAATTAATACGTCAAAGAAATACGCTATCAAGACTGCCTTGATAAAGGTAGCAATTGATAACACTGGTTGTAGTCGAAGACTACAGAAATCGTTACGACAGGCGTAACGAACCGGCGATAGCAGTGAGTGAGCGGGTACAGCGACCAGGTAGAAACGGCATGGGCGGCGGTGATTTTTTGGCTACGGCAAAATTTTGTATCTTTTTAGGGTTCCGTAGTTAACAAGGAACCCTTATAGTTTCGTCATGTCCGTCTGTCTGTCTGTCCGCGGTCTAGCTCCGAGACCCTTAGTACTAGAAAGCTGTAATTTGGCATAGGTATACATATTAATTACGCCGACAAAGTGGTAAAACAAAATTATGAAAAACATTTTTTTTTAGGGAACCTCTCCTATACGTAAAGTGGTGATGTGTTTTTTTTTAACCCATGGTGTGGGGTATCATTGGAAAGGTCCTTTAAAAACATTGTGAGTTTATGAAAATCATTTTTGGATTCAAGGATCCGTTTGCGAAATATTAAGCTTTAAAGTGCTAATTTTTGTTAGTCAAGTACGAGGCATGCCTTTTAAGTTCTGTCGTTTACATATTTGGCGCCAATTTTGAATTTAGAACTGTTCAATATTCAAATTTGTTGGAATTTAGAATATCAAAACAATTTAAAGAATTAGGATTAATGCAATCTTTTAGGCAGAGCGTTATTTTGAATCTGTCAGGTCACGTCTGAAAATGAATCTTACTAAGGAAAATGTCCGTGCAATAATTTTCTATAACTTCCGAAGAGGCCTAACACGGCTTCAGTGTTTCGAAGAGCTAACATCTGTGTTCTATGATGAAGCCCCATGTCTGCGGACTGTCGAACGCTGGTATTTAGAATTCCAGCGTGGACATATCAGTCTTAGTGACAAATCTCGTGAAGGACGTCCAAAATCCGCCTTCACTGAAGATAACATCGTTTCTGTGAGACAACTAATCCTCGAAGATCGTCATGTGACATATCGGGAAATAGAGGCTTTATTAGGCATCTCAGGGACAACCATTCAGAAGATCTTGCATGAGGCGCTTGGTGTGAGAAAGTTAGTTTCCCGTTGGATCCCCCATTTGCTTTCTGATGATCATAAGGCGGCTCGAGTCAGATGGTGTAAGAAAACTCTTCAAAGGTTCAACCGAGGAGAGTCAAATCATGTTTACGACATCATTAGTGGTGACGAATCTTAGATCTATGCCTACGATCCTGATTCCAAACAGCAATCTACAATTTGGGTCTTCCAAGACCAAAGTTAACTACTACTAAAGTTGTTCGCTCTCGAAGCACTTCAAAGAAGATGGTGGCTACGTTCGTGGCGAAAACCGGTCATGTTGCGACGATTGCACTTGTAGATCGTAGAACGGTTAATGCAGAGTGGTATACCACAATTTGTTTACCACAACTCATCGCCGAACTTCGGAAATCTAACCCAAAGCGACGCATCATCCTCCACCATGACAACGCAAGCTCACACAGCGCTCGCCAAACGATTGAGTATTTAAAGCAGGTAAACTTAGAAATTCTTGACCATCCTCCATACAGTCCTGACCTAAGCCCTAACGATTTCTTTACATTTCCCAAAATCAAGAAAACTCTTCGTGGTCATAGGTTCCAGTCCGATGAAGAAGCAGTCGACGCTTTCAAATCTGCCATTTTGAACACCCCCACTTTGGAGTGGAATAAATGTTTTAATAACTGGTTCGAGCGAATGGAAAAGTGTATTAAACTACGAGGTGAACTTCTAGTTGTTTTTTTTTTTGAAACGACAAAACTTAAAAGGCATGCCTCGTATGTGTGTCCCCCCCCTGCCAGCTAAATGGTTGGTTTTGTTATATTTTATATAGTGTGATATAGGTAACGATACAAAATATATGATTTCGGGCATCATCACTCTGCCAACATGATAAAAAAAACCGGCCAAGTGCGTGTCGGATCACGCACAATGAAGGGTTCCGTAGTAGGGATGAATTTATTCCAAAAACAAACAACTACAAAGTTGAAAAATATGGTCTCCCATTTGGAATGTATGGGAAAACATGTTTTTGCAACTGCAAAGTTAAGTTGGTCGATTATTACTCGTTAACTTGTAGAGCCTACTTAGCTGTGATAGTTTTCCTTTTAATTTCGTTATATAAACTACTGCTCTGATTTTTTTCACACATCCAAAACCAACCATTTAGCTGGCAGGGGGACACTTGACTCTATCAAAAATTAGCACTTTAAAGCTTAATATTTCGCAAACGGATCCTTGAATCCAAAAATGGTTTTCACAAACTTAATGTTTTTAAAGGACCTTTCCAATGATACCCACACCATGGGATAAAAAAAACATCACCATTTTACCCCAAAAAAAAAAGTTTTTCATAATTTTGTTTTACCAGTTTGTCGGCGTAATTAATATGTATACCTATGCCAAATTACAGCTTTCTAGTACTAAGGGTCTCGGAGCTAGACCGCGGATAGACAGACAGACAGACAAACAGACGGACAAGACTAAACTATAAGGGTTCCTTGTTTACTACGGAACCCTAAAAACGAAAAATACGTGTAATATTGTTTGGATAATTTTAAGTCACGCATTAGTAACAAGAATAATACAAATTCGAATGTTAGACATTTGACAAAAATATAAAACCGAAATCATCGGAACAACACTGCGATAAGAAGCTGGCCACATTATTTTGAAGTTTGACATTTTCATTTGTCAATTTAGTCTCTGAGATTTTAAAACGGACTTTACGTTGGGTCGGCGACGTATTGCGCTGAGTCGTGGTGTCATGTAGCCTTCCGCGAAAACGCTACACGACACCGGTCGACCAATATTTCTTCTGCATGGAAACCCGCACCACAAAAGATTTGTAGTTAATCTTATGGCGCGACCCCCAACTTCTCGACTCTCAAGGTGAACTTGGTCTTCATCCTAATGTACTGCACGACCTCCTCTACCTTCGTGGTGTGATGTAAACGTGGCACGTACAGCTGAGTCGTTGAAATAGCGGGACGCAGCAACATGTCGGGAATTCAATGCGGTGCCACACTGATTGCGACAAGCAGGCTTCTCCACGCGAATGAAGCCTTCTTCATCGGCCTGTCCTTGGCTTGTTACCGGCGGTACTTAACAAGTTTCCAACTGCTTCGGACAGGGCCACCCCTCGTATTATTAGGTTGCCGCTGATGATTGGCGGGAGCTTTAATAACGCTAGTCGAGTAAGCACGTTCCGGTGGCAGTGTTGACGTGCTAAACTGCTAATATTGGTCGGCGTACCGACGATGGGGGACGCAGGGAGGGCAGGGCGCAGTTGTGCATTGCTCGCAGTGACGCAGGGAAAATTTTGCTGACTCGAAACTAACCGACCAATCCCTGGGATTGCCAGACCTATATTATTCTCGGAGAAGATTTTAATGGCGTCATAACGGAGAAACTCCGGATTTTTCAGACCCGCGAAGTCTGATCCGTACAACTTACATATCTAACTAAGGTAAAAAACTTAACGTAATACCCCTTCTGCCTGCACTTCTTCTTTTTTCTAGAGAGTGGGAAGTCACTCTGTCAATACAGGAAAAAAAAATAACCAGTGCGCAAAGTTAATCGCGAAAAAAATCAACTGTTCCCTACATTTATGCTCGCATAACTTGTCAAAATGTAGGGAACAGCAGGTTTTTTTTTTTCAGGTTTGGTCCCATATTAAAAGTTGTTCATAATGATGAGTTGCATAATGTAAGTTATTTTGCATACTTTTGTATAGAATAATTTTTTTTTTCTAACTTGAACAGACAGCTGTGCTGCTGGGGAGTTTGTTGCGCCACTTCTTCTTACCAGCTAAAGGCACTAGGAAGTGGTGAAGGGTGGGCGTTTTTGGGGGACTGTCTTATGTAATTTTGACGTTCGAAAAGTGCTGATTTTCAGCCTAGTTTGAATAAATGACTTTTGAGTAAATTCACTTGTTTAAGTTTGCGCACTGGATAATCTTTTATTTTGTATAACTCGGCTCAACTCGGCTGATGATATGTTGTGCAACTATTCGGGATGGTCTGGTCTTGCTGAAGAGCAGCCATGCGTTTTGATAAGGTGGTGCCCCATTACATCTATTACCAATTTGTCATTCGGACCTCTGCTGCTTGCAAAGGCTCGTGAAACACGTGGTTCACGTAAGCAGCCTCTCCAGAGAAGTCTATACTAGCAATAACAAATAAACATCTTAGGAAAACCTTAAAATATGGAGCTTAAATAAAACATGACTAATTAATTAACACTTTTTTGTGTAAGTATGTATTAGTATGTGTATGCAATCTGTAGCTGCTCGAACTCGAAACGACAAATTTATATCGGTTAGTATTTTTACCCACCCCATGGCATATTAACAATACTATCATCATTCATCTTTATTCAGTACAGTTAACGTAGGTAATAAGTTTATTTAGGTCACAGTATAATCGACCATTAATATTCTGTTTAAGTTCGCAAAACAATACTTGGTCAACACCGTAGCTACATAGACATCTATTAAGCTATTACACCATTCTACTGCTCAATTAGCTGCCATGTTATTGACATTTACTGTGGATGAACACAAAACAATTCAATTATAGTGATGGAGCCGTGACCCCTAAGTTTGTTCAGTAACATAGTCACGTTGTAAAACGTGATTCTGTGATAACCATACGGATGTCAAAGTTATTAGGTAAAAAAATTGATAACAATGAAACTATTGCGAAATATATTAGAGAGATAGTCGTTGACGTTGTTGCCTCGTGTTCTTAAAGTGACCCTATTATAGTTAAGACTTAAGGGGGATGCGTGAAGGTTTTAAAATTAAATTTTCTTAATATTTTTGCAATTTGCACGTCATGTTGCATGTTGATCAAAATATGATTCGTGACCGTAACAATACGTATGTGTGTATTTACAGAAAATTATAATCATCAATAGAACTCTCTAAGTTAGAATTGGCCTCAAATGGCATGATTTCATGAAATAGTCATACAATTTGAACTTAGAGAGTTGTATTGATATAAACACTTATTCAGCCTATTCCTTAGTTAGTCAACTTTGCACAAGTTAATGATGCACTCTCTAAAGTTGTGCATTGGTTTAATGTAAATAATCTTCTCCTGAACGAAAAAAAGACTAAACTCATTAAATTTTCAATGCCAAATGTCAGGCAGCTATCTACCAATGTTCAGGTTAATGGAACAGAGTTGGACCCTGTTGAGTCGACAGTTTTTCTTGGAATCACTATTGACGGTAAATTACAATGGGGCCCACACATAGAAAAATTGTCAGGAAGGCTAAGATCGGCCGCCTATGCTGTTAAAAAAATTAGACAGATAACTGACGTAGATACAGCCAGAATTGTTTATTTTAGTTATTTTCATAGTTTTATGTCATATGGGATTCTTCTCTGGGGAACCTGTGCGGTCATTAATACTATCTTTGTTCTACAGAAAAGGGCTGTTCGAGCCATTTACAACCTAGGGCCAAGAGATTCCCTTAGAGAAAAATTCAAAGAAATAAATATTCTGACTGTAGCCTCACAATATATTTTTGAAAACCTATTGTATGTGCACAAAAATATATCAAATTTTAAGAAAATGTCCGATATTCATAGTTTAAATACCAGGAATAAACACAATCTTGCTGTACATCGCACACGTCTCCACAAAGTAGGCAACTCATTCATGGGTCAATGTATACGCTTTTACAACAAACACCCCATTGACATTCGAAACTTACCCATTGAACGATTTAAAATCTGTATTAAAACCAAACTTTGTAAAAAAGGGTACTATACAATTTCAGATTATTTAGAAGATAAACAAGCTTGGGATTAAACTGCTCGCTCTGCTAAGCCTTGTGATAAAACCATAAAACTAGACATTTTAATTATTATGTAAAATCAACATTATACCAGTTTTATAAACACATTGACATTGTTGAAAATTATATTCAAAATGACATGATTACTTTGTAAAGTATTATATTATTTTAACTATTGTGAATGTGAAGACTATGTGGATATTGTTTTTATTTCTCTGCTAGTTTTAGTGATGGTCTGGCAGTTTGAGTAGTTTATGCGGCCTACCCAAATGTCCTTTCTTTGGTATTGTTCGTCGAGTTGAGCTCCTTAAGTTCTGAGCTGAGCTCCACGATTACTGACAAATGGACAGGTCCACTCAAATCTGTGTGGTTATTTCCTCAAAAGACCTTTTCAGACACTTATCTACATGGTCCTCATATGGCCTGACCAAGATTATGTGTGGACTTTAAAAGAGACTGCGACCTCTGAGTTTGTTTCGGCCTTTCTTCTCAGAATAGTCAGATAGGAAACGCCGAACTCATCTAGCTTATTTTTATTTATTTTTTTATATGACGTCTAAAAGTGATTTCGATATCCTATTTACAGAATAAACAATTTCATTTCATTATTTTGACTACCTACCCATTTGAAGCCTTTCATAAAAAAATTAGTTTAATAAAAAACTGTACCCCCACTATGAAAAAATAAAAGTGATCTAAAAAGTACGAAACAAGAAAACATTTCAGACAGAAATCAAAAATACTCGAGGTAAAACCGCGACCACGGCTTTACCTTGACCATTTTTGAACCTATGTCTTGATTTCTGTCTGAAATATTTTCTTGTTTCGTACTTTTTAGATCACTTTTATTTTTCCGTAGTCAGTAGGTTACAGTTTTTTATTAAACTTTTATTTTATACTTTTCCGTTTTAACACTTGATAAACGTTGCGACAACGTAAATAAGAGTAATACAATAGGTCAGTAATAAATATTGTAATCATGCTTTTTATTGTACAATTGCTAGATTTGCTACTTAATGTTATTTGGAAGATGAAACAAAAGCCATAGTAAATCAATGAGACATACTTTTAAAGTAGGTAACAATTTTTCCATAAAGTTATTATTTATTTGCTCTTGGCTGACCAGCCATGAGCGAATACAAATAATATCTTTAGAACTAGATTACATTAAGTTGGTGTCGGAAAATGTCCCACGGGAACGTATTACTGGGATTAAATAGCCGAGGAAAAGGTTATTGACTCTTACCGCTGCGCTCGCGGACATCAACCATAATTATTATGTTACGCGTAATTTTAAAGTATTAATTTAAATGAAATGATGTCAACGCATATTTTAATTTCAATTCAATAACATATTATATTGGATAAGGATTATTATAATACCGGTCAAAATTGCGGAAATAACACTTAAATTTTTATCAAATTCTGAAAGATAAAAGTCGTTACTGTGGGTCATCCTTAGAAAATAGACATATGGTGTCGCGGACTTTTTGTTGAACTTTTTAAGATTTACAATCCTGTAGGACATTAATTTTATGTATCTGTTACGATTTAGCGGCGCACGCCAGTAAAGCTCCCAGTCGGCATGTTTTTTTCCGACATGTTCAACAATAATCGTCAATTAACACAAAATCTTAATCAATTATAAATCTAAACCGTCCGCATGAATCACTCCATCCATTGATGAAAACCGTTTAAAAATCTGTTTGGTACTTTTTGAGTTTATCGCGAACAGGCAGACAGACAGATGCGGCGGGGGACTTTGTTTTATACAATTACCATTTGTTTTTACACGTGGGAACCCAATACAACAATGTTATCATAATTTCCGCACTCAGAGACGTCACCCACACAAGCAGTAGTTGTAGAATAAATTTTGCCAGTATACGCTGATCCTTAAGACGCGGCATTTATGCCAGCGACCTTGAGTAGTTAGCTTGCGTGTTCTGTGCTGGGCTCACGCAACGCGACGTACGTCCAGCCAGTAATAGGACTCGCCCTTCAAGAAGCGCTGTTCCAAATTAGACAAATTATTTATTTATTATACGTAAAACAAAAGGTATTCTAATAAAACACGTATACTAAAAAAAACATAATTAAATTATCTTTAAAATGGTGAAGGTTTCAGAAACATACGCTTGATAGTATTGGCGTGATTCTCAGTTTTTTATCCGCGTTAGACATAACTTTACAAATTAATTACACTATGTAATTTAAACATAATCTAAAATATTCACAGATTAAGTTATTAAGAAATGAATGATCTAATTTAACTTATATGTTTTCCAAATCAATAACACTACTCGTTTAGACGTAATCTTCAGTATAAAAATCATTAAAAGTCGCTTAGTGTCGCCTTAATTTGGGCCACGTAAAAAGTTCATATAAAGTGCCAATTTATTTTCCTGACGTAGATAGTGCAAAAAAAGTAATGAAATTATTACGGTAGTTTGTTGCGCCACTTCCTGTTCCCAGCTAAAAAACACTAGGAAGTGGTGGTTCAAAAAGATTTGATTCTCAGCCTAATATGAATAAAATAATTATTTTTGATTAAAAAAGTTAACCATTGAGAAACCTCCTTTTAAATAACACAAAAAATACTTCGATAAGAAAAGTATTAGTGACCCACAAATGATAATTATTTAGTCGTCAATCAGAAGACCGCTGTTATTGTTTTTCATTACTCAATACAGATTGTACGATTGTAGTGTAGGTATATTTCTAGGGTTCAGTAGTCAATAACTTTATTTATCTACCCGATAATTATATTACTACTCCTCTACCAAGGCATAACTCGACCAAGTTTTCGCAAAACGAATGATGCGCTCGGTATGCAATTTACACGAAATATTTTTGTCTCGTTTATGACCTTTGACCTTTAAAAAACAGCCAATATAGCTTCGGAAATAACAATGGAATTTTTATCAAATTCTGAAAGATAAAATGGTTCTGAAAGATAACGCGGGTCATCCTTAGAAGATAGACATAATATGCCATCGCGGACTTTTTTGTTGCACTTTTTAAGATCTTCAATCCTGTAGAACATAAATTTGATGTATCTGTAACGGTTTACGCGGCGCACGCCAGTAAAGCTCCCAGTCGGCATGATTTTTTCCGACATCTTCGACAATAATCGTCATATTTCAGCCAATTTACACAAAACTTTAATGAATTAAACACTAAAACCTTCCGCAAGAATTACTCCGTCCATTGGTGAAAACCGTTTGAAAATCCGTTCGGTAGTTTTTGAGTTTATCTCGTTCAGGCAGACGCGGCGGGGAAGTCCCCGCATAATATGTAAGGATGGCGGGGCGGGGGGGGGGGGGGCTCAGTCAAACCGGGGATAGAATATGACCCCACTTTTCCGTAGTGATTGTGCACTACAATAACGTAATGTGCACAGAAAATTGTCTAGTCGGTCTTTTTTTGCAATTATTAATGAAAAACATTTTTTAAATGACTACAGAACCCATCTACGATACTCAGTGACTCAAAAACCATCTGGGTTTTTAAGTATAGGTACCATTTTGTCGTTATCTTTAGGTATGTGTTATCGTTTGCGTGTTTCTAATAAATTTTTAAAACAGTTAACGATAAACTAATATAAACATAATTATAATTGTTTATAGATAAGTAAACTGAACACATGGTGGGTTCAATGAAATTGTGGTGCAATTTATAGATATATAGTAGGTAGGTAGTCGAAATCGAAATATAGAACGAAGATTTTTGTATAGGTTTAAGAAAATTTATCGATAACAGACTCTACAGTCTGCTTACATTGGTAAGGTAAAACGAAGACTACCTCCGTCGACAAATGAATACAGATACCAACTACTGATCAACGAAAACACTCACAATAAAAAAATGCAATGGACTTGCATTCAAATAAATCATTTCTTAGGTAGTATATGTAATCTGTGCTTAGGTATTTAAATGGGCGAGTGTTATCAATGGAAAAATAATTCAATGTTACGTTTATTTCACAGGCTGAGCAGATCTTCAAGAAGATCTGTCCAGGCGAGGAGTTCCTGCCGCGCGCGCCCGACCCAGAGGAGATCGTGTTCGAGGATGACGTCACGCACGGGCCCGAGTTCCAGCGCGAGCACGACGATGACGGCGACGCAGACGCACCCAAGCAGTAGGCGCACACGCAACGTGCCGCGTTAAAGTCCTATCAGCACGTTTGAGCGAGTTGCCGTGCTTCCATGGCCCTAGAAAATGTGGATGGAACCAATTTATACCGACACAAACATTATTCGCCTCTGCAGACACCAAAAAAAAACCGCTATCGCAAACAGCACCATAATAAACAAACGCTTTTTATCAAAGGCGCCTCCACTCTTTCCTAGGTCCACAAGTATTTTGCTCTAGTTTAAGTCAATATAAAAAAATCGATGATTTAAATATTATAAACACGCTTAAACGTGCTGAATTCAGCTAAGATGTAATCTCAGTAAGATTCATACGCTTTGGTCGCTTGACTTCGTGCATTCCGACTGGTGCGTTAGGTTTGAGAAAGTAAGATACAGACGTCGTGAAGGCATATCTCAGAATTTACGAGTGTGATTACCGAAATTTGAGACCTGCAAAGTCTGCTTCTGCCTTGAATTCATTAATACTGATATGCGAACTTATCGCTTTGATACTTTGAACTTATTAAGAAATGAGTAGTTTTGATAGTTTTTGTAACCGCGTTATCAACTGAAACTTAGCCGGTGGCTTCCTACGTCTATCTGTGGTTTGTCAGGGTAGACTATCAGCTGGGTTGTCTTGATATAGTCAGCAAGATAAACTTTAAGCATTTTGAGGCAAAAAATTGTAAACGATACTAATAGTTTATTCAGCCAACGTGACGCCACGATTTTGTTGAAGACCAGTGTAATACTGGCTTGATATCATTATTAGGTATTTAAGAAATATTTGTATTATCACATGGTTGCTACGCTCTCTAGATCTATGTTTTATTTGGCAGTATTGACGACTTATGAGTTTGGTTTTAAGACGAAGGAGTATTATTATTCAACAGACGATAATATTACGTGCAGTTGCGGTAGTATTGCTAGCTAGGATGCAGTTTTAGAAATGTTAAGCAAAACATTTTTGGACGCACCAGTCTAAATCATAGATTGTAGCACATATAATTTTTATTAAGTTATTTACTTAGCACTTTTATGATATTTATTGTCAAATTAAAATAATCATGCCTGCTTGAGCATTTATAATTCCAATAAATTGTGATTATTAGAACTTGTGTTGTTTTCTTTAACGATCACTATCCACATACAAACCTGTCATCCGTCACATTGTAGATGTCGGGAATCCTTATAAAACCAAGCGCACGTTACAGCCGCAACGGGTCGCAGCGCAACGCATTTTCACACAAAAACGGGCGGTGCGACCCGCCTGTACTGTACGGTGGTTCTTAGAAAATTTATGCGGTGCGGCCCGATCTAGCGGCGCTAGCCTTAATAATTGCCTTTCTCTACTTGCTTACAGCGTATTGGCAATTTATTTATGATAAATGATTTGGTTTCCACGATGTTCTCTTTGAGTGATGTCCAAGATAAACTTTTGGTGATGGCTAAGTGGCTAAGGAAATCGACTACCAATGTGACTTTTTTCAAAATATCCATGCTAACACCAAAGAACCTTTATTATTAGACCACGGCCCGACTTACGGCCAGTTTCTCGAACGAAAATTAATGTGATAAATTCAAGCGCGTATTAACTGCTGTACTTAATTGGTTGAATCAATTCAAAGATCAAAAGCCAATCGTAGCAATTTATCTGCGCTTGACAATTTGTCACATTAATGTTGCGATAATTTTTGTTTGAGAACACATACATGCATAAACTCAACTCACACCTTTCCATGGGGGTAGGCAGAAACTACAGAACGCCACCTGCTACGATCCTTACATAAAAAAACCGCTATCGCAAACAGCACCATAATAAACAAACGCTTTTTATCAAAGGCGCCTCCACTCTTTCCTAGGTCCACAAGTATTTTGCTCTAATTTAAGTCAATATAAAAAAATCGATGATTTAAATACAGGAGGAGTAGGTACCTACTCCTTTTGCCTCGTTTACGTTCATACATCTGGTCATCACATCACGCACGCCGGTTGCGAGCACTAAGCACCTGACCTTTTTGAAGAACGTCACCAATACCTATCGTGTCCTCCTAGGGCGACCCCTCCCAGCGTTTCCACTCACATCTGCCTTATAAATACCTTTTGTTAATCTCCTTTCATTCATCCTCTCAAAATTATAATAAATCATCTAAGCATAGGTACTCTTTGCAATTTTTGTCACTACATCTTTGAAACCGCACCGTTGCCTTATCACATAATTCCTCTGCCTATCATTCATAGTCACACATCACATGCTTCGCAAAGAAAACGTCGTTTGAGAAACTCGCCGTTATTCTCATATTTTCCGACTAAGGGCCCGATCACACGTACCATAACCACATCAAATCGCAGCTACAAAATGTGGGCATGCAGTGGTTACGTGTGAGTAGTGTCGCTGCGCTTCTTGCTGTTGCATTGTTGTAACTACAAAACTCCGATGTGGTTGGACAGATCGACTCCGGCTGCGACAGTGTCGTCATTGCATCGACGTAACGTTGCGTTTGCGATTTGGCTGGCCGCTAGTGAGTGATCTCGCTGGTGGTCTTGATGTGGTCGGTATCGCCAACACTATTGATTTTGACGGCCGAATATGATTCGTGTGAATAAATAAACTATTTAAGGCTCCTACAGACAGACGCGACGCGACAGCGCTGCCTGAATCTAGTAGAACAATTTTGCACGTTTGCACTAGCAGAGGCATGGACATTTATATAAATACATACATACATACATAACATCACGCCTTGTTTCCCCGAAGGGTTGGGCATAGGTGTCCCTGTAGCAAGTACACCCACATTTCGCCAGTTATGTTTAAGTCCCATGTAATAGGGGGCGAGCCTATTGCCATCAACCGGGCACAAATCCAGACTCCGAGCTGCTACTGAGAAATTTCAGATAGAAAAACCCACTAGACCAACGAGGCAGTCAAAGTTTATATAAATAAGCTTTTGATAAACCCACATCCACTTTACTTGAAACAGGAAGCCCTGTTAGGTTTGTGTCTTGGCTGCTAACAAGATAAATAAGTAATCTTATTAACACCTAGCTGTTGTGTATTATTTATGTATAGTCTTCTGTTGGTTTGTGTAAAATGTAATAAAAACGAAGATATTTTAATTCACACTTTATTTTTCTAAAACTTGATTTTTATCACAAAGCAACAAATTGCTTAAGTATATCTTAAAACACCAAGAAATAAACATGATAAAATATTAAAATGGAATACTCTGTTGCGATGGATAACATACACTTACATAATAATATTTATTTTTAACACCTAATTACATTCAAACTCATAAGTCTTATCATATAAAAATTGATTATTTCTTTAAATATTAACTAGATCTTTCCTTACATTCAGATATACAATAATATTGGTTTAGTTTTTATGTCCCGGAGACATTATGACACTTTTTCAGAATAATCGTTTCTCATAAGAGAACAAGCTGTGCACATTGCCTTCCAATTGAGCCGAGTAAGTCCTCTTCATGAATCTCAAATCTCCAGAGTAGCTCATTTCACGTAAGATGCCAACTGACCGAGCCCCAATGTCTTGGCAGCTGTGTTGCATGCCTGCTTGTAGATATGGCAGAAACCGCAAGACTGAGCCCTTGTCCACAATGCTTCCACTCACTCCCTGTGCCACTCGGTGCTTGTCAGTCTCCTTGTGGAAGTATCTGCTCATTGCAGCCCCTTTTCCATCCTTGTTCTCCATAGCTTCTAAACTGCCCATTCCTCTGTATTTCTTCAGCCTGACTCCATCAGAAAAGAAGTATTCTCCAGGTGCTTCTGATGTTCCAGCTAGTAGAGAACCCATCATGACAGTTGTGGCTCCCAATGCTAGTGACTTGACGATATGACCCACAGATTGTATTCCACCATCTGCAATAACTGGTACATTGAACTGACGAGCATAGGATGACACTTGATACACTGCAGTGGCTTGAGGACAACCACAGGCCATGACTTCTTGGGTTATGCAGATAGAGCCACTGCCCATGCCAACTCTCAAGGCATCAGCACCAGCATCAATGAGATTCTTAGCTTGTATTCTTGTCACAACATTACCTCCAATAACTTGGATGTCAGGGTAGGTCTGTTTAATAAACTTTATCATTTCAATTTGATATACCGAATTTCCTTGAGATGAATCAAGAATAATCACATCCACTCCATTATTGACTAGCAACTTGAGGCGTTCTCTGTCTGTTACACGAGTTCCAATTGCAGCACCAACCAAAAGCTGCTTGTTAGAATCTTTAGATGCATTAGGGTAGCTTCGAGCCTTCTTTAAGTCAGTTCTTGCAATAAGGGCAACCAACTCACCATCTCCATTAATAATAGGTAATTTACCTTTCTTGCTCTTTTCGAGAATGTAATTGGCATCTTGTAAAGTGACACCAGATTGAGCAGTTATCATATCATGAATGGGTGTCATTACTTCCTTAAGACTTAGTTGAGGATCTCCCTCCCTGAAGTCAATATCTCTAGAAGTGACTATACCAATTAGGCGCCCTCCCAGCTTGCCGTTTTCCGTGATGGGATATCCAGTAAAACCATTTTTTTTCTTTGCTTCAATAACATCAGCTACAATATTATCGGGGCCCATGCATACAGGATCCCTGATGAACCCATGTTTATACTTCTTCACTTTGTGTACTTCATTGGCCTGGTACTCCGGTGTGCAGTTGTGGTGGATGATGCCGATGCCGCCACAGAGCGCCATCGCTATAGCCATGTCGGCTTCGGTTACGGTGTCCATAGGAGCGGATACTAGCGGTGATTTCAGGTTAATTTTTTTTGTAAGGGGCGACGTTAGGTCAACTTCCTCAGCGGTGAAGTCTATGAACCCGGGTAGCAAAAGGAAATCATTGTAGGTCAGCCCCTCCCGGTTTTCGAAGATCTGTGCAGCAGAGAGTCCATCGCGAAGATCTACATCGGCCTTGGAAGACATTTTAGCGGCACGTGGACGTTAGGATGCTATCTGTAGGCTCTGTACTATACAGTAATCACGACTATATACACTGTACGTATGTCGATCACATAAAAGAAACCTGAAGCTTGATATAGGATCCTAAGTATGTGTTGTAGAACAAAATTGCACACGTGGTGTGTGTTTTAACTTAAAACTCGTTCTGAACAGTAAACTTATTAGGACTGGATTTATAATATCTTCTCTTAGTAAACTTGGCGTGGTAAAGGATAAATTATCAAAAATAGATTTCCGAAAAAATAGTAAATCTTTTACAAAAGAGTAACGCCGGCTACTCCACGTTCTATTGAAATGACACTGACATTTGACAATAGTTTGAGCTTCCTAGTGTTACCATATTTGTACATTTGTACATACCTATGTAGAGTTGTCATTTTTTTGTTTTTTGTAATTTTTATTTTTCTGATAGCATCACTGATAACTTTTATAATTTTCTCCAAGATAAAAAAATCTGAGCGGAACAGACACTTGATAGCCAATAGATTATTGCCAAGACCAAGTAAGAACAAAAGACGGAGCTGCAAGATATTTTGACCGAGATGTGCTAAGTTGTTCAATTTAGGGAATTTTTGTGAATTGGCAATTTTGTGAAGTGCAAGTCATAGGTAACATACAAGAGCCTACTCACGACTTTAAATCGACCAACTTGTCGATTCATTAATGGAAAACTGCCACTTGTTTATTTTAGATGTCGCCATTATTACTAGTCCAAGAATTTGATAGTTATCTGCCATTATCCATAGATATAAACAAGCGACTTCTAATACGCAAAGGTCGCCCGTGAAATTCAAATTATCTTACGTTTTTTGCAATTTGCAGGTCAGTGTCAGGTTGAATCTTAATCAGAATATGATTCGCGACCATAACAAATATTATGTATTATCAGAATTATAATCATTAAAATGTTCATCTCTCCAAGTTTGATTTGTCCCATTTAAATGACTTTTCATGATATCATGACATTATATAACGTTCATAATTGATTGATCTTTCCACTAAAGCTGCTTTTTATAAGTGATAGACGCTTCCTATTTCCTTAACTCGTCTTTTAATTGTGCTACACTCCAAGACACATACATATTATATTTGTGATCTATACAACAGTGAACACATACACAATAATGATGGTTTGTGGACGAACAACAGTGCTGCCACCTACAACGAACTTTCAGTTATCAACCCCACTTTTTTATTGAGTTTATATGTACTCGCGTGATTCATGCAACCACGTTCACAAGATCATTTTGATATTACTTCAGTTTTTAATACTATTATACGTAATCAAGAGCGGCATGTCTTCTTCTTCCATGCATCTCAGAAGTCGACAGAATGTTGAACACAGTTGAACAGCTGTAAAATTAAGAAAACATAGATTAACACTAAGAATTACACTAAATGAATACAAGCAGTGTGTTTCAAATAGTTTTGACTCAATATATATGATATTATAGTTACAGTGATATTTGACTTTCGTTTCTGACCGTACTTGTTTGCACCGTCTGCGCTACCGTTGCTGTGTTCCGCGTTCCGCATTCGGAACGCTGCTTGGTGGCAGAAATTGACGGAATCCATGCATGGCATAAGATTTGGACATTATCTTCCTCTGCATCAAACAGCATTCCAATTTACTAATTCCTTTGATGTATGACTAGGCTATGAATGAAGTTCCTTTCGCTGTATTTATATTAGGTATTTATTAACACAGAGCCATCTAGTATAAGTTGATATAGACCCATCTAGTATAAGTTTTTAGAAACTAAAAACATACTAGATGGGTCTATATCATACCTACACTTTCTTCTATGCCTTTAGTAAAAAGCTGTTATTTTGACAATACAAACAGACACTTCAATTTTATTTATTTGTATAGATAGACCAACGGAATAATGCTCTCTCTCTCTCAATAATATCCCTGTTTACTTAAAAGAATTTGGTAAAATCTGTAGAATGGGAATAAAATGTTCATTCGCTCGTATAGTATAGGTAAGTACCTACGTACCAACCTATCACTTACCTACTGCGTGCTGTCGTGCACCCATGCAAGTATTTAGTGATTCAATAAAAAAAAGTAAAGATAAAATAACTAAAACCCATCTACGACAAAAAGTCAACAAAAAAGTATAAAGAAGACTTCACAGACAGACAAATTAAAAATCCAGAGTCACACGTTAGGGCGTAAATCGAACAGATTACGTGTGATTTTTTTTAGTTTATGACTTTATGTCCTCTAGAGGTCGCCATATTCATGATGTGTAGTCGTAGTAGAGGGTCCACAGTCTACACTTATGTACCTCCGTATTTCATTTTATATTTAAATCATCTTCTTTTTCTTCGCTTCGCTCTTGACTGCGGTCGTGGTCACGATGAATTGTATCTAATCGCAGGTGGAGTCGTAGCTCGCCTTACGATCTCTGTCCATCTGATTCTGTTACATGACAGTCTGGAGCATTCCTTAGCAGCATCTCCAACCGCGGATTTAATATGATCGGTCCACCTCCAACGTAGCCTGCTACGTTCTACACTACCCTGCACCATTTGACGCTTTATGGCGCCAGTATACCGTCTCGAGACAGTCAAGGCTTTTCTGTACCTAGGCTCCATGTTTGGTATCATCACAACGGTTGTTTTGCATTACTTTTATAATTTCTCTCAGTGCGAAAATTATGTACTTAGTTACCTATTTACTTATCATCAATTTGAACTTCCTATAAAATTGCCAGCATCACATCGTCACGCTGGTTTCTGCGGCGTCCTAATCAACGTGACGTCTCGGGTTTTTTTATTAAATTAGAAAGTTAATGTACGGTAGGTACCTACACAAAAATTCCAATTCGGGTATTTCCGATTCTTTTTAAGTGAATGTAAAGTTGACAGTCTGTTTGATTGGAATCACTGATGAAAGTTTTAAAAGTAAAACAATGTCTTCATGCGATAATTTACAAACGAACTTTATTTCAATATGATTCACAAGATTAAAATAAATCACTTACATTAATTCCCTTAAATTTTAGATTAAATAATTTACCACTTTGTCTACTTAATAGCTTCACCACCTATGTAAAGGTTTACCAATTTTTGGCAGCAGGTAGGTTCCTTCACATAAGTATTTTTAATTAACCTCCACTTTTTCACACATTTGTCTTACTTAACCACCGCTAGAACACTGAAAGGGTTGAAATGTTTTTCAGGGTAATTTCTGTTTGTCCCTTACATGTCAGCAATTTTTATTCACTGGTCCGCCTTGACGCACTGTCCGTTTACCTTGGCGAACCCTGCAGGACACGGGTCGCCGTTAAACGATGATCGTTCATCCAGACTAATTGCTGGAACGGTTTCATTATTCGAAGTGTTTGTATTCAAAAACACTGGTTTCACTGTTGTCACATTTTCACTTTTCACATTTACGGTATTCTGCCTTTTATCTGGGTTTATGACGTATCCTGGGGTTCTGTTATTCTCAAAATTTATGTCTTCGTACACATCGTTGCTATAGACGCTATAGTATTCGATGTTATTCACTGGATCACTATCGTACAAAGGTCGATTCATCTTGTCTGGGACCTTAGAAGAAACAAATAGTTTCCGTTCCGGTTGGTTCTCTCTCACGGTCGATGGCAGGTTAAGGTTGCCACTTCCATTGGATTTTTGCGGCAGGTCGCGATCAGCTGGTCGCGGCGGATTTGTGTACAGCCGCGGAGGAGGCGAAGTTCGAAGCCCCATATATTCCTGATATGGAACTGGTTTGCGATCAAACGCAGGCGCGTGCAAAGGTCGTAGGTTGGTAGCTTTTAACACGACTGCTTGGCTGTGGATTTTTCCTACTATTAAAAACGCTAAAATTAGTAATTCCCTCATGACAGGGTAATTTTCCTATGAAAGGATTTTTTAATACAGACGAATAACTTTTTAAAATATAGCAGTAAATAATGTGTTGATTGGGAAACAGCTGGACGCGTAATAAGGTATCTGTTTGTTGTTCATTGGACGTCACGCTTTTTGCACTTAAGGCCAAGACACAAAGTTAATTATGGTTTCGTGAACACAAAATGGTTAATCATCATAATAGCAGTTAGCTGGCTCGTCTTCCTACGAGAATGTTGTGATGTATAATTAAGTAGGTACAATTCATACGTAGTATAGGTAAATAACATATTTAGATGTGTCATATAAACAGGTACTTATTATTTTCCTCAATGACATAGGTATAAATAACAATAAGGAAAAAATACATTAAATACCGGTTTCCATAAACTTGATAAATTGCAGGTGTCGTACCTACTTATTAAAAAGTTTTCCCATCTAATTCCATGATTAAACAAAAAAAGAAAAGAATTATGTAAGTACCAATGTTTATAGAACGGTTTATCTACAGGTACACTGTACAAACTATCCAAGACATATTAGGGAGTAATTTTACTAATTTTGCTAAGTAAGGTCACCTGTTATCTGTGCCTGCAGGCAGGTTGATAATGAACTATGCGATGCTTTGGAAAATTAAGAATCCTACCGTTTTTTAATAAATATTTACAAAATTCTGTAGGTATTCTCCTTAAAGGTTAATTATTAGATATTTATTTATAGACGAGATATAGTGATTGTCTTCATAACAGGTACTTTAAAGGTGGTTGTGTATGGTATAGTAAAAAAACTTTTAATAATGTGGAAGTAGTTTTATTTAAATTAACGATGACAAGAAATAGACATCTTAATGCCTCAACGAATAAGAATTATAAAAAAATGGAATATTACTTTGGTTCGGTCAGACTCAGCCAGGCATATTATTTCGGTAAGAATTGGGCAAAAAAAAGACATATTAAATGTATTTTTAGATTGAATCGACGGGTAGGTATTGTTTTATTACTGTTTGTATTTCCTGTGCGTGTCCCAAATAAAGTATTTTTCTATCTTTCTATACCTACACAAATAAATGTATCAATTTAAATGATTTTTTTATTATTTATCGTCTCATTGCCTAAAGCTGTTTTTACATTTATTGATCTTGTATCCTTATGTCTAGTCCCAAGTCCTCGTCTTCGTCGGCTGGTTTCGGTTTACTGTTATCTGTCTCTCTTTTGGGGGCATTAACCTCTATTTTGTCGCCGCCGTAAACATAATCGTTGGGTCCAAGTGGTACGAATAGAGGATAGTCATCTTCAGGTTTCGTATTTTTTTTCGTGGTTTCGTCTGGCTTGTATCCGTAACTAGGTTTAGTGACGCTACCTACTACGGGCTTGGTTACGTGTTCATTTGTCTGATGTTGATACCCATCTTGGTTTGGTTTCTCAGAAGGCTGATTATTATAGTCGTTGTTATTCGGAGGTTTTCCGAATATGTTGTCGAAGTTTTCTTTCTCGTTGTTGGGATTCCCCTCCTGGTTGTTGGGGTTTCCATTCTGGTTGTTGGGATTCCCCTCCTGCTTGTTAGGGTTTCCATTCTGGTTGTTGTAGTTTCCATATTGGTTGTTGGGGTTGCCGTTCTGGTTGTTGGGGTTACCGTTCTGGTTGTTAGGGTTTCCATATTGGTTGTTAGGGTTTCCATATTGGTTGTTGGGATTGCCATTTTGGTTGTTGTAATTTCCGTTTTGGTTGTTGGGTCTTCCATTTTGGTTGTTGTAATTACCGTTCTGGTTGGGTCTCCCGTTTTGATTGTTGTAATTCCCGTTCTGGTTTCCATATTGGTTATTGGGATTGCCATGATTGTTTGGGTTTCCATATGGTCTGTTAGGATTACCATACTGGTTGTTGGGATTCCCGTTTTGGTTGTTCGGCTTATTGTATAGATTATTATTGGGGTTTCCATTTCCATACTGGTTAGGGTTCCCGTGCTGGTTGTTAGGGTTCCCATATTGATTATTGGGATTCCAGTTACCGTTGCCGTTTTGGTTATAATTGTTGGGGTTTTGGTTACCGTGCTGTCCGTGATGATGGTGGTGGTGGCCGTTGTCGGGAGTTGGTCGGTTATTGTAGTTGTTACCTTGAGGACGGTATCCGTTTTGGTTTGGTGGTCCATCATCATCCACAACGACCTCCACGACAATGGTCTCAGCCGGCGGTTTGCCTGGCTTGTATCCTGGTTGGCGATGACCGTTCAGAACTTGCGACACGCCTCCCAAAAACGCTCCAGCAACATTGTGGGCCGCATCATGCACTGAAGAATGTACGTCTATTGCTCCACCCAATAATCCATCTAATAAACCAGCGTTACACTGACAACTCACAACTATTATAACAAGCACTAATAATATGAACTTCATTTTTAATTAAATAAACGTGGAGACGAGATGCGCTCGTCCTAGTCTGACTAAGTGCGATGTTCGTTTATCTATGTGTGCGCAACGAAGGCGTCATCTTCACAATACGATTGCTATTCTCTTATAAACCTGTTTTGACTGACAAGTTTATTTGAAAAATTATAAAGTTATTCAAAAACTAGAAACCCCCTCTAATTGATTGTTTCCACTACACAACGATATGTGATTTACTTGGTTGTGACGGTAGGGCGGGTATATATTTTAGTGTGATCAATATTTAGGTATTTATAATTTTAGTTGAAGGTAAAACTTTTACTTTTGGTAGGTACCTCCTAATTAATTTCAGTTTATAAGGTTCGTTTTGTAAAACGTTTCCAATATTATGTCCATATGAGGTGACAAATTAGATACCTAGGTGTTATTAAAATGGAAATATTAATTTTACATAATTATTATATGGTTCCTTTACAGTATCTTTTCGGGCATCAAAATCGTAGTCGTAGTAGTTATTATTTTTATTAATACCTTGTTTAATTTTGGTTCGTTTAGTATTTCCGTGAAGCATTGACGCGATAACTTGCTCATAAATAGGTTTATTATTCGCAGGCTTATCCGGCAAACTCGTTCCACCGTGGACAGTCGGTTCACCTTGATTTTGTATTTGAGGTCGCTGCTTGGTCACTCCGAGAGGTTGAAACGGTCGCGATTTCACTTCATTTTGGCTTGGAGTCGGCAAATGGTTTCGTTCTTTTGTTTTCAAGCCAATTTTTGATACAAACGAACTTGATTTGATGAACTTTTTCAAGTCATCCACAATCTTCTTAAACAGGCCGTTTGTATCTTGGTTGAAGATGCCGAAATTGTTTGAAGGATGCACGATGGGTACACTTGTTGGTTTTGTTCGCACTTGGTTTCTGTGTTCAGGTGGTTTGGTAGACGTCTTGTGTATGATGTCTAGTACATCGTCTATAGAACCGAGGTCTGGGTTGATCAGTTTATCGGTTAAAGCACAAGATAAGACTGCACATAACAGGGTCACACGAACTAACATTTTATAAACATTAATGCGCTCAGCTGAAGAGAATTCAGAATTACTACTGACTGCATTTTGTTGCATTTAATTATACCTAGTGTAATTAATAAGTAATTATTTAATCATTTAAAACGAATGAAGTAGGTTTTAGACATCAAATTAAGATGACCATTTAAAGTCTATTTGCCCTTGTATATTATTTTGATTGGTAAATAAAGCGAGTTCGGGATTTCCAATAGCAAAAAGATCAAGATCAAGTTTTATTGAAAACATTTGAATATTCTATCATTATTTAAAATTCTGTGTGCGCTACGTAGAACATATGAATAAAATATTAGTAAATACGCACAAGACTGGTTATTTACAAATGATTAAATAAGTATGTGGTATCAATAAAAGCAAGTGTTCGCAGTATTAATAAGTGGCTTATCTGCATTTTTTGTTTGAATACTTTTTGTCATTAGAAGATATACAGCCAATTTATTACTGTTACCACGGAATTGCCGTATTAAAAAAAGGTATAAAAAGTTGGCTAATTTTTGTTTCAAACAATTCACAAAAACAAGTTGTTTTAGTACCTGCTACTAAAGTCACATTTAAAAGCATTATTAAAAATAACTGTTTTATTTTTTAATAAAGGTTGATAATGCCATAAAACCATTCCGAATGTCTGACAACCAGTCTTACCAAGGGATATCGTGTTACCCAGTACCTAACTGGGTTGTGGAGGTCAGATAGGCAGCCGCTCCATGTAAAATACTGGTATTCAGCTGCATCCGGTTAGACTGGAAGCCGACCCCAACATAGTTGGGAAAAGGCTAGGTAGATGATGAATGCCATAAAACGATTACCTTAAAGCAAATAAAACAAATGCAGTTTTAGTTGAACTGTATTAATTAACAAGAATTTTAAAACGTGAAGACAAAGTTAACAGTGGGTATTACTGTAATTAATAAAATCTCTTGCCTCGCATTGTGGCTTCATTTTACGTAGGATTTACCTTGACCCGGTTTTACCCAGGTTAAATACGGTTTCAGAAATGAAAATAATGACGTGGCAAAATTAAACGTATGTCAAGTAATCGGGTTGGCTGCAGAAAGTAGTATTTAGTAGAATTCTATATTTATTTCTTTGAGGTTGCACAACAAAAGAAAATTGAATAATTTCTATCTTTTAAAGAAAAAATCATAATAGGAAATAAATAATGCTTTCTTGAGATTTTATCAATTACAATTAACGTACATAATGATGTTAATAGAATATAAGAATAACGTATAAATGTTAGTAAATTAAGTGGAAACATTAGACATAGTAACAGCAAGTAAGTACCCGTACAAAACAATGACTTATCATAACATTTGGCTTTAAACATTTCTTGTACAATTAACATAAACGCCAACATGGTGGCTATAAATGGCTGGTGGCACACTAGACAATTATTACAATTTCATTGTAAATTGTCCCGTGACGCGATAGGTAGCACTGCTGTCAGTCGCCATTTTGAACTCTATTAGTATTGAAACTAAGTTTGACAAGCAATGGTGCCATCATGACGGCAAAGGACAAGTTATAGTGAACTGTCTGTATACAGGATAAGATTTTATCCAGTGCGCAAACTTTAACACGTGACTTTACTCATCATTATGAACAACTTTTACTATGGGACCAAACCGCGAAATGCGCAAAAAAAAATCTGCTGTTCCCTACATTTTGACGAGTTATGCGAACATAAATGTAGGGAACAGCTGATTTTTTTTTCGCGATTTCAGGTCATAGTAAAAGTTATTCATAATGATGAGTAAAGTCACGTGTTATAGCTTGCGCACTGGATAAAAATGTACCTCGTATGTTGTGTCGTCTCAACTATGAAATAGCACGAGAAAGAAATGGTAACAATTTTTTCTTTCTCTAACTTTTTTCGATACATAAATCGTCACAACCTTTTTTATTACTAGTACTTCATGGTGATTAGCACGTATCTATGTATAGTTGTCGCGTTTTAGCGTGGCAATAGTGATCATTGCCCTTTCCTTAATATCTCTCCGTAGGAATCCAAACAATACACTATGTTTATTGGAACATGTTGAAGATCATGATAGATATGGACTTTAAAATGCGACAGCTATAGTCTTACTTATCAAGAGTCAGTGCTTTGCTATGTAATGTTGCCAGCCAGCACAATAATAAAACTGATAAGGATGCCACCATCCCAAATTTTGATTATCAATTAAAACTTTGGACATAATCTTTTACAACTCATTATTAAAATATGAACGAATAATTTAATTATAGTTTAACTGTTGTTTAAATTACATTATTTTATATACAATCTTATAAGTATTAAGGCACATATTTTTTAGGTGTAATTGATTAAACACGGTTCTGTGATCTAAATACATTGTAACATTACACTATGGTCTTCAATTTGAAGTCTGTATATAATTGATGGATTAAGAAAAACAACAGGACTAGTTAAGCACTCAAGTCACGGATTTCCATCTTATTTTGCATTGTGATTCCTCGTAATTTAATGACTAGGTTTAAACTGTATGTATAATAATTAATTGCAGAAAGGAACGCCAATGATTCGATCAATATGTCACTCGCATGGTTTGATCTATACTATATAAAAACATATATTATAAACGTTTACGTTTTCATCTTGTTTACCGAAGGAATTCATAAATTAGCTGGTTCGATGCACGTACTGCCGACGTCGTGTGTTTACGAATGGCAAATTATGTCGTCATCATGCCAGGAATAATTACATTGTGTTTGTTCTCAGAAATAATGGCATTGTAAGCAATTATAAATGAGTAAAGGTTATAAATTATGAAGGTGTATCAATTATGAGATTACGTGAAAGATTTTTTTGATATTTAGTTGCGCTTGCATTGTGCTGAGACTCAGTGAGAATTTTAAGAAAATCATATTTTCAATATTTGGTAGTTACATTTAATTACACAATTACTACATTTACTTGCAATTCCAAATGGCTCATTAATTAAATAATAAGATACTCCCTCCCCATTTGATGCGCTTGCTACCCGCGACTCTATAACAAAATAGTATAGCACCATCTTACAATATTAGTCACTATCGAGCTCCGGCTCGGATACACTCTGATATAAATTCGGTCACAGTTTCTACTTCACTATAATTAGACGCGAACATTAACTCTGTATAATAATCGATTAACGTCCGATGAACACATGATCTAAGTCTACATCGAGATTGCACTTCAATATTCGTTCACAAAGGTTCGATACGACGCGTTTATATGCTGACATTGTCGCTGATGGTGGATATGGGGGCCCTTGTGGCCTGCGAGGCCTGCGCCGGGTGCACGGGGCAGGGCGCGGGCGGGGGCCGCGCGCGCGGGCGGCCCCGCGGGGCCCGGGGCCCGCCGCGCGCCGACTTGTCGAACACTTTGCGGTTCTTAGCGTTGGCCGGCGCGGCCCGCCGTCAGTCTATCACGTGCTTTATCTTCACGTACAGCACGCACGCGAACAGGAACCCGAATATAGGGATGACCGCCATCCCGACCCCGACCGCTGCTAAGATGATGAGGTGGTCCCGTATGTGGTTTGTGAACTGTCGTATGCAGCCCTGGAATTGAAAAAGAAACTGTTTAGTTGTGTTCGATATGATAATAAACAAATGACTGATATTGAGATACGAATCTGAGTTATCTAAATCCGTAATGTCAGTGTCCTTAAATTGATAATTTTTGTGTTTATTTAAAATAAAAAATAAAAATAAACAAAGAAATGACACTAAAAAACCTGTAAGATACTGCTGCAGAACATTTTAGCAGCTATATCAAAATGTGTTTTATCTGTAGTGAAGCGAAAACAAGACGTAAATAATGTTTTCATTATTTACCTTAACATAGCATTGAGTATGAAGCCCAAAGAAACGATGGATGGATTGGTGTAATATGGTATGGCTAGAAAGGGAGTATCATTGCTTAGAGTATCATAGACGGAATTCCGCACAAACGTCTCCATACTCCAAGAACTCGGCATCAAACAGCGTCTACCAGCACTAGTACGGTCTCAAATACTGAAGTTTTTGAAGTGAAAACTTCTTTAGGCAATGTTTTGTCAGTTCAATGTTCTTTGGAAGTATTTTTACTTAAAAGGTTTTGGAAGTATTTTTTTTTGTAAACGCGATTGTGCTCTTTATTTAGATAAAGTTACGGACCAATGTTCTATACAAGTATTTTTCTTCCACCAAGGCGATCTTGTTCAAGTTTTCACTTCTGTTGGCACTCCAGGAGTGCCACTGTTTTTTTGGTAATGTTTCCAGGCCGAATAATGACTCCATAAAGCGTCTAGTGGTGCAGGGGGAGGTCACGCATGACGTGGACCGATCAAACAAAATCCGCGGTTGAAGGCCCTGTTAATGAATGCGCCAGACTGTCATGTAACAGAACCAGATGGAGGGAGATCATGAGGCGGGCAACGACTACACCTGCGATTGGACACAGTTCATTGTGACCACGACCGCTCTGTCAAGAGCGAATCGAAGAAGAAGAAAGGGGGTAACTACAGCACACTGCATGACCACAGTAGAAACGGGTTTTGTCGGCGGAAGAATAGACAAAACGACAGATAAACAATCACAATATGTCACTTTATTTATTCTTCCGTCGACAAACCTGTAGAAATCCCGTTTCTATGGTTGTTATGCTACAGAGAATAACGGAAGAAAAAAAAATCAACAGACTTCAAAAAAAAAAAAACACTACAAAGCGAAAAATAACTAACTTCGGAAGTTCGGTGTCTTTGTTATTAAATTTTAGTTTTTTGCCACCGACTGCCGAAATTAAAGTTATTTTTCAGTTTTTAGTTGTGGTACCTACCCCACACAAATTCGAATACCACTACCTGCTATGTAAATAACAGTGACAGGAACTTATATCATCCATATACTAAGTGGGAAAAAAATACGTATTATTGAACCCAACTAGAAAACTATCTAAGCAAAGTTAATAAAATTTATATGGGACCCAAAGCCCTTAAATATTTTTTCAAACAAAATAAGAATTTTCAAAATCGGTCCATAATTGACGGAGAAATCGGTGAATATACATTAAAAAAAAACACGCTATGAACATATAACCTCCTCCTTTTTGGAAGTCGGTTAAAAAGACGAGAGACTAGAGAAGAGAAAGAGAATGATACCTGGGGGCCTACCACCAGCTCATAAAGTAGTATTATTTTAATATTACTTCAGTGTAGGAAAGAGATGAAGCTCTACAGGACGTATAGCTCCATCTCTTTCTCCCACTGAAGTAATATTAAAATAATACTGCTTTTGAGCTGGTGGTAGGCCCCCTGAGCGTAGCACAGAGATCGATCGGTGAACCGAAAAATATCAAAGAAAAGATCACCTCCTATAGTTCACCAGGCTTCAACAATGATGAAATGATACTCACATGATAATATATGTTGGAGGGATGGTCTCTCGCGCCACATCGGTTGGTGACCGTCTTGCAGCACGAGTCGGGCACGAGAAGCCGCGGGTCGTGCTCGTGCCACGGACTGTGGCGCCAGTCCGAGTACTTCACCGCGCCACAGCACTTGAACTGAGGGAGATTAATTACCTTTACAGAGATCAATAAAGGACACATACAAGTACAGTTAAACCAGAAAAGGTATGCACTTCGGTAATCTTCCTGTTTCCGAATTAACACGGATGTCGCGCCACAGAGTATGGGACACAGACGCAAAACTTCTAAGTTTTGTACAGCAGCGTGTTTGAATGAAGTTTTCTCTCTGTCGGGTTACCTACTCCAGTCGCTAATCGTCATCTGTCTCTCAAATGTACTTCCATGGTTGTAACAACTATATCTTAGATCTAATCATCGCATGATCGTATTTCCGAAGATAGACGATGATTCCCGAAGCGCATACTTTTCTTCGGACATACAATTGATACATGAATCGAAGGCTTTTAGATATAGACTCAGGCCAAGATCTATAAACGTGCTAAATAAAGCACGTAAATTTGGTAAAGAGTTATTCTTGTCTCCGTCGCACAACTGTCAAACTACAAGTGCAAGATAAAGAGAGGAACAGGAAAAGTGGCGAGATCTCGGCCTCAGACTGCTGCTTTACTTCATAAGATCAAAATTATAATGGCATTTCAATCAGCTTATAGATAATATCTATTTGCTGCGTCATTAAAACTTTTTGCCAGTCTTTATCTATTGTTCTAAATTCTTATTCATTTATTTTAGAAAAAAAAATACATTTAACATTGTAGTATATAAGACATGTTTTGGGTGCCTAGCCAAGTATTGATCATACACTATCAATGCGTGACAATATGTTTACATGACCAAATACAGATAAACTCGTTGTAGACTGAGTCACTCAACAAAGAAAATATTATGAGATTACTATTTATGAACTAGTTTTAATAGATAAATAAAGTCGCCTTATACC
Source organism: Agrochola litura (assembly GCA_949152395.1). Lineage (NCBI taxonomy): Eukaryota > Metazoa > Arthropoda > Insecta > Lepidoptera > Noctuidae > Agrochola > Agrochola litura. The sequence continues at coordinate 7,047,745 of OX424496.1, forward strand.
GCACAGGGTCAAGTATTATCTATCGTCGGGTAGTTCTTGTAATAATGTTGGTGTATGGGCACTTTTTAAGCCGAAGTGAACAAAAGATTAGCACTCTCAGAACCATGATACCTGTCATACAATAAAACATCTAAGAAAATAACCGTCAAGCAGTGTTATTGTGTTGCGGTTTGTTGGGCATGGTTGCAAGTCTAATTCCAAGCACATGAGACATTTTTATTAGCTTTCTCTTGGATGGCACCGCACTTGCGACGCCTCACTGCGTATGCTCAAAGTTGGCTGTGAACACTTACTCTCAATTGCCTGAAAACCTACATACAGTACTACTATTTAAGTTACGCGCCTCGGCATTCTTCGTGGTTAATTATAATGTCGCCCATTGTATGTTTTGTAGAGTTTAATTTATATTTTACAATGTATTTATCTCATGTACAATAAAGTATATAAAAATAGATAAATAAATGTCTGCTACCAGTACCAACCTCAGTCTGCATGCGATCCACAGCGTTGGTGACAGTGGTGTCGAGTGCGTAGTTAGAGAGGAACGTGTTGTTGAGCTCAGCTCTAAGCTCATCCTCCACGGCCACTTCGTAGTAATACGCCAGCCCGCCGGCTCCAACTTCCAGGATGAACGTTATCAGCAGGAAGTATGTGTACTGAAATTTGAGAAATATAGCGAAATAATAAATATTGTTTTAATTGTACGTATTTAGATAAGCTTGTGGCTTGTCCGTTAGGAAAATCCTACAATATTAACCACTACTTGATACTCAAAATCAAAATATTTTACACATAAACCTACAGAGGCACTTATGAAACGTCAGAAGCTAGGTGCACGGTTTAAATTGGAGAAGAGCTGGCCAGAAACTCCACGGTTACTCTTTTAAAAATAAATGGCTTTTACATCTGGTCATACACGCAGGCCGGTAGCGAGTACTACGCACCTGGCCTTTCTGAAGAACATCACCAATAACGTAAACGAGGCAAAAGGAGTATGTAAGGATCGTAGCAGGTGGCGTTCTGTAGTTTCTGCCCACCCCCATGGGAAGAAGGCGTGAGTTTATGTATGTATGGGGCTTCTACAATATTTTCAAATTACAGTGTTAATAGGTATGGGAGGACAGTGTAGGTCTATCAACAAGTACCAGGTACATAACAAAATAGAAGATGGTCTACAAATCTACAATCTGTTAAGCATACAACGTTCTCACAAAATATAAAAACCTATTTAAACCAAATGCCACTACAACTTATCTTGTTTACAAAAGTACTAACTCCATCCTTATCCTTACATATTATAAAACAAAGTCCCCCGCCGCGTCTGTCTGTCTGAACGCGATAAACTCAAAAACCACCGAACGGATTTTCAAACGGTTTTCATCAATGGACGGATTGATTCATGCGGAAGGTTTTAGTGTATAATTCATTAAAGTTTTGTGTAAATTGGCTGAAATTTGACGATTATTGTTGAAGATGTCGGAAAAAATCATGTCGACTGGAAACTTTATTGGCGTACGCCGCGGAAATCGTAAAAGTTACATTAAATTTATTTTCTACAGTATTGTTCATCTTAAAATGTTCAACAAACAGTCCGCGATGGCATAATAAAAATTAAAAAAAAATACGCGTAACATAATAATTATGGTTGACGACAACGCGGAAAATATCCCAGGGGAACGTACTACCGAGATTTCATACCTAATAACGTAATAACAGAGGAAAACGCCATTGACTCGTACCGCTGCGCCTGCGTTGCTCCGCGTAATTTTGAAACTGTGATATCTTCTTAACCATTAAATTAAATGAAACGATGTCAAGGCATATTTTAATCTAAATTAAATTCTTCGGAAAGTTTATTAAAATTGCTTCGGAAATAACAATTAAATTTTTATCAAATTCTGAAAGATAAAAATCGTTATTGTGGATCATCCTCAGAAGATAGACATACCTATGCCATCGCGGACTGTTTGTTGAACTTTTTAAGATGAACAATACTGTAGAAAATAAATTTAATGTAACTTTTACGATTTCCGCGGCGCACGCCAATAAAGTTCCCAGTCGACATGATTTTTTCCCACATCTTCAACAATAATCGTCAAATTTCAGCCAATTTGCACAAAACTTTAGTGAATTATACACTAAAACCTTCCGCATGAATCACTCCGTCCATTGGTGAAAACCGTTTGAAAATCCGTTCGGTAGTTTTTGAGTTTATCGCGTTCAGACAGACAGACGCGGCGGGGGACTTGGTTTTATAATATGTAAGGATGGGATTTTCAGAGTTAAGCTACACATTTCTCGTGCGTGCCAACTCCAAAAGGCCACTTTTTCAAAAGTAATCCAGTATGTATCAAATATTCTGATCATTTCATAATAGTGTCTGGCCGACAGAAAATAGGTTTAGACCCTCTAACACTTGTCTATGATAACTTGTTATTTCAATTAAACCGTTTACAGCCATTTTTGAGTTTTCAAAGGAGTCGGTCAGTCAGAAAGATGAAGCTAGTTGCCCATTCCAAAGCGTACTAGGTTCCTATGGTGAAGAACAGCCAAGGACACACTTATTGAAATCAAAATATTGATAATAATACTTACACATAACAAGCTGGTTCTGTTCTCAGTCTTGAGCCCGCAGCAGCCAAGTGCGCACAGAGGGAGTCCCATAGCCCCGGCTATTATCAGCAGGTACGCGATAGCCGGGTAGGTTGGCGTCGGTAGCAGTGACACGTATCGATGTCGATACGTCACAGTCCACGCCCCCACCCCTAGTACACCAGCGCCTGCGAACTGAGTCATAAAATGTTGTTTATCTAGATACATGACTGATAACTGTTATCAATTAATTTTGTTAGATTTCAGTTTTGTTTACTTTGTTTGTGGAATTATAACTGAGTCACACCTTGTTGAGAATTTGAAGTTGATATTTTAATTGAATGGGTTTTTTTTCCTTTGTGTACTTCTTTTTCTTATCTGGTAGGTACATGAACTTCATGAGCAACTTCTGTTATAGTTATCTTAATACATAAAAGAAGGCCTCTGCAATGTATTTGTTAAAACTTGTTGATTACGAAATGATCTTCATTAGCCAACGTTTGCACAGACGCAATAAAATAGCTGCGATTATTTTTCGTGCACTTGATTTTCAACGCTCTGCTTAGTGCCGAAAGTTGAAAATCCAATAGTGTGTTTTTCAACGCGCTGGGACGAGAGTGCGTCTCAGAGCGTTGGATTCTCAACGTTCGGCTTAACACTGAGAGTTGAAAATCCAGTGCGCAATAAAATCCCGCCGCGATTTTGTTACGTCCGTGCGAACGTCGGCTTATTGTGCTGTATCTCTAATAAACTCCCAGAGTACTAATTCGAACCTTCTGCATTTCCATGGTTAGGTATAAAGGCTTTTACAACATCAAAATAGTGATAAGTCAAAAAAAAGTTTTGATGCAGATTCGAAGCCAACATACTGGCCATTATTTTGGGGTATTAGCCTCATTGTTCCAAATTAAAATTCTGAACTACCTACTTAAAAAGTTAAAGAACTTATTACAAAAGAAGCAGGGTGGCTCGATTTATGAGTACGAATGTGTATTTTTACCCCGTTGTCTATGCCAGGGCATGGCTGATTGCACAGCATGTATCTGACGGTCAAAGTATGCCACTAATAAAGGCTATTTTTAGTGCACCCCTTTTATCTAGTACAGTAGGTAGCCTAATGCATATTTCCATGCATGGTATTAACGTAAAAGCCAGTCTTACGTCAAATATCCATTTGTAATGAGGCTTAGGTACCTATACCTAAAGGTCAAGTGGGTTAAGGAAAGTAGATGCAAGCAGAATGCCTAAAATGGATAATTGAAAACTCATAACAACACCACAATGGTTTCACATTTTTTTACATAATAAATCATAATGCGCTATAGACATTGAACTAGGTATGATGATGAATACGTAGATGTAAGTAACTAAAATGCCTAAAATGGACAATTGGAAACTCATAAGACCACAGTCCTAACAAATATTATAAAATACAATAGACGTGGATATATTTAGTAACTTATTCCGCTTAGCTATTTCTAAAAAGCCATAAAAAAAAACTCCTGAAAGAAATCGACACGTGTTTCACCTCTCAACGAGGCATCCTCAGGATGACGATGGACTTGTTGCGAACTCGAACACGGCGTGTTGCCACACCAAGTGCTGAGTGCAGACATGACGCAAGGTCACGCCTGAATCAATTAATTATCTTAAATATTATAATTGCGAATGTGAGTTTATTTGTTTGTTATGCTTTCACGCTAAAACGGCTGAACGGATTTGGATGAAATTTGGCACATGGGTAGACCATGACTTAGGACAAATTATACTTTCTATCCCGATATTCCCACGGTATCGAGACTTATGCGGGTGAAATCGCGGGGCGCAGCTAGTGGTTTAATTTTTTTTTTTACATAAATAAATCTTAATGCGGTATAGACATTGAACCATGATGAAGAATACTAAAATGATGGCTGATTAATTCTTAAAGAAGACAAATGCTGTGCTGATTCCAAATAAATTAAGGTGAAGTGGTATGTAACCCACAAATGCACACAACCTGCGAACCCAACTACTTAAGACGTGCATCGCCCGTCTGTGGAGCCAGTCAATCTGAGTTCTAATACGATACGACATACAAGCAGTTACAATAATTTCATCATTAAATTCAGTGTGTTTATACTAAATCAACATTTAATTTCATTTACTTATAGAACTTATAAAACACCCTAATAAAAGTTCTATAAAGGTAAGGGCAGAAGGGTTATGACTGCGGTATGAAAATTGATGAGTAAAGTGCTATAGCATGGCAACTTATGAAGACAATTAGAAGGATATTTTTTTAACTTGAACGTCTTTCATTTTCCCGTCTTTTGATAACATTAATAAAGATACCAAAATTAAAAAAAAAAAAACAAAAAAAAAAAACAGTGGCACTCCGGGAGTGCCGACAGAAGTGAAAACTTGAACATCGCCTTGGTGGAAGAAAAATACTTGTATAGAACATTGGTCCGTAAACTTATCTAAATAAAGAGCACAATCGCGTTTACAAAAATGAGGTGTCGGTAACGGTGTCGCAAGTTCAATTGTTTTGTCCCATCTCAAAAGCGCCCAACGCGCCTCAAGAAGTTTTCACTTAAAAATATTGCCCTAATATTTTATAGAATTTCTTCCTGTTACAAAATACTCGGGTTATTGGATTATCATAGCGAGCTGTTACAGGAAGTGTTTTGTACTGAAAATGTTCAATTTTATTATACGCGTACAAACATGTTTTGTTCGCTAAATTATAGGTTCGTCATTGACCATGAGAAGATTATGACGTAGCGTAGATGACCTAACGATGTAATCTTCTATGAGAGGCCTACAAGTTACCTAATACCTAGTTAATCCGTTTAAGTAACTACCTGGTTCCTTAATTCTCTATTGTATCCAATGAATATCATCATCATTTCAGCCGAAAGACGTCCACCGCTGGACATAGTCTCCCCTAAGCCGATGTTCGCAAGGACGTTATAAAATCGCGGCGGGATTTTATCGCGCACTGGATTTTCAACTCTCGGCGCTAAGCAGGAGCGTTGAAAATCAAGTGCACGAAAAAAAATCGCCGCGATTTTATTACGTCCGTGCCAACGTCGGCTAAGCATCGCCACATCGACCAATGAACATACCTACGCATACATTTATTCGATTTGATTTTATTTTATTTGGTTTTATGATGACTTCTATTAATTTATGTTTGGCAATGGTTATTATTTACATGAAATGAATTTATTATTATTTAATATTATAGAAACGAGCAGTGGTGGCCCAGTGATAACGGCCGCGACTTACGAGTTGTAGGTCGTAGGTTCGAACCCAGATAGGCGCTTTACTTTGTGTAAATTATTTCATCACCAATGCTCTCAAAACGGTGAAGGAAAACATCGTGAGGAAACCGGCATGTCCTAGAACCGAAAATTCGAAGACATGTGACATCTACCAACCCGCACTGGGCCCGCGTGGTGGATTACGGCCCACTCCCTCTCACAGAGAGGAGGCCAGTGGGAACATCTATAGGCTGATGATGATGATGACAGAAACGAGTGACCTAAAATCTGGTACCTATCGCCTTTGCATTACTGAGTACCTACCTAGTCTTCTTACGAACACTGAGTTTAAGACTAGCATTCATAAAATCATGATATCGGTAACGACCGATAAGTACTAATTGGCCGTATCATACTCATTCCTCACAGTGAAACGACGCGGCAATATCAGCAGTTGGTTTAATAATAGAGCGTAGGGGCACGATTATACGTACCATGACCATATGGCGAAACGAAAGACATGCGTAACGAAAATGAAAGTAAAGCAGTCTTGCGTATTTCATGAATTACTTTCTTGGAGATTCGCTTTTTTTGGTCCTTGAATTTGTAACATATCATAATATCAAAAGTCAAAGTAATATTATAGGTTTATAAGGCCTATGCGCACGCTTTTTCAGGTGAAAAGTTCTTTAGGCGCGTTGGGCTTTTTTGAGATGGGAAAATCAATTGAACTTGCGACACCGATACCGACACCTCATTTTTGTAAACGCGATTGTGCTATTTATTTATATTTCGTTACGGATCAATGTTCTATGCATGTACTTTTACTTTAAAGGTTTGGAAGTTTTTTTTTTCAAGTTTTCACTTCTGTCGGCACTCCCGGAGTGCCAGTTTTTTTTTTAGCACGCGCGTTGCATGCGTTGCACGAGCCCTGAAAAGCAACGCTAGTAAAAAAAAAAAAGCCCTAAAATCAATGACATTACTACGACTTTTAAATATAGACAATTATTATGATAAATACTCTTTACTAAAATATGGAGGAAGGATTTTGCCTAACAGTGTGATGGATGCAGGCTCACAGTAATGCAGTAAATAAAAGATCATAAATCTCGAATGGGAAGCTATACTTTTGCCTAACCCTTCGGAGAAACAGTTGTGATGTTCTGAAGAAGAAATAGGTGTTTAGTAAAAAAGTTATTTATAACTCACCAGAAACACCACATTGAAGATATGTAGGACGCATTTCAAGAAGTTGACGCTACAGCAGTCTGCATCTCTCGACTTGCGCGGCTTCACTTTCTTCTTTTTGGCCAGCAGAGCACTCGCATCTTTTTTCTTTTCTTCAGCCATCGTCAATAAGCCTCAGTCACGCAGTATTCTTCTTCACCTGATTTCTCTTATTTTCATGTTCGTTTTCAATTCTGAAAATATAAAGAAACTTATGTTATTTCAAGAAAATTAAATTAAGTATCTTCAGAAGACAACTTTGAAATACTTACAGATTTGATTCGAGATTTTTATCGATATCTACTCATCAAGGAAATAAATTGAAAGACATAAAAACGAATTACATTGTTTATTTTTATTAAATTCCTAAAATAGCTTATAAAAGTGGAATATAGTACAACACTTATAATTCTAAATAATTATACAACAAAACGTCTCAAAATAATTGATCCACAGTTAGTACATTTAATAAAATAAAATAAAACTATGTATACATAATAAAAACATTGTATTATGACCTTGTAAGAGTGCGAAAAATATATACAGAAAATTTGAGTTTGTAAAAGTTAAGCAATAATGATCAACATTATTACCGTTCATTCAGTCCTTAATTTATTTCATCACAATGTAAATTCATTATATGCAACCTTATTTCAATACTGCCTATTATCCTTGGGATTACGTGAATACATATTTGATTATCATAAATAAGTAGCTTTATTTTTTTATAATTTAGATTAGACAAGAAGAAAGTAAAGTAGGGGGGGCCACACAGTCTGGTGACAACTACTGAAAATATTATTACAGCTTATATTACTGTTTATATTAGTCACGCGGCCCGGTCATACCAGGTTTAGTATTTTACCAGTTCTATTACTGCCTGATAGAGACGATGTGTCGCCAGGTACGATGTGGCCACTCCCTAATAAAATAATGTATATATACATTTTAGGTGATTACTCAAGTTTTTGTTTGATTATTATATTTATTAGTACTTTTAAACATTTCTATCAGGACTGATAAATAAATGCACCTAAATCCTGACTCATTATTTATGTCGATATAGCTTGCTTATGTTGAGGACAACTTGGTATTATTATGGGATATCAATGAGAAGTAGTTATCACAACCCTGCCCATTGTCAAATTGTATAAAGCATACCCTGGCACTATGTAACACTAAATTTATAAAACAATGAAGGGTTCTGTGATGGATCTAGTTATAAGCTATTAGTTAATTATCAAATTCTTGGCTCAATATTTCCCTATTCGTCATAATATTTGAGAGTAGTTTCTAACTTCTCCACTACTCTTTTGTAAAATGTTACTTGTTGCCTTAAGAATTTTTGCATTGTTGCATTCAGGTCCTTTGTTCTCTCGGCTTTGAAGTGATTAATTTCGGCAAGAAGTGCATAAGATATAACATCGGTTCTCCGCAATACTTCATTTAGTTGTGCTATTTCCATCTTATTTTCAGCTGTCAGTCTCTCACATTCGCGTTTCTTCTGCACTGCACTCTTGTGGGTACCTAGTACATCAGGGAAGCCTCCAACAACTCCCTTATATAAATGGAATTTATCACCTAGAGGCTCCCAATCATAAGTTGGTTGGTCACCATACATTCTTCCTATGTCAATGTATGCGCTGCCAGTCATTTTGACTGCTGTTGTTAGCTTTGATGTGGAAGCTAGTGATCCTTCATCTAAACTTAATGAAGCAGCGAGGCTGCAGAATGACTCACCAACTTTCTGACAATCAGCTCTGTATGCAGTCTGGAGTTTCTTGGTGTGTGCAACACACATGCTAGAGACAGACTTGACAGAAGTGTCCATGCTGTTGATGAACATATGGCATTGCTCAGTGATGTGGTCCACTTGAGACTGTAATAAAGCTTTTTCTGGTACTACTATTGATATGCAATAATTAAGACCTAATAAGGCATCTCTTTCAGCTTGCCGTTTACCAGCTTTCCACCTCTTCTCATCAGTACAAGTGAGGAAGTGTTGCCACACTTCGCATTTGGATAGTACTGGGTGTCTGCACATCCAGTCTACAAATTCTTGAAGCTGTACTCTTCTGCGTTCTATTAGTTGTTCATCATACCTGCCAGAGATTTGTTTATCTGGCAATGGTGGGATTGGAATGAGTGTAAATTTTTCTTGTAATCTTTCATGCAGCCAATCAAAATGCTTGTATCTTCTAGAAACCTGAATATTGTTGAAAGATGGTGTTAACTGATAAGCAATGAAACTTTTGATACCTTTGAACTTGGATTCTTTCTTTGGAGAGGCCACAGTGACGTTGTATGGCTGTGTTATTGGCCACCATTCATATCTGTCTTCTTCTTGAACTATGTAAACTTTTTCAGAATCTGCTACTTCTACATTTAATGTGGCAAGTAAGTAACTCTCACCACTCACTTTAGATGATGGTGCAAACTTACTCTTTCTGACAGTTCCCACTGATGACCCATAGTTAGAAGCTGTTTCTTCATTCTGATGGTTAAAGTCACTAATAGGCATCCCTGGTAAGGGGGTTAGCTGCTGATTATATTGAGGTTTACTTTGTTGTGGGACTGGTCCTATTTCAGAGTAAGTGTCATCATCCCAATCGTCATCCCAGCCCTCTTCATGTGAAGTACCTCTTTGAAAGTTACTGTCACCTGCACTAAACTGTTGGTCACCCCAGTCATCATTTGCTTGGTCATACCGGGGCGCTGCAGGTGCTACTTTAGTCTGAACTGATTCTTCAGGTGCTAGTTTACGAACATAAGCAGCTGGAAATAAACCAGTCTCTCCACTGGCCTTCTTTCCTTCCCACCAGCCTTCACCAATTTCTGTATTAATTAATGTTAATACTTCTCCGCAGGCTATTGACATCTCTGTGGTATTGGGCTCCCCCGAGAAGTCGTACAGAGCTTGTACTTGGGTCGTCATTTTGGGACCCCTCACCTAAAACAATTTCAAAGATTATTAAATTAAGCCAACACGGGTTATAAGGACGGATTGAAACATAAAGTACTGACAACATGCTATCTTATCATTGTTATCTACAAAAGTAGGGAGTATGCACATATTATGAGATAATATCTATGTTCACGCGAATACTATTCTCATTATTATTAATACTGGCTTGTACGATTTAGGGCGTCGTGCACTGCAAGGCGCTGACACATATTCGTAATAGACCCTAATTAAGCATAGTTGAAACCTAATTGTCCAATGTGCGAGGGGTATACATGTGACGCTTTATGGCAGATTTGAAAGAAAACTGGACTAATAGTATTCTAAATCACTTTCTATTGTGTTAAAATACAATAACATTACAATGGAAATACAAAATTCTACGTAGGAATACCTGTTTTCGTTAGACAGACTAAAATTAAAAAACATAGTAATATGCTGGTTTTAGCACCGGAAAGTATTGAGATCTATTTTTAGGGAATTATATTGTAGGAAATTGCGGCAATAGTGTAATATAATGTAAAATCTTTTGGGTTTGTGATGGAAATCAAACCAATGACGTCAATTTGTAGAGCGTGTTTCGAGTATTATTCACTGAGAATATTGACTTATTCAAGGAGAAACTTATACAAATATCACAAATACATTTACAAACAACCTGTTATTACATTAAACAAAGACTTCTACTTACTTGTATCACTTTAAAATAATTATTTCAAGGCGGATATACCGATTGAACAGTCATCTGTTTGACAGATCACAAAGAATTTGTTTCTCGTTACACCTTGTTCTCGTTTACGTGGCAATTTTACTAGAAAATTGAGACAATTCATTGGTTCTTTAATAACATGTCAAATTAAGGCCAATGGCGTGTTAGCTAATGTTTTTTCTGCGGCACAATTCGATTGTTTTATCAACCAATGGCAAAACGGGTTTCCAGAGAGATAGAACTTGTGTCGTTGTTTCATACAGTTGCTCATAGTTGCGGAGAGATGGCGCTGTTTAAAGTTTACGACACGGAGAACTTTTTTTAGGGTTAGTTAGCTTTAGCTTTTTTAGGCCTTTCAGCCCACAGTTTCAGCCACAGAGACCAGAGTACTTTATATATAGGGGTAGTTTCAGCCTCTGGGACTGTATCGGTATGGGACTGCAGCTAGGTTCAATATTCGATACAACAACCACAACCACGTTATATTTACTATCTTATGAAGGTTGGATAAAAGCGAGGAAACCGGCGCGCCGGCGGCGGCGGCATGTTCTAAAACCTAAAATTCGAAGACAATCATGTTCCAAGGAGTGCGCCTACGTTCGCACGGCCGTAAAAATATCGCGGCGGGAGTTTTTCGTACACTGGATTTTCAACGCTCTGCTTAGAACCGAGAGTTGAAAATCTAACAGTGTGTTTTTTCGAGGCGCTGGGAATAGGATGCACTCTATTGAATTATCAACGCTCGGTTGAAAATCCAGTGCGCCGTAAAATCCCGCCTCGACATTTTTACGTCCGTGCGTACGTGGGCTTACTATAGTGTTCTGTGGATGTGGACAGACTGAATTGTGTCCTTCACGAACATAATATACTCCACTTATTTGTTGCTTTTAGGCAAACATCCTCTTTGCTTTTTGGAATGCTTTTAGGTAGGTACCGTATTTTTTTGTTTCCATAGTTTGTTTCAGTTTTGGCTTCTCTAACTACCTACATTACATGGCAACTATAACTTGATTTTACCTAGGTATGGTTCTAAAGAAACAGCAAAGAAAAAAAAATCTGTAAGTACTTTTTATTGTAGGTAAGTAGATAAATGATTTATTATATTTTAATCGGCCAAACCTTGCTTATGGAAAAGGTATTAAGTCGGCAAAACGGTCAGCCTTTGAAGTTTGACCATGAAGTCAGCTAATTTGCTTTTCCAATTCAATGAGCAAAGGGTTAAAATAAAAACAGTAAACCTACCTACGTAAAAAATTTAAACCTTTGTTTACAGAAACAAGATTAAAATTTATAAAACATTTTATAAACGAGGAACGCAATTTATGAAAATACCTACATAACATAGTAAGTACCTAAGAGGGCTCGTGGCTAAATAAGCCGACGTACACATGGACGTAAAAAAATCGCTCCAGTGCGCGATAAAATCCCGCCGCGATTTTATTACGTCCGTGCGAACGTCGGCTTATACAATACGCACAAGAATTCGAAAAGTCAGGCCTTGGGTTCGAACTCGAGACCTATGACTTGGCAGTCTGATGGTTACACCACTAAGCTATCACTGCTTACTACTTCTAAATAATAACAGCCGCAAATTCGCTTGCCGAAGTCGGCCCGTGGTTGGGTGGCAGAAACCCGAAAGTCTGACAACCAGTTTTACTACGAGGTAAGTATCGTGTTACCTAGTAACTGGGTTGTGGAGGTCAGACGGGCAGTCGGTTAGTGTAAAATAGGTAGGTATTCAACTGCATCCGGTTAGACTGGAAGCCGACCTCAACGCAGTTGGGTTACAGAACGGTTTATTCTTCGATAACTATTTCTTTAATTTTAATCCAAACATTACCTAAAGTTGTTATGTATCTATCATCTTCTTCTCTTCAAATAAAACTGAAGTGTCTGTTTGGAATGTCAAAATAACAGCTTTAACTACTTAAATGCAAATGAAAGTATAATAAATACGGTACTTAGGTATGATGAAAAAAAATTTTTTTTTAATAGTTTTTCTGTCTGTCTGTTAATCTCCGAAACCACTGCACCGATTTTGATGGGACTTTCACTGGCACATAGCAGATTTAATAAGGAATAACTTAGGCTACTTTATTTTAGAAAAATAATTTAGGTCCACACGTACGAAGCCGCTGACAGCAGATAGTTTACGAGTACCTATAAGTAACTAAAGACCTACCATTTAAGTACCTACCTATACTCCTTTTGAAATAAGATTAGACATTTAAATAAACCTTTTTACAGTCCGTTCAACCGATTTTGACTTCTATTGCGTTAGTGGCTTGACCAATGGAATGCCGTCCTTACGCCTACGGTATAGAAGTCAGAACCGCTTGAATTAACTGTAAACAAGGTTAGTTTAAATGTCTAATCTTATTTCAAATGGAGTATAGGTACCAAATAAAACATCCTTATCCTTACTTAAATTATAAAACAAAGTCCAGGTTTTCACTCATAGACGGAATGATTCATGAGGAAGGTTTTGGTGTATAATTCATTAAGGTTTTATGTAAATTGGCTTAAATATGACGATTATTGTTGAAGAAGTCGGAAAAAATCAACCGACTGGGAGCTTTACTGGCAAGCCGCGTAAACCGCAAAAGATATAAAAAATTTGTGTTCTACAGTACTATTCATCTTAAAAAGTGCAACAAAAAAAGTCCGCCATGACATATGCCTATCTTCTAAGTATGACCCACAGTAATCATTATCATCTTTCTGAATTTGATAAAAATTTCATGTTTATTTCCAAAGCTATTTTGACCGGCATTATATTAATCCTTATCCAATCAAATATATTATGTAAATTGGGCTTTTAATTTAGATTAAAATATGCCTTGACATCATATCATTTAAATGAATAGTTTTAAAGATATCACAGATTCAAAATTACGCGTAGCTACATAATTATGGTTAACGACAACGCGGGTGCAGCGGTATTAGTCAATGACCTTTCCTCGGCTATTATTAGGTGTGTAATTCCGGTAGTACGTTCCCGTGAGATATTTTTCGACATCCACGCGGGCGAAGCCGCGGGCAAAAGCTAGTTTTATATACATAAATCTCGTAGACTAGTACCAATCGTAGCAGTCGTAGCTGACCTATCGCATCGGTATTCGGGATTAGGTTGAATGCGGATGAAAACCTTTCCCACTTCGGAATCAAAAGTATTCGGAATGAATGTGTACCTCAAAGAGAAAATCTCCGAGTTACTCATTTGTATAGTACACACGGCTACACATGAAGCTATACATTTCCAGTATAAGCTGACCTCGCATTGTACGGAAATCCTATACGATGCGAGATCAGCATAAACTGGAAATGTATCGCTTGATGTGTAGCCGTGTGTACCTAAAAGGTTTTAGTGAAACTGGAAGGATGAATGGCTTTATTTAATCGAAAACGAATGTGATGTTCTTTTTAGTGCTAAAAGAATCTTAGGTAGGTACCTAATACCTATTGGTTTTTTGTTTATCAAGATTTTTTACTCCAAGAAAATTCACTTGCATTCCCCAGTTTCACTCGATTTTTAGGGTTCCGTACCCGAAGGGTGCCAAATGGAACCCTATTACTTAAGCTTCCGCTCTCTGTCTTTCTGTCGACGGGCTGTACCTATCTTATGAACCATAATAGGTACCTAAACAGTTGAAATTTTCGTAGATTACGAGTATTTCTATTGCCGTTATAACAACAAATAAAAATAAAATTATGTTAAAAATTAAAGGGGTTCCCATATAAGAAAAGTGTTTTTTTTGCTTTAAGAAAAAACGTAGTGTGCAATATTGTACGGTGGTACGTAACCCTTCGTGTGCGAGTCCGACTCGCGCTTGGCCAATTTTTTAATGTGGATAAATTTATTCACAAAGAGGTGATTTTGAGAATATTATGTTTTGAGAATAGCATATTTTGGGAATAGATTATTTGGGAATAGAATATTTTGGGAATAGAATATTTTGGGAATAGAATATTTTGGGAATAGATTATTTTGGAAATATAATTTATGGGAACGAAGGTTTGCATAGCTTGGGTACCTAATACCTACTTACTTACGGGAATCAAGAAAATCCCTCCGGTAGCTGGTACACACGGCTACACGTCAAGCTATACATTTCCAGAATATGCTGACCCCGCATTGTACGGAAATCCTATACAATGCGAGATCAGCATAAGCTGGAAATGTATAGGTAGCTTGATGTGTAGGCGGGTGTACATGGTAGGTACTTTTTGATGTATATTGCAAATATTGAGGCCTAATTAAGACTAACTGGTTAACGCGGTCACGACTAGATACAACCCCAAAGGGTGGGTTCAACCCTTTGGGGTTGTAATTACCTAAGCAGGACTACAGTGTTCAGTGGCGACAGTAATTAAATTTGCACCCTAATTGCGTAACACACATAATTTTGAAGGATACCTATTGCTAATCCATTGCTTCATATTATGTTCGAAAAAATTATCTGCTCAATAAATAACGCAATTAATGTTGTTGGACTGTCAAAACGAAAGCCATTGCTACTGTTCATGTGTTACGCAATTACCCCGTAGTTCCTGACAGTCTGTTAGGTTGCGGTGAGGACAACCTGACATTATATGAGTAATAAACGTCAGTTTAGGTCTGCTATCGTAATATGTGTACCAATGTAGGTAATGACGTAAAAATAATGGTTTAGTTGGTGAGTCATAATTGCCTAAGTAGATAAGTTGTGGGCAAATTCCATATTATGTAAATTAAATGAATCATTCATTTTATAAGTAATTCCTTTTGTTTGGCTCGGAAATGATCAAATAACTTCACCCACTCTGGGCGGAGCGGGAGGGCGGGCGTGTCTGACTTACTGACTAAAACCCATCCGTGTTCCTTCAGTTGCCATGTTGCCAGGGGCCGTGGTATCCCTTTCGGACTTTCCCGCGACAATTTACCTACCGGGATATTCTACCAGTTTTCGTCCACCTAGGTACTCAGGTAAATAAAAAGGTAGGTAAGGGGAAGGATACTGATTTTTCTTACCTACCTTAGTATTAACCTAAGTTTCAATAAATTAGTTCTGTAAGTTTTACTGCAGGTCACTGGCGTGTTCCAATCCTTGGCTCTTGACTGTTACCTTATAGCTATCATCATCATTGACAGCCTTCTCTTGGTTTCACCCATTGCTGAGTATAGGCCTCCTCCTTTTTTTGCCATGCTTCCCTGGTCTGTGCGAGTCTCATCCAGAACTTCCCTGCGATCCTCTGTAGGTCGTCAACCCACCTGCCTATTGGTCTGCGCTAACGCTTCTTCCACCGTTTCTCGTTTCGTAATTCCATTAGGGCTTTGCTCCACCTGCCATCACCACGTCTAGTAAGTGTTCTGCCCAGCCCCGGATCTAGAATTTTTTTGATCCGCCCCCCGCCAATCTTTTATGCGCTAAGATAGCCCACGAAATTAAAAATTTCTTCAAATGAAAATTTTGGCAGCAACATATTAATCAAATTTTATCGATCGATAATGCGCCAATCCAACAGGGGCCCCAAAACTGTGTGCTCTTGTCTGCTACGCTTGAATTTGTCTCCCCCTAAACTTGGCGCCCGGAGCACTTGCCTCGATTTGCCCCTCTAGATCCGGGGCTGGTTCTGCTCTCTTCTATTTCAGAGCCACTTCCCGTAGTCTTACGTCGGATATCTGAGTTAGCGGACTCGGTCTTTCAGTGGTAGGCCTAAAATTGCGCGCTTTATAGCCGTTTGTGCAACTTGGAGTTTGTACATAGTCGTTCATGTTTCGGCCCCATATGTCATAGTAGGCGAGACACATTGTCCATATAATTTTGTATTAAAGCATTGGGGTATTTTATGATCCCTAAAAACATCATCATGCTTGCCAAATGCCGCCCAACCCGTATGTGTATGTGTCTCGAGATTTCCTTAGTATGGTAGTCTCTTCCAAAAAAATTTTAATGTTTCACCACCTCTAGCGGCCTGCCACCAAATGTCACAGTTGGTAGACTAACAAGTATTAAATAATCAAAGAATCGCAGGTGCGTCAAGTAGACCCCGTTGATGTTTATCCCAATTTTGTCCCAATCAAGCGTCTTTATAACATCTTCTAAGACTGCAGTAAATAACTTGGGTAAAATGGTGTCCCCTTGCCGAACACCTCTTTTGATTGGAATCGGACCAGCTAAAGAATCGAGTCGCATATGCATGGTCATGGTGTACAGTTCCCGGAGGACATCTACATACCTGACAGCGGTGGAGAGACTCAAACACAGCCTAGTGCTCAACGCTATTATCAAAGGCTTTTTAGTAGTCCACAAATGCGAAGCAAAGGGGCTTATAACTATAGTTTGACATTAAACAAATGTGACATTAGTGAAATATTCAGCCCATTTCGCAATATCTAAGTAATTACCTACGACGTCATATTGGCACAAATGGAACTGATGGCACACATTATATCCCAGTGCGGTTTAAATTTTACGTCCGGTGAACGGTGAATTCGATAACCACTTCCTGATTTAAAGTGGAAATAAAGCGTACAGCGGAATAAAGTAGTATCAAAGTTTATTTTTGTGTAATAAATCTAACAAGGTAAAAATTGGAAAATCAATAGAACATCCGGCATTTCGATTAAAACGAATGACTCGGAAAATGTTTAGAAGCGATTGCGAGTCGACGACGACGGGGCGTCTCATTGTTTTCAGAATAATTGTTTTTTTGTTGTTTTATTACCTACTTAGACCAGTCGAGCAGTTTCTTGATTCAGAACCTCAAGGGAACTCAACGCATTACATTTCTATTTCTTTAATTTACGTTATTGATTTTAAATTGGAATTGCACGATAACATATTTTAGAAATTACAAATAATGGCCAAAAATATTGATACTTATTCGTTGATCGTAGTCAATTCAGTTCGAACTAAATTGGCTGCTCAGATTTTTTGTCAGTCTGATTTCGGTTAATCGTGCCACCGATGGTGGAAGAGCAGTGGTGGCCCAGTGGAGAACAGTGGTGGCCCAGTGGAGACCGGTGGTGGCCCAGTGGAGACCAGTGGTGGCCCAGTGGAGAACAGTGGTGGCCTAGTGGAGAACAGTGGTGGCCCAGTGGAGACCAGTGGTGGCCCAGTGGAGACCAGTGGTGGCACAGTGGAGAACAGTGGTGGCCCAGTGGAGACCAGTGGTGGCCCAGTGGAGAACAGTGGTGGCCTAGTGGAGAACAGTGGTGGGCCAGTGGAGACCAGTGGTGGCCCAGTGAAGACCAGTGGTGGCACAGTGGAGAACAGTGGTGGCCCAGTGGAGACCAGTGGTGGCCCAGTGGAGAACAGTGGTGGCCTAGTGGAGAACAGTGGTGGCCCAGTGGAGACCAGTGGTGGCCCAGTGGAGAACAGTGGTGGCCTAGTGGAGAACAGTGGTGGCCCAGTGGAGACCAGTGGTGGCCCAGTGGAGAACAGTGGAGACCAGTGGTGGCCCAGTGGAGACCAGTGGTGGCACAGTGGAGAACAGTGGTGGCCAGTGGAGAACAGTGGTAGCCCAGTGGAGAACAGTGGTGGCCTAGTGGAGAACAGTGGTGGCCCAGTGGAGACCAGTGGTGGCCCAGTGGAGAACAGTGGTGGCCTAGTGGAGAACAGTGGTGGCCCAGTGGAGACCAGTGGTGGCCCAGTGGAGAACAGTGGTGACCGAGTGGAGAACACCGGTGACCGAGTGGAGAACAGTGGTGGCCCTGTGGAGACCAGTGGTGGCCCAGTGCAGAGCAGTTGTGGCCCAGTGGAGAACAGTGGTGGCACAATGGAGAACAGTGGTGGCACAATGGAGAACAGTGGTGGCCCAGTGGAGAACAGTGGTGGCCCACCCGCACTGCGCCCGCGTAGTAGATTACAGCCCACTCCCTCAGTCCCAGCAGTGGGAATATTATAGACTGATTATGTGCCACCGGTCAAAGACTTCAAAGGTTTTGCTTTGCAATTTATTGCACCGACCAGAACAATATTCATTTAAGGCAAAAGCGTCAGGGTGGCCCGCGATCTTACGAATTTTCTTCTATTTGCAGGTCAGTAAGTATCAGGTTGTATGTTAATCTAAATATGATTTGTGGCCTATTATAGTGGTCCGTCAGACTCAAACGGCCACATTTTAGAACAACGCGACACATCCCAACAGTATCCTACATCCCATAATCTGTTCTGTTCATTCGCAGTAGGAATAACTGAAGCCACTACTTTGGTAACACATGCTGCAACTTTGTAATTTGTTATAGTACTAAAGTATTCTCTGTGTAAGTGCTCACTTCCCTTACAGTCGCATAGCTTTGAAGTTATGCCACACGTTGTAATAAAGTTACAGTTAGAACTCAAAAGTTACACAACGCTTTGGGTTTATGTTTACACAGCTTTTATTGTTTTCATACTCGTAATAAATAAGATCTAATTCAAACTATATAAGATATAAAGTTATATAATCAACTAGCTGCGCCCCGCAGTTTTACCCGCATAAGTCTCGATCCCGTGGTAATATCGAGATAAAAGGTATCCTATGTCCTTCTCCAAATCATGGTGTACCCATGTGTGAAATTTCATCCAAATCCGTTCAGCCGTTTTAACGTAAAAGCCTAACAAACAATTCGTCTAATTTCCTATGAACTTGGGTTTGACGTTCCTAAGGGCCTGTTCACACGGTTTTATACGCGCGTTCCATGTAATGTGCGTCGACTACACATCGACGATGACGTCGCCTTTTCTGCCTTGAAAAAGAAGTACAAGATACGTTTGCATCGCGTCTATGCCACGTAAAAAAACGCCGTCTGCTTAGGCCTTAAGCATCACTCATTCACTCTGAAAATTGCTTTTCATTTCCGTATTTGTAATTGAAAACCATACATTTTTGCGCCAGTATCTTAGTTACATATTTTTCTCTAACGAAATTGTCAGCAGTAAGTAGGTACCTAAATAAAATTCAACTCAAATAGTTTAAGCTTGCCTAATAAATTTTTATACCAACAGAAGAGAAAAAAAAACTTTACTTTTGTTTTACTATTTAGTAATGTACAAATCTTCCTACAAAACGTAATCTATCACTGTTTATTTTCCCTTATAAATAAAATAAAATAAAGGTAAGACTTGTGCCATTCGGTCTGTCCAACTTAAAGATTCGAGAGCTGTACAAAACTTTATGCAGTAAAGTCAATTAAAGTGAAAAGAACTTGGTTATTTGCAGCTGGAAGGCGGCTGTTTCGTATTGCAATGCCTTTAAAGAGGAGCCGAGTTTTGAGTACATTTTCCCCATTTTGTCGAGTAAATAAATAATATAAGTTTGCTTTTTCAGTTTCACTAACATAACGTTGTAAGTTGTAACCGGTATTTTTTTCCAGTTTTTCCAATCGATCACTTCCATTATCTTTCTAATATCAATATTTATTTATTTTATTTTATAATAATATCCTATTCCTACTAATCCTGTATTATACAGTAAAATTCTCGTGTCACAGTGTTAGTTGCCAGACTCCTCCGAAATGGCTTGATTGATTTTTATGGAATTTTATTTGTATATTCGGTAGATCTGAGAATCGGTCGTAATATATTTTTCATACTCCTAAGTGATAAGGGTGGTACCCCAAACATTTACGTGGCAAAACAACGTTTGCCGTCATGTGAAAGTTTGTGAGGATGATTTTGCGGAGTGAACCATCTGTGTTCATCTGTGGTTATGCTTGAAATATGTAAGGTTTTAGGTAAGTACACCTAAACTTCTTAACTTAACTTCATAAGTAGTCCAATTTATTTTCTGCGCACATGCAAGAAAAGTACAGTAGACGAAAGTTTATCAGGCCAACGAGCGCCGCGTGATTCAGTTTTGCTCGGTTGCCAAATGCGGTCATTCCCGACCAAATGGTCCATTAAACCAGCCTACTCCAGAGCCAACGAATGCTGCTTACATCAAAAATTTCACGCGCCCACAGATATTTAAGCAATTGTTGAAACAACATGTAAATTGCAGATTTTCAGCAAATGAAGCATGTGTTGACTCAGCGCTTTTCATAAAAACGTCTTGTAAAAAAAAAAAAAAATTTTGCCTATAATAATGTGTCTCTCTTCTAGGAAAAGGCACTTTTTCCTTCCAAATCTTTGTTTTGTGCGATTTGTGGCCATGTTGACCCAGCAAACATGATTAGATCGTCACACCACCTCGACGGCGATGACTTCCCTCAGGCGTCCAGTGAGTGACGATCTTTGCCCACCTCTCCAGATGAAAAAAAAATCTATTCATGAATAAAGACAATTGGTACATTGTGGTAGCCGAAAACATTTCGTGAGGGAGACTAATTAAAGTCCGAGTCTTTGTGTGAATATTAAATGAGTACAAGGAGGTTTTCTGTTAACAGCTCGTAAATCTTCGCGGTGGGAATTTTATTTCGCTTTGCGGGCACTTGGGGTGAAGTCGTGTGGTGTCAGGGACCCGAGGCTTTGCCTTGCCTTTCTGTATGAATACTTTGAGATTCAACTCGATGCGGTCAGCGGGCTCACGAGATTAGTCGATGGTCGTTGAAAAAGAGTTCTCAGCTTATTCTGAACAGTTATTTTTAAGCTGTGGCACAGATAGACTTAATGTGTCGTTTGCTCTTGTTTTAATGTAAAATGGCTTGAAATGTAGAGCTTTTTAAAGCTCAGCGTTCATCTTTGATAAGAGACACGAAGATAACTGGATAATTACAATTCGACCTCAAAATCAAAGCATTTATTTTTAATCTTTTGAATTGTCAAGGAGTCCGTCAGTCAAAAAGAGTGAGAATTTCACTTTTATTTGAATATAAGTATACTTCAAAACTTAATTCTTTTATCAAATTTTAAATGTTAATTCATTCTGACATAATATTATTGAAAATAACGTTAAATTGTATTCATGATATTTAATCTTTAATAGCAGGATGTAAATTGTTTGTTTATGTATTCTTGATTTAATTATGTATTCAGAGCATCGATAATATGTAGGTAAGCTGTGGTTACCTGTGATTGAGTGCACATTACCGGTTTTAATGTTGTAGAAGATAATATAAGTTTGAACTACTATCAAACATATTTGGATAGGTACCTTCACCTTGACTAATGATGGGTTCTGTCTTACGCAAGAAAGGAACTCATCTCATAAACGTGTTCCGTAGAAGATATTGAAGTTTGAGGAAACCGAACGTTCATAACTAGGTACTTTGTTTGACTTGTGTCAGAATTTGTAATCATTATCTGGTTCCGTAACTTTGGGGCTCTTAATATATTGTTAGGCTTTGTTTAATCAAAACTTGAGCAGTACCTACTTGGATTTAATATAACTTAATCGGGACCTTTATAATAAGCTGTTTAGTGATTTGCACATAAAGTTGAGTATCTACTAGTCCTAATACTTAACTACCTACATTGCTGATTGCAGCAAAAGATTAAAGTACACTGCTACAAGGACATTTTGTATAATAGGATATTCACGCGGACCACATTTGGCCGCCAAAATCAACAGTGTGGTCGGTACCACATCGAGGCGTCATCGCAGGCACAACGCAAACACAACACGACCACAACGCAACTGTAAAAAGTTGCAGCGACACTATTCACACGTATCTAACCAATGCTTGGCCACATTTTGTCGCTGCGCTGTGGTCTGATTTACGTGTGACAGACACTCAAAAGCAACAAATCAGCTTACACATCAACGACTTTTCTACTGCAGATTTCTTTCAAGTG
The DNA here is from genome assembly GCA_949152395.1 of Agrochola litura. Taxonomy (NCBI): domain Eukaryota; kingdom Metazoa; phylum Arthropoda; class Insecta; order Lepidoptera; family Noctuidae; genus Agrochola; species Agrochola litura. Next base: position 7,070,182 of record OX424496.1, read on the forward strand.
TCAACAGCTAAAGAAAGTCATAAGAGAAAAATAAAATGGCGATTTTTAAGACTGGCAGCATTTAGCGCCATGTGCCACAATGGCCGCCGAGTCGAGTGGACAACGCCTGTCAAGCTCACTGCGATATTTTACACTCAGTTTCAGAGCTTATTCCTTTAAATTATTATATTCAATTTTCTTCGAGATTTTTCTCAGTGTTCTGTATGTTAAGTTCTGGCTTTCAGTTTACTGAGAACTATCAGTACTTTTGGTGATTTTAAGTTAAAATGTTGGTAAAGCATAGAAGAATCTTAGATATAGTGAATCAGGGCCAGATTACTTGAGTGAGTTATTCTCTCTTTATAAGTTTTTTTTTTTTTTTTTATTTTTTTTTTTTATTTATTCATAGGATTGACAGAAATTCTCATTTCCGAAATATCGTGTTATCCATTCCGAACTCATAATCCATCAATTTACCGAACATTGACACACCAGCAGCTGATCAAACGCGGAAGTAAAACAAGTATATCATCCTGTAAACAAATGCCGATTAATTAACGTAACGCAATTACGGCGGCCATCTTCCGGCGTGTAAACAGCGGAAGCAGACCACATGTTTCTGAGGAAACTAACTTTAATCTTCAGTTTAAGGGACAATGTCGCTAGTGATTAGGGCTGCTACCTTCTTTAGGGCGAATTTCTCTAATTAAACTGAACGCGATCAGCGCATCAAAACCGCGTTCAAGAGTTGTCAGTGTCATTATTCCACAACAATGTCATTATTGTCATTATTGAACGCGGTTTAGATGATTGTGCTGATCGCGTTTGGTATAAATTCGCCTTTAGTCGCAAGAAGATTTAATGTTTGATAAATAAGAAAGAAAGCAAGAAAGAAAAGAAAGAAAAGAAAGAAAGAAAAATATTTTATTTGGGACACGCACAGGAAATACAAACAGTTATAAAGACTGAAAAGGAGCATCTAAAACTAACAGCAACATATCTACCTATCTACTCATTTGTTCGTTCATACTCTAGGTACCAAAGAAGTTCGTTATGAAAACCTATTAGCGTGTGAAGTGTAGCAAACAGCAATTGCTTTAACAGCACTTTTGCGAGCGTTGCAGCACTGCAGCGCTGGCCGGGTCGTTCAAATCAATTTAATTGCATGCTGTAGTACCCTGTGAAGCGATTGGTTTGTAGCTTCCAGCCGGCATGCATCGCAGAGTTTTAATAAGATGAACAAAGTTAAAGGCGGTGCTTTTCCTCCGATAACTTTTCAGATTTTGTGCTTTTTCTCCGGTTTTCAGGCTGTGGGTGTAGTGGCATAAGCATGTGTTTATATCTTAATTGATTTGCTTCTTAAACTTCATATTTACTTTCATTAGCGAATGGTATTATAGTCAGTCCAAGGATTAGATACTTCCGTATAAAATTTGTGTAACTTAAAACTGCTATGAAACTCCTTACGGAAATAAGGTGATGCACAATTCAATCTGCCTAGCCTTTTCCCAACTATGTTGGGGTCGGCTTCCAGTCTAACCGGATGCAGCTGAATACCAGTATTTTACATGGAGCGACTGCCTATCTGACCTCCACAACCCAGTAACTAAGTAATACGATACCCCTTGGTAAGACTGGTTGTTAGACTTTCGGGCTTCTGACGACCCGTAACGATTGTCAAAGATTCACGAAAACGCCGGTACCAACGGCTTAACGTGCTTTCCGAGGCAAGGAGAAGTCTCGGTATGTAGAAATGGTCACCCATCCACAGACCAACCCCGGCAAGCGTAGATTGATCGACCCGTGCGGCTGTTAGTACTTTGCCACGAGCTCCACGTGATGCACAATTGCACATTGGTAAATAGGAAAATATATTAGGAACCTGCTCTGATGTACAGAACTCGAATTTATGAAAATTACGTAATTGGAGTTGCAGATACAGTCAACCATTTCATAAACTCGTCGAAATTCACAGAAAACTTTCTCTTGTTAACCCTGCTTTTGAAAGGGGGGTAAGTCGGAACCCGGCGTAACGACGGCACATCTGTCGTCGACAGCGACCATAGAAATATAAAACACAGGAGAAGTGGCATGGGGGCGTGTCTGTGTCCGCGCGTAATGATCAAAGTGCTCATTGCATACGAAAATGGCCGTTTCCGCGAACTAGTGTGCTTTCGGCCGTGATCGGGACAATTTATAAGAATGCCGTGTTGTTCAGTGGTTTCTTGTAAAAACCGAAGACAAAACAAAAACTTTGTGAATCAAAAAATCACTTACCATATGTAATTATTTTACTATATTTGTCTTTAAAATAATGAAAAACATAATGAATCGTAAAATATTTCTTGCTTTTACCACGTTATTTTTGTTTCCAAATATCACAGCGACTGTACTATTTTTGCACTACATATATTGCTCGTTAACCACTACCTAAATATGTCGCTCAGTGACTCAACAAGCAATGTAAAAATCACAAAACGATACTGTGGACTGCGGATGCATCGCGCAGTACGGCCGCTGTGTCTGGCGACGAGCTAGTGATGTGGTTGTGCAGATCCACTAACGTAGGCTATCGACAACAATGTCGTTTGGCGAATGAATTTATTGCTATTATACTTTATTCTTCAATTTGTCAACTGTTTTACCCGGGTGGAAGATCGATGTGAAATAATGTGTTTTACTTATTTTGATTATTTTACAGCGTGGTAGAGAAATGCGTAACCAACGGTCGTAAATTATTATTATTATTTACTATTATATATCTTTATTTCAGACATACGTCCATACATTTTAACACAAATAAAACGTTAGTAGGGTTGTTAGTAGAAAACATAAAAATACAACTAAACAGGGTGTTAGTAATTTATTAGTACAAAAATCAAGATCAGTAGTAGTAGTAGTAAGTTAATAAAATTTTAGGTGGAGTGTTTTGGGTTTGAATTATCGCTGGTCTATTATGCCTTATATTCGTGCTATTTCCTTACTTTTTTATTGTTTTGGTATTTTACTTCCGTTAAAGTCTTCAAAAGCTTCGAATGCGTTATAGTAATCGGCATGGTTCAGATAATTACAAATATGAAGAAACACATCATTTTATAAAGTATAAGGACAAAGGTGGGCTTATATACCCATCTCCTGATGTCGTCATGATTTGTAAGATAATGGAAATAATCATAAAAACAGCTTGTCTCACCAATAATAAATTAACAGTTAAAACTAAAAATGTTAAACAGGAACTCATGGCAAAGGCTTTGCCTCACTTCATAGGATTAGATCTCTTTGATAATATTAAGTTTCACCAATTTGAGCAGTCTCCGATGAATAATCAATAATATTTCTAATTAAAGCAGTCATGGAAAAATATATTAATTTAAGATTACACTATTTGACAAAAAAATGCCACTCCAGTAATATCAAAGCGTCAAGTGCTGCACAAATACCTCCACTTTACAGGTCAGTGAGTAAACATCATAGCAGGGTTCAACAATATCTACTGTTTCAATAAACTATGACAGGTTAAACCAACGTAACTGGATTTATATTGTTTGAATTTTTTGCTTATTATTTATTTTTATTATAATATTTTCTGGACTTATCGTTTTTGTTTATTTTATTTTCAGGACACCAAATTTTTTAAAGTATAACGACGGTGAAGTATCAACATCTAATAACTACAAAAACATGGTTTTACAGGAGGAGAAAAAAACGTTTAATTTCTAAAGTTTTTGACCATTTGAAGTAAACATTAGTAAGTGAAAACCGCCAAAATGATAGTTATTAGATATTGATACTTCACCGTCGATAATATTAAATAGAAGAAGATACCTTTCCGATTTAGTCAATCACTAGCGTATATGTAAAATAAATTGTTTCTGTACAGCACAACGATAGAAAAGATGTTTTCGTGTGAGTGAGTTGTACGGTGCATGGTAAATGCACGCTGTGTTTGATGGGATAAGGTTTATAATTGATTGTGTAGTACGTTCTGATTTATGAATTGCAAGAGTGAGCGCAGCCTCGTATCTATTTGGTTTACTGATCTGCATGTGTAGTTGTGGCGACTAGTCGCGAGGTAGTGGGGACAAAGTGGAGACATTGGGTTTCGATACATTTTCAACTACCGGGCATATCTCCTTATTTCTTATATCTATGACAGCGACAGATTGCGCTCGACTGTCGAGCAAGGCAGACGACTGCACTGTCTGTATCGGAATCACTCTGTAAGCGCTGGCAGCTATTGCACTTCCTAGCTTTACTGCGATAAACTTATGTAAATTCTTACGTACTTTGCTTGAGAATTATTGTGTTCTTTTTGCGGATTGAATAAATACGAGACCAATATATATAGCACAATGATCACGTTAGCATTAACTTGTATGATTGATACTTTAAAATTTCACACAGATCACACGCATAAACTTCCAAATATTTAACTTCTCATGGACTACACACACTTACACACACCCCCACACACCCTTGTTTGTACAGACACCCTTACGAGGACCTTGTTAGTTTTAGAACGAACCGAGGACCCTCCAAAAAACTGGTTTAAATACGTCGTTGGCCTTTTTGAATGAGATAGAAAGAGACAGGTGAGTAAATCTATAGTGATGAGCTTATTGGAATAATGCTATCTCAACATTTTTCTGTATGAATTACGGCTATCATACCGAGGACCTGAAATACACAGCTAAATGTGACCAGCGATGCACATACGAGGACTTTGTGTAGGCCAACCGAGGACCCCTTATGTAAGCCCTGCGACGCCCTTCCGAGGACGTATTTTTACACAATATTTCTTATATCTTGTACAAAGTGCGGACGCTGTGTTAGACTTTATATTACTAAACCGAGGACAGTTTTTCGCGTAGAACTTGTACAAAGCGAGGACATGAAAATCTACCTACCTAAACCATTTTACGTGTAAGGTAACTTATTGTAGAACGTTCCGATTTATTTCTTACACACATTTTCTAAAATAAAGTACCAAGCGAGGACGAGTCTTTACGTTTGTCGGCGCTTTCTAAAAGTAACGGCTTAGTTACCATTTTATGCTGATGTTGTACCTAGGGTCGTTTCTGAATGAAGAAACTCTTCAACAGGAGAAAGAAACTATCTTCACTTTTAAATTTGGCCAACGCGTTAGGTTTGCGTAGTATAACTGAGATAATAACCAGTTTGTGCCGATGCTGCAGCCAGGGTCGTTTCATCATGAGGACACTCCTCAAAAGCTGATAGTATCGTCTTCAAATTGGGCATACGCATTAGGTTTATCTAGTAACACTCAAATAATTACCAGTTTTTGCTGATACTGCAGCCAGGGTCGTTTCCTTATGATGGAACTCCTCAAAAGCTGATAGTATCGTCTTCAAATTTGGCATACGCATTAGGTTTATCTAGTAACACTCAAATAATTACCAGTTTTTGCTGATGCTGCAGCCAGGATCATTTCCTTATGACGGAACTCCTCAAAAGCTGATAGTATCGTCTTCAAATTTGGCATACCCATTAGGTTTATCTAGTAACACTCAAATAACTACCAGTTTTTGCTGATGCTTCAGCCAGGGTCGTTTCCTTATGATGGAACTCCTCAAAAGCTGATAGTATCGTCTTCAAATTTGGCATACGCATTAGGTTTATCTAGTAACACTCAAATAATTACCAGTTTTTGCTGATACTGCAGCCAGGGTCGTTTCCTTATGATGGAACTCTTCAAATGCTGATAGTATAGTCTTCAAATTTGGCATACGCATTAGGTTTATCTAGTAACACTCAAATATTTACCGGTTTTTGCTGATGCTGCAGCCAGGGTCGTTTCCTTATGACGGAACTCCTCAAAAGCTTATAGTATTGTCTTCAAATTTGGCATACTCATTAGTTTTATCTAGTAACACTCAAATAATTACCAGTTTTTGCTGATACTGCAGCCAGGGTTGTTTCCTCATGATGGAACTCCTCAAAAGCTGATAGTATCGTCTTCAAATTTGGCATACGAATTAGGTTTATCTAGTAACACTCAAATAATTACCAGTTTTAGCTGATGCTGCAGCCAGGGTTGTTTCCTTATGACGGAACTCCTCAAAAGGTGATAGCATCGTCTTCAAATTTGGCATACGCATTAGGTTTATTTAGTAACACTCAAAGAATTACCAGTTTTTGCTGATGCTGCAGCCAGGGTCGTTTCCTTATGACGGAACTCCTCAAAAGCTGATAGTATCGTCTTCAAATTTGGCATACGAATTAGGTTTATCTAGAAACACTCAAATAATTACCAGTTTTTGCTGATGCTGCAGCCAGGGTCGTTTCCTTATGATGGAACTCCTCAAAAGCTGATAGCATCGTCTTCAAATTTGGCATACGCATTAGGTTTATCTAGTAACACTCAAATAATTACCAGTTTTTGCTGATGCTGCAGCCAGGGTCGTTTCCTTATGACGGAACTCCTCGAAAGCTGATAGTATCGTCTTCAAATTTGGCATACGCATTAGGTTTATCTAGAAACACTCAAATAATTACCAGTTTTTGCTGATGCTGCAGCCAGGGTCGTTTCTTCTTGATGAAAGTCCTTAAAAGTCGATAGCGTCGTCTTTAAATTTAACATACGCGTTTAGTTTACATAGTTTAACTAAGATAATAACCAGTTTGTACTGATACTGCAGCCAGGGTCGTTTCCTTATGACGGAACTCCTCAAAAGTTAATAGCATCGTCTTGGAATTTAGCATACGCATTAGGTTGTAAAACTAAAATAATTACCAGTTTGTGCTGATTCTGGAGCCAGTGTCGTTTCTTCATGAGGGAACTCTTCAACAGTTCATAGCATTGTCTTCAAATTTGGCATATGCGTTAGGTTTATCTAGTAACACTAAAATAATGACCAGTTTTTGCTGATGCTACAACCAGTGTCATTTCTTCATGAGGAAACTCCTCAACAGTTGATAGTATCGTCATCAAATTTGGCATACGCGTTAGATGTATCTAGTGAAATAAAAATAATTACCTTGTTTGAATCGTTTTATAAACTGTTAAGTAAGTTTTCTGGTCATGTTTATCAAAGATGTCGCTGCAACTTGATTATTATTTCAATGAGTGTAGCGTTGGTAAAAGTTAGTTAAATAATTCGTTTCAATTTATAATAAACCTATTTCTATTTCAGTAAAGTTTGTGTTGTCTTCTTTACTACGTTCACTTTCTTTATTTTTTTATGCTCTTTGTTTGCTTCAAATCTTGGTGCCGACATTTCACATAGGAAGGCATTTCTACTTTAAATTCTTCATGAAGAGCACATGCATTCAGCTCCCATGACAATACAATATTTTATGGTTCAAATCATAATGTTGTGTAATCTAAGTAGGCACATACTGCAGAAGCCTCCTTATTCCTTGTGCACCTAGTCGCTACTAACGATTTGCTTAAGGATTCAGTCTACCTTTAATTTTCTCTTCCATAATTGTATTTAAATGATAGCACATAATTCGTCTTGTACACACGAGGAAAACTGTCTAAGCGAGGACTAGAATACACACTGTTCGGAAAATCTAGCAAACCGAGGTCTTAAATACACATTGTTTGGAAAAGCTACCTTACCGAGGTCTTTTGTGTTAAAGTTAACACAAAAGTCCTCGGATAATACAACCAACGTGAAATGAATGTAAAGAGGCTGTGTATGAGGCGACAGTGGCGCCGCCTGGTGGATACACAATGCGTGTGTAAGATTATGAAAAATCTTGATCAAACCGAGGTTCAGACCACTTTTTCTTATTACGTATACAGAAAGGCTTAAAATCCCTTGCAGAATACGAATCTTTGGTCAAGTCAAACCGAGGACCCTCGAAAAGGTCCTCGCTTTGAAAAGGTCCTCGGCCGTGCCTTGTGTATTCATACGCACGTCCTCGGATGGTACTTAAAACAAACACACCCTCTCTCAATTCACACAGTCACACTTCATTCCACACAATGAGAGATTCATACTCTACATATTATTATAATATAATGTAATAATGTGTAAAATAACACTACTGTTAATTATCTTGTCAAAATTACGACTATGATAAATGTAAAATTATCCGAGGGGATTGGCGCTGATAGCTGAAATACAGGTTTTACCTAGTTCGGTTACAGATGCTTAACTCATTTGTACTCAAAACTAGCCTAGGTTTAATTTGTAAAACATTTGTAAACAATCTAGAAAATAAACTTTATTTATTTATTTAATAAAGCCTATAATTGTGTAAAAAAAACGATTGTTTTTGTAACGGCGTTTTAAAGGCTCCTTCAAACAGGCGCGACACGCGACGCGACGCAAAGACACGACGCGACGTGTCTTTGTGTCGCGTCGTGTGTCACGTCGCGTGTCGCGTCGCGTGTCGCGTTGGTCTGCACGAGCCTTAAAACGTGATTGGTACCCTCCTACACAAACCTTTACGCAAATCAAACGGCAAATACACGCAAAAAGGCCCAGTATAGGTACATACGTTGGCCGAGCGCGCTCGGTCAACGGGCTCGCTCTACGTGTACTGGGGGCTTTAGAAATCTATGATACCTACCCAAATTTTCTATTTTGACAAATTTCTTTTCTATTTTGTGAATGTGAGAACGCTGTAGGCTTAGTGGACTGTAGATCTGTTGACCATTTTCTATTTTGTTAAGTACTTGGGTACTTATTGAAAGACCTACACTGTCCTCCCACACCTAGTATCGCTGTTATTTGAAAGTATTGTAAAAGCCAATTATTAAAAAAAAGTAACCGTGGAGTTTCTAGCCGGCTCTTCTCCATAGGAAACGACCAATTGGAACCGTGCACCTAGCTTCTGACGTTTCATAACTGCCCATGTAGGTTTATGTGAAATAAAATATTTTGAATTGAATTTTGAAATAAGGCAGACGTTTATAGTACTTATACCCAACTACAATAGGTATAAAGTTCCTTGACGAGATCTATTATTGGCCTACCCACAATCACAGATTAAACCACAATGTCAAACAGTGTCGACACTGTTTTTCTTTTATCCTTTGATTAGCATGGAAAATGAATCACCCTCAGGAAATCTGATGAAATGTTCATTTAATTATTCAAAAGAAACACTTATGTCCTAACACGTGTGACACCGAATTTTTAATTTATCTGTCTTACTTTTTTGTCGTAGTTGGATTTTGGTTTAATAACTTTTATTTTTCTGAAAAATTTTCAGTAGGCGACATCGAGAAAAAGTACTTCTTTATGCATATTCAACTACGTTACATGGAAATTCCGGTAACTACCACTTATATAAATTTTCTTATGTAAATGTTTTCATAACGTGGAACTCTTATTATATTCAAGAATTTTCCAGAAATTGATTCCAACATTTTGCTGTTATGTCTTTTAAACGACATCGTCGATTTTCAGCGTCTAATGGTAGAGCTTGACATGTTTGTACAACATTATTGGCAGGTACAAAAGTTATGGAATAATGTATTTTAAATTGCTCTAGGGAGTTATAAAGGCAGAATATTGATGACAGGAATTAATAATCAATCTTATTCAAAATAACAAATTCTGACGGATTACTTACAGTAAACACGGCTGATTTGCATACTGTTTCTGACAGACTGTCGCAAGGGCTCATAGTTTCAGTTGCGCCATCCATCCAAGTGTATAATATTTCGGAAGATTTTGTCTATAAATAGATGGCAACACTTGCTTGTTTATTACTTTGTCTTGGCAGTGTTTACAAGATACTGTCGACAACAACGATTGGCGCTAATCTGTCTATTTTTAACCGACTTCCAAAAGGAGGAGGTATGCTTTTTTTTTTGTTCTTTTTTTGTATGTTTGTTACGCGATTACTCCGCCAATTATGAATAGATTTTGATGATTCTTTTTTTGTTTGGTAGATCATACTTTAGAGGTGGTCTCATATAAATTTTATTAACTTTGCTTGGGCAGTTTTTGAGTTAGCTTCAATTATACGTATTTTTGCCCACTTAGTATGTAGATGATATGATAACTTCTTGTCACTGTTATTTACATAGCAGGTAGTGGTATTCGAATTTGTGTGGGGTAGGCACCACACTTTTTAGTTAGAGATCCGTAGCTCTCAACGTTTGGGGAAAAAAAAGTAGTCTCGTCGTCTGTGACATAGTATTTTGAAGATTTTACGTCGAAATTAAAAGCGGTGGGCTGTTTATTAAAAACTAATTACTCTGCCATCACCCGTGCAACGTGTGCAGCAATTATCGACTACGGCTGTAAAAGCATGCGCCAAATGTGGCCTGCCTAATCCTACTTCACCATTAATACAACATACACCAATCCGATTCGATCCATTCACATCATAAATGTGTGATTACGTACTAAATCAATACGTTGGAACGACCGATAGCTTCTATTTTCAACGCAGCACTAGTTTTGTTTATTGAAGCAGGCATGAACCACTTTCCATTTGTTTGCTAACACATTCGAAACATTGGAGAAAAAAGTAAGAGCACTCGCTTGTAGTGGGTTCAATGATAAAGCTTGGAGTTATTAATAACATTATAATGTTTGTAACATTGTGTAAACTAAAAACAAAAACTATTCCACATGGTATATTTTTTTCGAATTCGAACCCAAGGCACGCACCTCTGACTTTTCGGATTCATGTGCGTATTGTATAATTATCACTTGCTTCAAAAACGGTGAAGGAAAACATCGTGAGGAAACGCCTGAGAGATATTTCTCGACGGTATGTGAAGCTAAGACTGAGGCCCATGGGCGGCATAAAAACTCCGACACCAGGTTAGTCACTAACCACACGAGAAAGAAAAATACATGGGACTTAAACATAACTGGTAAATATGGGTATACTATAGGTCACCTCAGAGATCGACCTAATGCCCAGTGGGCAGACGACATAGTACAGGTGGCTTGCGAACAGTGGATGAACACAGCGAAGGACAGGGAGGAATGGAAATCTCTAGAGGAGGCCTTCACCTTCAATTAACTGAGCGGTTCTTACTAGAACTTTGTCCTACTAATTATTATTATTAAATTCTTTATTTCGAGTAACAATGAGACTCATACAATGTTAGTAACAATAAAATAAACTTACAGCTATGTTAGTGATACAATTACAACAAAAATTATCTACAAAAACACACAAACACACCCTCACACACCCTCCCACACACACACACCCAAACACACACACTCAACAAATTAGTCACTGCTTCAGTATTCCAGCTGAGATACTTGAGCAACGACTTACAACACAGGAGTCCAGCCTGTCAGCAATAACTCTCAGGATGCTGTTAGAATTGCCTCGCACCCTGCGCACCAAGGACGCACATCTTTTACGCATTAATGCATAAAAGCAATCAACACGCAATTCCGCAAACATCCCTGATGCGCTACAGAAGCGAGGCAGCCCCATCAACACCCAAATATCCACCCAATATTGTAAATACGAAAGTTTGTGAGGATGGATGGATGTTTGATACTCTTTCACGCAAAAATTTCTGAACAGATTTGGATAAAATTTGGCGCACAGATAGTTTATAACCTGGATTAACACATAAAATACTTTTTATCCCGATATTCCCACGGGATCGAGACTTATGCGGGTGAAACCGCAGGGCGCAGCAGTATAAAATAAGTTTAACTTTATAGTATGTAAGAAATTGTCATGTATTAGGAAAGTATGTCCAGTAATTTATTAAATTTTTTTGTAAGAAATATAAGGCTTTTTTGTTGAAGTGAAAACTTCTTTAGGCGCGTTGGGCATTTTTGAGATAGGACTAAACCATTGATTTTGCGACACTGTGACGACACCAGCGTTGATTACCGCGGTGCGTGGAGTAAAAGATATCAACGCTTTGATTAAGGCGGTGCCGATTTTTTTTTAAGTTTTCACTTTTGTCGGCACTCCTGGAGTTATTTTATTTATTTATAGGTCACCTCTGCCTAACCCTCCGAGGAAAAACAAGCGTGAAATTATGTTATGTTTTATCACTATCAGTTACTTGTGATCAGTTAAAAAATAATTTACTATCTTTAGTATTTCACAATATCAGCGTTTATATAACCTTGTGATTCAAAGTCGTGCTCAAGCAAGAAAAGTGAATTACAAAAGCCCTGTGTAAGGTAACGTTTTAATTTGCATTTAAAACGCTTCGCTCCCCATCTTGGTCGTTGAGGGTACTTCTTAATATCAGATAGACAGGCAAGGTAAACCTTTATATAAAGCAATTAGTTTTTATTATATGCCACAGTATTACAATGTTAAATAATCAAATGTGAACTAAAGGTTGCCGTTTTGTAGTGAACCGGCGACAAAATCAGGCGTTGCGTACCCCTCCTGCCCGTTAACGCTGAAAAATTTAAAAGTGCTCCCCACGCAGAGAGAGAAATGAAAATGTGAAATATATTTATAATAAAACAAATTATTAAAAAAAACAAAAAACCCGACTGCAAAAACTCAACAGAAAAGAAAAAAAACAAGCATTATAATCTATAGGATTTTGGTTCTGTTGAGTTTTTGCAGTCGGGTTTTTTGTTTTTTTTAATAATTTGTTTTTTATGCTTTGTTTTCAAAGTTCGTGAGTGCCAATGTCGCGAAAAGTATTTTTGACATAGGATTAAGGATTATCCTACGGATGTCAGTCACAAAAGGTCAACCCTTTTGATATTTTTAACATCCATGAAAGTGAAATATCACGCTCATCGATATTTGTATTTCGAAATACAGCCCCTGAATGCTACAAACAAACTATTAATACCATTACTCAAAATCCATAACAAAGAGTTTAAAGAGTTTCATTCGCTTTGAAGGATCGTGTTGGGATTACATTTGCATGCAAAATTCGTGTTTCGATAACAACAGTAGGAACACAGGTTCGTGTTGCTAAACTATCGACTGGTTCCCAAAGGTGATTTATTCAACTTGCATGTATGAATGGATAGCAGCGAACAGTTGATCCATTGTACATTTTTGTTTGTTTCCCAAATAAGAAACGTCCAGCAATGTTGGACTAACATAACACCAATCATTTCAACCGAAAGACGTCCACTGCTGGACATAAGCCTCCCCCAAGCACCGCCACTTCGACAGATTCTGTGCTTCCCGCATCCAGCGGATTACTACGGCTTTCACAAGGTCATCGGTCCATCTTGTGGGAGGCCTTCCTACTCTACGTCTTTCGGTATGCGGTCGCCACTCTAGAACCTTTTGGTCCCATCGACCATCTGTCTGCGAGCTATGTGCCCTGCCCATTGCCACTTAAGTTTGTCAATTCAACACCAATAGGTTCATGAAACACTTGGAAATATCCATTCGATTCTAGAAATAATAGTGTCATCTGCAATCTAGCCTTTATCCAATTAGAGCCGGCTTCGGGCTTCCAATACCTAAACGGCTTCTTGTCCAAAGCTAATTGCTAGAATCGGAGTCGCTTCGACTGCAAATTGGTGAGTGGCAATTGAAGCTTAATCATAATTATAGATACTCGATAACGCGAAGTGAGAATGCTTGAAAACCATATACTTCATCTTTACATATATTATAAAATAAAGTTGCTTTTCGCGTTGTTCATCTAAAATACGCAACGGATTTTGATGAGGTTTTCAACATAATTTAGAGAATGTATTCCGGAAGGTTTATATGTGTAATACATTAATATTAAACATAAAGATAATTAAGAAATCTCGATGTTTTGTCAAGTTGTACAAACCTTGCGAACCTTGCGTCGGTAGTAAAAAATAAATCGTGATATTTTAGTAACATACCTATTATAACAGAATTGATGCTCTTCGGGTAAAACGGGCGGGCTTGAAGACTCGAGCCTGTTTTGCCCAAAAAGTTGGGCATAAGTATGTAGGTTACCTCATTACGACAGTTGTGTTTAAGAGCCGCAAGATCTTTGTCATTAACCAGGCACAAATCCAGACTCATCATCTGCCTACTCGTAGCTTTTTCCCAACTAAATTAGGGTCGGCTTCCAGTCTAACCGGATGCAGCTGAATACCAGTATTTTACATGGAGCAACTGCCTATCTGACCTCCACAATCCAGTTTTTGGGTAATACGATACCCATAGGTAAGACTGATTGTCAGACTTTCGGGCTTCTGACAACTCGTAACAACTGTCAAAGATCCACGAATGACAGCCAGGACCAATGGTTTATTTGCTTTCCGAGGCACGGAGGAGTCTTAGTATGTAAAGATGGTCCACCATCCATGGACCAACCGCGGCAAGCGTAGCTTAACCTGATCGATTGACTCGTGCAGCTGTAATTACTCAGCCACAAGCCCCTCTCCGGGATGCTATTCAGTGTTATTGATAGTATCCTCAAACACTAAACTACAAGAATAAATTGAAAGCAAACTGTTCGAGCGTCAATTAACACAAAAGTTTGCGATGTTCTTGTAATTTGTTCGGCTCTGAAGTTGCACGGTTTTGTCCGCTGAAAGTGTATCGGGATGGATGAAAGTTTCAGTACAAGTGTAACATTTGCTGCGAAGTGCACTTTAAAGTTTGTTACGAGCCACAGACGTCTAGCGAGGTCGGTTGGAATTCTGTAATAAAGGGTCTAGACGAATGACGCAGATCACAGTTGGAGCCGAGTGCTTGCATACTTGCAGCTTAATAAAGGAAAAAGATTGGATTTTAAACGTGGTAGTTATGAAGTTTGTTAAAAATATTTGGTTATTCAACACATACCTGCTCCATTGCCAGTGATGACCTATGGTACTGAAACGTGGTCGCTCACAATGGGCCTTATCAGAAGGCTAAAAGTCACCCAAAGGGCAATGGAGAGGGCTATGCTTGCAGTTTCCCTACGTGATCGAATCAGAAATGAAGAGATCCGCAGGAGAACCAAGGTAACCGATATAGCCCGAAGAATTGCCAAACTTAAGTGGCAATGGGCAGGGCACATTGCTCGCAGAACGGATGGCTGAAAGGTTCTGGAGTGGCGACCACGTACCGGAAGACGTAGCGTTGGAAGGCTTCCCACAAGATGGATCGATGACCATGAGAAGGCCGCAGGAATCCGCTGGATGCGGAAAGCACAGAACCGGTCGAAGTGGAGGTGCTTGGGGGAGGCCTATGTCCAGCAGTGGACGTCTTTCGGCTGAAATGATGACACATACCTGCATAGGTAGGGTGTCGTTAGCATACTTTGTGAAAGTTAATTTTTTCTGAAGATGGAGAGAAAGAGATCCAGATTACTGAATGTCGCTTTGCTTAAAACACATTTTAATAAAATAAATAAAGTAACAAGTTAACAAATATTAGTAGAAAGAAAGAAAAATAAGTTGATTTGCCACAGAGTCACGTGCTTAAAAAAAGATAATTACTCGAGTAGAACAATAAAATAAAACACAATAGATTTAAATATAATCACGAGCACAAAACAGAAATAGTCGGCAGCTACTGGCACGTCATGGCTGTGACAAGAAGGCTTCCACTCAGCATGATGGTGTGTTATGTTACCCACAGCACAGCGCTGATTTTCAGTGGTCACCCGAAAAAGACGTACGGAAACCAAGTCAGGTTTAATGAATTATACATAAATAGATAATAAAATAAATAGTACTTCGAATATAATACGCAACAACCGATTACATGAAAAATATGATAAAATAACATAAAAAATTATCCGCAGACATCGTGCGTGCATTAAAAATGTACCTACTAATAATAAACTACTAACTACTAATAGTACTAATCTACTAATAAACCCTCTCCACCTCTTAAATAGATACCAAAATAAAATAAATAGTACTTAGAATATAAAACATAACGACCAATTACATGAATAAATATGATTAAATAACATAAAAGTTATCCGCAGGCATCACCGTGCGTGCATTTAAAATGTAAATACTGATAATAAACTACTAACTACTAATAGTACTAATCTACTAATAAACCCTCTTCCACCTGTTACTTAATCTTCTCTTTTGAATATTTTTCAAATTAAGCTTTAGTTTTTCCCGTAAACGCCATGATTTTTCCTCAGAAAATGTTACAACGCAAGATTCTGAAAATAGCAAGCCAAACTTCAGCTCTTTTCCACTAAAGGTTATACTCCTAGAGGATGAGGTTACGTACGTAATTTTCTTTGAAATGGAATTATTTTATGCAAATGACGTACAACTTATGGGAGGTATGTGACTGTCGAGCACATAAAGATTTTATGTTTACTTCATGCCTCGTTTGAACGTGTCTATGGTTCAGTTAATATTGGAGTAAGTATTGTAATTAAGTGCACATACTTGCTGTTAAGGTGTAATTCCATGGACTGTCGAGATTTCATTAATTTTATATGTCATCATTTTCAGGGGGAAAAACAACAGTTTTATCGTGGCAGTTTACAGTATTTTATGGTAAATAGTAGCTCCATGTAAAATACTGGTATTCAGCTGCATCCGGTTAGACTGGGGGCCGACCCCAACATAGTTGGGAAAAGGCTAGCCAGATTCAGATGATGAGTTCACAATATTTTATTCATGATGTTATTAAATACATTTAATGGTACAATTAAGAACACTGCACGCTTGGAGTGCAGATAAATAGCCATGCAACTGATTGTGTTTATGGTTAAACCAGTACCCTAATTGCGTAATGCATGATCAAACAAAATTTGTTACAGATTGCTAATCCATTGCTTCATAAGTTGGAACAAAAATCTGCTCAACAACGTAAATAACGCAATGAATGTTGTTGAACTGTCAAAATGAAACAAATTTGTCATAATAGTTTACGAAAATAAGTTACGCAATTAGGGTATAGGAAACAAAAACATATAAAGCTATTCTTTAGTTGGTAGGTACCGTATAGTTTTTATGCAATTTCTTTAGTGCTTCAGCTTATTTTTCCTTTCTTATAAGCTCGAACCAGAGCGTGGTTTAAAAACACATAATCTAGCTTGCTTATTGCCTAGTCTATAACAGTTTCTTTGTCCTACTGAGCTACTAGATCGCTCTTAGCGGTAAGACCGCCCGTTGCGTCACCATTTTTTTTTTGGTGAGATATTATCAAATAACTTCTCCCGCTCTGGGCGGAGCGGGATGGCGTGTCAGCCTCTTACTGACTAAAACCCACCCGCGTTCTTTCATTTGCCTGTATGTTGCTAGAGGCCACGGTATCCCTTTCGGACTTTCCCGCAACCCCGGTAGGCATCGGCCCTACGGACCCCGTCAGTTCCTGCTGACATCTCTTTGAGGCGCAGAGGAACACAACGCATCGTCGGACGGCGAGCTACCCATTGCTCACAGTCCGCCAGCCCGCGCCTACGGTCACCGGGAATCGGCCTGCAATTCCCGACGCCCAGGGCGTCTCCTGCGGCAGTTAGGGGCGTGAGGGACCATTGTGTCACCCTATGAATCTGTAATTCGTATGGTGTACATAATATTTGGAAAATCCAAAAGTGCACGCCTCACAGACAGAAACATGTCGACGATAAATTTTCCGGAAATCTAAGAAATTTCATAGATTTGCAACGAGGTAGTTTTACTCCCGAGCTTTGGCGAGGGAGTAAATAAGTAGAAACCAAGTTATAATGGGTTTTAGCGCCGTGTGTTACACTCTACTTTTCACTACTATTGCGAGAAAATAAAATAATCCAATACAATATTAAATAGTTTATTTTATTTAAATGTACAATTTGTACAATTCTGGATATTTAAACTAACGAGATGTTTTTTTCTGGCAACTTAATTTCAGTCCTCCTTGAAGATGTTCTCACTAGATGATGACATTTTCACTGTTGTAAATTATATTACGGTCACCAATTCAATTCGTAATTAGAGAAAAATTCTAAAGATTTCGCGCCAATGCCTTTTTTATTTCTTCTGTGGCCGCAATGCAATGCACGCATTCTACCGAAAAGAGATAGCCGCATTTAGTTCCATTTTCAAAAATAAAATGTTCTTCTCTTTTTTGTGAACCAGTAATAAGTCGAGTCCATAATCATGATTATTCTACATAAGAAAAAAGACTTTTTCGTTTTTTAAGGCTTGTTGGAACAGACAAAAATTAAAAAGAAATACTTTTTCCCCTAGAGCAAGAAATTATATTTTTTCCCCGCTTTGGTACTCTACAATGACGGCCTTTTTGAGCAAGAGGAGTGAAAAAGTATATTAATCTCATAATGTTAAGTCTCTCCTTTTTAAAACTTCCCTGCTTATATGAATTCCATGTATAATTAAGAGTACAGAACGAAAAAAAATTGACAAAGCGACATATCGAGAGAGCACTCTCACACGCTGAAGTATTGTGAGGCGTGCAAAAGAGTATTCCATTTATGCTATTCTCAGGAACTGTGTTAGAAGTTATTAGGTATCTATGTTATGATAACAATGAAAATCCTGGCAGCTAGTATAATTACATCCGTGACTTACCGAGTCATGATTAATGTACGAACTTCTCAAGTGGTGAGAGATTTAGTTTGGCCTACAAGTTCTAGTACTGCGCTTAATTATAACTTTATTGTTAATGAAATGTTAATTTAGGGAGAAACTGAGGACAGTGTTTATTTAGGGCAATTTATCTAACACAGACGGAAAGAATAACTTCTGTATTACATACAAATTGAATACTTAAAAAGAAAAAGAAATGACTTTTTCTCAACCATGCTTCGAAATTCGAGAGTTATTTTGACAACCTTCTTCGAGATAAATTGAAAATGCTGTACTGGTCAAATACATGCGAGTAGGCGGCCGGAAATGCTACTATGAAAATCCATATCTGTCGTGTTGAGCGGCTGAATAAATTTGGTACTATGAAAACTCATATCTGTCGTGTAATTTAAAAATGGAACGAATTTTTTACTTCGACACATGACAACCAAGGAGGTAACTTATCAAAGATTTCATTTAAATTTCGATTTGGCTTGCAAATAGAGATGTTTAAAGTAAAGAAGCAACTTGCGTGAAAAATTATCGTTGTTCGTCATTGATTCTGGAATTTATAATTAATTTGCTTAATTTGAATTTCCGCTTATTATTTGAGAAAAATACCATAAGCGTTAGCCACAACCAGGCATTGATGGACTCACGTATGTGTGCCTCGGCTTTGCCTCGGCTAACATTTTCACCTTCGTCCTTCAATGCCCCTGTTGCAGGCTGTGACAGTAATGTACTATTTAACAAAAACAAAGTTCTAAAAAAAAAAGAAAATCGTACAGTCACGAGCACTAACTAATATGTATACAATTATTAACTTTTTAGTGTTATTTTCTCCTACTGTATTAATTGTAATTGTATGTTGTAAGGAACATAATATTTTGGAACCCACAGTCCCACACTACATAGGGCTATGTCAAATTGCAACCGTTATTCCACGAGAAAATCATTTTGAATTTTGCTAAGTGTATGCATATTTTTGCACAGCAAGCGTAAATATCAAAGCATAATAAGTACGTGCTGAAAGAAAAGTTAAATTATATATCATTTTCTAGGAGAAAAGTTAACACTGCCTGAAAGATTAAGTTTGGGAGCAAAAAAACAGAACAAGAGTTTCTAATCGGGATTTCATCAAAGGCCGACGAAATTGATGAGGATAGATAGATAAATAATTTCACGATTCTGTCGGCGAACATGGTCGTCGAGCCAAATTAATATGGTTATTGTATTAAATAGATGGTTTTTAAAACTATAATCCTCTTATTGAGTGCGGTATTGCTCAATTATTGTAGAACTAGTTGCTTCCCGCGTGGACCTTAATTATTTTTCTAAAATAAAATTAGTAAGTAAGTAAGTAACTCCTAAGTTACTTTATAACATCAGCTATTTGCCAGTGAAAGTCCTGTCAAAATCGGGCTGAACCGATTTTGACAGGACTTTCACTGGCAAATAGCTTTCGGAGATTAGCCGGAACAAACAAGAGATACAATTTTTTTTTTTATTGACTTCCGTCATACTTTCATTTACATTTCGTAAAAGGCTGTTATTTTGACATTACAAACAGACACTTAAATTTTATTTATTTGTATGGATAGATATTATTTAGATTTGTATTTGTGGAAGTGTGGCGTTACCTGATAAATTGAAACAAGATCATTCATTACTCAAACCGTTGCTCATTGGTTCCCATTCTGATGACCTAAGACCTTAAAAGTTGAACCATCTGTTTCATAACTCACCCTTATTGATTATTTAAGAGTGTGGTGTGGTGGTGTTAGGTACTTGCAAAAGCTTTAAATGAAAACGTGCTACCAATACTTAACTGGAAACTATCGTAGAAAGAGCAACAAAGGATATCTTGACTTGAACGAAGGAGAAACATTTGACACCACGAGACTGAAAGACTTATCCGGATAAAGCGTATTCATCTCATTAAAAGCAGGACCTTTTGAGAGAGTTTCCATGTTTCAAAGCTGTATACTAAAGGCGCGCTTACACGAGCAGTTTCAATTGCTCAATACCCAGCAATATTGGTAAAATATCACGTCAGGATAAAAAGCAATTTACTGCAGTTTCAACCGACATGTAGCAATTTTATTGTTGCTTGAGATCCCTTCACAGCATATTATGTAATTTAATAAACATGGCAATATATTAATTAGTAATACAGAATTCAGAGCGACTACAGGTTGTATTGTCAAATTAAACTAGGTTGGTCCAGTACCTCCGGAAAATATTTCCCGGGCAATAATTGCTGGAAAAAACACTTATGTAAGCGCAGCTTTATGAACGTTTTAGTCTACATTTTTGAGGGCGCTCCTGAATATATCAAAAAGGGTCAGTTTGCTGTTCCGGGGTACGGAGCAAAGTCCTAGAACCTTCCGGTGTTTGACTGTTAGAAGATTTGTGATACTGACCTTTCTAGTCGCCCGCTATCTGAAATACAATAAAGAAAATAGTGTTAGATGAAATATTTTGATATTGCAATGGTAAGTGAGTATTATTTAGTCTAGGAGTCTAATGATACTTAATTCCGGTTTTGATGACTATACGTTTTAAATTACCAGGAGATTTTTTCAAAGTAAGAACTTTCTTATCTATGCATTGATTACAGCAAATAACGCTGGATTGAACGTATTTCAAAGTGTAACATTGTGAGGGACCTATTAAAAAAAAAAAATTAAAAAAAATACACCAACTTCCAAAAAAAACGCTACAATGTAAAAAATTAGTTTATTTCGGAACTCGGAGTCTTTTTTTTTTTAATTTTCCTTTTTTGCCACGACTTCCGAAATAAAGTTATTTTTTCATTTTGTAGTGTTTTTTTTCACTCGTGGCTAAATAATAACAGCCGCACGGGTCGATCCGATAGGTTAAGGTACGCTTGCCAGGGTTGGTCCGTGGATGGGTGACCATCTTTCCATACCGAGACTCCTTCGTGCCTCGGAAAGCACGTTAAGCCGTTGGTCCCGGCTGTCATTCGTGGATCTTTGACAGTCTTTACGGGTCGTCAGAAGCCCGAAAGTCTGATAACCAGTCTTACCAAGGGGTATCGTATTACCCAGTTACTGGATTGTGGAGGTCAGATAGGCAGTCGCTCCATGTAAAATACTGGTATTTAGCTGCATCCGGTTAGACTGGTAGCCGACCCCAACATAGTTGGGAAAAGGCTAGGCAGATAGATATAGTGTTTTTTTTTGGAAGACAGTTGTTTTTTTTTTGTAATAAAGTCTTTATTTTTAACTTTTTAGTTGTGGTATCTACCCCACATAAACTAGAATACCATTACCTGCTATGTAAATAACAGTGACAAGAAGTTATTACAACATCATCCATACAGACTAAATGGGAAAAATACGTATTATTGAAGCTAACTCAAAAAGTACCTATCCAAGCAAAGTTAATACAAATTTTATGGGACCACCCGAGTACAAACTGTAAAAAAAAAAAACAAATTCGTCTATACAATATGAAGAGTTATGTTCGAACATACATTTAAAAAAATATAAACGTCCAAATTGAGAACCTTCACCTTTTTTGAAGTCAGCATTTTTTTTTAAATAATATTTTTATTTAAAAATGTTTTATATTTATAATGGTGCCTAAGATACAGACTGTGCCTAATTTGGGTGCAACGCTATCTCAATATTGTAATTTTGATGTTGAAATAAACAATTTTTACTTAACTTTACTTTTATCAAAAGATCGTACGATGTCATTCATGTGCCTTATGTAAATGCGAGGACAATAAAAGCTTACATTCCGTTATATATTAGGTAGGTGCTGCCGAGCCTTTGACACGTATATTGCACGTTGTTTCCATAATCTACATACTTCGTAGGCTCGTCACTCTTTTGTCAGGCAAAAATGCATGGTATGTCGAATTCAGAAAAAAAAAAAAAATAAGGCACAGTACCTACTACCCGGGAGTTGACACGTCGAACTTTATTAAAAAAAGAGACTTTTAAACAGTCTGTGTATCAAAGTTTCGAGTGACAGATGCAGCATCTTTTCCAAAATTTGATGTGCAACATTTACGGCCGGGCACTGTGTATTTACTTGTCAGAAGTTTAAGTCAAAAGTATAAACATCCAGCGTTACCAAAGGGACATTAATTCGTACGCTTTATAAATATATTATTAGGTACTTTAAAGTTGAACTTCCCTTTGAACAGCGCAAATAAAATTATATTTCAATTTGTCTAAGTAATTACATATCTTTCATGTTTATTTTTGTCATTTTCCTTTATTATCATATTAAGCCTCGGTGAGCTTAATGTATACATCTCTTGCCAAGTAATTTCTGGTAATTAATTAATGTTTCGTGACGAGTATTCGTTTTACAATGTTCTTTTGGAAATAAGTAGGGTGGTGTCCCATAATAGTAAAAACAATTATATGGGTACATACGTTTAAAATCCTCGATTCATTTGTAATTAAGTTATGAGAGTACTTATTTAAGAACATCGTTAGTCGTTGGTCTAGTGGTCGCAAGCGCAACTGCTGGGTCCGGGTCGAGCAAAGTGTTATTGGGTTTTTCCATCTGAAATTTCTCAATGGCAGCCCGGAGTCTGAATTTGTGCCCGTTGATGGCAATAGGCTCGCCCCTATTACATGTTACTTAATATAACTGGCGAAATATGGGTGTACTATAAGTGCATCTCTGCTTAACCCACAGGCGTGATGTTATGTTATGTTATTTAAAAGAAAAATTCCAAAGCTTAGCTCAAAAATGTTGCCTATTTTGTTTTATGATGGAAGTAGTCTGATTTATTTACGTTCAGAGAATATTACCTGCTATTACTAGGAAGATATGTACGTGAACCTCTCAGAAATCAGAAATCATTTATTTTGCAATGAATGTGGGTACAAAATAAGATGTAAACATTGTAAAAGCAGTTCTAAAACACTCTAACAAATATTTATATTTACTCAATTATACAAGCAAATAAAAATAATAGAAACAAAAGCACAGGTAAGTGGATCTGCAGCTTTCCTACATAAACTAAACGAGTGTGATTCGTGACTTAGAAAAGTGTAACACCGAATAACACGTCCCCGTAAATTTACGAATACGAAACACTTAACAACGAATGCACGCTACCACTAAAAACTGAATACCGTAGCAATGTGATCTCGAATAACTAAACCTCTAAAAGTCATCGTAAAAAGTCTTTATTCATATAACAATCAAACAAATCAAACATTTGAGAAAATTAAATGTCATATTATGTGTCACTCAACCAAATCAATCGTTTTTCCATGACAATACAATCAATCAAATCGAAAATTAAAAAAAAAACTTTAAAAAATTCAGTTAACGTTTAAAATAGCACAAGTATGCAAGACCATCTAAAAATGTGGTTAAGTCCATTGTTTCCTTTTTTTCCAAATGTTTTTTTTAATTTTTCTTCCCTATTTTCTTTTCTCTTTGCTTTTTTGGTTTCTTGAGACTGTGAATTGAACACGAATTTTTTTCTTTTTTGACGTAATCAAAAGATTACGGCGGTACATTGACTTAAAATGTGGCATGAGGTCACGCCTTGCTAGATTTAATACTGCGTTGTGACGTAGCAAGCCCCCACTCCCCAACTTTAAAGGTTTTTAATATGTATTAGTTTATTATTGTATAAGATTATTTTGTGTATTCTATTTATGGGCCTTAGTTGCCTGATAATAAAGTGATTATTATTTAATGCGTGTTTTCTAAGTTATTTTTGATTAATATGATAAAGCAAAAAATTCGTGTCTAATATTTTTTTATTATCTGAAAGACAGACTAAATAGAATTTCTTTTTTTTACCTAGGTAACTACCCTATTGGACAACACCGATTAAAAGGCCCAAGTTCACCAAAATATAATCAAATGACAAAGGGATCTCGCACACTTGACGGCCACGACCACGACTTTTGATCGCACCGACCAGGTAAATTATAGAAACCGGCAAGTTGGCCGTTGCGACCAAGTGTGTGATTCGTATCTGTTTCTATAGTTTAGTCTAGTACGCGAGATCCCTTAATCAGTTCCATATTCATCATCATCTTTCTGTCCTTGTCCCATGTCACTTGGGGTTGGCGCAACACTTTTTCTTTTTCCACTCTCCCCGTCACGTCCCGTCACGCTATCATTCACTCTCTTCTCTCTCATATCATTCCTCACACAATCCATCCATATTTTCTTTGGCCTGCGTCTCCCACTCCATCCATCAATATTTATATTCATCACTCTTTTAGTCACATGCGTTTCCTTTCTCCTCATCACATGTCCATACCAGGCCAAAAGATTTCCTTTCAACTTTTCTGTCATTGGCGCCACTTTTAAACTTCCCCTTATATACTCATTATTTTCTTACTTTATCCATAATCAGTTCCATATTATGTTTGATTATATTATCGCTTATATATATGTAATCGGTTGATTAAATGCCGGTGAACTTGGCCTAAAACTTCATAATAATAAAAAAAAGATTCAAAATAAACAGTGAAATACCGCATGCAGATACGGAAAGGATTAATCACTTGGTTAGATTTTAGGTACAAGTTTAACAGATGGACGTACATGAGCAATACGGCTGTGTTCGACACGGTCCGGGGGCTTCCGAACCAATGAATGAGGACTCTGTCGTATTCAGGACTTGACCGCGGCTTGTGGTTATCGGATTTCAAGCCGATGAGTTCGGTTAGTTACTCCCCATTTTAGAAGATACCTGCTGAGACCACGTCACGACCAGAAATGTGGCTTTCAATTGAGTTTTGTGGTTTCGTACTTCAGAAAATCAAAGGTTTTAATCATTTTGTTACCTTTACTAACATTTACTTTCCGTGAATACCCCGTCGAGCCGAAAAGGACGTTAATAGGAATGAATGGTTCGTATCAAAGTCGTAACATTGTTTGTGCCAATTCACTTGTTAACTTCCTACTTACATGCCGTTACAGGGAGGTACTTTTGAAATACAGATCAAAGGAATTGGGTAAAATCCTCGGGCCTCACCAGTCTTTCAATTAGAAATCGGTGTTTGTAACCGAAGGCTATTGTCGCTCCATTTATCACACTTGTTGTTATAAACGACTTTTTGGGCTTCTCATGTATTTTTATTACACGACTGAAGGAGGAGGGTTGTATTTTTCATGTGTTTCTAAGTCGTAATTCAAAATCTTCTTTAGATATTTTTACTATGCGAGCTATTGGAGCGTGTAGTAATTTCACGTTTTTGCGGCTTCTATCTGACCTCCGATATTTCATTTTTCGCATTGCGTTAAAAAAAATATTTACAGCTCCTCAATTTTACAAAATAAAGGAGCGTTTTTGATCTTTTTTTGTGAAAATGGTGTTGCGTGTTCTGTTTTGATTGTTTGCTACGTGCCCGGTGTACTTTACAAAGATAGAGCTACATTATTTTAGGTGTACAGAAACGATTAGATTTACTGTTTGGTGAAAGAAAGAAAGAAAAATAGATTTATTCGTCACAGAAACACGTGCATACAAAGACAAGAGTAGGTAAGCAGAAAACGAAATGGGTATAACTTAGTACATAATATGCAAACATGAGTATAAAACAGAAGTAGTCGGCAGCTGCACGTCATGACTGTGACAAAAAAGCTTCCACTCCGCATGATGCTGTGTTATGGGGACCCACAGCACAGCGCTGATTTTCAGTGCACCCGAAAAAGACGAACGGGAATCAAGTCAGGTTCAGTAATTTGTAAATAATAAATAGGTAACAAAATAAAATAAACAGTACCTAAAATTATAATACGAATTATAAGAATAAATATTGGTGGTAATTTGGTGATTATTGGTGGTAATATTAGTTGGTATTGTTGGGGGTGCTAACTCAGCTGAGCGAAAAATATCAAGGTGCGGTAGGGTGACATTTCTGTAAAACGCGCCCGTAAAAAAACTTTTTACAAAAAAAAAAACTACCGACTTCCAAAAAAAGTCGGTGTCTTGGGTTTTGTGTTTTCGTTTTTTGCCACCGACTTCCGAAATTAAAGTTATTTTTCACTTTGTAGTGTTTTTTTTGGAAGTCGGTAGTTTTTTTTTTGTAAAAAGTTTTTATTTTTCACTTTTTAGTTATGGTACCTACCCCACACACATTCGAATACCACTACCTACTACCAGTGTCAGGAACTTATCATATCATCTACATACTAAGTGGGAAAAAAAATACGTATTTTGTAGCTAACTCAAAAACTACCCCAGCAAAGTTAATAAATTTTATATGGGACCAATTTGGGAGTATACCCTTTCAAACAAAAAAATAATTTTTTAAATCGATCCACAAATGACGGAGAAATCGGTGAACATACATTAAAAAAAAAAAAAAAAAAAAAAAAAAAACGAACATACGCGTCGAATATATAACCTCCTCCTTTTTGGAAGTCGGTTAAAAAGTGTGTGTTATTAGTTAAAATAAAATCTACAGGAACTGATTATGATACTATCTATACTAATAACCACGTAGTTTTAGCCTGCAACTATGTTTGCCGACATACACATACTCGTAAGTATACAGACAGTGTCGCAAATATTTTAATAGAAAAACATAACGAAGCACTTTCGCACATTATCCCAAGCTGGGTCAAAGCAATGTACCCATTTCCGCATGCAATTCACGAAAGTGTGACAAGTAAAGTGCGTTTTCCATTTCCGCATTAGTTTCCTCCAAATAGTTCGACCATAACATCTCTGAAAACTGCCATTTCGGTTCAAGTATTCACAAAACTATTCTCTTTATACTTCGAACCGCCAAGCCGACGTGCATGTGTCCAACTGCATACAACTAAGGACTAAATTTTGGATCAACTTAGGCACGTGCCGCCTCCCGAGATCCCACTTCCTTTGATATGTGTTTACTTTCTTTTTTGTGAAGGAGAAAAGAACTTTGCAGCCACGCTGTGTATTAATAAAGGACTTGTTTGTTAGGAATATGAAGACGTGTTTGTTTGTTTGACGGAAAATTTCATGCTGTTAGTAGGTATTATGAAAGGAAAATGCACTGGACTTGCGTGGTGGATTACAACCCGCTTCCGCTCATAGAGAGGTGAACTGAGACCCAGCAGATGGAACATTATAGGCTGAGTATGTATGATTGGACTACCTCGTAAAAGTTGTAGTAGCAAAAGCGATTACTGAGCATGGGGTCCTGGGCTGGCTGGCTGAACGGGCAAAGTATCATTGGGTTTATCTATCAGAAACTCCTTAGTAGCATCCCGAAGTCTGGATTTGTAATTACCTGAGCAATAAAAAGTATCAGGTCGACCGAACTCTGCTTTGGTGAAAATAGAGAATGTTCATTTAATAGAATAGGATAGTTCATACTAATTCTGTGTATAGTACTTAGACTTACTTATTCCATGCTGCCATGATAGTAGGTACTTACTAATACCATGCTGCCATGATAGTAGGTAGGTACTTACTAACACCATGCTGCCATGATAGTAGGTACTTACTAATTCCACACTGCCATGATAGTAGGTACTTACTAATTCCATGCTGCCATGATAGTACGTACTTACTAATTCCATGCTGCCATGATAGTACGTACTTACTAATTCCACGCTGCCATGATAGTAGGTACCTACCTACTAATTCCATGCTGTCATGTCATTATTCTAAGGTAGCCATCTTGTTCTAAAATTTGGGCGACCGAGCTCAGCTCGGGTGAAAATTTGGAGAAAATGAATTTTCCCAGATATGAGACCTAGCTAGATCGATTTTTCCCCACCGTAAACCCCTATATTGCAACTTTCATCGCATTCATTCTAAGAGCCGTTTTCCAAAACGTGATTACAAATACAT
The DNA here is from genome assembly GCA_949152395.1 of Agrochola litura. Taxonomy (NCBI): domain Eukaryota; kingdom Metazoa; phylum Arthropoda; class Insecta; order Lepidoptera; family Noctuidae; genus Agrochola; species Agrochola litura. The sequence continues at coordinate 7,098,328 of OX424496.1, forward strand.
ATACACAAATATTGCTCGTTTAATAGTATAGATAGATAATATCAAGACGGGTCCCTATTACAACGGACTGAAATACCTTCCTGCAGGGGGCTTCAGAATCATGTACTGAATCCATAGTATCAGTTTTTGCGTCGATGTCCCTGCTGCCACCCTATATTTTGGAATCAATTAATTATTCGAAAATAAGCTTTAGCTACTAATATTTTAAAGTTGCATGGTCACTCGCCCGTTATCAAATATAGCACATAGATACCTAAACTTCTGCCTAACCCTTTGTGGAATAAAGGCTTGATGTTATGTTACGTATGATAAATTTATTGTTAAGTTCCAACCCAACAAATGCCAGACACAGAGAAGGCGGGATTTTGGGGATGAAGGGAAATCTCAAGGCTTAGTTCAGACCCGCCCTATTGTTATGTTCTCTCTACAAAACGGTCATTGAACCGGAGAGGACAATGAGACTTATTGTTTCAATAATATGCAAACTGTCCCTGCAATCTCTATAAAGGGAAGACAAAGAGAGATAAATGTTACTATTCTATGCAAGATTTTTTGAATGATAACACTTTATAATGTTACATTAATTTTAAATTTTTATTTCAAATTTCATTATATATTTTGTTTTTTTTTTAAGATTGTTGTTTTGATGTATATTTTTAATACTCTACGAGACGGACGAAACTTTTGGACACAGGCCTATTACCTCGTAATGCATTTAGGTCAGAAACCAAAAATTGTTTTTGAAAAAAAGACTAACAATCTTTCATAACGTTAAGCAAAGATAATGCTTGCTAACCGGTAGGACACTAATTGAAAGTAAATGACGGGCGAGTAGGAACAGATGGTCAGAATGTCACAGCTCAGTTTTATGATGGCTTGATATGAGACCGGGCTTTGTTACTCGCAAGTGTGATAGGCAGGGTTTATTAGAGCCTTTGTTTCCTTACACGTAGGTAGGTTACGGACGATCAGAGTTAATTGATAGTAACAAATAAGAAACGACGTATTTTGTTCTTGGTAAGATACATGCGGTATCCTAAAATAAATGTGGTTGAAAAGAGAACGCTCAATATCTAGAAGAGAAACGGAACCTAGCAACTTACCTAATGGTTAAAGTTTAGAGGTATGAGGAACAGGGTGTAAAGTTCACTCATCCTCTATAGAAAAGGGATAATCCTCCGGCCAGACAGGTATCGTGTTTAGCGGCCAACTGCCCAACGATTGATGTCGGGGAATTTATATATATGGTGTTCGCGCGGTAAACTTTAATTGCGCGATGCAGGATTTGTGTGACGTCAGGATTTTGTGTGACGTCAGGTCTTTGATGCGTAGTTCGCATGTGGCGATGTAGATGCCGCCACAAAAGTAAAGAAAGAATTTCTTTTCGTTTGTTGACTGTAAAAGTAAGAATTAAAGTCTACTAAAGAAGGTTCTTTGGGCTTTATGGGGGCTTTACGAAAGCTGTGGTAGTGCTTAATTACAAAGAATGAGCATTGTAAGTTTTATTTTCATTTTTATTAAATACATTTACAGATACCCTGAAAGACGATTCAGATTTGGAGAGGGAGCGCAGAACATTGTCAGTCCGGGCAAACATGCTGGCCCGCAGGTTATCTCGATGTACAGTCGCAGTTAAAATTGCCCTTTTTAAGGCGTAGGCGTAATGCACAACAGTGTACTGTACTCGGGGGCCACGATTTCCCTATCGGTTTTCTTCGAACCCCCGGCAGGCATTGGCCCTAACGGACCCCGTCAATTCTGCTGACATCTCTTGTCGCGCGTGGAATACAACGCGCCGTCGACCCGGGCTTGGTCCTTATCGGACGGCGAGCTACCCATTGCTCACCGTCCGCAAGCCCGTGCCTACGGTGGCCGGAAATCGGCTCGCGATTCCCGCCCCGGGCGTCTCCTCCTGCGGCGGTTAGGGGCGTGAGGGCGCGAAATTTGCCTCTCCCTCACGCGTTCCGCCTCCTACTTCGAGCATTACCGCTTCGCAGAAGGAGGTGACGGCCTGCCATTTCCTCTCGCTCCGTACCATGGCCTGAACCAGGGCCGGACGCGAGAGATCACCGCCGCCGATCGCCTCTACGAGGACACGGCGTTGCTCCGCCCAAGCCGGGCAGACCTCCACCGTATGCTCCACCGTGTCCTCAGGCCGATCCACACAATGGTGACACCCGGGTGTTTCCTCCCGCCTTATTCTAAACAGGAACCTCCCGAAGCAGCCGTGTCCGGTGAGGACCTGCGTCAGGCGGAAGGTGAGGACGCCGTGGCGTCTCTCAAGCCACTCCTCAAAGAGGGTCTTATCGCCGCTCGTGGTTCAGATATACCCAAAGGGCTTGCAACGCTCTGCGTATCCAATATAACAATGCGTTCAGGGTGCTGTTCATTGTGACTGCTACGCTTTTGCAGGGCGTCGGCGATGTTTGCTGACGCGCGCACTGACAGCTTTGACGCAGTATGGCTCAAGAAATCTGCATGCCTCGTTACTTGATACAGGTTGCGTGATAGTCCCAACATCATTCTGCACTCGATAGCCGCCTGGGCAGATAGTCCACTTGCGTGGGCGTTAGCCGATCGGACAAGATCTGTTTCAGTTATTAAGTACTAACATAGGCTAAGTAAGATTATTACTGACAAAATGGACCTCATTTGTAGTCTGAATAAATAAATAAATAATTTAACTAGTTTTATTTTAAGTAATTTTCTTTTTCCTATTTTCATTCCAAATTCATTTCCCTGTACTTAATTTCTTTTATTGCTCGTATTGAATTTATTACGCATTTTCCAGCAATTCCTTTATCTAAAGCATCGGTACGCAAAAGCGTTCCCACTAATGCGATGTGTATCGCTCCGCGCGTAACGCGATTATTAGTACCAATGTATCTTTGTACCGGCTCAGTTAAGTGCCTAAAGCGGAGAACAGACACGTAACACACCACGCGATTATCGTCGCGTGCTCTTTGGTGATATTATGTTGTCTTATGACTTCGCGTGCCAGGCAATGTTATAGGGGTGTTACAACTGAAGTGAGCAACTTCAACACAATCTTGTCGGGGTAATCGCAAGTGTGCATTAGTCTGAGTTATGTCAGCAATTATTCGGCGGTCAAGATCCTTCGCTGTCCTAATCGTAAGCCCCCAACACGGTTACTTGGTGAGATGTTATCCCACGAGAGGTCATTACCGGAGCGGACCGGGCGGCTTAGTACTGGCCTTCAGAAATTTGTTAGCCGTCGAGAATTTGTGAATCAAGTTTAATAAGGTTAAACCTAAGTACGGTTTCTGCTTATTTATTAATTATTCAGAAAATCCTGTTATGAGTTCTCTTCTCTAAATAATTAATGATTAGCTCGAAAGGTGTCTGCAAAATTATGATCGGAATTTTGTTTATCTAAAATGGTGTTTAATAATTAATTTCTAGAAGCGTAGTATTAACTTACCCTTCAAAATTCCAGACCGTAATGAAATTTAGGGTTTTGGGGTTTTCTAATAATAGGACGAGGTATTTTTTCGTTTGGTTTTCATTTGATATCATTTTGGCATTTTTTCTTCTAATGTTTTACATTAATTAAGCGAATGTCTATTCGCTCAAATAATAATCATCGGCTTTATTATTATGGCTAGAAATAATCAGAGATAATTATATTATTATTGTTAATCGACAATGGGGGTCACGAGTAATTCCTTGTTATTACGAGTTCTGGAATAACTGTCATAATAAGATAACAATCATAATGTGTGGAGCTTGACGTTTTCCCTTTGTGATTTTACCTTATAACAGTGACCTTAATTTGTCAAAATAATTGTGTTATTTTCTTCCCTTATACAACGTTTTCCTTTTGATGTCCCATAACTGTAAGGATATAAGCGATTAGTAAAAATAATAAGCACGACTAAATCATTTTCATTCAAACCATTCATTCATATTTAAAGCTTATTTTCATTCAAACCATTCATTTATATTTCATGTCAGCGTGTTTTACATAAATAATCGTGACTTTGTCGGATTATTTTGTGTGAAAAATGCAAAAATGAGAAAGAATAATTCTTATGCCTGTACTGTATTTCTATTTTCTTAATGTCCCTCGGGAATCATCGTATTTCCGAATACAAACGAATGCTAATTTCAATGTCCATCAATTATTAGATTTATCGTGTATAATCATTTGAATTCAGAACTAATTTAAGTACGTGTACTTTATTGTTGTTTTGTTTTGATTTCAGTGTGAACTATATAGAGCTGTACAACTATTTTCCTATCTGTCGTGCCTGCGACTTTAGCGGCTTTTCTCTCATTTTTTAAATAAACTACATTAAGTTAAAAGAGTATTAACAACTCTAAATACTTCTAAGTCGATTGAGAGTGTCCGGTTTGCACCAAGTGCAAAGGGCAACTGATATACATCCGACGACTGACGAAACACGAAGTTTGCTGAGGAACATTAAGAAAATAGAAATACTGTAGTTGATTCTTCGACATAGTCTCATTCATACCCTAGAGTTATGGGATACCAAAAGGTACACGTTGTAGAAATTAGTTGTGTTCGCGCCTTTGTAACAGTTACCTATTTTGGTGTAATAGAGAAGAAAATAGTTTATGCCTGGCTTATGCTATGTTCAAAATATTTAGCAGTCAGAAAAGTGGTAGCGGGTCTATCTGAAATAGCTAAAATCACTATCACTATCAACATATTATTTAAAAAAAAATCCCCCGCCGCGTTTGTTTGTTTATTGCGTAGTTTATTGCGTTCAGGCAATAAACTCAAAAACTACCGAACGGATTTTCATACGATTTTCAAGTTTAAGTGTAAAGTTTGCGTTGAAAGTTTTCGTCGGTTATTTAAAAAAAAAAAAAATTTCAACGCAGGGGAGTTCAGAATCATGTACTGAATCCATGGTAACAGTTTTCGCGTTGATGTCCCTGCCACCCTATATAAGTTAAAACCTTACAGCTATAAGATTTGTTTGCTCACTAATAGTGGCCTTAAAGCGAAGAGCTGGCTGTCTTAGCGCTGAGCAGCGCTTTCTAAGCCGGAGAAATGCGGGCTTTACAGCAAACAGAGTTATTGCCGCCAATGGCCAGGATTTAAGAACTGTCTTGTGTGCAAGCCTTAATTGTAGGACCTTACTTTTAAGTACAGAGAAAAATAAAACTAAAATATTTACCGAGAAGCATACTTTTTGTTCTTACTTTTCGTGTGGTTAGTCACTAATCTGGTGTCAGAGTTATTATGCCGCCCATGCACTTTTGACTTAGCTTCACATGCCGTCGTGAAATATTTCTCAGGCATGGCCGGTTTCCTTCACCGGTTTTGAATTTGATAATTATACAATACGTACATAAATCCGAGAAGTCAGAGGCCTTGGGTTCGAAATCGAGAACTAAGGCTTGGCAGTCCAACGGTCATGTCACTAGGCTATAATAATATTAGTTTACCACTTTGTCGGCATGATTAATATGTATACCCATGCCAAATTACAACTTTCTAGTACTAACAGTCTCGAAGCTAGACAGCGGACAGACAGACAGACGGACATGGCGAAACTATAAGTGTTCCTTGTTGACTAACCCTGAAAATCAGCCCTAATTCTAATAAATAATTAGTTATCTAACTAATTTTCCAACTCAGGTCCCGTATTTTACATATCATTTACAAAAACAACATAAAACAGTTTAAACAACGTGAAACTCATTTAAATTTTCAATTAACGTTATTAATTCTATCCACGAAGTTTTATAGGTTCCAACAGAATTTCGGTAGGTATGAAACAATTTCATTCGGGACAGGGAAATAAATAACTGTACCCCAATCCTGAAGAAAATTCTGAAGCAAACGTTTATTACAGGGATTATGGAAATGAAATCTCCATTTCATAGATTGCCGATTAGATTATGCTCTCCATTTTTATGGGATGTCCGGGCGTCGATGATGTAATTATTTTAGAGATATTTCTATTTTACGGAGGGAGTTTGGATGTTATCCTGTATTTAAGGAGGGTAGGGTGGAATAAATAAGTAGGATATTAAAAGGGCTTACGCGGGACTTAATATTGTATGCGAAATATGGATGTACAGATGTGGAATATCGGTATTGTTTATAAGCTTCCCTGACTGCTCAATGCTCTCCTCCTCAAATCAAATCCTCGATTCGATATTGATACGATAATAATTTTTAACATTATTCCTCTCAAGCTGAGCACCTGCGATCATCTCTTCACCACCTTTGGTTGACTGGTAGAGAACGGCTTTATACCTTTTTGGAGAGCGAAAAGCTCAAATAAATAAATACCTTTGTTTCACTCACGAATATTGGACAGACTTCCTAGAATTCCCTTTGTGCCATTATCTCTTCAGTCAAGTGTAATATGTATACCTAATAATGTCTCTGTAAACCTATTTACAGTATCTCTCGCTTCTTCTCTGATCATAAAAATTAAACTATTGTAAATACATACCTGTAAGCTTTAATATGACGTACTGTTTATTTATGTACATGCATATTTTTTGTTAGGGCAAAGCTTTCTACAAATTCCGGCCATGTCCTTTGTTAGGTGAATGTGTGTCGTATAATATTCCCGGTAAAATACAAACATCAAAACTTTATTCGTAACTAATACATAATGTAAACGGTCGAAGGTATCTCCCTCTGTGCCCGTAAAATAATACGAATTAATATTCATAGCTCGCGCCTATACGCCATATCTGCGGACAGAAATTGTCCCATTTAATTCCTAATTACTACGCTATATATCACATTTATAAAGACCCTGAAGTTTTATAGCTCTCGGCGGCTTTCCTTGTAATTAAATGTTATACGTATTTTATCGAAGATTGGGTATCGTTACAAATACAATTAGATTCGTCGAGAAAAGATATTTACGGAGCGCGTCCCGACACGGTTCACTAACTTTGTTCTGTTTGTGTTTTTTCATCTAGTTTGTTGTTAGCCTCCCGTCCGAATAGTTGGAGCACAACGAACCAATACTTTTGGGCTGGACATTGAAAAACTAAACTCGTACATCATGTCTTTGGAACTTTCAAAACAATGTCTACGTATAATTTCAGTCGATATCGAACGTCAGACGCATACCGTGGAAGTGATATATTTTCTAATACAAAGTGCCTCGCAGCGGCAGCAGTGAGACAATGGCAATGCGTCATTCTTACAGAACAGATATACGGAGACAGAACGAATTAAAGTAGTCGATTTGTTTGGAGTCGATATCAAACGAGAAGTGTCGGTGTGGTTGACAGACGGCTCCCTCTGACTTATGAGACAGCGTCGCTTTGGCGTCCTCGAGTAACACGCGAGCGTATTAATCAAATCGCTATCACTTTCGATCGAAAAAACGAATATTTGCTTACAATCACATACGTCGTTCCAAGTTTTTTCTTCTTCGTCAACCAATTTTCCCCCTTCGTTCTATATGCGGTTTATGCGATACCTACTCTCGTGGCATTTGCGTACCTAACGAGGCTATGGCTCATACATTGCTTTTATGCATGCTTGTCTTTGCAGGAATGTGTGCAGCTTATGAGGAGCTTGTAGCTAAATAATATCAGCCGCACGGATCAATCCACCAGGTTAAGCTACGCTTGCCGGGGTTGGTGCGTGGATGGGTGACCATCTCTACATACCGAGACTCCTCCGCGCCTCGGAAAGCACATTAGCATTAGCCATCATTCGTTTCATCTTTGACAGTCGTTACAGGTCGTCAGAAGCCCGAAAGTTTGACAACCAGCCTTACCAAGGGTATCGTATTACCCAGTTACTATGTTGTGGAGGTCAGATAGGCAGTCGCTCCATGTAAAATACTGGTATTTAGCTGCATTCGGTTAGACTGGAAGCCGACCCCAATATAGGAAAAATTGATTGATTGTGTCAGCTTATGTGTAACCTTAAATTTATTAAATGCTTGTCCATTCTAAGTTTCATCGTATGACTATTCAAATAAAGCCTGTTATCAATTTCACGCAATCTAGCTTTTGACCCAGTGATTTCCCAGAGGTGCGTCACGTGACGATGATAACGTAATAATTAACTCTGTGTAATGGACACAGGATCTCGATTAGGGACTGATTTGAATTGTATAGTGTGTACCTTTATCACTGATATAGGTAACACTAGATAGGTAGGTACATGAAGGAAGCTATCTGGCTGTATAATTTTGACATCAGCAGTGCTATTCTGTAAAAATCTCACCGTGAACGCTTAGGTGAAGTGAACTTGAAAGTGAGCTGTCAACAGTGTCAATGAGACTTTTAAAGAATAGTACTGCTGGTACTGAAAGGTAGTATTAACAACAGTAGATACCTATAAATTTTTCAGCAATGTGTTGATACCTAATTAGTGAAACGAGGAAATAGCAAAAAAGGAAGAGGTCATAGAGAAATCTTTCCGCTAATTACATATCAGTCCCTGGGCGGCCGAGCTCTGCTCTGGTGAAAATTGAAAATGCTCATTTAATAGTATAGGAAAGTTCATACTAATCCATGTAAGTACCTACTTATTCCATGCTGCCATGTCATTATTCTTATGTCATTATTCTAATGTCATTATCCTCATGTCATTATTCTAAAGTCATTATTCTAATATCATTATCCTCATGTCATTATTCTAATGTCATTATTCTAATGTAATTATCCTCATGTCATTATTCATTATCTTGTTTTAAACTTTGGGCGACCGAGCTCTGCTCTGTTGGTCCCGGAGAAAACGAATTTTCCCAGATACTGCATCTTTCATGGAAATTGTTAGAGCCGTTTTCGAGAACGTGAGTACAAATATATATATGTATACTAGCTGCCCGCCCCGGTTTCACACAGGTAGCACTTAGTACTTTTCTTAACTACCTACCCTACCTACCCTACCTACCCTACCTACCCTACCTACCCTACCTACCCTACCTACCCTACCTACCCTACCTACCCTACCTATCCTATCTCTCAAGTTGGATCGAACTGCACACGGTGTGCAAATTTTATTATAATCGGTTAAGTGGTTTAGGAGTCCATTGAGGACAAACATTGTGACACGAGATTTATATATATTAAGATATACAAATATTGCTCGTCTAATAGTATAGGACTTAAAACTATTTTCAGTCAACAATTTGTTAAAACATAATTTTCTCATCTTATCTTACAAGTAATATAAAAGACCGAATTCATCTATTTGGGTATTTAATTTGCGGAGAATTCTCATTTGGCACGTGCCCAACTAGAACTAAGGGAATTTCAACCGCAATTCCGATGAACTTTCGCAGAAACTAAAAAGTTTTCATTCTTTCCATCTCTACGTTCAGCCTCTTACAATTTGTTAGGGAGCGGGTCAAGGTTCTTATTCTTATTCAATAAGATTATTATCAGCATCACACTGATTTTGAATGAAAGTAAATAAAATAATTCATACATTATTCCTACCTTTCGGGAACTTTATCTCCTCGAGATTTTTTTATTGTGAAGCCACGAATGAACGAACAAAATATGTCTTCCACTGTTACTTTGGACACTTTAATCAAATTAAAAAAGTTTTTCTTCTCAAATGGGTGAACAAAAAAGTGAATTACTGAGGCGAATTTCATTCGAGAAAAAGTAACCCTGAAGCTAGTGTTGTCGAGTCATGTTTAATACAATGACGGCGAGTTCTTGCCAGTGGGACGGCGGCTTAATCGAAAAATTCCTTCAGACATTCCGCGAATACTTGCATGATTGAAGAGGCAGCCGGCGGACGAACACACGCCGCCCTTACCTGCCGATATTTTCAACTACACGGAATTTGCGCAGCGGAATTCTATGAAAATAAACAGACGCCTTTAATACCGGTCATATTTGTGTACCGTATGCATCTGGGCGTATTTAGTAAATAAAATTACCGTTATAAAAACATAAACAGTTTTTTTTCATAACATTAACGTGCTTGTTTCATGTAGCCTGTGCACTGTCTGCTAACATCTGTATGATCTTAATTTGTTCGCTTATTTAACCCTAAATAGTTGCAGGCCGTGGTGAGTGAGGCCGGTTAATTGAGTTGGTGTGTTGGTAACGTAAATAATAAAAACCACATGGCCGCGGTACTGCTTGAGTAAGGGTTTAGTCCCATTTCGGCACCTTCCCATCTCGGCACCATCAGAGCTTCAGCCTCTAATTAGAGCGATTCAAGGGCTTGTCTGTGAAAGTCCCATAGAAATATCTTTTACTTTTTTGTGCAATTAAAAGTATAGCCTTTTAATTTTTCGTCGAATAATGACTAAAATGTTCCGTCATTGTATATTTAGTTATTCAAAAGCAGAGTTGGGGAAAATTTATTTAATTCTTGTACCCGCCTAGTCATTAGTGCGGGCGTTCTGGCGTAAACGAAAATGCACTATTACGGCCTTACAGCGGCGTAGTTAGAGCAACAATAAAACAATCATTTGTACAGAAAAATGCAGTTTCCCGAGATGTTATGGCCATTTTGGTGAGGAAAGCTGAAAATATTTCATTTGAATTTTTTCTGTGAAGCTCAAAAGAGTTTTGTATAAAACCTTTGTTCGTGACCGCAACAAATATTTAGTATTGTTTAAAAGGGATGATATAAGCGACTCCTTGAAGATGTCTCTAGAATGTATTAGAGCCATTACGTGAGCGACGTCACATAATAGTTTTCGTTGTTTACAGACAATATAGTGGTGAACAAAAAATGTGCCTTTCAAGAGACAAGATGTCGCCTGTACGCGCCTCCGCGGTGTTTTGTTCATGTTTCTTGTCTCTCGAAGTAAGCTCCTTTGATCTCAGTTTTATAATATCATGTTTTATTATAATCTTACAGTATATTTACTTCAACTGTTCTACGTGAAGGGATTTTGTGCGCTGTTTACTCTGCATGTTCGTACAATAAAATATTGAAATAAGTTTGTTTGTGGTCGAGGAGCGTACTTTTGCACGAGTTGTGAATACTAAAACATTTTTTTTTTTCTGAAGATAAAGGATCACTAACGTTCTTGTTAGGCAATTTAGTATGGACGACCGTACGTGTTTTATGAGCAGCCAATTATGTCTTGCGCGTTTTCTTCTAGAACTCAAGAAGAAATTACGGATGTTAATATACCTAGATAGAGGTATATGAGGAACAGGGTGTAAAGTTCACTCATCCTCCATAGAAAAGGGAGGATCCTCCGACCGGGGTGTTGTGTCTGGCGGTCAACTGTCCGATGATTGATATCGGGTCGTTGTAATAAACTCGTCGCGCGGTAAACGCTGCTTGCGCGATGCAGGATTTTGCGTGACGTCTGTGACATGAGATGCCACACTAACTTCACGTTTTTCTAACTCTCGGTTGGTAGCCAATAAAACCACAAATATTTCGTTTCCCCAACAAGATCTTGTAAGCCGAGATTGCGGCTCAAGTAGAACTGTCAAGAGTTTAATTAGTAGCTATGGTCGGAAAGTTCCCGAGGAAAAACTATTTAGTTAAGACAATAGAAACTAGCCGCGTTTTATTTTTATGGCAAAGAATTTGCGGAACATTTTTGCTCTGTGCAATTTACTTTGATGTTATCTGCACGGACGGGTGTTCAGTGTTTTTAAAAGGATGGAGGTCATTCTCCCCCGGGTTATAACCTTGTCAGAACCATGCAAAATAACAAGCATAAATACGTAGTAGATGCTTTGTAAATCACGCTGACTGGCAGAATAATTAAAATCGGAGTCAGAATCATCAGTTAGGTACAGTCAGCGATAAAAAACGACTATCACTGCTACTTTTACACATTGTACACAGCATTTCATATAATAGCCAAGAGTTTATTTAAATTTTAATGTTATTTCTGTTCCGATTTTAATTAATATATTTTTTTGAAGGGTAAACTTCTTTAGGCGCGTTGGGCACTTTTGAGATGGGAAAAACAATTGAACTCGCGACACCGTTACCGACACCTCATTTTTATAACGGGATTGTGCTCTTTATTTATACTAAGTTACGGATCAATGTTCTATGCAAGTATTTTTACTTTAAAGGTTTTGGAAGTATTTTTTTTTTTACATTGTTCAGGTTTTCACTTCTGTCGGCGTCCCGAAGTGCCACTGTTTTTTTTATTTATTTCATAATAATTCTAGTCCATAGATTTCACTCACACATTTAAATTATAAACTATTTTAAAATATAATAAATAAAAACCCAAAATAAAATTATGATTAATTTTAAATATTCAACACTCATTAAAAAATAAATCAAAGCTCATTAATTAAGATTAAAAAAACTGAAGTGTCGTTTCAATTTTGTATATAGTGTGGATTTTTACTAACAACTTACTGATCGTGTAATTTGGTCGGAAGTAAAATATATATTATTATTATTTATTGATTTTAGTCGCTGACTGTACACATGGCTACACATCAAGCTATACATTTCCAGCATGTATCAAGCTATTCTGGAAATGTATAGCTTTATGTGTAGCCGTGTGTACCACCTTCATCACAAATTGAAGTCGAATAAGTATGATCGTCTCTAATGAAATCAAAGAGAAAGGACAAAACCCTGAAATTATTGAACGCCAACTGCAGTAGATGAAGAACCAAATCTTAATAAAATTAATGGCAAAGTATTCAGAAGAGCAATCAATAGTTTCAAATCAATTGCTTACTGGATTATACAGAGTAATTATAATGAGAATTCAAGGTGACTTCAACGACTGTTGATCACGAAAAGTTGCATAATATTTAAAAATATTTTGTTTTAATATTATAACATCATGATGTGGTAATATTGTTATCGTGAATACATTTTGTTATTAAAATTAAACAGAAACTGATAAAACTTTTAAATTATACATGAAATAATACGAGCTGATAAAAGTTTATTTTGTTTAGATAATGTTTCCGATTTTCGTTTATTACTTCTAGATTTAATTAAATAGTAGATTATGCCTAGGGAGCAAACAACTATTTTAAAAGTAAGGGACAAAGTAAGTCACTCGAGCTTAAAATTGTGTTGCTCCCGAGGTGGACACTAAGTACTTTTTATAACCCTCTATGACAAAACAAGTACTTAAGTGCAACTTATGAATAAGAATAGTAGGTACCTACGTTTATTTATTTCATTGTCACTACTTGAGGAAGAAACATTAATTTTTTATAAAACATAAAATTTTTATTTGAATAAACTATTACGAACGAAGGCGGAATGCATTTCACGCGTTTTTTATTTTTTCACAAACTTCTTTTTTTTATTTGGTTCTCGCGCGTTTTTCTTTATCATTCAGCCTGTTACTTATTCATATAATGTTCGTAATTGATCTATTCGCGGATTGGAACTTTTACTAACAATATCCACATTCCAAATTCAAGTCATTTTTGGTCCCTAGGGATTAAAGAGCTATTTTGGTCCCAGTTTACGAAGAATAAACAAGCTCAAAATTTATTTTCTCAATATTTTTCTGTTTTATGGAACAATATCAGTGAGGGGACTTTCGACGATGCTCAAGAATGTGCGAGCCTATTTTATTCTATTTCAAGAGAAACATGTGAAGAGCGTTTTCTCTTCCCAGTCTATTTGGGGGTTTTCAAGAGGATCCCTTGGATTTGGTGAATTATTTAGAAATTCGTATGAAGGAAGTAATCAGGAAATCAGCTAATACGTATGGTAATGGAGATGAAATGGAATGAGGCTGTATAAAAAGTGTATTCATTGAGAGAGGTTATTTGTGGTGGGCGCGCCTGAGGACCATTTGCTCAGCATCACATGGAGTGCCTCCGCTCTACGACGTTGACAAATTGCCTTCTTAAACGCCAAGGGAAATTATTTAAAATACTCACTTTGCCGCATACAATATCTGACTCATTTTTGGCTGTCTAAGAAACGCCTCGGGCGTTATATTATACAAACAGCCGGGGATTGGAGTTGTTGCCCCAATAATGAGTTATGGTTAATGTTCACCTGAATGAAGAAATGATTGAGATCAGTAAAGCAACGGATGGTGAAGCCATTAACCACTTTGTTGGATGACGCTGTACCAGCAAGATGTTTGGCGTCGGAAGTGAAATTTAGCTACATAGAAATACATAACAGAAAACCTAACACCAGAACTCACGTTTCGAGGAATTACTCAAATAATCAATATTCAAATTACAGTCATAATTACAAGACCTTTTATTAAATAAAAAATTCTCTTTATTTCGTTAACTTTTGCGCAGTGTAGTGGGCTTCTATAGGATTAGATTTTATCCAATTACGAATTTTCATTTGAAAATTCAGTTCAGCACACTTTTATGTTAAGTTTTGTTGATCTTTCCTGTTTATATAGGCGCACAGTCTCGTATTTTTTTCGAGTTATGTCGGTTTTATTTTCGTATGAAAATTACTGAAAACGTTACACTGAAACGGATTCCTAATAAAGGTGGGACATGTTTAACCCAAAAAATTAAAAATAAAACAGTGGCACTCCGGGAGTGCCGACAAAAGTGAAAACTTGAAAAAAAATCGGCACTGCGGTAATCAACGCGTTGATGTCTTTTACTCCACGCACAGCGGTAATCAACGCGTTGATGTCTTTTTAATGGTCAAAAGCTGGTGTCGTAAAAGTGTCGCGAAAAATGTCCAACGCGTCTAAAGAAGTTTTCACTTCAAAAAATTAAATAAATCCAATTACTTATGCTGCCCAAATTTTGTATGATCTCTTTATCTCATGAAGATTTCTAGCGATATACCCAACACGTATTCTGAAGGTAACCTGTACGTAACTGAGGTGGGCTGCGGAGTCGGTTAACGAAGCCATTTTGCTGTAATGCGAGTCATTTGCGAGCAGCAGGAACTCTGGAGAGAGATAAATCCGTGTGAACACCTCGATAAAGGGGTAGGTATGTTATCGGCGGATTTCGTCTTATCTCATCACACAGGCGCGCTTTATCGCCCCAGGCTGGGTGAAGTGCCGCCTAACGGCGATTGTCGAAATATAAAAGCGAGTAATTTCAAACGACAAGTCGAATTTTCGCATATTTTATTGCAAATCGAAATGGAATCGAAAACGTATAATACCCCTTGCGTGACGTCAGAGACCCAGTTCAATGATGCGACGAGGCTCAGACGCACATCCCGCGATTATTGCACACAATGCCGTAACACGGGCCATACAATTATTATAATGACGTCGAATTTTCTACTCTACCCAACGCAGGCTTTTCTCATCAAATCAACCAAAAAATAAAGCCGATTTCAATATCGCTAAAGCTTATTTCTATTAGGGTTGCTGTTTACTTTCACGTAAAAATGTTTAGATTCCCGAGTGGTGCGATTTGCGTTGAAACATTGACGGTCGACGCTAAAAGGTCAAATTGTAAATGAAAACTGGCGTTTTGAGGTTGACAATTTGAAGTAAATTGTATCTAGGATTCCTTTTAGCTCATTATAATATCTAGAAATAGAAGTTTCGTTATTAAATTCTCCGTTCGCTTCGTGGCTTCTCTAAAGTTTCTAAAAGTAAGACATCACGACAATTTAGATCTGTTCGGTTCGGCTGGGGAGTAACTCGGATTTCGACTGCGGTGTAATTTCGCCTGTCTGTTATACTTGCGGCAGATATTACGGAGAGAAATTGTAATGTAGTTCAATGTTCTATATTTCTCTAGATTCCAATAAATGTAGGGCTTACGTAAGGAAGGTTTCTGGGTACTATTGTTGTCTCTTGGTTAGGTTGCATAATGTGGGACGGTAAAATTCAAATTCAAATTGTTTGTTTGCAAGAAAATACACGGTTTACAAGGGAAGATCTTACAGCCTTAAAGTCATTGTATTCTGCCTGCGGGCAGGCGTGTAAATTATCTAATACCTTTAAACGAGCAATTCTTAGATATATATAAATAATCTGAATCTCGGAAACGGCTCCAACGATTTTCATGAGTATGCAGGGGGTTTCGGGGGCGATAAATCGATCTAGCTAGGTTTCATTTTTAGAAAACGTCGTTCAAAAAAAGAAAACCGAGCAAAGCTCGGTCATTCAGATATTTCATGTCAAAATGTCACAAAAAAAAAAAACAAACCCAAGTCTGTTTAGTTTAATTGGGTCTTTATTGGGGCTTAGACTGAATTGAATAATGCTTGTATCTTCATAATAATATTTTTCCTGTAAGTTAATATGCATTAATTTTGCTTAGTTGTTTCCTATAAGTGAAAGAAACAACTAAGTCCAACAAACAAGTACTTGATTTTGCCCCTTACTTATGTGTCATTGTGTATATCTTTTGTTGGTGATCCTACATAGCAAAGTCAAATAATTAATTTCAATAAGGCACATATAAGGTACTTTTGAACGTCAAAATTTACAAAAAAAAATAAAAGAAGTTATTCTAGTCGCCCCTTCCAAAAGGTAGTTTTCGTATAGAAAAGAATGGGCAAAAAACTCAAACAGTAAATAACAAAATTGAAGATTACTACCTACGCAAGGAATTATGGTCTTTAATATTTTGTGTATTTTATTTTATGTTTTGAAAGTGGCTACGCAATAGGCATAATGTAAACCAAAAAGCTTTTATAAACGCGTATACTTCATAGTTCTTGTGGTCAACAAAATTTCATTAATGTCAGTTACTCCTGTCCTTGTTCCTCAAGGGATTACCTTCCAACTAGATAAGAAAGTCGAAGTCGACAGGGACAGGTGACACGACTTCCTACGAACCGTTCTCCAAAGCCTGGGTTTGACACCGTCTTATCTATTTGATGGTGGCTTTAGACTAGCTTTTATTTACTTATATTACATTTATTTGTATTACGTTTATATTTTTGGAATATTGTTTATTAGAAAAATTGCGGGAAAAGAATTAGCTAGTACTGAGACATGTAGGTACCTGACTTATCTCAGTTACTTTGAATCTCTAAGAATATGTGCTGACATTTCCTCCCTATTCAAAGATATAGTCAATGTATTACTTACTAGCGTGATTCCAAGTATTATTGCTTTTGCGAGACCATTTTCAAGCTTTAGCAGATTTATATATTCCAAATATAGACTAGTGATATATTTGAGTTGTTGACATATTATAAATTAAAGTAGTTTTTTGATGTCTGTCTGTGTGATCGCGTTGTTCTTCTAAACTATGCAACGGATTTAGATACGGTTTTCACTATCATGTAGAGTAGAGATCACCAATTATTTTTATTGGGGGTACATTCGTTTTTAAATAATAATATGACTGTCGCGGTCCGTTTGGTAGACGATTTACTACGAAGTTGCAACCAAGATTAAAAATATGAATTAAGAAATAAAAAGAAAAGAAACATTTTCTATTAAGGAATAAACAAATTTTAGTATAAGAACAAAAACAACAAAGTAAATTGATATTATTCAATTGAAAAATGTAATTTTTTACTTTGAACTAGTCTGGAGTACCTAAAGATGGTGCAAGCTAAAATACGAAAATTTTAAAATAATATTATTAGATTATTTTTTGTTATTTTTATTTATTTATTTAACCATTTATGTACACACAAATAATACACAGACAAGACAAAAGGAACAGAAAAAGTCAAAATAGCCTAAAAATAGGTCGGCCGTCCGGACCCCGACCGCGGTCCGCCATTTGGTGACTCCTGATTTAGAGAATTTACTCGGAAAAGTGTATGAGTATAATACATTAATATTAAAAACTGACATAACATAAGGAAATGTCGCTGTTTTGTGAAGTAATAACTCGATCAAAATTTAAATAAAGAAAGCAGAGAAGAACTTACAGCTCAACACTACCATTTTAGTTAATATCTACAGTGCAATTCAACTCAATGACCTTCAAAAATTAGTGATGCGTCTCACATCCCTAATCTCCCGTTTTGTAACTTATTCGAGTACCGTTAGCAAAGTCAATGAAAACAAAAGTTTTGAAAACAATTATCAGCGCGGAGTATAGTTGAGAAACTAATGGGGCTTTATGTGAAGAGTTCAGGGGGAACGGGGGAACGCGGAGGAACGGGGGAACGGGAGGAAATTAATCACATCGCTTTGTGTGTGAGCACCTCCTAATTTACATCAGGAGGAGTCAGGGGTCAGTATGGTAAACTCTGCTTACTCACTTTCATCTAACCCACGGCAGTGTTTAACTTTTTGTGTAGAAAAAGTTTCTGTGAATTAATTAATTCTCGGACGTCATTAATTACAAAAAGTTTTGCTATTTTGACATGTTTGAAGTTGACGAATAATGTTATTAAAGGCTCTACTGTTATGATCCTTAAAATAACTAAGGTAAAGTTGGCTCAACCAAAAAGTAGATGTTCTCTGAATTTTAGGTCGTGTAGATACCTACTTATACTCCATTTATTATAACATTAGACAAATAACGGTTATCATATTTTCATTATTTCGATATAAACGTATTATAAACTCCGTTATTTCACGATAGATATCTCACGAGTACAAAGCAATGTAATCTATTTATCATTTACATTAAAAATTTAGATCAAAAGTGCAGTCATTTCAATAATATTACATAAGAAATGTCGTTATTTGTCTAATGCATATAATAAATTGAGTATAAGCTAAAATATTCTATCATGTGTACCAAGTTATAAGCTTCGTAGTAGAACCATTTTTTTAGAGGATACTTCTACAATACACTTGGTATAAGGTATCTACCTAATTAATAATACACACAAAAGGGATAAAATTTTAACAAAAAATTAAAAAAAGCTATTTAGTCCGGCAGTCAGATAATAAAAAAATATTACACACTTATTTTTTGCTTTATCATATTAATAAAAAAATACTTAGATGAAACGCGGGAGTGGGGGTCGCAACGTCACAAGTAAGTACAAAATCTACATACTCATGACCTTATGGCACATTTTAACACAATGTATGCCGTAATCTTTTGATAACGTAAAAAAATAAAAAAATACGTGTTTAATATTTTTTAATAAAATAAGTGACGGACAAAAAAAAACAGTGACACTCCGGGATGCCGACTGAAGTGAAAAATTGAACAATTAAAAAAAATACTTCCAAAACTTTTAAAGCAAAAATACTTGCATAGAACATTGATCCGTAACTTAATATAAATAAAGAGCACAATCGCGCTTAGAAAAATGAGGTGTCGGTAACAGTGTCGCGAGTTCAATTTCAAAAATGCCCAACACGCCTAAAGAAGTTTTCTCTTCAAATTTTTTTGTCATCATCCCTACTACGGAGTAACCTAAACTTAAATTAATTCTAGTTTCAACATTAATGAGTTCTTTGAATAAAGTTATTAGTATTATCATACAATATCAAAGCAAAAGCCGAAACGGAAACAACTATACTGCCATCACATAACGTAGCACTACATCGTCTTTGAAAGGTTAATACATACACAGAAAACGATTTAGCAAGCGACTGAACAAGGTAAAGCCTAGCTTGCCTGCTTCGCATGCAAAGTATGAAGACGGACCTTTTTGTAAAACTTTTATAATGTAACTGTGAGAGCTCTCTCATCGTCTGTTTTCATTTCGGAGCACGTTCATATGTTTTAAAGAACCTCGTGGGGCATTTTCTTTCACATTAAACTCGACATTTTTCTGAGTAGCAATATAAGTTATCTGTCAAACAAGGGTTTTATCTGTTGTCTTTTCTTATTTTCGCGCGGTTTGTTTATGGGTTCAGTTACTTGATATGTCTATGGTTCAGACACCATCAGTAATAATGACATTTCATTCAAGTAATGTCATTACTACTGACAGTGTGGTGATTGGATTATTGATGATTTTCATAGTTTTACGTCAATATTGGAATTAATATTTCGTTTATTTATTTTCTTTCACATATAATTACATTTTTAATTATTTCATTCTCTAAAAAGAAATAAAAAAACATTTAAAAATAAAAATAAAATAGAAGTTCACCGGTGTCGGGAGCAGGGTCCAAGCTACCGGTGGTTAGGGTTGCAGAGACAGGAACCTCCTCACAATGCGAGCCGTATCGAGGAGTACTGCCTTTTGAATCAGGCGCTTGATCCAGCTGCCTAACGAAAGCCTCGAGAGATGTTGGTCGAGGCTTTCGGCCATCAGGCCATTAGCCGTTACGACAATCGGCACAATGATAGCCGCACTCACATTCCACATGTCAACAACCTCGTGTGCTGAGTCGAGATATTTTATTTGTTTCTCTTTCTCACCTTTCACGAGGTTCTCGTCATGTGCAATGGTAACATCGACTATCATTACGCGGCGCGCTAATCGATCTATCACTACTATATCAGGCTTATTTGCTATAATAGTCCCGTTAGTAATGATAGACTAATCCCAGTACAACGTGATAAGGTCATTTTCAAGAACTGGGTCGGGCACGTACTTGTAATACGGTACCTCAGAGTCCACAAGTTTATATTTAAAGCAAGTTGCTGGTGAATAATCCTGGCCACTTGGTTATGTCTGTGTAAGTATTCGCCGTTAGCTAGACGCGAACAACCAGAGATAATATGTCTGATGGACTCACCCGGACGATGGCATGCCCGACACACGTCAACCATACTGTCTTTCATAATATGTCTCCGGAAGTTATTCTTCAAGATAACTTCTTCCATAATTGCACAGACGAGACCTTCGGTTTCCTCGAAAAGGTCACCGAAACGTAGCCAGGATACGGATGCTAAGAAATCTACACAAGGGCTCATGAAGAGCCCGATAGAAGCGCCCGTGAAGCGCCTTGCTTTGCCATACCGCCTTGCGGTCATCTGTACTAAGTACTACAGCTTTGCGCCAGTTCTCTTTAGCCATGGAGAGCGGGGTGAGCCCATTATCCACTGCGACCACATCACGGTGCATACCCACATCGGTTTAAAAAAAATATTCCCTGAGGCTGCACACCTCGCGGTTGTGGAGGGTCTTCGCATTTAAAAAACCTCGACCCCCGCACTTCCGCGGGATGTACAGTCTCATCACTGATGAACGTGGGTGATGCATCCGGTTTGCGGTCAGGAGTGTACGGACCCTCCTGTCCAGGGCGTCCAGTTCTCACCTCCTTCTGCGAAGCGGTAATGCTCGCGAAGGAGGAGGCGGAACGCGTGAGGGAGAGGCAAATTTCGCGCCCTCACGCCCCTAACCGCCGCAGGAGGAGACGCTCGGGGCGGGAATCGCGAGCTAATTTCCGGCCACCGCACCGTAGGCGCGGGCTTGCGGACGGTGAGCAATGGGAAGCTCGCCGTCCGATAAGGACCAAGCCCGGGTCGACGGCGCGTTGTGTTCCACGCGCGCCTCGAAGAGATGTCAGCAGAATTGACGGGGTCCGCTAGGGCCAATGCCTGCCGAAGAAAACCGATAGGGAAATCGTGGCCCCCGGCAACAGGGCAACCGAAGGAACACGTGTGGGTTTTAGTCAGTAAGAGTCTGACACGCCCTCCCGCTCCGCCCAGAGCGGGAGAAGTTATTTGATAACTTCCCACCCAAAAAAAAAAAAAAATGGCGTCCAGTTCGGTATATTAATATCATTATTACTGATAGTGTCTGGATCCTATTTTTTCTGCCAACCGCCCAATGTAAAGTAAGTACCCATGATATTATTTGGTCTATAGTATTGCTTAAATTATTACCTACATTAGGAATGACACCTGGGTAAAAAAAAAGAAATTCTATTTAATCCGTCAGTTAGATAATAAAAAAATATTAGACAAGTATTTTTTACTTTTTCATATTAATAAATAATGACTTAGATAAAACGCATTAAAGTTGGGGTGAGGGCGCTACGTCACAAGTACGACGTCGTGACGTCATGGCACATTTTAACGAAATATATCGCCGTAATCTTTTTATAACGTAAAAGAAATAAAAAATGTGTGTTCAATATTTTTTTATAATCTACAAGACGGACAAAAAATATTTTTAGTTGTCATTTCTATTGACTAATTAAATTAATAATAATTTAATTAATTTTTCTTTTACTGCAAAAAAAAAAGAAAAGTACAAGCAGCCTGCTCTTAGGGACACGATAACTTTCTCAGCGCACCTGAGACAATTTCAAGAAGTTTTTGCCCACCAAGCTGCCATTAAAAAGTACTCTCAATGTTGCTTTACATTAATTGCATTAAAATTGTATACCTACAGCACCAAACAGTGAACACATAAATTGAAGCCTACGCGAAAATTAATTACAGTACATTTGTGTATCGGTTCCCCAGTGCCACGCAGAGTGGCGTCATTAGCGGCGCGGGCGATGAAAGGGGAATTTGTTTCAACAAAGATTTGTTACTGCACCTGGCAATCAATTTGCATAATAGAGACTCCGATATCGCTGATAACGAAGAGGATTTAATTTGTTCAATATCGACGAGCGGCTAGTGTAATAGGAGAGGATTAAAGCGTTCATGCGTTGTATTATGGGGTGTATCCCATCTGGCCCGGTGACTTGGCCCGGCACCGGGCCACATGGGACAAAAAAGTTTTAACTGGCCCGGTGATATGTTTACCGGGCCAGATGACACAAATCAAGTGCCATCGTCCCCGGAAAGGGGAGAAAAGAGGATACGCCTCGTAATTTGTGAAATACTAACTATATGCATCTATGAAAGGGATTATATAATATGATTATAGGATATGAATGGTAGGTTAGGTTAGGTTAGAACTGTGACCACACACCGCACGAGCCGAGCGAGCGAAGCGAGCGGTGCCGCGGTAGCGGCCGGCGAGTGCCAGAAACCATTTAGGCAAGTTTATCCCACTGCTACCGGCCGCACCTAGTTTTAGCCGGCTAAAACTAGGTGTAGCCGCACTTCGGGTTTTAGCCGTAACATATCGACCACACAAGAATTACGTTTGCCTGACAACTTTTCAGCAAATGTTTCAGCAGTTTGATTTATAAGTTCAATCCCTTTCATAGATGCATATAGTTAGTATTTCACAAATTACGAGGCGTATCCTCTTTTCTCCCCTTTCCGGGGACGATGACACTTGATTTGTGTCATCTGGCCCGGTAAACATATCACCGGGCCAGTTAAAACTTTTTTGTCCCATGTGGCCCGGTGCCGGGCCAAGTCACCGGGCCAGATGGGATACACTCACGGTATATTGGTTCGCTTACTTAGTCTTATTTTATATTTTTTATTCCTATGACCACACTGACATTTTTATTTATTTTTTTGTAATTCCAATGATCTGCATATTTCATTTTTTTTATTTTTATTTGGAATTGTAAACCTTTGCATGCCCATGTGACGGTAAAATATGGAGAACTTTATTATAAAAAACACCTATGTACTATACCCATTTTTGCAAAGAAATAAATGATTTGATTTGATTTGAACGGGCGAGTGACCATGCAACTTTAAAATATTAGTAGTTAAAGCTTGTTTTCGAATAATTAATTGATTACAAAATACAGGGTGGCACGCATATCGACGCGAAAACTGTTATCATGGATTCAGTACATGATTCTCTAACAAAAATTTGCACTTTATAGGTTAATATTTCGAAAAAAAATTGTGTTTTTTTACCATTTTGTCGGCGTGATTAATATGTATACTTATGCTAAATAACAGAGCCGCGGATAGACAGACATGGCGAAACTATAAGGGTTCCTTGTTGACTACGGAACCCTAAAAAGGATATTGTACGTCTATTGACGTATGGGGGAACAGTGAACAGACGAGTACGTGATGTGTCGCGTGAACTCGTACTAATGGTCCATTACCTCAGCACAAAGTTCAAAGAAATCGCCGACGATGCGTTTTATCCATCTCGTATTAAATGGATTGCGTGCGTCGTTTCTGTGAGTGAAAATGACATACGTTTCTGCCTGGTGTGTAGGTTTGACACAGTACATGGATCTTACCTGAAAAAGAGAATTTGGTTACTTTCGTTTTTTTTTAAATAAAGGAATTGCTTTGGATTCTTTTAATATTGTGAAAAGTGCATTGCTACTTAGATAAGGAATATCATTATTTTATTTATTTTTATTTTACAGAAAGCTTACAGACTTTATTACACAATAAAAAATCATTCATAGGTAGGAAATTTTACTAATTACAAGCTTCCACATGTATACATCCAGTAATAAATACTTTGCGTTGAATAAATGTTCGTTAACAGCTAATTCCAAACCAAGAAAATGAAACAAAACATTTTTAGTTTGATAATAAAAGAGAAACGTAAAAAAATGTCAAGACGTGCAACATCAAAACAGCAAAATCATTTATGAGCACGTAATATATAATCAGCGTACGTAGAAGTTACTTGGCTGTGGAGGTCAGATAGGCAGTTGCTCCATGTAAAATACCGGTATTCAGCTGCATCTGGTTAGACTGGAAGCTGACCCCAACATAGTTGGGAAAAGGTTAGGCGGATGATGATAAGAAAGTTATCTACTTTTATTAAGTAATAAATAAAAATTATTTTATCGCCAATTATTAAGAGACCAGTACCCTAATTACGGAATATACGATCTATCACAATCTGTTTCGATTTAAAACAGATTGATAATTCATTGCTTCATAAGTTGGAAAAAAATCTGCTCAACAACGTAAATAACGCAATGAATGTTGTTGAACTGTCAAAATGAAGCAAATTAGTCATAATCGTTTACGAAAATAAGTTACGTAATTAGAATACAGAAACCTGTCGAAAAGTTGGTATTAAAAATGCACTGTGGCGAATCTTGAGGGGGATATGTCCAGCAGTGGACGTATTTCGGCTGAAACACTTGTAAAATTGGTGAAAATTTCGCATCGAATTTTACTGCAGTAAATTTTATATGTTGATTTTATTGAAAATCGGATTCATTTCACGATTGAAGCTGGTCACGCGTATGTAAAACGTAGCCGAACCAATTGTCACCAAAAGCCAATCAGCCAGTGATTGCTATTCCTGAATAATGAACCAATATGGTTACCGCATTATGTACGCCGACGCGGTTTGAAATATTTCATTCATCAGTTTTTCAAGTCGGCATTTCATAATTTTATTTATTTATTATTTATTTATTTAACAATTTATGTACACACATATAAACAGACAAGAAGAAAGGAACAGAAAAATACGTACAAAGGTGATGCTTATTTCTAAAGAAATCTCTTCCAGATTTAAAAATAAATGTTGATTATTAAAGCTTAAATAATTTATGAACGTTACAATAATTCCTCTAAACTAATATGCTAAAGAGAAAAGATTAGATTTTTTGTATGTTTGTTTGTTACGCTTTTACGCAAAAATGGCTAAACAGATTTGGATGAAATTTGGCACATGGGTAAACCATTTATTATTTTTTTTTTTGGGTGGAAAATTATCAAATAACTTCTCCCGCTCTGGGTGGAGTGGGAGAGCGTGTCAGACTCTTACTGACTAAAACCCACCCGTGTTCCTTCGGTTGCCCTGTTGCCGGGGGCCGTGATGTCCCTATCGGTTTTCTTCGAACCCCCGGCAGGCATTGGCCCTAGCGGACCCCGTCAATTCTGCTGACATCTCTTTGAGGCGCGCGTGGAACACAACGCGCCGTCGACCCGGGCTTGGTCCTTACCGGACGGCGAGCTACCCATTGCTCACCGTCCGCAAGCCCGCGCCTACGGTGGCCGGAAATCGGCTCGCGATTCCCGCCCCGGGCGTCTCCTCCTGCGGCGGTTAGGGGCGTGAGGGCGCGAAATTTGCCTCTCCCTCACGCGTTCCGCCTCCTCCTTCGCGAGCATTACCGCTTCGCAGAAGGAGGTGACGGCCTGCCATTTCCTCTCGCTCCATACCATGGCCTGAACCAGGGCCGGACGCGAGAGATCACCGCCGCCGATCGCCTCTACGAGGACACGGCGTTGCTCCGCCCAAGCCGGGCAGACCTCCACCGTATGCTCCACCGTGTCCTCAGGCCGATCCACACAATGGTGACACCCGGGTGTTTCCTCCCGCCTTATCCTAAACAGGAACCTCCCGAAGCAGCCGTGTCCGGTGAGGACCTGCGTCAGGCGGAAGGTGAGGACGCCGTGGCGTCTCTCAAGCCACTCCTCAAAGAGGGGTCTTATCGCCGCAATTGTGGCGTGCCCAGCACGGGGTTGCGACAATCGCACTCTCCATGACGCCATGAGATCCCGCCGGAGCTCTGTCCGCTGTGCCGCGATTTCTTGCGGCATCGGAGTTAAGCCCCGGCGTTTCGCCTCCTCGCGCCACTCCCAGATGTGCGCGAGGACCTTTGCCTCCAGATCCCATGGCGGTAATCCGGCAAGGAGGTAATCCGGCATGGGTAAACCATGACCTGGGTTAGGACATACAATACTTTTTATCCCAATATTCTTACGGAATCGAGACTTATGCGGGTGAAACCACGGGGCCCAACTAGTTTAAAAATAAATGTTGATTATTAAAAGCTTAAATAAATTATGAACGTTATAATAATTCATGTTAATTTTGGCCTATCTCAATAAAACTGTTTTTATTTAAAAAACTTGTTATAATACCTACATACGCTGACACTACGCTGTTTATTGCAATAATCTCATAACTAGTAAAATTAAAAGCTTTCAGCCATAATAAGGTATTTATCGTAACAAGAATCGTTAAGATTGTTTTGGTATTAGATTTCTCAACCTTGAGCCTTAGGTAGTTGATTGTCGGAATGGGAACAATACACAACAACAAAGCGGATGTAGAAAAGCCAAAATTTTCAACAACAAAAAAAACGCCATAAAGTGAAAAGTAACTTTAATTTCGGAAGTCGGTGTCTTTGGTTTTGGATTTTCGTTTCTGCCTCCGATTTTTCACTTTGTAGTGTTTTTTTCGAAGTCAGTTGTTTTTTGTATAAATAAAAAGTTATAATTTTTCACAATTTTTTTTCATACAAATTCGTATTCCACTACTTGCTATGTAAACAAAAGTGAAAGGAACTTATAGTAAAATCATCAACATACCTACATAGGTATAAATAAGTACGTATTACTGAAGCTAACTCAAAAACCACTCATCAGAACTTCACCAAATTTATACGGGACCACCTCAAGAGATCCCATTCCAAACAAAAAAATAATTTTTAAAATCGGTTCACAATTGACGAAAATATCGATGAACAAGCTTAAAAAATTAAAAAAGTACATACCTACAGACGAACATAGAACCTTTTTGAAGTCGGTTAAAATAATTCGTTAAGCCCACGAACATCGAACTACCCTCCCAGTAGGAGTAAATCTGGTGCTCAGGGAGCTTTATTTTGTTTAACAAGCTCTCGGTTTTAATAACTTTACATTACGGATGTATTTTATTTTCTCCAGGGATATTCAATTTTTATTCCACTGAAAGGTTTGGCTATCCTGTTAAATAATACAACGGTAATTTTAGTTCGTTCATTTATATAAAGTAAATGGTCGGGAAACGCGTAAACGAGCGTCCTAATCGAAATTTTGAAGTTAATATACCCTGGAGACAGTTTCGAGGATTCCCATGCCTGTCACGTTGGTTATAGCTATGTAACAACGTTGTGATTACGCGAGCCGAGTGCCGACGTCAAGGGAACCACGTCCATTTCTCCATTTGTACGGCATAGGTTGATCAATGTAGTCAGTAATGCAGCAATGGGGATAATTCGTCACTGTTGGATAGTCTGCGTGCAGGGGCAGGGTAGCGTTTGTAGCGTTGTGTAATTATTCAATGAGCAATCCATTACATTGCTGTCCGTTTAGGAAATTAGTTTGCGTGACGGTTTAGCAAGTTATTATATAATTGGATCTTTTTTTTCCTTGGAAAATATAATTAAGGGTTCAACTGTCACTAACGAGACACAATAGAATTTTGTTGTCATCGCCTTCTAAAGGCAAATCGGCAGTTGAGCGGCTATAAAGAGTGTACGGAATAAAGAGATGATCTATTCTATAAAAAGATATCTACTGGCGAAATGTGGCGTACTATTAGGTACACCTCTACCTAACCCTTCTAAGAGAACAGGCGTGATGTTATACATATTGAAAGTGAACCCTCCGGGAGGGTTCTCGGCATTACGTTTGCGCTAAAGTTAACCATCGCGGACGGTCAACGGCATTAGGTTTAAACCGTGTTATAAAACACTGTAAAACGAAGTAAAATAGTGTTTTCAGGGGGTCTTGTCGCTATAAGTAGTTTCCAACCTTTTTTTTTGTTAATATTTGTACCCGAGAACAAGAAAAGAAAAAAAAATGCTTGGATTTTGCAAACCAACGCAAATACTAATAAATCTTGTTAAAAATATAGGTAAATCGGATTTTATTTTAACGGTTAATAATGCTGTATTCGCTAAGAAAAACCCACATTTAAAATTAGGTCTCCGCGAGGGCTCCCGGCATCCCATATGCGACTAGATGAATCCTCTAGGAGGGTTTCTGGCACTGAACGTGTTAGTAGATTTTTGTTATTTTATGTTTCGCTAAAACAGATGCAATACTCGTACCTACGCTAACAAATCTAACTCATGCTCGTAAGAATAATGAAGACAGAAATAGACGCCCCTAGAACAAAACTAAACGTGTTCTAGTACAAATTACACACATTAATAATAATTTAAACGAGCTGTACGTTGCGAGGTAGAAAATTAAACGCTCCACACTTTCCTCTTCAAATAGTCTAAGAGTCAGTAAATTATAAATGATATTTACTTCCCAAATATAGTTCCGAGATTAGTTTAAAAACAGGGCAATGCTCGCATTAATGGTCTCGTAGTACGACGTAAACTTTGGAATCGTAGGAACACTGAGTGGGGTGTAATTTTATTTCATTTTGTCATAGAATAAGAAAACCGTAGGTATAGAAGCGATACTGTATCCTATACTATTAAACGAGCAATATTTGTATAAATATATTAGTTTGTATATAGATTTGTTCTTACGATTTCGATGAAAGTTGCAATATAGGGGTGTACGGGGGCGAAAAATCGATCTAGCTAGGTCTCATATCTGGGAAAATTTGTTTTCTCCGTATTTTCAACCGAGCAGAGCTCGGTCGCCCAAAGTTTAGAACAAGATAATGAATAATAACATGACAATAATGACATTATAATTATGATTATGGCAGCGTGGAATTAGTAAGTACCTACTATCATGGCGGCATGGAATAAGTAGGTACTATATATGGATTAGTATACTATTAAACGAGCATTCTTTATTTTCACTAGAGCAGAGCTCGGTCGCCCAGGTACTTTTGTTTTATACGTGCGTTCCTCTGCTGGGACAAAGGCCTCCTCACTGTGAGAGAGAGTGGGCCGTAATCTACCACGCGTGGTTAGTGCGGGTTGGTAGATGTCACTTGTCTTCGAATTTTCGGTTCTAGGACATGCCAGTTTCCTCACGATATTTTCATTCACCGTTTTGAGAGTAGTGGTGATGAAATAATCTATGCAAAGTAGGCGCGGCGCCCACTATCGGTGGGCATCGGTGCGGCTCGGTGCGGCTCGGTACCGCTCGGGCGCTTTACGGCGGCTTCGGGCGCCTGAGGGCTGCTTCGGACGGCTTCGGGCATTTGAGAGCTGCCTCGGCAGTCGTAAGCATACCTAAAGACGCCGAGGCTGATTTCGGGTATCTTCGGCAAAACTAAGAATACCTAGTTCGGGTAGCAGACACGTCGCAGAGTAGTCGTAACGTTACGTGAAAACAGTTGTGCGTGTGTATTTATAATGGTGGATTGGGACTTAGTTTTCATTGTTCATCTTGCTGAAGAAGAAGAGAAACTTGGAGCCTTAAGGCAAAAAGGAAGATTCTATAGAATAATCAACTTTTCTTTTGTCATCGTCAAATAAAACGAACCTATACGTGTAATTAATGAGGCTGTTGCCTTTTATTTTCCTCTGGTTGTTGCCAAGCTAATGGAGGCGCGCGCGGTGAACGTTATGACTGTTCTGCGACTTGTCTGGCCACGAAAATGCCACCCGAGCTACCCGAAACCAGCCTTGGCGTCCTTAGGTATGCTTACGACTGCCGAGGCAGCTCTGAGGCGCCCGAAGCCGCCGTAAAGCGCCCGAGCTGTACCGAGCCGCACCAATGCCCACCGATAGAGGGCGCCGCGGCTAAAGCGCCTGTCAGGGTTCGAACTTACGACCTACAACTCATAAGTCGCGGCCGTTACGTGCGCCTTTGCTGCCAAATATACTACTGCTAGAAAGCACTGACTGCGGGTTGTTAATTTTGTGGATTTTGGTGTTGGTAGTCAATGTTTTAGACGATGATGATGGTTCACAAACATCACCCCTGTATTTCCCGATGGGGAAGGCAGAGTTGTGCAGTACCATCCACATTTAACCAGTTATGTTTAAGTCTCATATGTACCTAATCATAAATCAATCATTTAATCTGCCTATATAGCCAACTATGTTGGGGTAGACTTTCAGTCTAACCGGATGCAGCTGAATACCAAGTATTTTACGTGGAGCGACTGCCTATTTGATCTCCACAACCCTGTAACTAGGTAATACGATACCCCTTGGTAAGACTGGTTGACAGACTTTCGGGCTTCTGACGACCCGTAACGACTGTCAAAGATCCACGAATGACAGCCATGCAGCAGTGCTTTCCGAGGCACGAAGGAGTCTCGGTATGTAGAGATGGTCACCCATCCACGGACCAACCCTGGCAAGCGTAGCTTAACCTGATGGATCGACCTGTGCGGCTGTTAGTACTTAGCCATGAGCTCCTCAAAAATCACCTTTCTAATCATAAACCATTAATCTTTATTTATCTCAACATTACATTACAGGAACTGGTTAGTAAAATGCACAATCTTAATAGAGTAAGGTGTCTGAGGCAGGAAGGTCCTGAGTTATAGATCACCTGTATGTAAGAGGGGGTAAGTCAATTACAGACAGACAGCTATTGAGAAATTCTTGATGTTAACCCTAATAAAACTAGTTAATTGATTCAGGCGTGACCTTGCGGAAATCCATTATAAAATAGAATAGACGTGGATATATTTAGTAACCTGTTCCGCTTAGCTATTTCTAAAGAGCTATAAAAAAAACCCTGAAAGAAATTGACACGTATTTCACCTCTCATCGAGCATCCTCAGGATGACGATTGACTTGTCGCGAACCCGAACACGGCGTGTTGCCACACCGAGCGCTGAACGCAGAGAGAGCGCTGAGTTGGATATTCAGTTTTAATAAAACTAAATATTCGACTACTAGACTAAAGAGGCAGTGCCACTTCTACACATCCTTGTCCTTTGGTTTCGTCGTAGAAGCAAGCAAGATGACCATTCCCAGTCGGGTTGGATCGCGCCCAACTGCCACCAATTAGCAACGGATCGACAGTCACAGTAATGGTTGTCATTCGCTACAGAAGACCCTTTTTATCGAGTTTGGTGGATCTTATCTTGTGTAACAATGAATTAGGAGGTCTAATGGGCGTTAGTTTGTTTGTTGTGTAATCAGGGTGTCGTTATCGGCTATGGGACTGATGAAACCTGTTAAACAATTCAAACTCAAAAATCAAAATATTTTATTTCACATAAACCTACAAGGGCACTTAAGAAACCTCAGAAGCTAGGTGCACGGTTCCAATTGGTCGTTTAGGAGAAGAGCCGGCAAAAAATTCCATGGAGTTCTGATTTGTATAGTCAGCCTCAAAAATATGGATCATCGACCAGAATTCATTTGTTTGTCTACAATCATTTGTTTGTTTCATAATCTCCAAGTTAAGTACCCATGAATGTGTAATATGTTTTGTGGCTACACATTGAAACAAAATTATTGAACGAAGACATATTATTAAGGTTTAAGGTAAGGAAGGAAATATGTTATTATTAAAATGCACTTTAAACGGGTTCTGTCTGTTTTTCCTAACTATAAAAATATTAAGTTGCCTTGGATAAAAAAAATATTATGGAATCATTCTACATTTGTCAATCTTTTTTCTCTTCAGCTGAGTCCTTACCACGAAACACAAATGTGTTTCGTGGTAAGGACTAGAGGTGAGGTTTGAATGTTTAGGTGACATTTAACATCCTTTTCGTACAAAACATTAGTGAAACCGAAACCAACTTCATCTATCATGATAAACACAATACTTAACCCCATATAAGTTCGATGCATTCTGGTTTATTTATGGAAGACCCGGAAGCCGTGCTAACATAGTTCGCCATTATAATGACATTGGGAACAAATAGCTTCGCTGATGTATATATACCCAATGAATATTGTGGTTCATGGCTTCCCTGACGACAATATTTTGTAACCAAATTACATTTCCCTCTCGTCTTTCCTTTGTAGAGGACTGAGGAAGTCTTTGGGAGCTGATTTGATTAAAGTAGATTGTTGGTTATTTAGTTATTTAGATTTGAATAAGGAATGCAAGTTTGTACTTTAAAATATAGGTAAAACACAAAATAACAGCTCTTTTTATGGTTGTTACAGTCGGCACAAAAAAACTACCAAAACAACAATTTTCAGATTTAAAAAAAATATTTTACGAATAAAAGGTTGTAATTTTTTCTTTTGCAAGTAAAATAGTCATCGCTCTTAAAAAACATTACCACATTATGATGCTGTCTGTACAATGCGTGACAGGCAAACATACATTTATAATAATAACAACTTGTTCCATCAAGCCCTATATATCCCAAACCGACTTCCATTGTCTTTGTATTTCAGGGGTGTCACTCACTCGTGTCATAAGTAATCAGTGTCACTGCTACCATTAGTCTTGTCGTTCTGTTTCGCGACAACCCTTACTTGGCACTAGATTCGGCAAGAGCACTAATTTGTTACGTCTCTCCTTCCTTGCCCTAATTGCTTTCTCGTCTTCAATAGAATAAATTAAAATACAAATTAGAACAGTAGCTACATAAGCTTTGTTGAAATGAGGCTGTAATATATCGTCTACATCGGGGGAGTCGGAAGTATCGTCGTAATCTCCTTAACAAGTAACTTGTTCTGACTGCAATGCATCCCAAAGTCAGAATATACGGGTCATTCATGTAGTCTTGCCTCGCTTTTTAGGTTCAACCGAAAGGCAAAACAAAAACAGCGTCGATTTTTTTTTGTACGGTAATATTAATATATTTTCATGTGTTAATTAACATTTTTGGAATCGAGACCTACATGAAGGTACTGCAGTATGATGCATACTTTTAAATAATTAACGTTTCCGAGTGCACCATAATCAGCCGATAATGTTCCCACTGCTGGGACACAGGCCTCCTCTCGCTGAGCAGTGGGCTCCACCACGCGGGCCCAGTGCGGGTTGGTAGATATAACATGTCTTCGAATTTTTGGTTCCAGGACATGCCGGTTTCCTCACAATGTTTTCCTTCACCATTTTGAGTGCACATCTCATTTTGATTCCATTTTTCCTATTAACAAATCAGTAAGACAAACAAATTCTATTAATTAAAGCAGTAATTTCTCTCTCAGTGTAAGATCGGCTGACTTAATACCGTTTTAGTGAACGTTGTGGTCTGGCACATGCATCTGCGCCACACTTTATCGTCTTACGAACAACTTAACGCTATCTATTGCAATTCTCAGACCATTGCACACGTCTTGGATTTATTGTTTAGTGTTAGTTCAGGATGTGTTCCTCTTTTGTTTTAGTGTAGTTCCCGGTGGAGAAGAATTTGATGAAGAGGTAGAGAAGGAGCTTATATCCTACTATTTCACGTGACTGTTGTTGGAGGCGAAAAAGAATGGAAACGGTATTCGGACAAAGTAAAAAGATGCAGCAGGCAGTAGATTATACTTTGATAACCCCCCCGCCTCTTGACATTACCTGATAATTTTGAGGCTCGCATATCGTGTCATCTAGTTAAATTGTGAATTCTGATATTTTGTTTTAAAATATTTTAAAATGCTGGAGACAGAAAATTTGTTTTGCATTAACTGCTGAGGTTTTCACATCCCAACAGATCAATAATTTATTTATCTAGTGTTCACCAATCCGACTGTCAATATATAATTAAAATTTATAATATATATTAATATATAATTTTCTCGCGTCTATTCCTTGCAGGGTACCATAAATGGCCCATTCTATATACTGCACGTTTCCACGCTGTTATAACGAAAACATTATGATGTAGACTCAGGATGTTGTTTTTTGTTTGCGGAAGCGAGTGTTTTTTTTTCGTTTTTAATTTACTTCATGGTAATTCGATTCTACTCACGTAAAGGGTCGGCCTTTGTTACTACGTTGTTTTAGAGCCTCCTCGAATGTATCTACCCACACATAGGTAGATTGAATGTAGCCATTTTGCTTTATAGCTTCAGGCCAGTTGTCAGGCCCAACTTTGTCACTAGATACAATTAATCTGCAGATATATTCTGTAAAAAAAAACGAGCGAGCCTTACAGTAGTCGCATATGATGACATCTCACCATCGTAACATAAAAGGGGCGGGGCCTTGTCAAGGTCGTTTCTGACGGCCAACTCTAGCACCGCGCGCGCTTCCCCGGCTTCCTGTGACACACTTCCGTCCCTTTTCACGAAATCACTCCCACAGATTTGATTATTTAGATTTAGATTTTTCGGAAAAGCGAGAGGAACGATGTTACACATCCATAACTAACTGTAACTTTAGCGAAGTGAGCTAAGGATTAACTATTCACAGCTTATTTAAAGCTAACTTCATCTAAGTGCTTACGGTGTGAATTTTAGGCGATTAACACACTGGCCCGCTATGCGCTGCGGGGTGCGTGGCGACGAAGGGACGCGCGTGGTTGCGGGAGTGCAGATTTGCACCATCATGCAGATTTCTTTGCACAAACGCGCAGAGCTGCAGTATAGTATACGGTAGCCCAAAGGCCTCATTTCACAGCAGCTTGCGGTGGTGATAGTGCAGCGTAAAATCACGCACCATACTGCAGAACTCGGTGTGCCATATCTTGCGTCTTGGCCCGCACCCACGCGAGAGGGCGCGTGTTTCTCTGCATGTAAGCGCGTGACCTGCAACACTGCACGCGAATACGTTTTTTGTGTGTGGCACAACGCAAAGAGAGATACATTCAAGCAACGTAAGAACACGCACTCCCGCGTTACGTCGCGTAATGCGGTGCAGTGTGCGAATCGCCTTACGGAATAGATCGGCTGGACTCTAAATCCTAGAGTATGCCAGAAGACATAAAATCAGATTTTGATCTTTAGAAAGTGGTTTCTTTTAAAACAACTTCAGTGTAATGACACATCTGATATCAGCACATATTACTTCAATTGTTGTACCTTG
The DNA here is from genome assembly GCA_949152395.1 of Agrochola litura. NCBI lineage: Eukaryota > Metazoa > Arthropoda > Insecta > Lepidoptera > Noctuidae > Agrochola > Agrochola litura. The sequence continues at coordinate 7,133,395 of OX424496.1, forward strand.
GTGTGTTGTAAAGCTGCTTCTGATACCTACCCTCATTTTTAGATGATGTTTTTTTTCTTGTATGTCATCTTGCAGGTCAACTTAGGAGGTTGTCGGCTGCTTAACCGGACTTTCCTGTGATTGCCTCAATAAATTAAGGCTTCCAGTGGGGAGCATAAAACTTAGAAATCAAGCGACTACACGCTAAGGGCACCCCCTGTGGGGTACGGACCTCGGCTTAGGGCGTCGCTGGGGAGGACAGCAAGGGACAGGCTGGATCGGACGATTTTTTTTTTAGGTGATTACTTTGTCTTTGCTATAAGTACGTTACTTCAGGGTATAAATAGTACCATCCACGAAGACGTGCCCCACTCCGGTCCGCTCCGTACTAAAGTACAGCTTACAGTACAGTAATCGCGGAGTGGGGCGCGTCTTCGCGGATGGCACTATCTGTAAAAATAACCAGAATTACGAACTCCTTTCATAAAACTGAGAAGGTACCTACGTTAATTGTTAAATTAAAATGCTGACGGGTTAAATATTTACAACCCCTTAATTACATCATGGTTCTGCCAAAATTCTAGGTAGGACTGTTTCCAGTAAGTAGGATAGTACAAACATTTTTACAGCGATGACTAATTGGGAAGGTTCGCATGTCGCTCTGCCTTCATTACATAAAGGGGTGAGGCTTAGGCCTTGAGAGCTAACAGCTTACACCTAGCGATCTGTGACGTCACTGCATCTATTGTCCTACCTTTTTATTACCTAGAGAATTTAATTTTAACCTCTGGCTGAAAGTAGGCACGGCGCGGGTACGTGACGTTGAGCGTTCGAGGTTTTACCGCAGAATTGTTCCGTCAAATAATGTATGTTCATACTTTATCTAAAACCGCGTTTCGGAATCCAGTTTGGGTAACAACTTTATTTCATTTGATTGTCGGAACAGCGACGTTGGAGTACAGTACAAAGGGTATTTGAATTACGTTTTGAAAAGACGAACATTAATTTGAATTTTTCCCTTTTTCGGCAGCAGCTTACTATTAATTAATTTCATAGATGTCGTCGTATCGCAGTCGTGTCGTTGTTTCTAAATGGTGGTGGGCGAATTCATCTAATAGTGTCATGTTACCATGCCATTACTCACTGCAAACATTTTCACTGAAACGCTGAAAATATGAAGCGAGTAATTTATTTTCATGTTATAAAAGCGACAAGAGATAGCGAAATTGCTATGTAAAGTAATTTTAATAACAAAATACATACACCAAGTTGGCTATTCTGTCATGTATCGAATTATAGCGAAAACAAAATTCGTCCCTTTTACTGGCTAAACCCAAAAAAAATAGTGGCACTCCGGGAGTGCCGACAGAAGTGAAAACTTGAACAATTTTACTGTGTAGGAAATACTTTTCTTTTTTTTTTTCTTTTTTGAAATTTTAAATATGTGACATTTAATTTTTATTAAATTAATTTTTTTATTTAATTTAACTTTTATTAATTAATTTTTATTTAATTCCAATACGAAGTAAGTTGACTGTAGAAGAATTGTGTACAGTATAAATTATTATTGAAGTACTTACTTCATAATTAAATTGTAATTATAGTTAATCAATTTTCATGTTGACATAGTTTATCATTATTTATTATGTTACTTAATATCTCTAGTGTATTATTTTTTTTTGTACTTTTGCATGCCTTTTAATTAAATATGGCTGTTGCTAATTATATTTTTTATGTCACCGAGTTTTGTACTTACCCATATTTGCAAAATAAATATCTTATCTCTTATCTTATCTTATCTTAAAAAAAAAGGGAAATATTAATCATGTCGTTGTCATGTCTCAATGTTTGGAATGTCATAAATCCCAAAGAAAATGTATCGCGCGTTGATGTATTTTTAATGGTCAAAAGCTGGTGTCGGTAACAGTATCGCGAGTTCAATTATTTTTTCCCATCTCAAAAATGCCCAACGCGCCTTAAGAAGTCTTCACTTCAAAAATATTTGAGCAAATTCATGTTAAATATTTTAAGTTGGTACTTTTATTATTTCTTTTCTTTTATTTTATGACACATATACGAGGAGTATCTATCCATAAATAACAAAGTATCTCTATCTATTATGAAAGTCAAGAAAGCTGATACCATATAAAGTACTATCTCATCTCGATGTTCACCAGAACATTTCTACGAAGCCTACATATAAAAACTAATCTAACTTGTGGCTTGAAACGCGTGTTGTTTCTCCAAACTAAAAAAGTTTCTAACACGAGTGTAGTTAGAGCTCAAGTCTCGTATCTTCGGGTGCCTTCGGGCGCTGTCGGCCACTTTCGGTGTTCCATAAAACATGAGTGCACACGGACAGTAGGATCCACTAGTGCTGTGCAGCACATAATCAGATTATCTGCTCCGAATATGTACGGAACAGAACTTCAATGGTATCTGTTTACACGTCCCATGGATTTGTGGTGCTCCCAGTATACCCAGTCAGACGTGTTAGTTCCGACTTATGGAGGACGCCTGCGATCAGAATGCAAACGAGAATCGATGAATAATTCAATAATACTGCGAGCTTTTTGCGAGTCATCGATATTCATTTGATGGTGAACGTACTCCTCAAAAGTTATGTGAGCAATCAGAGAAGATTACTAGTGGATTTGTGAGTTAATAGGATGAGAGTGTGACGGTCTACTAATATGATACCAGAATATGTCTATTCCATTAGATATACAGTCAAAATCGTAGTCAATAAAACAACTATTAAAAGCCCCTGTGGATATTTCAAAAGAAATTTTTCAAAGGCAAGATCCTGAAGCACTGCCAGCGACTCAAAAATATATCCATTGAAATTTTAAATGTGTCTGCTATAAAATTTCCCTATTCTAGTTAAGGGATGACAGATTTGCGTTCGTCGTCAATTTGCTCTCGTCTCGCATGTGGGACGTAGCTATGTACAGACGGCAGCACAATTTAAGCCGTAACCGAGTATGTTTTGTACTAATGTTGTTACAAAACTTTTTGCGCTAGTCCCTCATTTGGCCTGTGGTAGGTGTGGTTTTGTGCTAAATACGCTAGTTAGTTATGACGCCTACGTCATCCCTCCGTCCTTTTAGCTAGTTGTGTAAAGGGAATAAAATATTACTTTCATTAAATTAGTACAAGTATATTTTGCTTCGTTATTGAGGTTGACAGAGGTAATACCACAATATGGTAGGTACTAGAAATCTAGGCGGCTTAGGTTCTGCACAGCACATGCTCGAGGAGTGCCCTGTGTGGGCTTGTGAAAGATAGGTCCTGGTCGCAAGGATCGGGCGAGATTTGTCTCTGCCAGCAGTCTGTCCAGGATCTTATGCTGGTGTAGTCGGAGAACTGGAGGGAAATGGCCTCCTTCTGTGAGACCGTGCAATGATGGTTCAGAAGGAAGCTGCCGAACGGTATTGTGAGAGGGCTTATCCCGCTTGTAGAAGAAGGCGTCGGGGAGGCAACCGCCCCGATGCCTACGCGCCGACACTTGCATCCTTCGAGGCAGGCGGAAATTAGGGATCACGGGCGCTCAGAGCGGGGACTCTCTGCCCACTGAGTGACCTCAGGGAAGATGGCGCACAGTGGTCACGTGCTGCCTTACACACATGCACAGTTAGGTTTCGGGGGACCCTTTTACTATTTCGGATCGGTCTTTTGAGAGATAACGGTGTCCCTTCCATGTGCAGATGGTGACCACCGGGGTGGTTTTAGTGGGGTAAAATTCCTATACTCCCCGGCCTTGTCATCAAAGCCCAGGAGCCTTTTGTAGGTTTCTCACGAAAACAAAAAAAAAGCTACTAGAAATGTATTTAAAGAAAAATACATACACAGTTTGCGTTATTTGCATAATGGTTTCCCGGTTTTCTTCTCAAAGTCGGAAACTAGTAAGTTATTTCCTGTCTTTTAAATTGAATTTAAAGTAAATAAAGTTACAGTGACTAATATGTCAACGCTCAGAGTCAAATGCGATCGTGGAAACGTGGTCGAAGCGCACATACCGAAAGTAGAGAACCACTAAGGCGGGACTTTATACAACTTTTGCGTCGAAATTGAAATGTAAAAAATATCTATTTTTCATTGGAATGATATCTGTCCATATACGCCCATCACAGGACATGGGTTTTGTCTAAATATCATTACAAAACGGACGTTCTGAAGGAATAATTTGAACTTAATTTCACTTGGCAAGCAGATTAAATGTCTTCATTACAGCACTATGTCAATATTTCAATCTTCTTTTCATAATTCCTTAGTCACCCTACAGTCGCAGCTTTTTCATTTAAGAAACCATAAAAGTAGTGGTTTTAGAATAAAATATTATGTAAAATACCAGGGTTTTGTGAGCTCAGTGCATTGCTGACGGTACTGGGGTCCGGGTGTGTATGGTGAACAGATGATAATTTAGCTACCTATTAGAGAAAGCTTTTACTGTGAACATTCCAGATGGTGTGGTTATTGAAAAGTATTGCTCTGTTATCTAAACGATGCATATTGTGGACTGGATGTGTGGGTTGTGGCATTAGGTCTGGAATTGATTGTACCCAATGACAGCAATGCTTGTATAGTCACCTTCGTAATAGCGTTACCACTTTTGCCAAATCTCACAGGTAATTGAAAATTCACTATGGATGAAACTATAGCATGAAATGATGATGATGCTATAGCAAAAATTAAAAAACACGACTGCCCTGTCAAAAACAAACTATAAAGAAAAAAAACAAGTTGTGTGTATATAACAAAGCGAAAGGTCACTCAACCACACGCCGACTAAACAGACAAATAAAATTGTTATTACCGTTGTGTCGTTGTGTGGAACACTTTTTAAGGATTCTAACGATATCCAAATCTGTTCAGGCATTTAAAAGTTATGGTAGAACAAAGAAACTCACATAGATACATACATGAACCCTAAAAAATTACACTCCTTTTTGGGCTGACGTGTAAAAAGATCTTGACGTTTTATGACGTGCAAGTGACATTCAACCTTAGGGTGGTAAAGCAATTACAAGGTCGACTTTACAGTGACACGTTCAATAAGGAGGTTGATGAGTTTGTTTCTACTGGAGATTGTCACTAAAATACTGTCTATCTCATGGACGAATATATAGGGTGGACCAGAAAGGTGCAGACCAGCAAACTAAACAACTTTTTCCATGGGACCGATATGGTGACATCGTAACCACGAAAAAAAATAAAGTGGCACTCCGGGAGTGCCGACAGAAGTGAAAACTTGAACAAGATCGCCTTTGTGGAAGAAAAATACTTGTATAGAACATTGGTCCGTTTATTATCTAAATAAAGAGCACAATCGCGTTTACAAAACTTTTAAAGTAAGAATACTTGCATAGAACATTGATCCGTAACGTAATATCTATACATATAAAATGCTTTGTCCTGAATGACTGACTGACGGATCAACGCACAGCCTAAACCGCTGATCGTAGAGACCTGAAACTTGGAGGGTGTGTTCTTTGTATGACGTAGGCATCCGATAAGAAAGGATTTTCCGAAATTCTACCCCTAAGAGGGTGAAAAAGGGGGGTAAAGTTTGTATGGGACAACGTGATTCCTTGGTCCAATGTACTTAAAATTTTCCAAAAACCTTTTTTAACAGAATTGATGGGAGACGTGTTTCGTATTTTATTGAAATTCATCCCTTAACGGGGTTAAAAAGGGGTAGAAAGTTATTTTGGCGGTGATTTGATTCGAAGTTGATATCAATACTCTTTAGTGCTTTTGACTTAAATTACATTTTATTTTGACAAATGTTTGAAAACTCAATCCGATTTTATTCAAAAAAGGTTGAACTCACTTAAAAACATAAGCAATTACTCTTTTTAGTTTTAATTGTAAAAATATCTGTGTTTGATTTGTTCTGTATAAATTATGGTTTTCTTTTAGTTTTTCTTGAAAGTCTAATAGTGTAGTTTATAACTTGGATTAACACATACGATACTTTTTATTCCGACTTCCACGTGAGCGAAGCCACGGGAAAAAGCTAGTATAATATATAAAGAGTACAACCGCGTTTACAAAAATGAGGTGTCCTTACAGTGTCGCGAAATCAATGGTTGAGTCCCATCTCAAAAATGCCCAACGCGCCTAAAGAAGTTTTCACTTCAAATATTATCAACTGTCCCACACATTTACGTCGAGTAGGTATTGAAGTTTTCTATGGGACAGTTAACATGGAGCACGCTGTAGTTTGATGTCTGTACCACACGCTTAAATTGGACTACACATCCTGTATTATAAGATTCGATTTAATATTTGGAAGTGGGGGCGAAGGTATCCAACATTAGGATATTTTATTTGTTCCAAATGACGGAAGCAAGCAGCAAAAACTAATTACCTTTAAGCAGGTAAGGGTATTAAAAATGTCACCCTTGAACAATTCCACCAGAAGTTCCCCAAGAGAGAAAAGTTAAGGGGAATATTTATTGATATTAGTATTTCGAGTTCCACTCCATTTTGTTTCTCTGTCGCAGGTGGAACAGGTGTCACAAGGGATTAACGAGTTGTAGAAGGCCATAAAGGGCCTGGATTCAATCACAGGGATGCTGTTCACTGGGTTATTGGGACATGGAGTAATCCACAATGAGATTAATTAAATCCTGTGCGAGTGACGACCCTCGTTTTAACACGTAACGTACCGAAACGGGGTTTAAGTGTCTCGTAGTGCGACTGGAGTTATGTGTGGTCCGGATACCATGTTAGGCTTAGGAGTTGGTGCAGTGCGGAGCATGATTTAATTGTTAGGGTTGTGCCAAAATTATTGTTGTTCTCTCACTCGTCATTATAATAATGAGCAGCTGAAAGTTGTTTCCCCTTTCAAATATATATATCTGCCTAGCCTTTTTTCAACTATGTTGGGGTCGGCTTCCAGTCTAACCGGATGCAGCTAAAAACCAGTAGTCTACATGGAGTGACTGCCTATCTGACCTCTACAGCCCAGTAACTGGGTAATACGATACCCCTTGGTAAGACTGGTTGTCAGACTGTCTGACTTCTGACGACCAGTAACGACTGTCAAAGATTCATGAATGACAGCCGGGACCAACGGCTTAACGTGCTTTTCGAGGCACGGAGGAGTCTCGGTATTTATAGATGGTAACCCATCCACCCTGATCGACCCGTACGGCTGTTACTACTTAGCCGGAATTAAGTTACAACGAGAGTAACTGCGTTTTTGAGCATACATTTTTCCTAAGCGTATCAAACCTTAGGTAAGGGTTCACAGAAGAAAGCTGCATACTTTTCTACTTTTAAACTTATTGAAATAATCCAAAAGCTTTCTATTTTTATCCCAGTTCATATCATATTTCATTCGCTTGAAAGGTCATACGAGATTTTCCTTTCACGGCAACATTGCCGTTTAAGTGGGCAGCCCTGGTTTAATCCGCAAGATGGTCTCCACTAAATTGCCTCATATTTTATTCGTCATTGTAATGATGAGCTCCAATTGTTCGGTTGATTGGCCGCCTATTCGTCAACGTGGCTTTTGTCAGATGAAGGAAGGGGAGAAGAATACCTTCCTTGCAGTTTTTCTCTTGATTTAATCAAAAGGGTAGCTGTCACTGTACTTAAAATTGTACATAAATAATAAAAAAAGAAAATTATTCCTTTGAAAAAAAGTATACGTATCAATATATACGTATACTTTTGAGTGGAATATTCTTAAAATTACGGTGTAAGTTCAATAATCAAAACAGTTTCTGTAACTCTAATTTTAATTGATCGAGCGAGCGAAGTGTCTCTACTTCAAGTCTGGCAAAATTTGCTTTCGTGTGTCGGTTTGTTGGTATTCCTCTACAGGTCGTATTTTACAACCAATCTGGATAAAACTTGGTATACTGATGGTTCTACGACGTTATAGTTTTTTTTGTCTTCGGGGATTTTTGATTGGAGGGGGGGGGGGCACTTCCTCCAAAATGGGGCAAAAAGGGGGCTACTGGATATCTCCGCCTTATGAGATCTAATTTCGATGGTTCTTTTTGTATTTGAAAGGTAGTAATTTTAAGTTGGTCTCATAAAAATTTGGTGAAGATCTGATGAGGATCTTTGGTGTGATGAGCAGAATAGCTCCTCAAAATGCAGTAAATTGCTCATTTTTACATTTCTACCAGTCGAGTCGGCCCTTTAACTGCTAGGTAGGGGTTGATGGAGCACCTGGGACCACCTTCTCATCACAAAACTAGGCTGCAGCGTTACCTCTACCAATTCAAACCTATTTGTTACAAATTTTACTCATAATTTTAACAAAAACGTGGTAAATATCGCGTTTTAAATAGTTTTAATGGTATCTATATTAATTGTTGCAAAAAGTTTGTGCTTGCGAGGTCCTCTGTTCGCAGAACTACTAGTAATGTATATATTGGATAACTAGCACCTTATTATACCACTTACTACTTATACAATATATAGCTTGTCAGCTGTAAGGTAGAACGACAAAAGATACCTACATTCCTACGACAAAAGATTTCACTTCAACAAATGTACGGTCAGCTGTGCAGAGACAAATTGTAACCCTTTAAACAGTACGTTGACACCATTTAAAACCTGAAGGGACTCTGTAAGTAGGGAATGGACTTTTGTTTGATGTTTGTTTTACGTCGTTACTCGCCAATGTAAATTATTCAAGTGGAAATTAGACTTTAATTAATGAGGTCAGATGTTTACTTCGCATGGGATGTCTGTTTTTTTTATACATATCATAACACGTAACATTATGCATGTAATCTCTGAAGAGTTAGGCAGAGGTATATCTATTGTAAGTCCACATTTCGCCAGTTATGTTTAAGTCCCATGTGACGAGGGGGGGCCCCATTCCATCAACCGGGCACAAATCCAGACTTCGGGCTGCTACTGAGAAATTTTTCATGGAAAAACCTAATAATACTTTGTCCATCGAACCCAGGATCTTATGCTCAGCAGTAACGCCTCCGACCACTAGACTAATGAGGCAGTCGTTTTATTTTAATTACCTACTTATGTTATTTAATTATACATAAATGATTCCAAACTATAATATTTAAAGTAGGTACTTATTGTATACGTTCTGTCTGGATAACAGAGAACGCGAACAAGAACGAATGCAAAACACTTACGAAATAAAATTATTCAAATCCATATGAGAGCAAACTAATATCGAGAGAATCACGTCTTTGTCGGAACTATGTTGTGTTCAAGTAAATGCGGATTAAAATGTAATGTATAAAAAATGTGGACGAGATTTCAGCGCTTTAAAAGCGTAAGGAGTGCTTCCGATAAAAATGTAAATCCCATTTTACGACTCTATTGAATTAAGATTTAAAAAGTCCCTGAAACAGGAGTTTTGTCATGAATTTGTTACGGCCAAGTTTTGTTAAGAAGAAAAGAATATTTAAAAGTAAAAAATGAATAAAATTATTGAATGTGGACGAGGAAAAAAGAGAATGGAGAAGGAAGGACCTGTGTCCGAATCTTAGCATATTGCGATATGTAATTTCTGCCTACGCCGATTGGGAAAAAGCGTGAATAACACCAGGTTATTCAAAGCAGGTGCGACCACACTAGTGGTTGCTTTGTAAGTGTGTTCTTAACTCAATAGTTCGTAGTGCACTCAGAGTAATGCCGTGCTGTGTGGTCTAGCCACAAATAGATTACCACGACTCGGTTCATTCTAGCGATTCAAGGGGCGTTCTCGGAACGTTTCGTAGTGTTTCCTGTATACTTATAGTTGACTATTTAAAATCAAAGCCGGTCTAAAAGTAGGAAGTCTGTTATTCCATAGGCTGAAAAGAGAGACCAGTTTAAAGGGATTTTTAAGGCTGTCATTAACCTCGGAACATCCGGTGTAGCGAATGTTTAAATTAATATGCTAAGGCCGCGTCCGAAAGCGATTTTCGCGATCGTTATATGAATATGACCTAATCGCGCGATCAATCAAGACACGTATGTACAGACGCCAGCACATCAAGCTACCCGAAACTGTCAAATTTTCCCAATTAACTTTGAACCTTATGCTTCAGCGATAAAGTTGAAAATCAATTAAATAAATTTGACAGATTGTAGTAGCCTAATGTGCTGGCGTCTGCACATCATTATTCAGGTAAGGTGAGAGAATGTCATGCTCAATGTCTCGCTGATGGTGGCGGGTGTGTTGGATCATTCGGTTCCCTACAAAATGGTTGAGCTGGATGGTGCTGATCCACGCGTCCTGTTCGTGAACGGGCACCGTCAGTTGAGACTGGTCATCTCTTATCTGCCAGGGCTTATTTTTAATCTTATATTTTCAATTGCTTTGATTATTTTTTGTACATTGTTCTCACATATAGAAGTAACAAGAATAATGTACCCAGGATTTTGTAATATCTATATTTAAAAGAGTGTCCTTGGAGTTTCTTGCCCGTTCTTCTCCATAGAGATCTACGTTTTGGAATGGGCAACTAGCTTCAACTTTCTGACTAACTGAACGATTCTTTGACAATTCAAAAGTGCCTGTAAATGGTTTAATTGAAATAAATGCTTTGAGTTTGAGTTTTGTAATTATCCATTACATATTGCATTCCTATCCGTAAAGTTTACATTGCTTACCGTGTTTGGATATTTGTTGCGTTTCCAGTATGTGACAACCCTTGGCCAGTTCTAAGTAAGGGAAGTACATACTTCGTGGTAGATAAGCAGATATTTTAGCCTCAGCTAGATAAAACAGAACTAATGTATCGCAGTAGGCGGCCAATTTGCTGGCGTGTGGCGAGACCGCCCATGCGCAAATACAGGGTGAACAAAGTAATATAGGGTGTATTCTGCTTTAAGTGTTCAAGATACAGAGAACACGACACGTTCCTTTAGATAATACATCAGAAAAAAAAAGTGTGGCACTCGGGGACTGCCGCGCCGCGGTAAAGCTATTGCATAGCATTTGTAACCTCCATACTTCCTATTTGTCAACGCTACACTTGGGATGATGACGGATGATGACATAAAACAAAAATTACGTTCTCATGACATCACGTTGTCATTACATGGTAGGCGGAGTGGGGGGTGTTAGGTTTTTTTCGTTACGGAATTTCTTGATTCGGTCGCCGCGCTCAAAGCCCGCGATAAAAGCTATGCAATAGCTTAAAAGTCTGAACGTGTCAAAAATTCTTCTGTGATCAAAAAGGTATTCGTAACACGTAAAACTTAGTATCTGCTTTATAGTTGGTTCAGTTATTATGCAAAATTTCATGATGTTATTTAAAGTATTTTTTTATATAAGCGGTTTATTGTTCGGTTTGGAGATAACTCTGGATTTTTTTTCTGTGAATCCTAAACTTTACCATTTACCTATACCTATTTATTTCAAAACTGCAGTATTTTCGATATAACGGAAGATAATGCTAAGCAATTTTAGATTCCTGCAGGCGCATTGAATTCAACGTTGTATGTTATTTATTAAACCACACATAAAAATATAGACGTTTTTGCCTTGAATTGTTTCGATATTTTTGGTTTTTTTGCAGTAAACATTGCTTTTAGAAAAGTTATTCAATAAAACGCTGTCTACAATCATTATTTGCAGGGCAGTTGATGTGCGCGGCAGGTCACTGTTTCAGCATTTATACAGTTGAAACGCACATGGTACTTCCAAAATCACATGACACTTAACTTTCTGCCCAATTGTATATCAAATTGACTACCAACTTAAAGTGTCCGAATATTCAAATCACAATTGCCCTTCTTTGACCGTTGCATAAAATTAATATAACACGGCAAATAACGTAGTGTGTCAATTTGGTCAAAAATGAATATCCCTAACTGTATTAAAAAGGTTTATTGGTGATTCGCCCGAATTTACTCGCCCGGAATGGGCGAATCTGCACTTTTAAATAATATTTTTTTTTCTTGTAGCGATTCGCGAGTAAATTTATTTGTTGGCGAATCGTCAACTACAGAAATCGATTCGCCTACAAATAAATTTACTTTGTGCGAATCACCAATGACCTATTAAAAAGGGTGGGTATTATACAGTAGGTACACCTCTGCCTAACTCTTCGAGGATTACAGGGGTGATTTTATGTGTGATTTAAAAAGCCAACCTGTACTATATAACTGAACTAATGCACGCTCACTATAAAGCACAGTGCACATAATTCAGCATAGCAGCAGATTGCTGGCGAGGCCGCAAACCGCCGACCGAAACCACTATACGTTAACAGCTTAAAATATAAACGGACGTTCAGATTCAAATTGATTTTGAGGATTTTTAGTTGAATTTTAGAGTGGCTCTAAATAGGAGGCATTAGGCATGATAGCGAAGAGTTAGGGCTCGGGTAGTTTACTGTTTAGCAGTAGATAATTGTACTCTAAAAAGCTTTGCTTTTGTTACTTATAGAAAGAAAGAAAATGCATTTATATAGCACTGACTAAAAGGCACACAAAATAATTATACAACAGATAAAAAATATAAAATCAAATCAAATAAAAAGTGTAAAGTGCGATGTATGAAATTAGCAGGGGAGTGTGCTTCATGGCTGCGCCAAAAAGGCCCAGTTCAGCAAAAATGCCAGACAATGATAAGTGTCTGACGCTGGTTTTCAACTGGACCGGAGAGTGTGATGTGACGGATGTAAATCAGTTTTTAACCGACTTCCAAAAAGGAGGAGTTTATTTTTTTATTTTTTTATGTATGTCCACCGATTTCTCCGTCATTTGTGGACCGATTTTGAAAATTATTTTTTTGTTTGAAAGGGTATGCTCCCAAATTGGTCCCATATAAATTTTATTAACTTTGCTTGGGTAGTTTTTGAGTTAGCTACAAAATACGTATTTTTTTCCCACTTAGTATGTAGATGATATGATAAGTTCCTGTCACTGGTAGCAGGTAGTCGTATTCAAATGTGTGTGGGGTAGGTACCACAACTAAAAAGTGAAAAATAAAAACTTTTTACAAAAAAAAACAACCGACTTCCAAAAAAAAACACTACAAAGTGAAAAATAACTTTAATTTCGGAAGTCGGTGGCAAAAAACGAAAACACAAAACCCAAGACACCGACTTCCGAAATTAAAGTTATTTTTCACTTTGTAGTGTTTTTTTTTGGAAGTCGGTTGTTTTATAATGTAACGTGTGTATGCATACTTAAATAAAATAAATTTGTGTCAGATAAAAAATAGAATATGTAGTGATTGATATAACAGCAGCATGCATTCTGTGCTTAAGAGGAAACGTGGTCACGTGGTTGTTGTCGTTCATTCTATACTGACGTATTCCTCTATTTTTAACCGACTTCTAAAAGGAGGAGGTTCTCAATTCGACTGTTTGTTTTTTTTTTCTCGCTGGTTAATGATACTAGTCCAAATATTTTTTTACGATGTTATGTTTATCTACCACTACCATGTCAATATGTTTTACTTTTTGATGTAATTATATTATAATTTTAGAAAAAAAATACCCTTTAAATAACTTTGGTTACTGAAAATATTATCAAACGGAATTGTTTTTTCCATAATATTACTAACATAAGTGTCTTACAGGTGTTCTCATAGTTAATAATTCCCAGAAATAAGGAACCTCAAGAGAAATCAAAAATAATGTAGGGTAGCGTTGCGAACATTCACTAATGTTTGTCTGTCCCCATCTCATTCATCTCTGTTGACAACATAATATATCACTTGGAAAACGACTCCTTATGTTTTAAAAAGATTAACCGCTTCTGGCTTTGAAACACTGAAATAAGGTAAAGAAAAACATCGTGAGACAATCTGAGTTTAATGGTTGGTTGCAACAACCAATGGTTGGTTGGTTGGTTGTTAGTTGTTGTTTGGTTGGAACAGGGTGTAAAGTTCACTCATCCACCATAGAAAAGGGAGGATCCTCCGACCAGACGGGTGTTGTGTCTGGCGGGCAACTGCCCAACGGTTTGAAGTTGAAATCTTGTATCTATGACGATCGCTCGGTAAACTCAAATTGCGTGATGCAGGATTTGTGTGACGTCATGTCTATGATGCGTAGTTCGTATGTGGCGGTGTAACCGCTACATTTGGTTTGGTGGTTGTCGGTTGGTTGGTGGTTTGGTGGTTGGTGGTTAGTTGGTTTTGGTTTATTTTAGTCATTCAATAACCAAGCGTTATGTTCTGCTCTGTAAGAGAAAAGGCCTAAAGTTCGTTATTAGGATTATACTCTATTGGTTTAGGTAATTAACTAAAGGTAAACAAATTGTGAAAAAGGTTATTTTTGTTTCTTTTTATAGATGACACTTTCATGTTTAAAAATACGTTATGAATGAATTAATAAAATGCACCGATCCCAGCGTGGTTTAACCAGACTTGATAAATCGAATGAACCCCAAGATTTGCACTAGCCCCTGGAGTGTTGGAATGTTTCATGGTGCTACAGAGCCCATTGCATATCAGGGAGTAGACCGGGGGGCGCGGTAATGGTAGGGAAGACGTGCCCTCAGGATAAGAACCAAATTTATTTTCGATTTCTACGATAGTTTCCTCTTTTGTTAATGTATGTTAAACTTTATCATTTATTTTTAAACTACTCTTCATAGATGTTTGTCTTCTTGTGCTTGAGCACAGTTTTTAGTAAGGTTTATTGTAATAATATAATATTCTGTAATTTATATGTTGTAAAGAGCCCAAAAAGACAGGTTCTCTAAATCTCAACGAATTATAACGTTGCAAATTTTCATTAGGAAAAATCTATCTGTTGATGGCAGTAGGCTCGCCCCCTATTACATGGGACTTAAACATAACTGGCGAAATGTGGGTGTACTATAGGGACATCTCTGCCTAATACTTCGGGAATTGCAGACGTGAATTTGTTTATGTGTGAATCTATTGACCCCCAAGAAACAGGCATTTCGAGCCTAGTTTAGGAGTCAAAGGTTTCAACTATATTACTCACAGCTTAAACCATACAACAATTAAAAAAAAAAAGAATAGCCACAGCAAAAAAGAAAATTATCATTGCAATAGGTTTTAAAATAATTAATAAATGAAAAAAAAAAACTTGCAAATAATTATATTAAATTATTTTCTATTTTTTAATATTAAATAATATATTTTAAAAGGTTTTCTATTATTTAATATTAAAAAATATACATTAAATAATTTTCTTTTACAAATTATAACAGATTCGTGAATATTTCAAATATTATGATGATGCTTGAATAATAATTACCTCATGTAGTAATTACTATTAAAATACCGGAATGTTTAATTAAATTATGTTGCTGTTCATTTTCGCGAAACAATAAATCTGGGAAACATTATCATGTATTTCCACATTATTTGACGGGAATTGTACAATGTATCACTACAAACAAACGATGTTAATTAAATAATAATCATCAATCAATTAGTCAATAGTTTTTATGGCTACAAACGTATACAGTGGTAAAGCGACATTAGAAGCATTTTTCTTAGATTTCCCAAGGGAAACGATTTGTTTCCTTCCCTCCTAGCTAGTATTTAAATGAAACCGCCAAAAAACATTGAATTGCAGATTTTAATAACCTGTCAAATATATGAATGAGAGTTATCCCATCGCCAATGTTCCGAAATTAAAATAGATTGCTTGTCGGAATCACACATCAGAACAACATCACTGAAGCAGAGCAAAATTATTCGCGGCGATGTAAATTACCAAAATTATGAACAACAGAGAAAATATACGAAGATACACATGTTCTTAATTAACTGTAATAAGCGAGGAAAGCGACAGGTGCCCTTGCTTCCCTCACGGTAACATTAAGGTTGGCATAAATGGCGCTGCGTGAATACAGCCTGTCTCAAATATACATGTATCTTATAATATACACAAGTCACATCTGCTGTGACTTCGTTACCAGAAAATGTGTGTTGTAAAGAAAATTTTCACAAGTATAAGAAGACACTGAAAACGTTTTAGCGAAAATTTAATTCAATAACTCTCTGCAGCATGTCATGAAAGGAAATTAAAGTTAGGTAGAACAAAATTTTTGGCTTCCACAATATGAATCGGCACGTTTCGAAACAAAAGTTTCCAGCGCGAGTCTGGGCGTTTTTTTATTGCTAAACTATAGAGGGTCATTTTTGCCAAATGTTACTAGAGGCTGCCAAAAATGGCCGTTTAAACGGTAGTACCTAATTCCGGGTAACTTTTTGAGCAAACGATTTTACAGCGAAATTGAGTGGACAAGAACTTTTTTACGTTTGCTGATTTGTTATGTACAGACGCCAGCACATCAAGCTACCCGAAACTGGCAAATTTTCCCAATCAACTTTGAATTTTAAAATTCAGCGATAAAGTTGAAAATCTAATAAATAAATTTGACAGATTGTAGTAGCTTGAAGTGCTGGCATCTGTACCTAACTAATGGTAGGATTTGGAAAAAAAAATAAAACGCCGTTACGATATCTATTGTTAACTCTCCTTTTATTCTAGCATCGACTATAAAAGGGGATTTGGTATTGTTGTAACAACAGTACTACGACTTTATTTATTTTCTTGTTGTGTTATTAAGTGCCATTGAATAGCACTGATAAGAGGATTTTGTACGGTTTGCTTGCGGGAAGATATTAAATATTGTACAAGACATATGGTCCGCGCAATCCACGAAGACGCGCCCCACTCCGCTCCGCGCCGTACTAGAGTTCAGCTTACAGTACAGTAATCGCGGAGTGGGGCGTGTCGTCGTGGATTGCACGGACTATACTACATTACTAATCATCCCTGAACGGATGGGCAGAGCTCACCCACATTTCGGAACTTATAGGTGGCGAGCCTATTACCTATTAAACTTATATGACTTACTTGCTTCTGCCCGCGACTTCTTCCGCGCCAATAACCTTCCTCAAGAATTGGGCTATCCAATGCAAAAATAATTTTTCAAATCTGACTGGTAGTTCCGGAGGTTACCCCCTACATACAAACAAACAAACAAATAAACAAATTGTACCTTTTTATAATATTAGTATTAGTTACCATGATCAGTACATGATTCTCAAACCCCTGTGTTGAAATTTTTCATCGGTTATTTATAAAAAATATCTGCTGTTCCATACATTTTGACTGCATAGGTATTGCACTTCTCTATGAAACAGCAGATTAAAAATACCTATTAAAATTTCAACGTAACGTTCAGAATCATGTACTGAATCCATGGTAACAGTTTTCACGTCGATATCTCTGCCAACCTGTAGATATAGATTAGTATAGATTAAAGCAAAAAATAATGATAAACAACTAATTATACGGCATCCAACCACGGTATTTCACACGGGGTTGTAAGATTCACGCGCGTCGCATTAAGCCAAGACCCAGGGTGTAAATTATAACACTCCCCTTTTTGCGTCGAGGGTTAAAAAGAAAGAAAAAGGAAGGACGAAACTGATTTATTTGGGTCACGCACGGTACTTAACAAAGTTAAATTAACAGGTAATTATTAAACTGTTTGAAAAGATAAAATCTACCGTGAAAGAAAAAAGCCAGTCTTCTATAATTATTCGCTGAATATTAGTAAAACGTTTTAGTTAGGTATTGTGAAAAATAAGATCTAAGCAAAAACTTACATTAAAAAAATATAAAGACTTTATTTATTTATTTATTTATTTATTTATTGGATCTCCAACAGAGGCTACACAATTACATGCAAGATTACAAATACAAAGACAAATACTAGTGTGCGCTTCCAATTATGGGAGACCACATCATTCTCTTATAATCTAGGTAAAAACATTAAAGCTTGACAAAGTGAGATAATAATAATGATAAAATAAATCAAACATAAAACACGAAAATAATCATAAGAGGAAACAAAATTAAATACAAAACAAATTAATAATAAAAACATTAAAAAAAAAAAAAATATATAAACAATAACCATAAAGGACTATAAAGGACCACAGACAAAGATAACAGTGATTAAGTTAGTGTTAAAGTCTTGGATATTATGACTTTAATCTTTTTTTGAACTTTGACATATTGCTTGTAATATCCAATTCATTACGCTTCGATACTTCGTTATACTGTCTACAGAGCCTTGGCAAAACGGCGAAGTGTCCGAGGTTTGTTTTGGATCCCGGCACATAGAAGAGGTTATAGTTACATTTACGCGGCAATCGAGATGGTGCACTTATCTGCAGCTTTCCAAGAAGCTCGCTACAGTCAACAACCCCATTGAACAATTTGTGTAGAAATGTGAGATCTAGAACCCTTCTTCTATCTAACAACGACGACATTTTATAATGCTGTAGTCTCAAGTCGTAGCTCCTGATTTTTTTTGCGAGATGGTCTTTATAGCATAGATGGTATAGAAAACGTCTTTGTACACTTTCCAGGCGTTTAATATAAATGTCATAGTGTGGATTCCATACCGTGCTGTTGTATTCAAGGAGTGGGCGAACTAATGTATTAAATAGATGAATTCTAGTTGAGGCTTTTGAAAATTCTTTGCTATTACGCAAGACAAATCCGAGCACCTTGAACCCTTTTGAGGTAATATTTAGTATATGCCTATCAAATTTCAGTTTTTTGTCAAACACAATTCCCAGGTCACGAACTTCGTCTACCTCTTGTAGTGTTTGCTGGTGCAATGTGTAATTGTGGGTTTGCACGGTTTTATTGCGAGAAAATTGCATACAGTGACATTTAGAAACATTAAGTGACATTTTGTTTACTCTACACCAATCTGCCATTCTATCGAGATCAGCCTGTAACAGTGCGGCATCTAAGTCTGTCACTATTGGTCTCATGATTTTGACGTCATCAGCAAACAGGTAGAAACTTGAGTGCTTGAAACATAAAGTAATGTCGTTAATGAAGATGTTAAAGAGGATAGGGCCTAAGTGCGAGCCCTGCGGGACTCCCGATGTTGCTGAAAAGGTGTCAGAGTGGTGACCGTTGATAACCACCTTTGAATTCCTACCAACGAGGTAAGAATGGACTTCAGCGAGGTTACAGTCAAAGAAAGTAGGTTATTCTAGTCTTGTGACGTAGCAATCTGTTACGCCTTTTGTGTGCGCTTTTTTGCTCTCCTGTAAATTAATTGGATTGTTAAACACTTTTAAAACGTCCTTTTTTTATTAAGTTTTCTTAGAAAAATTACTAAGTAGGTAGTGTTTAAGGGGGAAGCGTCAGAGTAACCCGCGAAATTTAAATTTTAAATTTCGAAATTTTAGTTTTATGTTGATTAAAATATGATTCGCGGTCGTAACAAATATGGCTTTACTCAATTATAATCATTACAATCAGCAATAGTGATAAAGAAGAAGATAATGATGTCAAATGTCATGATTTCATGAAATCATGACATTTGCATTGCTGATTGTAATGATTATAATTCAGTAAAGCCACATTTGTTACGACCGCGAATCATATTTTAATCAACATAAAACCTGACACTGACCTGCAAAATGCAAAAAACGTAAGAAAATTTGAATTTCGCGGGCTATCCTGACGTTTCCCTCTTAAATGAGGATGCGATTTAATGGAAACCCATACCACGTTATCTATCTATCTTATTACAGTTAGGATAAAATATTACTACCATTCTACCATGCGAATACACCCGGATATGAAATTGATGACAGTAGGAAGTTTAGTTTGATTAGTTTCGTGGTCCAGAAGTGGAACAAACAGATAAAACAGAAATTGGCTTAACTAAGTAACATGGAGTCGCAAGCCGAGCCATTTTTGTAAGTCCATGTGCTGAGTTGCCGACTCTAACTTGCCCCAAACAGGATAAAACACAATTAACTCTGTACTTGTTTGTACGGAAATAACAATAAAACTTCTTGAAATTGTTGTTTAGATGGCAAAAATTCCATTGTGTAGTGTAAATATAACGCTCGCAGGCAAGAAATTAAATTTGTTGTTGCGTGCGTTTATTTTATGTAATAACCTTCGAAGTTTTGTAAAATGTTTATCATCAGTTTTAATCCTTGGAGATTTTCATTTTATGGAGAAATCAAATCGAGGAAAATGTTCATCGAAGACATTAATCCCAAACACGAAATCAAAGAAAACAGGAAGGTTCACTCCTTGAGGCTATAGGGAAGGGTCGGCCATAAATTTTACACTGCAACTGTTCCACAAACTTTATTTTGCCGGCGGCCAAGTGAGCAACTATTACTGTTTGAGTTATTTTGTAAAGTAAGTTACGACGTCACAGTTGTCGACAACTGCAAAATTATGTTTGTGGAAGTTTAATATGACAAGCGACGAGCTTAGGAGAATCACTTGGTGGGTTATATTGATAAAATATGACGTCGGGAGCAGTAAAATAGATACATAAAATTTCTGGGTCTCTCAGTAACTAGCCGATGTTATAAAGATCGGGTGGTGCGTATAAAGGGAACAGTTAGGTAATGAAAGGGGGGGCTGTATCTACAATGGGGTGTAAACGAGCTGGAGGTGTCAGAACATCGCGTGATCTCAGCTGATAATTAAGCTTAATCGCCGATTTACTTATACGAAATTTCGAGGCAACCGTATCTGATTCCCTCGGTGGTGTTGGTGTATGAATAATTCAGGCATTCATTATCGTATTCTGGAAAAATTCTTCTTTCATTTCGAAAGGAAATGAATTCTTCAAGAGTGTCGAATTGGGATTTATTGGGTATATGAATTGTAAAGCGGCTTCTGAACCACATGTTAAGCGTTTATTTAGGTACATTATTACGACAAACTTTTTATGAATGATGATTATTAGGTACAGTATTTAGTTATATGACTTTACAAGTTATTGCGTTTGCGTAAAGGTCATTTTCACCTAAAGCAGTAATAAAGATTGGTGATTTTGAAGGCGAACTCAGTTTTACAAATTTTGCCGATGCTACATCTAAGTTATATCGTACTGTACCAACACTCGTGTTTATTTGACGATTCCATTAATTTCGTAAAAGCTACATTTTCATTCTCGTTTAATATGACGTGACATCCATTCAATTAGCTTGCAATAACACTTGCTACTTAGTTCATACGAAAAACATTAGAATTATTAGCATCAAATTACCGTTATAATTCAATTAATCTTTTAACAAATTGCTTTATAAAAGTCCTGACCATTCATTTGCACACTTAATTACTTTTATGGAAAACGTATTAACTCCTCATTGGACTTCGCTTAACACTGAAATATCTTTGTAAAAGAATTGTCTATTTAGATTTGAAAGAGTGGGTTTGTGGGTAGTCAATAGTCAATTACTAGTTCGTATAGTCAATGTACGATGGGTGGTGCGATCGCAACAAATCCCGGGGCAATACTGTTAAATTGGAATCCGTTCCCTAGTTGACAGTCAAGACATTCGACAAACTGCAACTGTGAACAACAGTGGATACTTTTGCTCTTTTATCATCTCTTTCCTCTCGATATTTTTAATTGGTTCTTTGTAGTTTATTACTTTGGAAACTTAATTGACTGCTGTTAGAGATTTATTTTGACAAACCACCTTAGGAACACAATAAGGAAAGTTTAGATGGCTGTTAGGATGGAGGAACTTAATTTGTTAAACAAAGGAAACTGTGACTATTTTTAGCACAGCGGGGAACAATAGGGGTATTAAGACTTTGAATACAAACGTACGTGTTAAAACATTTTTAGATCATTTGAAAATGTGGTTTTTATCTGTTTCAACCATACAAAAATATTATAAAAGCTATTTATATTGTGACAGGATTATCATTTTCATATCCAAAAATGGTTCCGAAATCCAAAAGTAATAATGATGAAAAATTGTGTAGCATTAGATAATAATATAATATTATTCAGATAACATTTTTAATATGCGCGAAGGCTTGCACCATTTGTCATTTTAGGTATTTAATCATTTCAAGCACAAAGTGTTGACATTGAGCGCATTCTGCAATGGCTGACATTCCGAATATCGTGCGCTTGGAAAATGTGCGAGGCTGAGTTAAATGTATGAGTATTCTGTAATAATGTGAAAATTTTGTGCTAGCTAGATGTCTACAACTATGTTTAAAACATTCGTATCAACATTAAAATTAAATTAAAGTTTCCTTGCTGGCATAAAAATAATTGACCAGGTTAGAATTTTTTTCTTTCCATTTATCGTTTTTTTTTCGAGAAAATCTGTCGTTTAATTTGAATGTCTTCATCATCAACCAAATGAGAAAAGTGTCTTCCTCATTTCCTACTTAATGTGAAGCTTATAAAACACACCTACGCACGCCTCATTCCGGAATTAACTCCAACACCCAAAATACTCCACAAGAAACTTGGAAACAAAGTGTCAAGCCAACCGTGGTGTGTCTTTTAGGCGCGACTTAAACACGCGTGTCGCAAACCTGGCACCAAGTACGCTTAGGTTCAATTTACATTGCCGCGGAACGGAGTGGAAGCGAGTTTTTGTAACAATATTGTACATAGCAAAATGAACTTTATGTCAACTGTCTAACGTACAAACTAGATGCGAGCTTGTAACTGTGGGAATTCCCGAGAATCCGCGTGAATTCTTCAGAAGACGCGGGACTTGTTATTTGGCTTGTATCTAGTTTGTGCGTTACACTATTGACATAAAGTTCATAATGCTTTGTACATAAAAATTTGCTTTCATTCCGTTTCACGGCGACGTAAATTGAGCTTTAGCATTCTTCACGCGAAGCCTCCGACGATACATAAGCTTAATTGAGTTCACCAAGTTACAACAGTAGGTATTCGGCCGTTAATATGGCACATCGGCTTTTTGAAAAAGTTCGGTTTTATAGAGTGTCGTCTCTGTCACTCATAGCTGTGTGTGACAGTAATTAGAGTCCGACTGAATTTCGTTTTCGGTTTTCGGCAATTTTTGGTCGAAATATCCATTTTTAGACAATTTTCGTTTCGGCAAAAGAAAATACAAAGTGTAAAGTTTCGTGTGATTTAAGTTTAAACGGTTAAATGTAATGATTATTAATAGATTTACACTATTTATTTCTTTAACTTTTATTAAAGAAAAACCTCTCGACAGCGAAAAATGCATTTTTTTCGTTGTTATTTTCGGTTTCTAGCCAAAAGTGCAAATCAGGCCGAATTTCGTATAGTTTTGGGCCGACAAAAACCTTTTTGGTCAAACTCAGTCTAGTGACAGTCTCCTTCTAAAGCAGGATGTGTCGTATTTATGTATGGGGACTGTTTTCGCGTGTCGTGTCTTCTCCCCACTTGTGTTCTTATGTATTCGGAATTCCAATGAGTGACTAGTATTTATGCTGAAATTTCGAGTACATATTTATTTGGTACAAATTATGTGGTCATGAATATGTTAATTGATGTAACGTTAAATTAGCATTTGTAGATGTCAAACTAAGAAAACAATATTTAAAAAAATGTAAGGTGTTTCCAGAAAACGTCGTTGTTAGGGATAGCAACTACACGTGCAAGAATAATTATGATAAATAAGTATATTAGCGGCAGGTTTCCGTAATATGAAAGACGAAAACTGTAACGTAACGCAATTTGGTTAATGTTCATTTATAACGACCTCTGTAAATGGCGAGATATAAAAATATTTGTGTTGTTTACAGCTTGTACTGTTCGTAAATCATAAAGTTTGGAAAATTTATTATACGTCCGATGCTACATGTTTTGTTCGTAACATCAATGACATCTACGGCAAGACTAGGGACATGGTCTGTAGGTAGACATTGTTTGTTGTACAAAGAATGAGCGCATTATTATTGAAGCCAATATCTACATGTCGGAAATACGTTACTGAGTTGACTAATCGGGACGCCAGCGCCAGCGCCACCTAGCGGCGTTCGACAGAGTCTATAATATAACGCTCGAGCTCGACTGGGGATAAGCAGAGTTGGTCGGTGGTGGTAAAGTAGTGAAGACGTTTAGAAACTGTCGCGCGTTCCGTATAGTTGTGTCGTGTACCTACAGTGTGTGAATTGCTAGTGTGATTAATTTGATAGTAAATTATAATGTGATCTGAACTGCAACCGGTTTTTCTATTGCGCAATAACCAATACTACCCATAGTACGCCCAAAGTAGTTAAAATATGGCTGATAGTAACGAGAGACATGTAGGTACCCTTTCCGTCATACATAAAAGGATTTAACAAAAACCATATAATTTCCTGGACATGCCGGTTTCCTCACGATGTTTTTCCTTCACCGTTTTGGGAGCACTTGTAGCAGTTATTTACACACGAAGACATGTGACACCTATCAACCCGCACTGGGCCCGCGTGGTAGATTACAGCCCACTCTCTCTCGAAGAGGCCTGTGCCTCAGCAGTGGGAACATTATAGGCTGATTATGCATGCATGATATAATTTCCACATACAGGTACAATAGAGCTCAAAAGAGAATTTTGTACAAAACTTGCACGAAATTATTTATGGCTAATTCATATTCTCGCGAAACAAAGTTGACAATTAAATTAAGAATGCAAGATTATGAAACAATTTCTATTAACTCGCAGTTTAGTTAACTAATAAGGAACGAGCATTTGTGAGCATAACATGAGCAGTTCTAAATATCTTGCTAAAAGGAAAAGTTTATTTTCTTGGAATGTATGTAATGTAAGACGGGAAAAGCAACATGCTTGCATTCGCTGGCCGGATAAATTCCAAATGCCTTGGATTCTTTAACGTTTTTATTTTTAAGCGAGCGGCTTTTCTCGTGTTGAAATGTGATTGGATTTATGGTTTTGCTACTGCGCTTTACCATCCCGAATTTGTTGAGTTTTCAAAATGGATTCGATTTGAGCTTTGAGTTACGCTGCGATAGACTGTTAAATTGATTAAATGTCAGTTAAACTCACATGCAGTTTCACGTGTCTATGGCATATCTGTCTGTATAGTTTGAAGCTATGTGTAACGATGTGAAGTTATCTAATGTGTTGCTATCCATCCTAGAGAGCTTATAATGTTCCCACTGCTGGGACACAGGCCTCCTCTCTGTGAGAGGGAGTGGGCTGTAATCTACCGGTAGTTGGTAGATATGCCGGTTTTCTCACGATGTTTTCCTTCACCGTTTTGAGAGCAGTGGTGATGAAATTATTTACACAAAGTAAAGCGCCTGCCTGGGTTCGAACCCACGACCTACAACTTGGAAGTCGGGGCCGTTACCACTGGGCCACCACTGCTCCTTTAATTTAGGATCATTTGCGCTATCCATCATTTGGGAATAATTAAGACACTTTTTTTTTGCGGACACACTTTGACACACTTTGACTGTCGATTTAAATTTTAAGGTAGGTAGATACTATTATCGACACGTAAACTTGCTTCCAATGAAGAAGTGAAGAAGAAATACATTACGTATATAATAATGTTGACATGAAAATGTCAAATAATCATACTGGGTGGCATCCGAAATCGACGCGAAAACTGTTACCATGGATTCAGTTCATGATTCTGCACTTTTCTGTGAAACAGCAGATTTTTGAAGTGAAAACTTCTTTAGGCGCGTTGGGCATTTTTGAGATGGGACTAAACCATTGATTTTGCGACACTGTAACGGAATTTACCGACACCGTGGAGTAAAAGACATCAACGCGTTGATTACCGCGGTGTCGATTTTTTTTCAAGTTTTCACTTCTTTCGGCACTCCCAGAGTGCCACTGTTTTTTTTAATAACCGACTAAAAATTTCAACGCGGTTCAGAATCATGTACTGAATCCATGGTAACAGTTTTCGCGTCGATGTCCCTAACACCCTGTATAGGTAAACCAGTTTTCCGTCAATCGTAGAACGAGTTTGCCACAACCAAAGCAAACTAGGTACGTACGGAAATAAGCCAGAAGAAATCCCAGATACAGACGAAAATTTTATAAAATCTCGAATTTTGTCGACCGTTCCTTCCTTATGACAATCCAAGGAAATTCAAATCCATTGTATATTAAGCCACAACCAAGTTGTTTCTGAAGTAATGTCTGCAAGTACTTGAGGATCTGTGTTTTAACAGCCGGTTGGGGCGCTAACTCGGATTCTAACTAATAAAACAGCTCTGTTCGGATCTTTAAAACCCCGAAAACGGGACCTTTGAGGATTTTTATTGCTTACAATATATTTATATGGGCAGTTTACTTAGGCAATAAAGAGTTATCTTTCAGTTCGTCCTGTATTTGGAACGTACTTTGTTAAGCCGGTTAATTCATTTAGTTTGGATTGCAGAAGTGATATTCTAAAATGGCGAATTTCTCGAACCCTTTTTGTTATCAAGTAGAAGTACGTAAATTGAAAAAGAGAAACTTAATTAGAGTATGGTCGCGATGCCCTCGGGGTTGTTCGGCAAGCCGACATTCTGTTGAAAAGACGAGATGATGCACGTCACTAGCAATTGTTTTTCAAATTTTATTTTTGTGGTTTTAAAAAAAAAGCATAATATTACGCGATAGCAAGAAAACGAGTTCAGATATGAATGAGAGGTGTGTAATATATGGCATATAACAGATAGTATAATATCACTTGAAATAACGTTCACATGATATAATTTACATATGCTATAAAAACAAATAACCTAATTTCATGTGATCTAATGTTATATTTTATATAACTTTCTTTTGCTCTAATAACATTTAGTAAAACGTTATTTTCATATAATTTTCAATTTGTATAATGCTCTTTTTATGTAACGTTCATTTGACCCAATTTTCATATTTACTCATTTTCAGCTGAGTTGTGGAGGTCAGATAGGCAGTCGCTCCATGTAAAATATTGGTATTCAGCTGCATCCGGTTACACTGGAAGCCGACCCCAACATAGTTGGGAAAAGGCTAGGCAGATTGATTGACTCATTTTAAGCCAACATTCTGTAATGTAGTAGTAGTAGTTAGTCAATATCATACTTATAACCCCATCTAACCGAAATGATTCACGAACAATAATCTTTATTGTTCGTGAATCATTTCGGTTAGATGGGGTTATAAGTTTACAGTATGATGTTTCCTGATATTGACTAACTACTACTACTACATTACAGAATGTTGGCTGGGAACAATAAAGGGGATCTGTTATCGTTAATGGTTCGAACCCAAATGCTAAACCCAACCCAAATCCAACTAACTTAACTCAAATGGCTGGCGTTTAAAATCTAATAAATTTTTGGTAAAAATATACAAAACAAAGTACACGTTTCAAAATTATATTAAACGTTACTTATAGATTTTGAATATTATACTAAATGCATATTAATTCAAATGTGCGTTTGTGTTGGGGATGTTCGCGGATGCGCATGTACTACTATTTGTGTCAGTTTTTTGTAAATTATAGTTGTAAGTGTTATTAATAATTTGTGAGTCATACGATACTTGAATAAAGATAATTCTATTCTATTCTATTATAAATAATGTTCATTATAATAATTCATTATATCATTTGAATCATTTCATTGGTAGATTAAAAAAAAAGTATATTAAAAATGAAATTAGGTCATATGATCATTAGAACTTTTGTTATTATTTAAAACGTTACAACCCCTTTTTTATAGAGCAATCCAAGATTCAGGTAAAAAAAAAATTACCGTTCAGAAGTTAAACTTCTGCCTAGGAACTAAGGGAAACTGTTATAAATATATTGCACTCTTTCATCATGAATCAAACAGAAAGAGTGCGATATACAGGATGATTGGAAGATGGGTGCAAAGCTTTAAGGCGAAGATAGTACAGACAATTTAGAACCATTTAAGCCAGGTTGTCTTAGACGAAGTCTTACCAAATATTTTTAACCAAATTTTTAAGTTTTTTTTCGGAAATTCTCAAAATTTAATGTAAACTGCATAATTATGGCCAAATTGAATGATAAATGAATTCATTTTTTATTTATTTAATTAAAGTAATGTGTAAGCAATCAAGCAAAACATGTTTTAGGCTTCTGTGTCATTAGACATTTTTTTTACAGACATTTAAAGCTCAGAAAAAATAAAAAAATTGTACAATACGTCTTCTAAACCTTATTAAAAATTAAAAAATTTGGTAAGACTTCGTCTAAGACAACCATGGCTTAAATGGTTCTAATATGGCTTATATGGTGTCTATACTATCTTCACCTTAAAGCTTTGCACCCATCTTCCAATCACCCTGTATAACAGTTTCCCTGAATTTGTAGGTCTATCGCGGCCCATGTGTCCGCCCTGTTTCATTGAACAGCTAGCATTGCACATTGCAGCATTGTAGCATTGTCTTGCAAGTTGCTTTGAGATTTCCTTGACCAAGTTTACCTTCGTGCATAATGCACTGTGTACATTAATGTTATGTTCCTTTGTACCAATGACTTAGTGGACGTTCAGACAGAAGCTTGACAGACACATTGAATGCAAATTACCTCGAGTAGTAACTGTCTATGTTGTGCTAAAGGATACTTACAAATAACATGTATGTAATCGACGTTTTATGTTCCAACTTTAGCACTTACAAACAAACTAACTCTAAGTTGCAACTGGAATCTGCATACAACGTTCGAAATTTGCCTGGTTTGTAAAGCTTGGTAGTTACTGCCACAACATTTATTTAAATATTCTGTTTGAATGATAACATGTAATGCTACATAAGTATTTTTTACTACTTAGAATTCTTCCTAGGCGTAAACATTTCCTTCAAGGGAGATAAGGTGCGATTTCATTGACTATCAACAAATTTCATACCCATTTTTCGCTTTTATAATTTCTACCGTGACAATATTACCGTGGTCGTCCACGGCATCACGATAATATAGGGAAGTAAAATGTACCTACGGAAATATATGAAGACGCTTTTTTTACGTCTACGACAAAGTTATAATGTGCACGTATTTCCTTACCTACATTTTATGGACGTAAACGGAGACGTCCACGATAATATCGTGACGTTAGAAATTATAAAAGCGCACATTGACTCTCAATAGGGAAGATGCCTAGGTATTAAAAAAAATATTCTAATTAGTCCGACTTTCAGATAATAAAAAAATATTAGGCACGTATTTTTTGCTTTATCATATTAATTAAAAACAATTTAATCGGTTTTTAAAGATTTGTTTAAACATTTGCCCTCAATTAGATAATAGCTTCTTTTTTTTTGGGTGGGAAATTATCAAATAACTTCTCTCGCTCTGGGTGGAGCGGGAGGGTGTGTCAGTCTCTTACTGACTAAAACCCACCCGTGTTCCTTCAGTTGCCATGTTGTCGGGGGCCACGGTCTTCACGACTCTCGGACTTCCCCGCGACCTTGGCAGGCATCGGCCCTAGCGTACCCCGTCAGTTCTGCTGACATCTCTTTGAGGCGCGAGTGGAACACAACGCGCCGTTGACCCGGGCCTGGTCCTTATCGGACAGTGAGTGAGCTACCCATTGCTCACCGTCTGCAAGCCTGCGCCTACGGTGGCCGGGAATCGGCCTGGGATTCCCATTAAATGCTAGCAGCTGCATTTGTTTTCTCAAACAAAATAGAGTGCTTGTTCTGTTCAAGAAATCCCAGTAAATTGTTTTTCTGAGAATTAAATAGAAAAGTTCCTTTAGTAAAAGGATTCAAACGATATGATGGAATGAAAAGCATTACCTAGGTACTTGTTTTGCACGTTTTCTCTAATTACCTTGAAATGCAAAAGTTCGGCTTCGTGCTTTTTTTGCAACGTTTCCAGTTTTCCTAAGCGGCGCATAATTAAAAGGGTACACTTTTTAACCTAAGTATACTTTCGGATGATTACCATTCTTGACATTTTATCGTTCGTGGACTGGAAAGCGGGTTAATAAGCCTTAGATAAACTTCTTATACTAAATTAACTAGCACACTATTAAAATTAAAATATAATAACCTAACTGAAATTATTAACAAACTAATATATGGCGTCGAAAAATTCAGCGCTGTCGACTGGTACCCAAGAGACTGACGGCATTGCCACGTTGTATGGCAATGCTTAGCCTCTGGCCAAGGTCAAAGCCAGTCAAAGTGACCCAAGTCACGGAAAGTGTCAATCAGCCGTTTAGAGGTATGAGGAGCAGGGTGTAAAGTTTACTCATCCTCTATAGAAAAGGGAGGATCCTCCGACCAGACGGGTGTCATGTCTGGCGGGTAACTGCCCGACGATTGATGTCGGGGAAATTATATTGTTGTTCGCGCGGTAAATTGCGCGATGCAGGATTTGTGACGTCAGGATTTTGAGTGGCGTCAGGTCTTTGATGCGTAGTTCGCATGTGTCGATGTAGATGTCGCCACAAACAAACCATGAACAAAGAGACACTATCTAAGTAAAAACCGGCCAAGTGCATGTCGGACCACGCACAATGTAGGGTTCCGTAGTTGGGATGAATTTATCCCAAGAACAAACTTAACATTGTAGTTGAAAAAAAAAAATCATACAGAATGTATGGGAGAACATGTTTTTGCAACCGCAAATCTAAGTTGGTCGATTATTACTCGTTAACTTGTAAAGCCTACTCAGCTGTGATAGTTTTTCTTTTAAATTCGTAATATAAGCTACTGCCGTGATTTTTTTCACATATCTAAAACCAACCATTTAGCTGGCAGGGGGCAAAATTTTCCACTTTAAAGCTTAATATTTCGCAAACGGATCTCTGAATTCAAAAATGGTTTTAACACTCTCACAATGTTTTTGAAAGACCTTTTCAACGATACCCCACAATAAGGGAAAGAAAAAAAAAAAACACCCCCACTTTACGTGTAGGGGAGGTACCCTAAAAAAAATATTTTTCATCATTTTATTTTACCACTTTGTCGGCATGATTAATATGTATACCCATGCTAAATTACAACTTTCTAGTACTAACAGTCTTGGAGCTAGACCGCGGACAGACAGACAGACAGACAGACAGACGGACATGACGAAACTATAAGGGTTCCTTGTTTACTACGGAACCCTAAAAAAAATATATACGGTGGAATTGAGTAACCTCCTTTTTTTGAAGTCGGTTAAAAATGGAATGTTTCCATTTTACTTAGATAGGTTCCTAATTATATTATGACAGCTGGTAATTTTTTGAAACTGCAATTGCTTCGCTGATTAGTTGAGTGATGAGCCTGTTGTACTGTTAAACAACGTAATTATGCTCCTATATCAAATAAACGTCCATATTAAACGATAATTCAATCTAGTTCACAGTGAAAAGTTACCAGACAGTTGAACTATAACTACAGTGCTTAAACTTAACTTAATCTAAAAACAGAGTAGAACCTGTAGAACTGAATTATTGTAATGTTCAAAAGATTAAACTCAAGCAAGGAATTTAAACAAACTTATCTATTTTACAGTCCAACTTGTAATGCTTCAGAAATAAATCGTATTAAGTCTCGTGCAGACAGGCGCGAGGCGCCACCGGTAATTGTTCTACCGTGAAATTTTCTTAGAATTTGTTTTTGTTAGAGTCGCGTCGCGCCAGTCTGCACGAGGCTTTATTCACGGCAATACCTTGAATAATTTGTGTCTTTACAATAATTTACCGACAAACTGGCTTATCACAACAGCCGTAGCAGCAACTAATTTGTCCCGATAATGTACGCCAGACAATGAAATTTTTGCACCCAAAACCTACCTGTTTTTGGAGCACATAAAGTAGCAGATACACACACATATACTCGTAACATACACTCTCGCATACACTCTCTCATACACTCTCGCATACACTCTCTCACTCACTCTTACAGACACTCACATACAGACACACTACGCACAGGTATTCACACTCGAATCACACTCTCACTAACACACTTGTTTTTATTTGATATTTTAAGTACATACGGATTTGTTATATCAAGATTAAGATTATGGTGTACTATGGAAGAGCGGAGTCTCCTAACACAGGCATTGTTTGCTTAAAAGGAGGCTCCAAACACGAAAGCTTTTTTTGTAAACTGAAGCATAAATAAAAACATTTTATTCTATTTAGTTTATAAAAAATCAGTTTCAAGATAATTGCGAAATTTCAGAATAAATATATTTAAACAGGAATTGTATTTGATTTAAGGGTTCTTTCTCTGAAACTTACCTGATTTAAGACCCGTATCGAATGGGAACGAAATAGCAATTACGAACAGCATTCCGATTCAAAAAGGAGAATTAATCGAATGAAACGAACGAATTCAAATAAATAAATTGATACGAATATTTCGTTAAAACTTAGGTACTACAGCCAGCTACGATTGAGCCACGTAGATACCTATGTAGGTAGATAGGTAATATGGTAATTTTCGGTAAAAAACGTATTAAACGTATCTACTTCACAGTCATACTCACTAAAACACTACAAATACGGAAGTGAGTATGTTTGTGTGTATCATGAGTATGTCACTACTTCACTATTAACGGATAAATGGATTTAAATGAAATGTGCCAGAGATATAAGCAGTATTGGAAGTTAAAAAAAACAGAAAACTGAGCTCGTGCGACTCATGTGTACTAAAAATCCCTAATACTTAATTCTCAAGTCAAGAATTCAAGATATGAATCACACCATGTCATGGATTATAACAGAGGCACAGCACAAATTAAAATTTTAAAGTTCATAAGTCGCCGGTAATTTTACCGTAATTTATATAAATTACCATAAATACCCGTATTTTACTGGTAAAATACGGGTATTTATGGTAATTTATATAAATTAATATAAAAAACGCTGGCGTTTTTCGTAAAATTACGTAATTTTGCAACCCTACCCCCGTCAACAGCTCACAAACCTCAAGCGTTGACTAGCAGTCGTACGCGGACTACTTATAGCAGATTCATGCCGTCTCTAGACGCTGCTGATAGCGATTCCGTGCTCTGCGCCAAAATACGAACTGTTAGTTTACGAGCGAAAAACAATAAGACATTCTTTGATTCAAAACGGTGCAGCAGATCTTATCTTCAAGCAAAAGAAGCTTGGGTGCACCTTGTGTTGCTCCGCATCGGTGTCATTGCAGTGAAGCTTTCGACAGTTTCGGGCACCATGGCCTGTCCTGCTGCAGGAGCGCAGGTCGCATAGCACGGCATACCAGCATCAACGACAGTATTCGTCGAGCCCTTGTCACCAAGCCCTTGTACCAGCGGTATTAGAACCAAACGGCTTGGTACGTGACGATGGGAAGAGACCAGACGGGATGACGTTGTTGCCTTGGAAGGTGGGTAGGCCTCTGGTGTGGGATGCAACCTGTGTCGACACCCTTTCGCCATCTCATGTTCCTAGCACGGCGGGCTGTGCTGGCGCCACTGCTGCGGCTGCTGAGATCGTCAAGCGGCGCAAATACTGTAACCTTATGGGTAATTACAGTTTTGAGCCGTTTGGGGCGAAACGCTCGGATCATGAGGCCCGAGTACGCGTCTCCTTTTTAAGGAAATTTCTCGTCGACTGGTCGACACTTCACGTAACCAGAGGGCTGGCTCGTTCTTTGGTTTTTATTTTTATTTATACAGACAGTTAGTTAGTCTTTTAATTTAGTACCTAGTGTAAATAGTTAGCTGTGTTAAAAACTGTAAAGTTATAGTGTTAATTAATTATAATAAAAGAAGCTAGATCTTTCACCGCTTAGTTATATAAAGTATGCACCACATCTATTGTAGGTAAACAACAACACTTGATTTACAAAAATCGCCTTTAACTCTTTGACATAAAGGCACTGTCAATGTCAAATTGTAACCATGGTCGTACTGGCCGCTGTAAATTAAACTAACGACGCTTTCAAACATTAATTACTGGAACTGGAACATTGTGGCGCTGATTTCAGCGGATGATGAATAAACTGCGCTTGAAAGCGGACACTTTCATTTCGTGTATTATTAATTAATTTATGATAATTATGTTTTGAATGTGCAATAGCTCTTGATTGATATAGATTATGATGTAGGTTTTTTATAATATTAATGATTGTTTAGACTATTACAAAACACCTTTAACCGGCCCGCGGGCGGTCCGCGCCGTGACAGATTTACGACCGCACTTAAATAAACAATTACTCGGGTTTCATTATAACGTCTCAAGTAGTATTGTTTATGTTTTTTGCTACTCGAATAGATTAGGAATACGTTTCAAATGGTTGCAGTCTTTGTAAACAACGTTCACTTATCTTTATTACCCGCTTTTGTTATTATTTCTTTTGTTCTTTGTAATAACGATTTCTGATAAAACTAGCGTACCAATTCACACGAAATTTTGCAGGGTACATTATGGATAGTTATGTTATCTAACAAAAGCGTTTTTAGAGACAAACATTGAAAATAAAAAATGCTAAAAATCTAGAATTTTTAATATCTAGAATTTCTAGTGCTTACGTAATTTTCTCCGTTTCAAAAAAATATTTTTTTGCCGTATTTAGGTGAAAAAACATGCTAAAATTATTAGAAATCTAATATTTTGTATAAAAAATGGGACTTACACATAAAATATCGACGATCACACACCAAAATACCACAAAATCACAGCACGGTCACGTTTTCATTCAAATGTTTGTTTACACTTTTTGTTTGGGTCAAAATAGGTATAACATGATGTTATTTATATCTAAAACGATGTAATATTTACTTCAAAATGAAAATATCACCACTTTCCGACGATTTACACACAAAAACCATTAAAAAACGAATTATTACAGCGAACGGGAGTGACGTTTGACTGACATTTTACCGCGCGGGAACGTGATTTTCAACATTTTTTTAAAATGTTGCCTATTAATATTTTTGCTTTTAGTCGATTTATTTGACGAGAATATTTATCCGACCATAGACACAAAAATTCACAGACAATAATAGCCATTACAGCGAATACAAATAGAGTTGTAAGCCGCGTGGGTACTTGGACGCACCGGTGCGTCCGCGGTCCTTTAGCGGGCGGATGATGAATAAACTGCGCTTGAAAGCGGACACTTTCATTTCGTGTATTATTAATTAATTTATGATAATTATGTTTTGAATGTGCAATAGCTCTTGATTGATATAGATTATGATGTAGGTTTTTTATAATATTAATGATTGTTTAGACTATTACAAAACACCTTTAAAATGCCATTTATATAAGCTGAAAAAAAAAAACAGGGGTACTCCGGGAGTGCAGAAAGAAGAGAAAACTAAAAAAAAAAAAATCGGCACCGCGGTAATCAACGCGTTGATGTCTTTTTAATGGTCAAAAGCTGGTGTCGTCACAGTGTCGCGAAATCAATGGTTTAGTCCCATCTCAAAAATGTCCAACGCGCCTCAAGAGGTTTTCACTTCAAAAAAGCTTTGCGACTTTGGCACATACGTTTGTGTACGGTTAGGTATTCTTTGCATCTCACAATCTATCCTAACTCTTCTTGAAAATCGAGTAGGTATTCAGCAAAATGTAATTAGAAAAATAATGACCCGTACCTACCGGTGTGTTTCATTTTAGAGACGCATGAAACGATGAACAGTTCGGTTCCATCAATTCCATTTTGACGTCCCCGTGAGTGAGTTCAAATTAGAACTCAATTTTCCAATACCGATAATAATGTACTCCTCTATCAACGACGGTGAATTTCATTTACATTTGTTGCTATGAAAGGTAAATATTTTGTTTGTGGTATTTTTCTAGGAAAGCTCTCTACTCTCAAACTTATATCAAGTACTTACCTTGCTTGTTTTCCATCAGGTTCTATTGAAAAAGCTTTTTATTCCCCAGTACAATGAACATTGAGTCAACATTATTGAATAGTATCAGAAATCACACGTGTAACAAATAAAGATCAAAAACCGAAATTCGATTATACAAAAAGGTTTTACCAAAAGTTTGCTTTAGATGTCACACTCCCTTTGTAACGAAATTCATATTGTGTAGTACAAATAAAAAGGTCGAGTATGTATAGTTATGGGAAAGTAAGTCCCGAATCGGCAATTGGATTTGTGGATTGGAGTTGCGAAAACCAATATGATATGTTTTCTGCTTATTCGCGTATTTGTCACTCTACTTTGTAGTAAAGGTTAACCATGATCTAAGTTGTGACAATTCTATTTTAAGAACCTAGATAATTCCATTTCAATGTTCTGTGTGGTGCCACGGTGTGGAAGGGGAAGGCTCCCGGCACTGAATGTGGAGTCCTCCACATTCAGTGCCGGGAGCCTTCCTGGAGAGTCAAGTCATATATGGGATGCCGGGAGCCCTCGAGGAGGGTTCATTTTAAATGTAGGTTTTTCTTAGCGAATTCGGCAATATAAACTGTGAAAATAAATTAGTTGTATATTTTAACAAGATTTCAGACCTAATGCCGGTGACACTCGTCGAGGGTTAACTTTAGCGCAAAAACATAATGCCGGTGGCCCTGGCATGGCGTATGAGCTCTATAACAAATTTTTGAAGTCAAAAGTGTTAAAGAATAGCACTACCCTAAGTATTTCTCCCCATGGGTGTCGTAAAAGGCGTCTAAAGGACTTACATGAATATCTTAATGACAAATTTAAATAATGTTTTTATAATTTTACATCTGTCTGTATAAAATGTTCCTATTTAATTTATTATTGTATACGAAATTGTGACTAAATACTACCTATTTGTTTATGTGCCGTCTTAATTTATTGACATTTTATTATTAATATTAAACATTCGTTTTTGGCATGAAATTGTGGCAGGTAATTTTCTTAACTTTATATTTTATTAATGCGACATTATGATTACCACAACAATTTTGTATGCCTTCTGTCGGGACGTAGTATGGACCAATATTTTTAAACTATGTTCAGAAAATTAATAAATGAATTGAATTACTAGAGAATACTGCGGTCACCAACCCGCCTGCCAAGCGTGGCGATTATGGCAACCTCCTTTGGGAGAGGCCTATGTCCAGCAGTGGACGTCTTTAGGCTGATATGATAATGATGAGATCATTTCATTTATAGGTAATGTAGGATGTTTGTAGAATAAATACGACCAGTGCTGTCTGGATAGACAGTCCTGCTAACAACCTTTCAACATAAAAAGAGCTATTCGCATATCCATTCGTGCAACGTCGACATCAGAAAAAAGAGGACTCAGTTATTGCAGAATTTCTAAAAAGTAAAAATTCTGCAGTGAGTGACGGATCATCAATTTATTTATTTATTAGTTTTTTCGGCGGTTTCGCCCGCGTGCACATCGGAAATTACCTCACGGAAACGTATTACCGGGCCAAATTTCATTGAAATCCGCTCAGCCGTTAAAGCGTGCAAAGGTATAAACAGACAGACAGAGTTATTTATTACTTTCGCATCCTAACTATAATATAAAAAACCCCCTTTTGCATTTGTTTTATAACATTATAATATAATATAGTATTGCTATAGACTACTAAAATAGTATATATTATAATATAGACCATGACCAGTACCCTAATTGCATAACTAATTTTTGCAAACGATTATGACTAATTTGTTTCATTTTGACAGTTCAACAACATTCATTGCGTTATTTATACGTTGTTGAGCAGATCTTTTTCCAACTTATGAAGTAATGGATTAGCAATCTGTTTAAAATCGAAATAGAATGTGATTGATCATATATTATGCAACTAGCGTACTGGGTTAGGACATAGAATACTTTTTATCCCAATATTCCTACGAGATCGAGAGTTATGCGGATGAAACATTAGTGCGAAGCTAGTTTAATATTAGTTTGGATTATTTCAGTTAATCTATACACTTACAGGTTACACCGACACCAAAATAAATGTTCGTCGTTTCATTTCACAGTGAAAGTTTCGTCTTATTCGTTTGTTTCACAAAAAAATACAATAGACGTGGATATATATTTGGTAACCTGTTCCGCTTAGCTATTTCTAAAGAGCCATAAAAAACACCTGAAAGAAATCAACACGTGTTTCACCTCTTAACGAGGCATCCTCAGAATGACGATTGACTTGTCGCGAACCCGAACACGGCGTGTTGCCACACCGAGCGCTGCACGCAGGGAAATTAGAGAGAGGTTTGTTCCACAAGCTAAATTGGGAAAATATATCAGTCGCAGCAGTAAGCGGTTATGACATTACCACATACAAGGTTATTCGTAGTATTTCATGGGTATCACACATTAATTGAGTGGTCGGCTTTGTAACGTTTCCTCCCCGCGTGAGTAAATAAATAAATGGCGGCTCCCTCATTTTTGTTCACGTAATTAATGTTACGTGAACTGAATAAACTGTGAAAAGAACAAGCAGCTCTTGGCGAAATGTTATGATATGCTTAAATGTCATAGAGATATTTGAAACTGGAGTTTAAATTGAACTAGAAAAACCAATTGAATTTTTTAGGGTTTTGTACCTTAAAAGGAAAAAACGGAATCCTTATACGATCACTCGTGTGTCTGTCTGTCTGTCCGTCTGTCACAGCCAATTTGCTCCGAATCTAATGGACCGATTAAGTTGAAATTTGGCACACATATGTATTTCTGTGACTCAAACACGGACGTGTAACGTAAATAAATTAATTTTGAATATGAAGGTCACTTTTGAGGGGGGAATAAGAAAATTAAAAAAAAACCGTGTGACATATCAAATAAAAGGGCTTGTTGCGAGGATCTTAAATATATATTTTTTTGTCATTTTAAAATAAATAAATTTAAAGATATTTAAGAAAATACTCGTAGATGAAAATTGACCTTTCCCCCTTATCTCCGAAACTACTGAGCCTAAAATTTTGAAAAAGATACAGAGAATGGTTCTTCACTCATAGATTACACTATAAGAAGTCATGGTCTTAAAATAACATGGCAAATATTTCAATACTAAAAAAAATAACTGCGTACAAACTTATTTGCAGTTGGAATGTATAGAGAACATGTATTTCAACTACAATGTTAAGTTTGTATTTAGGATAAATTCATCCCAACTACGGAACCCTTCATTGTGGGTAGTCCGACATGCACTAGGAAGGTTTTTTTTTGTAAAATTTTGTATCACTTCATTTTGATATTATGTAAAGTAGTGTAATAAACTAGTTTCGAACAGTCATTCAAATGGAATTAGATGCATATGGTTACGGTCAAAGAGAAAATTGCCATAATAACTATATGGATTGGTCATGAGGGCGCAGCGCCTGCGCCTTGTGCGCATGGCAGGGTCACCATGAGGTGCCGGAAAGCATTGGGAGAGCAAAGGAAACGAGTTGTTTGGTTTTTGGTTGACGTGTATGTTATGTATTAAGTATACTTAATATAGAGTAAGTACGTACTTATGCTACTTAAGTACCCTAATATGATCTCTCAAAAACAAAAACATAATAATGGTTTTCCGCTCTAACTAAAACCGTAAGTTCTGTTTATTCATCTTCATCTCTAGGGCAAAACGACATCAATAAAATTCTCCACGATATCCCAACTTGATTTTATCACGAGATCAAATTGATCGTCAACAAAAAACTTTTTACAAAGTAACCCTCTTTTATTGACGTTGTTTATTTTGAAAGGATGCCTCTCTATCCTAACGGTAATAAGATTTACTAGGAGTGGGGACTTTATTTAATTTCAAGTTCGACCTTCGGGGGGAAGGCTTGTGACGGCGTTGATCCGTTTTTAAGTCCGTAAAAGTACGGAAACTAAATTTATTATTTAGTTCAGACTTTGCCTTTAGCATGATTCAGTTCTCATTTGTGTATTCTGTAGTCAGGGTCAGTCTTTTAGTATAAAGTTCATCATATCTTAATAGGGATGATGTTATTGGGGTGATGCCAGGTTAGTCACTAACCACACGAAAAAGAAAGTACGACGACAAAAAAAAAGTG
Organism: Agrochola litura; assembly: GCA_949152395.1. NCBI lineage: Eukaryota > Metazoa > Arthropoda > Insecta > Lepidoptera > Noctuidae > Agrochola > Agrochola litura. The sequence continues at coordinate 7,172,958 of OX424496.1, forward strand.
CCCATCAGGTTGGTTATTAAAAAATATTGAACAAGTATTTTTTCATTTTTTACGTAATGAAAAGATTACGCCGATACAATCAATCTGCCTAGCCTTTTCCCAACTATGTTGAGGTCGGCTTCCATTCTAACCGGATGCAGCTGAATACCAGTATTTTACATGGAGCGACTGCCTATCTGACCTCCACAACCCAGTAACTGGGTAATACGAAACCCCTTGGTAAGACTACGCCGATACATTGAGTTAAAATGTGGCATGACGGCCTTGGTAGATTTTATACATAGTTGTGACATAGCGAGCCCCCCACTCCCCAACTTTAATGCGTGTTATCCAAGTAACATAACATCACGCCTTGTTTCCCCGAAGGGTTGGGCAGAGGTGTACCTGTAGTAGGTATACCCACATTTCGCCAGTTATGTTTAAGTCCCATGTAATAGGGGACGAGCCTATTGCCATCAACCGGGCACAAATCCAGACTCCGGGCTGCTACTGAGACATTCTTGATAGAAAAACCCAATAACACTTTGCCCGACCCGGGAATCGAACCCAGGACCTCATGTTCAGCAGTAGCGCTTGCGACCACTAGACCAGCGAGGCAGTCCACGTGTTTTATCTAAGTAATTATTTATTAATATGATGAAGCAAAAAACACGTGTCTTATATTTTTTTATTATTTGACTGACGGACTAAATAAAATTTCTTTTTTAGGGTTCCGTACCCAAGGTGTAAAACCTATTACTAAGACTCCGCTGTCCGTCCGTCTGTCCATCTGTCACCAGGCTGCATCTCATGAATCGTGATAGTTAGACAGTTTGTCGCCAACACTGCAAAGGGGCGAACCTCATACAAGTTTAGTATACAAAAATGCTCCATTTTTCGAGCTCTATGTCGTCACAAAAGGGCGAAGCTCTAAGACTAATAGAAACGAAAAAAGATTTACGACGTATCTTAAAATCAGTTGTAGGGATTTTTTTTTTGTTCTAAATTATACCTATATATTTTCTTAAATATCATCAAAATAAGCACGTCATCGGGAGAAAAAAAACGTTTTTTGGCTCTCCTGTAAAATTTTCTTATTTGAGGTGCGGTGTTAGTGACGAGTTGTCACAGATTATGTATTTCTGTTGCCGTATAACTACGAATTACTACTATAACTATAATTTTGCCGTTTCTATTGATAATGGTACGGAACCCTTCGTTTATCAACTTTGTGGGTCTAGAAATAATTTTCTAGAATTAACTGAATTCATGGTAACAGTTTTCGCGTCGATTTACCTTATTTTTATAGAAATAGAAGGGTCGTCAGAACACACAGGAAGCGGGTAATGCAGAGGATCTAGACAAGGTGACATTCTATCAGCGATAACGATTATGGAAAAGTCAAAAACAAGTAAGATTGATAAGCGACCGAAAAGCTTGTGTCAAACCTGTTGAAAGAAAAAGAAAGAAATACGAAACGCTTTGAAAGGGATTGGCACTCGTCTAGGCCCTCCAGTCTCCTCCAGATCGATCGCTGTGGCGATACTCAGTTGAGATAATGAAGGTATAAGAGTTATTCGACAAGGTGTTTAAGTGTAACAAATAATGTTTTATAGGTAAAGTTGTTTGTTAGTTCGTATTTTGAAAAAGGCAATTTCTGAAAACATTCTATTACATTTTTTTCCCTGATATTAATTTACACAATTTCCTAGAGATATTGGATACTTTTTCAGTCAGATAAAACTATATTTATTATGATTCACTGTTGTACTTCCAGTGTTTTACCCAGGCATCATTCCTATTACCTACTTAACATTATAAGTCATTTATAGTTCCCTGTAATGTCATTTTAAAAGGAATGTAAATTTAAAAATATTATGTTCTAATTATTATGCAAAAGAAAACACTCATAAATTAATTACTTAAGTGACAGTTTCAACACAATGGCATTATAAGACGCTGCACTGTGTTCAACAGGCGTGCACGATCTAATTGGTCTGCAACACCCGGACCATTACAACTAGTTACTAAGACAGTTTCAGTAGTTTCAGTTTTCTAAAGTTGTGACCAAGACTGGTCGATATGTCAACTGTTCAAGACCAATACAAAACTTTGTCCTCCACGAAAAAAAATTATTCAAACTGTGCTAAGTAGGTCCACATTACGTTTAATTTTGGAGGTACTGACTTCATAACGTTGCAAATAAGGGTCGTCAAGGCGACATGCTAAAATGGATCACAATCAAATTATGATATGCTTAAAGAGTTCAAAGACAAAAGACAGCTTCTGTACTTGAATAAAATTAAATGAACTTTGCAGACTTATAAAAATAACTCGTGGTTATGACTAATTGAGAATTTTAGTCTGACACTTTTAAATTTTTTGAGTAAAGATCCAGTATTGGTAATTTATTGAAGCATTAAAAATACTACATTTTTAACCGACTTCCAAAAGGAGGAGGTTCTCAATTCGTCTGTATGTTTTTTTTTATTTTGTTTTTTTTTTTTTTTTCTATGTTTGTTACGCGATTACTCCGCCAATTATGAATAGATTTTGATGATTCTTTTTTTGTTTGGTAGATCATACTTCAGAGGTGGTCCCATATACATTTTATTAACTTTGCTTGGGTAGTTTTTGAGTTAGCTTCAATTATACGTATTTTTTCCCACTTAGTATGTAGATGATATGATAACTTCTTGTCACTGTTATTTATATATCAGGTAGTGGTATTCGAATTTGTGTGGGGTAGGTACCTACCACAACTAAAAATTGAAAAAAAAAATTACAAAAAAAAAACAACCGACTTCAAAAAAAAAACACTACAAAGTGAAAAATAACTTTAATTTTGGAAGTCGGTGACAAAGAACGAAAATTCAAAACCAAAGATACCGACTTCCGAAATTAAAGTTATTTTTCACTTTGTAGTGTTTTTTTTTTGAAGTCGGTTGTTTTTTTTTGTAAAAAGTTTTTTTTAAAGTATCCATTCTAGGTCCGATATTGAATATAAGTTTAAATATGTCCTCGATAATAGTATATTATACTAACGACATGCCCTGACTTGGCAAGATGGAGATTCTCGAGAGTCAGTGAACCGATTTATTGCACAAACTGGCCTGCACTGAAGTAGTTTAGCATAAAAATTGTGTATCGATGCCTGTCGGCGACCAGACCCCTGCAGCTCACTAGGGCGCAAGTAGCGTGCGGCCCTGCGTCATACAAGGCATAATAGTTTGTAAGTTTCTTGTAAAATGTTAATGTTTTAGATATGTTTCTAATTAGAATTTTTAATTTTCAAAATATGACCCTATCTGTGCACAATAGCACAAGTAGCGGGTAGGCCGCGATGTTAGATTCATGTAATATCGAAAGGTTTAAAGAATTTTATGTTTAACTTATAATTTAGTAATAAAATTACAGTTATTTGAGAAATCTCTATTAGATTTATATTAGATTTACGTCAAAATAGTAATCGGATGCTTGTTGAATATGTTGAATGTGTTTAAAGTAAATTTTAAGAAAAAATTCAAAGAGTTTAAAAATTGTCATAATTACGTAACTTGAAAACTCACTTTTTTGTTTATAGAGATATCTCTTTGATTTTAGTGTTGATCGAAAGGTCTAGACTCAAAACCTTTTTCCACGTTTGTTTGATAAAAATCGGTTCACAGAACAAGAAGATATGGTCATTTTTATGTATAAAATTTTACATTGCTAATAATTTCTAAATGGCTATTTAAAAGAATGTAATTATTAAGTAATTAACTTAAATTAGTGTTTTTCTATGTACATTAGCATATAGAATAAGAATTTATAAGGTTGTAACAAAAAATAAAGTAATACTCATTTCCTGGAATTCGGCATGCACTAACAAAAATAGTATAAAAGGAGGGCCATTTTTCGGGTAAAGTCAGTCGCAGCCCAGCCACCGAAGAGGAAACATCAAAATAATAGTGCAAGCCGAAGTCTCAAGAAAATTGCAAGAATAATGATGTTTCATTTCGCCACCGTATAAGTCTCTGTGTGTCGCAGTATCCTGGTACGTATTCAGGGGTACGTGGGGTGTGTGCTAGCCAGCGGAGCCACCTAGGCTCAGGGAACAGGGAGCGCACGCTAAATAATATTGGGAGATCGTCCCAGGGCGACTGGAGGTACAAGAAGCGCCTCTACCGTCCGCAACAGTTGGTCCTTCGAGTTCCGGATTCCCTGCAAGACAGAAGAGTTCAAAAATAAGAAGATAAGAAGATTTCAAGATGCCGGTTACCAGATCGCAGAAGGATGCCCCCTCACGTTCGACGTCGCGACCAACGGAAAAGGACGCGGCAAAAGAAGCATCTGCATCAGAAGGGGTCACGTCAGCGTCAGGATCATCGGGAACTGAAACTACATCGGACACGAACACTTCATCGGGAACTGCGACCACAGAAGAGACTACGACTACGGAGGCTACGGCTACAACTGCGACCACGGCGGCATCCGAGAAGAAAGGACAGAAGAAAGAAGATGCCGCACAGAAGGAAACGACCAGAAAAACCCCAGAAGAAGCTACGGAACAGGGCGTTCATGGCTCCGCCACGACCTTGAAACCGAAGGGGACTAGTCGTCAAGCTAGGTCCACGAAGACCACGAGTTCTTCAGCCAGAAGACGCGAGTTAGCAGCCAGAGAAGAAGTAGCACGTCTAGAATTGAAACAAGCACAGGCGGCGGCGAAACTTGCTCGCGTCAGATTGGAGCTGGCACAATGTGAAGATGAAGACTCCGTGGATGAAGACCAGGCAGACCAAGAAGATAGAACAGCACAGGTGCAGAACTGGATCCAGTCATCGGTGTTGGAAGACGGCAACATGGAACAACCGGAACAACGCGATCAGCACACGTCAGAAGAACCTCGTAAGGTGAAGCCAGAAGAAAGCTCCGCAACAAAGGGACCTACTATCGAGATCCAAGCGTTGGCGACAGCATTAAGAGAAGCCTTCACCACAAGAGGAGGACCAGCAGCGCAACCGAAGTACATCCACGAGTTACCCTACTTCGACGGCAGCAGCAGTGAATGGCTGGCGTTCAAGGTCGTCTACGAAGATACTGCATCGATGTTCACCGACGTCCAGAACATGGCGCGACTCAGAAGAGCGCTGAAGGGCAACGCAAGAGAAGCAATCAAGAGTCTGCTGTACTCCGAAGCCTCTCCATTGGAAGTGATGCAAGCCCTCAAGAGAAGATACGGAAGACCTGATGCGCTGGTGCTAGCCGAACTGGACAAGGTCAGGGCACTACCGAAGATATCAGAAAATCCAAGAGACATATGCATCTTCGCAAGCCAGATCAACAACAGTGTAGCAGCCATCAAGGGATTGAAGAAACCACAGTACCTGCATTCACCTGAAATGGTGAAACAAATAATAGAGAAGATACCTACAGTGCTTAAGTTCCGGTGGTACGACTTCACTGCAGCGTCAGTAGAAGGCGAGTTCTCCGACCTGACGCTGGTATCCAGATTCCTGACCACAGAAGCGGACAAATGTGGAGCCTTCGCGACTTCAGAAGAAAAAGGTGGATTCAGAAGAACCCAGCGGCAAGCGACGCATTCAACAAAAGAAAGGGACTTCAAAGAAAAAGATTCGAAAAAATCGGAAAAAACGTGCCCGGTATGTGAGGGTGAACACTTCCTAGTCGAATGTCAGAAGTTCCTGAAAGCATCGGTACAAGATCGCTGGGCAGCTGTCAAGAAGAGTCGCGTCTGTTTCAAATGTCTTCAAGGGAGACACAGGAAGGAGAGCTGCAAGAAACCACCATGCAAGGAATGCAAGAGGTGGCATCATCATTTGCTGCACGTCAAGTCGGAAGAAAAGGCATCAGAAGAAAAGAAGGAGCCGTCGGAAGAGGTGGCCAGTGTCACTGCATCAGTGAATGCGGTCAACAACGCAAGAGCATACCTGAAGATAGTTCCGGTGGAAGTTTTCGGGTCACAAGGATCACAGAAGATATTAGCCCTTATGGATGAAGGGTCAACGGTGTCGCTTCTGGATAAAAAGATAGCAGAAGAAATCGGCGCTCAAGGAGATAACCAGGAACTAGTCATCGAGACAGTGGGAGGCAAGCTGATAAGGAAGAAGGATTCTCAAGTGCTGGACCTAACAGTGAAAGGGGTCCATCAAGAAGATAAGAAGACACTGAAAAGAGTCCGGACCGTCGACGAGTTGAAGCTTACGCCGCAGTTCCTGGACAAGAGGAGGATTGAAAAATGTCAACACTTGAAGAAGATCGCCGATTCACTGTACTACGAAGGAAAGTCACCACAGCTGCTCATCGGGCAAGACAACTGGGAGCTGATCGTGACTCAAGAAATAAGAAAAGGGAAACCAGGAGAGCCAGTAGCGTCACGAACAGGACTGGGATGGGTGCTCCACGGGTCAGACATAGGAAGTGTGAAACCAGTACACTTCCTGAACACATGTCTGCATATCAACACATCAGAAGAAGAAATGCATCAAGCCATCAAGGATCATTTCGCCATTGAAGCACTCGGCGTGCAGCCCAGAAGACCTACTACAGACTCAGAAGGAAGAGCGCTCACCATCCTGGACAAGACCTGCAGAAGACTAGAAGATGGTCGATTCGAAGCTGGACTTCTGTGGAAAAATGAAGAGGACCAGATGCCGGAAAGCTACACTTCTGCCAAGAATCGACTGACAAACACTGAGAAGAAGATGGACAAGGATCCTCAGTTGAAGGCGGAATACTGCAAGCAGATCCAGCATCTAATAGACAGCCAGTACGCGGAAGAAGCACCTGATGGACAAGAAGATCCTAAGAAGACATGGTATCTCCCACACTTCTCCGTGGTTCATCCGTTGAAGAAAAAGATAAGGATCGTTTTCGACGCTGCAGCCAAGTCAAAGGGAAGAAGCCTCAACGACGCTCTGCTGCCTGGACCAGACCTGCTGCAATCGCTGTTTGGAGTACTACTGCGATTCAGAAGAGGACCTCTAGCAGTGGCGGCTGACATCAAAGAAATGTTCCTGCAAGTTCGCATCAGACCAGAAGACCGAGACAGCTTACGGTTCCTGTGGCGAGGGGAGCAACGCGACGTGCCGCCAAAAAAGTACAGGATGACATCTGTTATCTTCGGTGCAACATCATCTCCAAGCACAGCAATCTACGTGAAGAATCGTAACGCAGCTGACTACAAAGAACAGTATCCAGAGGCAGCCAGAGCGATCGAGTTGAACCACTATATGGACGACTATCTGCACAGCTTCCATTCAGAAGAAGATTTCAGAAGAGTGACAGAGCAAGTGAACTTCATACATAAGAAAGCAGGCTTCGAACTCAGAGGATGGGCATCAAATCAACCTGAGCTGCTACAGAACGTGAAGACTGAAACAACCGAGAAGACAGAAGTGGACCTTGGCGAGAAGGAAGAGAAGACATTGGGACTACGCTGGTTCACTGAAAAGGACTCCATTGGCTTCAGGGCAAACCTCCGAAATACACCAGAAGAAATAGCAAGAGGACTACAGGTGCCTACCAAGAGAGAAGTCACCAGCGCTGTCATGTCGACTTTCGATCCACTAGGATTGGCGTCACCAGTTCTCGTCCAGGGCAAGAAGCTGCTTCAAGACACATGGCGAAGTGGTGTCGGTTGGGATGAAGAAATAGAAGAAAAAGAGTATGAATCATGGAAAACATACTTAGAGAAGATGAAGCTACTTCAAGGTCTGCAAATTCCAAGATGCCTCGCGCCACATAGCACCGAGGGGGAGCTACACACGTTCACCGATGCCAGCGAGACAGCGTACGCAGCTACGGTTTACTGGAGAACAGAAAATCAAGAAGGAGCTTACCACGTCAGCTTAGTAGCAGCAAAGGTGCGAGTGACCCCGTTGAAGCCGGTATCAATCCCTAGACTCGAACTACAAGCAGCTCTCCTGGGAAGCAGACTGGCGCATTCGGTAGAAAAGGAAATGGATCTGAAGGTGGTAAAGAAAACATACTGGACAGACTCCAGCATCGTACTTTCTTGGATCAAAACAGACCCGAGAACATTCAAGACGTTCGTGGCCCATCGCTTGGCCGAGATAGAAGACCTCACCAAGCCTCAAGAATGGAGGTGGGTCCCCACGGCACAAAACCCTGCAGATGATGCGACGCGCAGCGTGCCAGAAGATTTCGACTGCAATCACCGATGGTATACAGGACCGAGCTTCCTGAGAAGAAAAGAAGTTCACTGGCCTGCAGCAAGAACCTTCAAGAAAGAGACCACCGGCGAAGAAAGGACAGCAGACGTCGTGGCAGCAGCGAGCATCACGCATCCGTCGCCAGATCCAGAGAGGTTCTCGTCATGGAAGAGACTTTGGCGAGCCACAGCAAGAGCACTGCAGTTCATACAAATCTGCAGGCGCAAAGAGCAAGTCAACGTCAGCAAAGGAGACCCCACCTGGAAAACGACGCGAGAAAAAAAGAAGACATTCGAGAAGCAACAACGGCCTTCAAAAGCAACCGAAAGAAAACTCAAACCGCTGGACACAGGCCTACTGGAGCAAGCTGAAACTCTACTGTTAAGAAGAAGCCAAGAAAGAAGCTTTAAAGAAGACATCAGGCGACTACAACAAGGAAAACAAGTAGAAAACAGCAGCAAATTAAAGAAGCTCGACGTAGTGCTGGAAGATGGTCTCCTGCGGCTAAAAGGAAGAATCGACGCTATACAAGGCGTAACCAGAGACTACAAGCGACCAGTCGTGCTCGACAGTAAGGAAAAGATAACACGACTCATCTTGGAGGATTTCCATTGCCGCTTCAATCACGGTAATCACGCAACGGTCATGAACGAGATAAGGCAACGCTTCTGGGTACTGGGACTACGGTCGGCGATCAAAACAGTTCGACATCAATGTCAGTGGTGCAAGACGAAGAAGGCGAAACCTCAAGCACTACCGACGGGCAACCTACCGGCTGAGAGGCTGATGCACAACACTCATCCTTTTACGTGTACCGGCATTGATTATTTCGGCCCTATGACAATCACCGTGGGAAGACGCTACGAGAAAAGATGGGGAGCCCTGTTTACATGCCAACCACAAGGGCTGTACACATTGAGCTCACACCGTCGCTCTCCACTGATAGTATGATTATGACGCTGAGGAGGTTCGCTGCCAGAAGAGGAATGCCGAAGATAATCTACACTGATAATGGAACAAACTTCGTCGGCGCGAATAAAGAATTGAAAGAAGCCATAGAAACAATGAAACAAGAAGACCTTGCATCAGAAGCTGAGAAGATTGGCGTGCAGTGGAAATTCATCCCTCCTGGAGCGCCTAATATGGGCGGCGCATGGGAGCGTCTGGTGCGATCAATAAAAACCGCCCTAGACGCCACACTCAACGAAAAACAACCAAGAGAAGAGGTACTCCACACTCTCCTGCTGGAGGCCGAACATATGGTTAACTCTCGGCCCCTCACCCATATCTCCGAGAGCCTTGAGGAGGAAGCACTCACCCCAAACCACTTCCTCCTCGGGCGGTCATGCGGCGCGGCAAGAATTGGCAGCTTCACGGACAGCGAGCTCGTGGGAAAACACACCTGGAAGGCCACACAGCGACTTGCCGACCACTTCTGGCAACGTTGGCTGCGAGAGTACCTACCCACCCTACTACCAAGGAAGACTGCGAGCAGCGACAGCGCTTCAAACCTTAACGTCGGGGACATCGTGTTGATCGTCGACCACAGCCTGCCGAGATGTACTTGGCCACGCGGCAGAATCCAGCAAGTATACCCAGGACCAGATGGCCGAGTCCGGATCGTCGACGTCGAGACCAGAGGAGGAGTGCTGCGGCGACCCAGTACGAGAGTGGTGTTGTTGGTGCCGGGAGTATCGCCGAGTCCAGAAGAAAGGTGCAACGCACGAGGGGGAGAATGTCGGCGACCAGACCCCTGCAGCTCACTAGGGCGCAAGTAGCGTGCGGCCCTGCGTCATACAAGTAGTGTTGCCCAAATGCAAGAACAAGACGAGACTTAGCCAGTCTTGGTCTTGGTCTTGCGCCAATACACCTGGTCTTGGTCTTGGTCTTGGTCTTGCGCTCCCAGTCTTGGTCTTGGTCTTGGTCTTGCAGCAAGAGTCTTGCAAGTCTTGCAATTACCTATTAGTCTATTACTATTTATTAAAGTTTACTTTAAATCTTAGAAAAACGTATTAGAATTGGAACATTGTGAGCTTGAATTAACATAGCCATAGTAAAGATCAAGCAGATTAATAAATAACTGAAGATTTGATAAGAAATTCGAAAAATCAACTGACCTATATGTCGTTTTCCATGGAAGTAACTGTTTCTTAATAAACATTTATGATTTATAAGCTTACATTTGCTAAAACATGTAAAAAAACAAATTAATTACAATAACTTGACTGTATTTTAAAGAACAATACTTATCTGTCTAGAAAGAGATTGAACCCTCAACTTATAAGAAATTTAATAAAAGAGTTTTACGATTTATCATTTATTTGAATAAAAAATAAAATACAACACAAATCAACAGCTTTATCATTAGGTTATGATACTTTATATCAATTTTTTTGACCAAGAATTAATACAAAGTAACCATCTGGCTGACTCATCACTTAACCTATTTCTATGTTTTCTAATTACTAATGATGCTTTAGAAAATAACCTCTCAGCAGGTACTGAAGTTGCAGGTATTGAGAGAAAATCACGGGCCATTTTCGATAAAATCGGATACTCTGTCTCATGCGTCCTCCACCAATCTAAAATGTCTTCCGAGCTGGCAGTTCTTGGTTTTCTCAGGTACTCCTCCAACTCGTCTATCACTAAGCCTTGAAGACAAGATCCAGATGACGTCGAGGGACATTCATAGAGTTTATCAAAGTCTATTACGTCTTCATCTTCATCACATACTTTATTTTCTTTTTCTGGTAATTCCAGAGATTTGTTCAGTGAGTGTAGACTTTTATATTCTTCATAAAGTTCATTGAACTTGCGCAGACTTTCTGTTTTAAGTTGCTTCCCCCACATTGTCAGGTCAAAAGTCTGAGCCTTATGCCTTGGGTCTAAAATTAAAGAAGTACAATAAATCCAGTTGCTCTTCTTGTAATGTTTAAGCATTTTGTCTCGAGCTGCTTGGAAAGCTAGAATGAGCCTTTCATCCACTTCTGATCGATTAGGTTTCTCATCTAACTGTTTTACCATGGATTCAATTTTATCTAGCAAGAGATTGAATGATACAATGACTAGCGGTAATGTAACATATTTGTCTCCACCAAGTTTTGTACTTAAAAGTTTAAAGTTTATTAGAAATTTATGTAATTTTTCGAGTACCTGCCATTCATTAGCTGTGATTTGAAAATCATTTAATTCGGTGACAGAACTGCACAATATGTCAATGCCCGCTCTCACTTTTAAACCAAATCCAATCATATCATGTGTGGAATTCCATCTCGTTGGACAGTCAATAATGGCATTTAGATTTGATGGCACGCCAGCTGCTTCACAAGCAGACTGAAACTTCTTCTTCACTATCTCACTTCTTTTTATTTTACTGGAAATACTGCGTAACTTTGTTACAGATGTACGCGAGTCAGCAATATTTGGTGCAGATTCTTCATCTTCCTCATCCTCAGTTTCGTCTGCATAGTCTTCGTACTGCTGATCTTGCGCGTTAGTGTCAGACTCACAGTGTAATGTACACCAAGGTTTAAAATGTGAGCAAAGCACCGGAAATGTTGATTGTCTGAATCAAAGTGTGGCGGCAGCTGTTTGCCCAGTTCATACATAAATTTGGTATTTGCAGTTGCGTTGTCGACCGTGATACCTTGTATTCTATCAATTATGCCATTATTCCAATAAACATTCATGGAAAATCGTTGCAATATCTTCCCCAGTATGTCGACCGCGTGATGGTATAAAATCAAGAACTACAGATTGATACTTCCATTCGTTGTCTATATAATGAATAGTAACCCCGTAGTAACTCCTACCAGCAATTGACGTCCACCCATCAATGGTAAAAGACATTTTAGATGATAATTGTTGAAGTCATTCCTTGAGATTCAATTGGAGCTCTTCAAATCGCTCTTTGACTTTCCTTCTAAGTGTAGACCTTTTAGGAAACACCATATTAGGGCAAATACGTCGAAAATATACTTGTGTAGCTTCGTCATCGAAAAATGAGAAGGGAAGATATTTTTTCACCACCCAATCAACTGTAGCTGTCGTGATGTTGTCACTGCTGTTTTCCGACTGAAACAAAACAATAAATCTTGTGTTATTATTTAAAACATACTAGGTTTGAGCGTATAAGAGGAGGAGGTTTGTTGTTGTTAAATCGAGAAAATCGTTAAATTGATATTTGTTATATTAAGGTTGCACTGTACTGTAATTTACCAAAATAAAGTACTTAGTTGTTACTGGCCGATTAAATGAAAATATGGGTGTTTATAAAAAATATTTAAGACGATAATTACATACTTAATATGTCGCACCCCTAGATGAAAACACCACTAACTCAAAAATACTTACGTAAGTTAATGGCGTTTTTGAAAGTATCGCATGAATAGCTACGCGGAGTTAAAATTCTTTTAACTGTTAAAAAAATATTCTTACCTGTCCACTTCTTCCAGCGGTTACTAAAAAGCTTGTGATATCTCCACTTAATTTTGGTTTAACAGGAAGAAATATTTCTGATTCCTTTTTGTGGAAAGATATTAGATGTTTCCTTAAGCCTGAAGTGTTTCTGTTTTTCATTTTTATTTCAATCTTTTTATGTTGGCACAATTTACAGAAGGCAGTTTGGGATGCATGAATTATTTCGAAAAACTCCTCAAATTTGCTTTTGGGTCTTTTAGATCTGTGACTCAAACTCTCGTTACTCGGACTAGAATAATTTGAATCTTCGTCACTCATATTAAATTGTACACGTGATACGTTTTTAGAAAACAACGAGAATTAGTAAAAACAATTATTAAGTTAGACTCGAAGCACAGCTCAATTGGAAATGACTGGAATTAAAATAATTCCTTTATTTATAGTACGTTTCCTTGCTTTCTACCGCGCCGCCTCGCCACGTGCCGGCTCTATGAAAAGGATGCCGCCGCAAATCAAACAATGCCGCGTGCGGCGTACAAACACACACTAAATATTACCTACTTGTACAGACGCGACGCGTGAATAAAATAGAATTAGTGCCAATCACTATTCTTTACATATAAGTGAATGTTTTGGCGTACATCTATACTAATATTATAAAGCTGAAGAGTTCGTTTGTATGTTTGATGACAGAAGTTTTAAAATAAATAAATAAGTCCTGAACGTCACTATACCTACCTCCAAAGTTACTATTCCTCGTGGACGAAGTCGCGGGCACAGCTAGTAAATACTTACTCTCATCATCTCTCTCAGAGATATTCGGGCTGGTAAGTAATACAAAACTCTTATCGCAGGCTTTTTATTTTATTAGTAGGTAAGTACCTACGCTTTTTATATTATTTTATTAGTTTTGTAGAATTTTTTTACACGTTTCAAGTATATTTAAAAGTGGCTACAATATTTATTAAACGGGTGATATTTGAACACTTTTTTGCTATTTTTTCTTGTAAAAACTTAAGAAATATAATGACTAAATGTACAATAATAGTACCTAAGTAATTAGTTTAAAACCATATAAGTAATCAATATTATAATATATACTTACTAGAATGAATTAATATGACATCTACTACCTATCCTTACCATTTTATCCTAATCATAATACTACTTGCGTGATCAGTATAATGTATTCATTTTCATTCTAAGCACTCTGAAACTTATTTATTCTTTGGAACACCTGTAGGTACTCTTAAAAAAATTCGAAATTATTTTGCATGAGTATACCTACGCCCTATGGCGGCAATCAAATAGTGTCACAAATGTTATGATTTCGGCGTGGCGGCAACGATTGTTTTAGATTTCAAAAGAAGCCCCGGCGCGTGTATCATAACCATGTACTTCCGAAAAGCGGCAAATTTCTTTGAAAAGTAAGTACAAAACCTTTGATGCCGCATTATCAAAGTGCCGATGGTTAAAACATAACTATGCATGCACTCAGTTTGATTTTAATAGATATTTTTTTATTCGCTATGTTTATGGTATTAGTCGTAATGCGCATAGGTCCAGTTTTTCATATTCTTTGATACAGTTTTTTGCGTCTCATAGAATTCCTAAGCGTACCTACCTATACACCGAACTGTTACACCTAACTACTCAGTGAAATAGCGCTAAGTCCTAGCTGCAAGACGCAAGAGTCTTGCAGGCTATGTCTTGTTCTTGCTCAAGTCTTGCACGGTCAGTCTTGGTCTTGGTCTTGCTAAAAATACGCGGTCTTGTTCTTGGTCTTGGTCTTGCAAAAACGCAAGAACAAGACCAAGACTGCAAGACCAAGACTGAATTTGGGCAACACTACATACAAGGCATAATAGTTTGTAAGTTTCTTGTAAAATGTTAATGTTTTAGATATGTTTCTAATTAGAATTTTTAATTTTCAAAATATGACCCTATCTGTGCACAATAGCACAAGTAGCGGGTAGGCCGCGATGTTAGATTCATGTAATATCGAAAGGTTTAAAGAATTTTATGTTTAACTTATAATTTAGTAATAAAATTACAGTTATTTGAGAAATCTCTATTAGATTTATATTAGATTTACGTCAAAATAGTAATCGGATGCTTGTTGAATATGTTGAATGTGTTTAAAGTAAATTTTAAGAAAAAATTCAAAGAGTTTAAAAATTGTCATAATTACGTAACTTGAAAACTCACTTTTTTGTTTATAGAGATATCTCTTTGATTTTAGTGTTGATCGAAAGGTCTAGACTCAAAACCTTTTTCCACGTTTGTTTGATAAAAATCGGTTCACAGAACAAGAAGATATGGTCATTTTTATGTATAAAATTTTACATTGCTAATAATTTCTAAATGGCTATTTAAAAGAATGTAATTATTAAGTAATTAACTTAAATTAGTGTTTTTCTATGTACATTAGCATATAGAATAAGAATTTATAAGGTTGTAACAAAAAATAAAGTAATACTCATTTCCTGGAATTCGGCATGCACTAACAAAAATAGTATAAAAGGAGGGCCATTTTTCGGGTAAAGTCAGTCGCAGCCCAGCCACCGAAGAGGAAACATCAAAATAATAGTGCAAGCCGAAGTCTCAAGAAAATTGCAAGAATAATGATGTTTCATTTCGCCACCGTATAAGTCTCTGTGTGTCGCAGTATCCTGGTACGTATTCAGGGGTACGTGGGGTGTGTGCTAGCCAGCGGAGCCACCTAGGCTCAGGGAACAGGGAGCGCACGCTAAATAATATTGGGAGATCGTCCCAGGGCGACTGGAGGTACAAGAAGCGCCTCTACCGTCCGCAACAATGCCATTATAATTGGAAATCGTTATATATGGCATTTTACTAAACGGACTGAACAAATTGTACGGGTCGTTAAATATAAGGGGTCTTAGAATCGCTCCTTGGGGAAACCTTTCAATTCAAAGGATTAGTACCAACTTCTGTTGATGTTGATTCTTTTGTTTTGCTGTTGTTGACTTGTTAATTATGTGCCTACAGTATATTAAACCCATGTAAAGTTTTCATTACTCTGTTTAATACGAAATGTACATTAATTACCGCACTGACTATTTGATTAATGATGTTCATTTACTTTGAATCTGATCGTATGAAGTTGTATTTAACAGAAACACAGAATGTTTTGGTACATTGTTGTGGGCTTTAATATTTATTTCGTTTCATGTAAATATTATATGTACATTTAGTGTTGTTCATATGAAATTTATATAACCACCGTGTTTAGTCCGTGTGTTGTTTCTAATTACAGTTTCAGTATCACAATTGTATTCAATTTGGGTGTTGGTAGCTAATTTGGTTAAATAATTGCATTATTGTCACCACTAATGTGTGTAGGACTGTTAATGTGTTCACTGACCAGGTATTGTGAGCTTTATTTGGAAAACGTTTAATGGTGCATACACGATTCATAATTGACATTAATCATTTTTATTCATATGTGAAATACACCGTTATGTTTCGCTTTTAGGATACAAAATAGATGAGTGAGTGTACATCGTATTTTTATACTTTTTAAAATAAATAAAATGTTTCTATTACAATTATAATGAAATTCTAACAATGAATTCAAGAAATGCCACTTTCACTTATAGTGTCTTTTTCATCTGAATTTATCTAAATTTTATTAAACTAAAACTTAAATGTTCTGAAATTCTCGTATTTTATGATGAGTAAGTGTCTAGCCATAAAGAAGAGAAAGCAATTTCTAGAATTTAAAAGCTGTTTATGTCTTTTCTACTACCTTTTAGAGTTTATTAGAGGCTCCAAAATAATGGCCAATTATATAAGTTGGGACATAATGGGTTGTTAAACTAATTTAGCAGCATTTTATTTTATTATAACTTTTGATGGTTTGACATTTTATACGACTCTGATAATTTACTATTTCATAATGGTCTTTATGTTATTGTTTTGGTTTCTCCAGGTAAGGTAATAGAGATGAGTATGTTTGATCTTGGCTTGGTTTAATCATTAGTGTGCAATGATCTTCATACCAAGCTGCTGTGCTTTTGGCTACTGGACCATTAAATAAATAAATAATGATAAATATGTAAACATTTATTTTTCTTCCACAAAGGCGCCTTAAAAATATACAGATTACAATATTTGATAAATCCTTTGTTTCCTTTGTGGGGATCCTTTGTGTATCTGCACTAGGAAAATCTGTCACACAGATTACCAGCCCCCCCCCTCCCAAAAACAGTGTTTGATTAATAAATCATAAAAGATAATATATTTACAAATTATTTTTACCTTTAAGGGTAGGAGAACACAAAACAAAAAAAATAAACACGGAAGTCAAATAAAAAAAATACAAAATTAAATTGCCACTTAAAGAAAGAAAGAAAGAAAAATTCAGTTCGCACCATATTTGAAATGGCAAGAAAACAATCAGATCAAAGAAAAACAACTGAAAAATGAAATAGCAAAGAAGGAACTGAACACTGAGATGAAGACAGATAAAAATGTAAGGACGGAAAGCCCATCTTGTGACCTCGCCAAATAAATGGTAACGTGGATGGATGATGGTGGTAACAATAAAACAAAAGACGTTTTCGGGGAAACTGAATGTTTCGTCGTCTGTGCAATTATGGACGAAGTTAACTTGACGAATAACTACCGGAGATATATTATGAATGACAGGACGGTTGACGTGTGTCGGGCATTATCGTCCGAGTGAGTCCAAAAGAAATACTATCTCTGGTTGTTCTCGTCTGGCTAACGGCGAGTACTTGCACAGGCATAACCAAGTGGTCAGGATTATTCATCAGCAACTTCCTTTGAAATATAAACTTGTGGACTCTGAGGTACCGTATTACAAGTATGTGCCCAACCTAGTTCTTGAAAATTACCATGTCAAGTTGTACTGGGATCAGTCTATCATTACTGGCAGGACTATTGTCACCAATAAGCCTGATATAGTGGTGATAGATCAATTAGCTCGCCGCGTAATGATAGTCGATGTTACCATTCCACATGACGAGAACCTCGTGAAAGCTGGGAAAGAGAAACAAGTATAATATTTCGACTTAGCACACGAGGTTGTTGACATGTGCAATGTTAGCTCAGCTGTTGTTGTGGCGATTGTCGTTACGGTCAATGGCCTGATGGCTGAAAGCCTCGACCAACATTTCTCGAGGCTTTCGTTAGGCGATAGAATCAAGGGCTTGATTCAGAAGGCAGTACTCTTCGGTACGGCTCGCATTATGAGGACATTTCTGTTTCTGCAGCCCTAACCATCGGTAGCTCCCGACACCGGCAGACCTCTGTTTTTTAATATTTTATAATGCTTTTTATATATTTTTATTTAAAAAATATTTATAAATGTGATAAGATAAGATTAGGTAATAAACGACAAAACAAAACATTTATCAGCCGGTTAAAATAAACGACAATTAAATAAAATAATAATAATAATTTGGAAGACCATTAATAAAATTATGAAGGCGACGAAGCGACCAGCCATTCATTACGTACCTACCACCTACTCACCTAAGATTAATTGTGTAGGAGTAAGTACTAGCGATATGAAATAGGTAATCATAACAATAATTACTTATGAACTGTATTCGGGGTAACGTGAGAAATGTATCACCCGTTATTTTGTTGTTTTATGGAGAATATGTTATTAATATGAAATTAGGACAGGGAAAAAGTGTTGTCAGAAATAGAAAATGTAGGCTGAGGCGAAGCTGTGGCACATATACGTGAATCCATCAATGTTTGGTAGCGGCCAAGGTCAAGGAATTTCCGCGCATTATATGAGAAAAGTACTATACATAGTACTTTTCTAATATAATGCGCGGAAATTCAAACTAAGTAAATTAATTATAAATTCCAGAATCAACAACAATTTTTCAGGCACCAATATTTTCATTTGTTTCTTCTTTACTTGAAACAGCTCTATTTTCAAGCCAAATCGAAATTTAAATATTAAACATTTTGATATGTTACCTCCTTGGTTGCCATGTGTTGAAGTAAAAAGTTCATTCCATTTTTAAATAGCACGACAGATATGAGTTTTCATAGTAATTTATTCGGCCGCTAAATACGACAGATATTATACGGATTTTCAAACAAACATTGCCAGCCGGGTGCTCGCATGTATTCGACCAGTAAAGAATTTTCGATTTATCTCGAAGAAGGTTGTCAAAATAATGCTCGAATCTCGGTTTTCGATCGGTTCGTGGATCGGTGACCATCCATTACTCGAGACCCCTGCGTGCTTCAGAAAGCACGTTAAGCCGTTAGTCTCGGCTGTCATTCGCAGATCTTTGACAGTTGTTACGGGTAGTCTTAAGCCCAAAAGTCTGACAACCAGTCTTACCAAGGGTTGCCGTGCAACCCAGTTACTGGGTTGTGGAGGTCAGATAGGCAGTCACTCCATGGAAAATACTGTTATTTAGCTGGAAGCCGACCCCAACATAGTTGAAAAAGGGCTAGGCAGATTGATTGTAGCTCTCTTAAGGTTGGAGTTTCTTTGCCTTTAAAGTCTAAGACTGATCTTGGCGCTAAAGTAAAACAAGATCGGCGAACACTATTACACTTTTAAGATAGCTTTTTATCATAAACAAGCAGAACAGGCGAAGTTTTCAAGGATCTTCCATATTATGGATTTATGGAAATATCAGCGGTTGCCTAGCAAAGTCATTTAGTTTAAAAAGGTTCTTATTTTTATTATTAGTACCTGGGCGACCGAGCACTGCTCTGATAAAAATAAGAATGCTCATTTAATGTATAGGAAAGTTCATACTGATCCATGTTTGTATAGTACCTACTTATTCCATGGTGCCATGATAGTAGGTACTTACTAATTCCATGCTGCCATGTCATTATCCTTATGTCATTATTCATTATCTTGTTTTAAACTTTGGGCGACCGAGCTCTGCTCGGGTGAAAATACGGAGAAAACAAATTTTCCCAGATAAGAGACCTAGCTAGATTGATTTTTCGCCACCGAAAACCCCTACATTGCAACTTTCATCAAAATCGTTAGAGCCGATTCCGAGAACGTGATTACAAATATATATACAGATATTGCTCGTTTTAGGATAGGATTTTATTGATCTTTTATATGTGAATGTGAGAACGTTGTAGGCAATAGACTGAAGATTTGTAGGCCATTTTCTATTTTGTTGGGTACCTGGTACCTACTTGTTGACAGGCCTAACACTGTCCTCCCATACCATATTAAAACTGTAATTTGAAAACATTGTAAAAGCCATTTATTTTTAAAAGAGTGCCGTAGAATTTCTTGCCGGCTCTTCTCCATAGGAAAATACCAATTGGAACCGTGCTCCTAGCTTCTGACGTTTCATAAGTGCCCATGTAGGTTTACGTGAAATAAGGTGCTGCCCGCGGCTTCACCCGCGTGGACCTTACTAAAATAAAAGTAGCCTTAGTTATTCCATAAAACATCAGCTATCTGCCAGTGAAAATCCTGTCAAAATCGATCCAGCCGAAACTGCCAAAACTAGCCAAAATTCGTGTTTCGTCAATCGTCGGATTTCTATCTTTCCGCTTGCCCTTTAGCCCTTTGCGCTTAGGGTTACCATCCGTCCGGATTTATCCGGACATGTCAGGCTTTTTGGCCCCCCGTCCGGACTCCTCATTTGTCCGGACTTTTCGATTTTAGGGGATTTTCTTTAAAAAAGATAAATTATTACTAAGAAGAAGAAAAAAATAAGATTAAAAAGTTAAATATCCGGACTTTTTTGCAAATGTCAGGCTTTTTGTCAGGACTTAAATATCGAAATGGTCATGGTGAACCCTATTTGCGCTTGGTGCAGATCAGACTCTCGCAATCGAATTGGAAGTTTATAGAGTTGTTAATACTCTTTTAATTTAATGTAATGTATAACTTTAATTGTATATTAAAAATGGGAGGAAAGATGCTAAACAGGCAGGCACGAAAATAGTTTTACAGCTCTATATAGTTCACACGGAAATCAAAACATAACAACATTAAAGTATTTAGTTCTGAAATTATTATGCACGATAAATCTAATAATTGATGGGCCTGGAAATTAGCATTCGTTTGTATTCGGAAATGCAATGATTTCCGAGGGACATTAAGAAATAGTCAGACTAATTATACTTTTATATTTTTTTATGCATATAAAGTAAAAATCCATTATTTTGGCATTACAAACAAACACTTTAGTAGTTGTATAAATGTAAAAAAATATTTTATAATATTTTGATTGATTTATTGAAAGTCAAAAAGTCATGGAGGTGCTATGATTAGCAAAATGTGGGCAGCTGAAAAATGCATGTTAGTTTCAAGTTTTCTCAGAAGTCACACCGTTTGAACCAGAGTTTGGTTAGCTCTAGGAAAAATTTATCTACATGTCTAAAGAATATTGATAGCGATTTATCTACGTGGTTTTCGATTCTTCATAAAATATGAGGTAGATTTGTTGGAACCATTTGACTGTCGGTATGCGATATAAAAGCTATCTTGGCTTATGTTTCTATTGATCCTTTGAGTTTGAAGACACGTCAAAGACACAGCTGCAAAATTGTTGTTTCGTAGCTACTATGTAAAAGTATGAAAACTATAGCTGAAGATTTACCTGTGTTGAGGCATTTCGTTCGTCTGTTGATCTTTTAAATTCAAATTCAAATGTGTATTGCTCAACACAGTACATAATCATACATTTCTAGATGTCAAGTGAATGCGCAGTTCACTGTGTTGCACCAATTCAGGCATGCAAAATTATTATTAAAATTATAAGAACCATTAAAATTATACCATTCCATAAATTCACATTAATAAGTTATACACTTTCAAAATAGTACCATACACAATGTCAAAAATTCAAATCCATAAGCATGTAATGTCAGAATATATAATGTCATAATAAGTAAGTAATGTCTAATACAGTCAACACATAATTGCTAGCACTGCCTCGTTGGTCTAGTGGTCGCAAGCGCTACTGCTGAGCATGAGGTCCTGGGTTCGATTCTTTCTCAGTAGCAGCTCGGAGTCTGGATTGCCTATTGCCATCAACCGGGTACAACCCGGTTGATGGCAATAGGCTCGCCCCCTATTACATGGGACTTAAACATAACTGGCAAAATGTGGGTGTACCTGCTACAGGGACACCTCTGCCCAACCCTTCGGGGAAACAAGGCGTGATGTTATGTTATGTTACATAATTGGCAATACAAATAAGATAATTTGAATAAAAATAAATCGGACTCCAGTATTTACCCTAATTATACACACCCAAATTTCTATCAGACAGGTATTCATTAATTGTGTAGTATGTCTTACTTGGTGTGAGAGCAGTGGTGGCCCAGACAGGCGCTTTACTTTGTGTAAATTATTTCATCACCACTGCTCTCAAAACGGTGAAGGAAAACATCGTGATGAAACCGGCATGTCCTAGAACCGAAAATTCGAAGACAGGTAACATCTACCAACCCGCACTGGGCCCGGTGGTAGATTACAGCCCACTCCCTCTCACAGAGAGGAGGCCTGTGTCCCAGCAGTGGGAACATTATAGGCTGATGATGATGTCTTACTTATCAGTAGATTATTGAGTTGCTTCTTAAATAAATTGATATCTGTAATACTTAACAAAGCATTAGGTAATTTATTATAAATATGTGGTGCCATTCCTAGGAAGTTTTTACGGAATACTGCTTTTTTGTGTTGCCTACTGCTTATTTTATTTCTATGCCGCGAACTGTGTAGTTTTTCAAATAGGTGGAAGTTTGTTTTGACAAATACGGCCATCTCATTTATGTTAATATAGTTAATAATGTTTTAGGGGGTATCTCCCTACTGGTTATCTTGACGGGGCGAGATGCCTCAGCACAGGGGCATTTTGTGTATAGATTTAGATGTATATAATAATAATAATAACCCCACCGTCGTATCTCTACGTTGACGTCGAGGTGGGGCTTGCGCGCTCCTGAACTCTGGGTCTGTGTCGGTAGAGTTTACTTTACCGAAACAGGTCTAGGGTGAGGAGCCAGACCAAGAGAGATACAAAAACCCGCAGGGCAGCATGTGGCGAGCTGTTGGGCAGTAGCGACCCCACGGACCCTATCTCCCGGGAGAAGTCTTGTTCCTCACCTCTGGCATGCCTTTATTGGTTGACTGGAGCGAACACTGACGAGGAACAGAGCTCCCACCTCATTCTTGCCTTTATTGGCCGGCTTGAGTGGAGATTCGCAAGAGCAAACGTGCTCGGAGGAAGGAAGTATTCTAGTAAGATGCTGGTAGGGATCTTGACTGTACTTCCGGGATTGTCCTGATAGCCGTGGAATACCTCTCCACTCCTCAAGCACCTCAAGTGTTGCCCTCTTGTCGCTACGTCACTATGTGCTAGCGACCGTTTTTGGGGGCACATTATTGAGTGTGCAAGTCACCCCCTGCCATTTTCCTGTGTATTTTATATAAAATATTGGTCAGGCAGGGGCCATAGTTCCATGTAACCAATCCATTATAGCCACCCAAATCCATAGCCCAATATATTTTGTTTCCATGTTCTCCAATAGTAATACCTACACCTACCGGGGGTTGTCCTTGGGTGTACTTTTATAGTGCATACAGCTATAATCGTCGGTTGGTGCCTCAACACTTAAAAATGTCCAAGGGGTCTCTGCGAGTTGGCTTCGGCCCCTCGTACGCCTTCCAAAGGACCCCGAGATATGTCAAAGACATTTAATTAATAATAATAATTCCTTTATTGTCAGGCAACTAAGGCCCATAGATAAAATACACAAAATATTTTTATAAAATAATAAATTAGTGTTGTCCTCTTTTTTTTTTGTTATAATTAAACACGTAAAATTTTTATTTACACACGTATTTACATCATTTAAAAACTATCAGACTTAATATAATTATATGTACAAGTATATAAAAAAGGGGGGAGGAATAATCATAGGGCATCAAAAAATTCGTCCACATCGCTGTCAATAGGAAAAGTGCCCAAAGAATAGGCCAGCCCTCTGGTCACGTGAAGAGTCGACCAGCCGCTTGGCGATGTCTTGAAAAACTAGGTGGGCACTCGGACCCCATGGCCGCACTAACCTTTGGATTTATTTGTTCCAAAATAAAGAATTTTGAATTTTAATTTGAAAAAATTACATGAACTAAATATACAGGTTGTACTGCTTTCATTTGAATTCTGCACCCTTTCCATAATCTCTTTGTTATCTTTTGTGCCCTTGTCCTATGATCAGATTTGGTGTTTTGGTATCTCTATTGGTCTCTCATAACAACGGCCTGCCTCACCAATGCATTGTCTATTAATCAAAGTTAAACTTTTGGGCACCCCAAGGAAATGCCGTGAAAATAAACCATGAACATCACTCGCAGATTTCCTGTAAACTCGAGCTTTTTTGTTGAAATGAAAACATTTGACCGGGTTGAAAGCCAAATTTTGTGCGTATTGTTTTTATAACAACGTACACCCTAAATTATAACGTTTTGTTTGAGATAAGGGCCTCCAATAGACCGAAACTCGGAACAAAAAGGTTTGTCTGAATAATATTTATAGGTTTGTTCTTGTTGGAAACAATTTGCCGCTCAGTTACGCTGCCTCCGTATAATTTGTCAGCTGAATGCACTTTTACTCTGTTGCCAAGTGATTAAAGCTACCATTAAACGATGTTAAAATAAAATGATCGCGAACGGTCTTTTGATATTTTTTGGTTGTTTTCAATTATCTACCTACTCTTGAAAGTAGATATTAAAACGTTTTTGTCCCGTAAAAAGTTTCATGTTTTTTTTATTTTAGCAATTTTAATGTGTTCGTACATAAAAGTCAATTTTCATTCTCTGGGATGACACACATTTAAAATAAATTTTGTCACTGAAAAATTTAACAAATAATTAACTGAAGTATAAATAGCTTTGTTTTTATGCATCACTTTTGGGCAAGGTTCAAAATAACTTTGAATTTCTTATTGAAAATTTCTTTGAATTTCACTTTTATACCTAATCCAAACCATTTCGCTGTCTCAAATTGCCTTAAAGCTTACTCGCGTAAGGAATAAAAACGGGCAGGATTAGTATAAGTTCAGCTGGCAAAGCTCTGTAACTAAACTTAAAACTAAGCTTGAAATTAAAGAAAAACATAGGGCATGCCCTTATCGTTCCTAGCAGCCTGTAGAAGTTTCTAGAAAGAAAGCTTAAACCTCGTTCAAGAATGAACTAGAACTAGCAAGCTGTCACATTAAACATTACGTTCATAACAATAAATTGTTATGAACGTAATGTTCAGAAGCTTATTGCTGCTCGTGCGTCGAGTAGTACTGGCGCGACTTTCGACCGTGCTAAAAATGTCATATAATGTTATGGTCTCGTAGTATTGTAGAAACAAAATGGCATGTGGTGGAAACCAGTGGGGAAGAAATAATATTGACATGATTAGTATTGAAGTAGGTACTTAAGAGCGTGCATTCTGAAAGTGGGCAACGTCGCAAATAGATGTCAAATACCTATTTCGCAATATTACTGAATAGAAATATGAAATTAATATGGCTAACTAGTGAACTAAAATATAGATTTTATGCAATTATTAATATCGTAACACCGAATATTTAGTTTTAGATGTAAAAAAAGTACTTATAAACTATCCAAATCCCTTTTTTACACCTAAAACGGTTACAACATCAAATTGAGTGTTATAATTGCAATTTATTATTAATATTCTAGTTCACTAGTGGGCGATATTTCTTATTTCCATACATAATATTGCCAACTGAATCAAAACAGGTAAATATTTGACAGCTATTTGCGACGTTGCCAACTTTTAGAATGAACGCTCTTAAGAATGCAATGCAAATGTAATTAGGGAAAATTTGATAATATAAATGGATGTGACGATAAATAACAGGTCAGTAGAAATCTCATTTTCTTTTATTCACTGATAATATCGCGTCTTCAGAAATTTTTGTAGATTCTTCCAACGGCAAAACTCTTACAGACACGATTAGAAAGAGTACAATGGGAAATTTAACAATCAAGGATAATTTTAAGCCCTTTGGAAGGTTTTTGTGTGCCCCCGCTGTCTTCGTCAGTCCTTCCCATCCCAAAATATACGTAAATCGGATTAAAATAAAAGAATAAAATTCATTCGACAGACACTTCTTACATTTTCAATTTAAAAAAACGACAATTAATAGAACGCCTTCCACAGTTTGAATAAAATAAGAAAAAAAACGTTGTTGATTGAAAATTCAACAAAGATAATTAATATTCTTAATGTTCAGATGTTTTCTTTATGAAGTTTAGAGAGGTTCTATTCTTCTTTCAAAACTTTATCCTTGAGGCGAAAATCTTTGATCAAAGGACGAATTACAGTTTTTTTTTAATATTTGAGTTTTCGGTTTTATTAATTCAAATCTACGAAAGATTAGAGTATAAGTAATATGGAAATGGTTCAAATTTTCTGAACGCCATTCGTCGACAATCAAGCGTGCAGATGAATATTCATATCAACTGATGGTCCTCACATACAGGGTGTCCGGTAATTAATGAATAACCATGAAAGTGATTATAGAAGAACTTATGGCCTTTCAAAAAATTTCAAGTAGGATAAACAGACATGTTTTTATAAGTTGTAGATCTTATTTATTTTAGTCTATGGAAGATTAGGGTAAATGTAATATCTAATGTAATATGTAGATGGTTGATTCTGAATACCATTCGTCGACTATCAAGCGTGGAGGTAAATATTATATCACAATAATACTTAAACAGCTGCTAAGATATGCAGTAATAAATAAACGAAATAATAATAATATTTTTTATATCGGAACAGAGAATCCATAGAGTGTTAGTAACATAGTAAATATTTTAAAAAAAAATTATCTAGTGTTAGTACCAATCACCCTCTGCATAAACTGCTTTACAATTTTATTGGAGAGCTCTTCGCTACAGTTCTTAGGATGCTGTTTTTACTGTCTCTCGCAATACATTTCCTATGTTTTATATGTCATTTCCACAGTTAAAGAAAAATAAAGAAAATACGTTTATTAGCGGTAAACATGACGCAAAGAAAGAACTCAAACACAAAAAAGAACAAGTTTGGGGAAAATATGCGTTACATCCACGCAAAACGGCCATCGCTCAGCATAATGCTCCGACCCCATGCGAGACAAAGCCCCAGCGCTGGTTTTTAGCGACAGCCGGCATTGAAGTGATGACGTCGATCGGTGCAGCATACAATGAGATATAAAAAAATAAAATAACTATCTAACTGTTCTGCTAACTTTTATTCTCACTAATGCAATAAACCTCCAATACGGCAGTTTCAATTGTTAAATGTGGTCATCGCTGGAGATTTATTAGCGGGTTAACAATATTATCTAACTAATTGAATTCTGTAACGGGTGAATGACTGCGGTTAATTAAGGTCTGACCATCATTCCAATCAGCGGA
The DNA here is from genome assembly GCA_949152395.1 of Agrochola litura. Taxonomy (NCBI): domain Eukaryota; kingdom Metazoa; phylum Arthropoda; class Insecta; order Lepidoptera; family Noctuidae; genus Agrochola; species Agrochola litura. The sequence goes on from OX424496.1 coordinate 7,199,967, forward strand.
ACTCACTGACCTTTATAGAAAATAGAACAGTTGAGTGAGCTATAATATCTAATATTATTGATTTGTTTTGTTCACCTTATAAATAGGTCATCTCAAATCATATTTACAAGAGACCGAAAATATATTTTAAAGTGAAAACTTCTTTAGGCGCGGTGGGCATTTTTGAGATGGGACTAAACTATTGATTTCGCGACACTGTTACGACACCAGCTTTTGACCATTAAAAATACATCAACGCGTTGATTACGGCGCTGCCGCCTTTTTTTAAGTTTTCACTTCTGTCGGCACTGAGTGCCACTGTTTTTTTTAGATTTACGGATTAATTTAAGAAATTTGGAGAATATATTGTGGATAATAAAGAATTGGCTGAAGTAATATTTTAGAGAAACATAAACCTCCCTAGGTATCTACCTAGGGAGGTTTATCCTTATACCTAATAAATATGACGGCGCACCAAGTAGCGTCATTTAGTTTTTGACGAAGCGAAGTTACTAGAAACAAAAGAATAGGTCGGATAAGAGTGACACTGGCTGATTACTGTCATCCATCGCAACCCACTGGTTGTCGAAGCAGCCAGTTATGTTCCCTCTAACATCAGTAGAATTCGCCGCCCGAGGCATGTACTTTCCGACCCAGATGACCCCATTATACACCTCCAGGAGAAAAATAGGGCCACCAGTAAGTACAGTTTACAAAAACAAACGCCTCCCGTCATTCCGACCTCGCCACCGAGGTCCTACGCGACCACGCCCCCGAGTAAATGATACTCCCCCCGACCCTTGCTCGATAACGAGGTGCCAGCATTTGTTGCAGCTGAGCACGTAGCTGTAAATTCCCCGAATAATAACCATGATGAAAATCTTATTTTGATCCAGCCTGTCCCATCTTGCTGTCCTCCCTCCAGCGACGCCCTAAGCCGAGGTTCGTACCCCACAGGGGGTGCCCTTGGCGAGCGCTCGCCTAGTTTTAATTTAGTATAGATTTTTGCCCCTGTCTGGAGGCTTTGAGTGTAGAAGCTTAAGGCAGCCACAGGAAACTCCGGCTAAGCAGCCATGACCTTAGTGGTCACGACGCATCGAGTGTTGCGTGACGGCTCTCTTCTGATGACAGATGATGTCAGGGGAGCCACTGTCATAACATATCCACAACGAACTGCTATATTCCGGCACAATCCTGATGATATTGAAGCTGCTGCAACCACTTCTGGTAAAAAGTATCCTGCGCCGTTAAATAGATCATTGATGGATAGTGAAATAAAATTGTAACTTGGCTGCAATGTAATGCATTGAATTGGAAGAAGATTACACAAAACAAAACTTTATTACATCACAGTTAATTAAATCGTTAATAATAACATACAAGGTTATTCAAGAGAGAAATATTACATCTTCATTTCAGCAGATAGTACGAGAATCGATAGCAATATAACACAGTGCTCTCCAACTTCTAACGCAGGCAAGGCCGATAGATACTGCCATTATATGAACATAAAACTAGGCACTAATATTCTTGGAAAAATAATGATGTAAGGATAATATTTGTTATATTATCTGATCGTTAACTATGCTCTATTTATTTAGGCAGTCTTAGCAAATAATTAGTGGGTTGTGACGTAATAGAAAGTGAATTATCATGGATCTAAGAAGTAGCTAATTTAAGTCTTAGCTTATAAACCGTCAGCCTTCAAAGTAAAATAATTAAACTGGCATCTTCTGGGCACTCTCGTTCTATCGTAGACCTCATCCATCGCTTTCCATCAGGAGAAGTCGAAGTCAAGAGCAGGATCATACAATAATTTAAAAAAAACAGTGGTACTCCGGGAATGCCGACAGAAGTGAAAACTTGAACAAGATCGCCTTGGTGGAAGAAAAATACTTGTATAGAACATTGGTCCGTAACCTTATCTAAATAAAGAGCACAATCGCGTTTACAAAAAAAAAAATACTTACCTTTGAAGTAAAAATACTTGCATAGAACATTGATCCGTAACGTCATATAAATACAGAGCACAATCGCGTTTACAAAAATAAGGCTTCGGTAACGGTGTCGTGAGTTCAATTGTTCTTTCCCATCTCAAAAATGCCCAACGCGCACAAAGAAGTTTTCACTTCAAAAATTATTTAAAAAAATTGTATGTGGCCATGACCACATTTCAGTCTAATAAATAGTGTAAGTGGGTTTAAACTCTGTCATGTGCTTTGGAAGTATGTAGGTACACTTTTTCTCGTTTCAATACGATCGTCTCCTAAACATAAGAACTTTGTAAGATGATCATTCTTACTTATATAAAAAAGTTAACCCTTTTATGTTTTTCCTCTTTCCGTCGATTTACGTCAAACAATGGTGATGGAATACTTACAACAACAAAGGAACAGGATAAACAATAATCCCACGAGAGATTTATCTCGCTCCATAAAATTTGTGAAATTGACTCAAATGTCAGGAATCTCAAACAGATTTCTGGTATTTGAGTGATTTGTAAATAGAAGTAGAATTAGATATAATCCTCTAAGGTATATTACTCTCGAATCTCCACACTATACGTCAAACAATTCCCTACAAAATACACAAAATGACACTTATTTATAAGCTTTTTGATATCGGGAAACCCAGTCAAACATATGTGCGAAAAATAGGGGTGGAAGCGAACGATAAATCGGTTAGTGTACCGAAATTATTTACTGGCCAATATAAATATTTACATTTTAAAGTGAGGCGTGGACACGCATTTTATGATGTAAAAATCCGTGTTTTTCCCTCGTACGCTAAATAGGTAATGTATTTATAATTTTTTTACTGTATGAATAAATTTGTTTGATGTGATAATGGTGCCGATTCCCTTGTTCACAAACTAAACTAAATTTAAGTTCAGTGCATCTTTTTCTTTCTATTTCATTAAGAAAAGGACAGAAGATAAATTTTAGTTTAGTCCTGTCAAATTAATCAGCGCCTGTCACTACTCCATACAAGTTTAGACGTGATTAAAAACTTGCCTACTAAAATTACGTCAATTTACGTCAAGCGCTGATTAATTTGACAGGACTAAACTAAAATTTATCTTCTGTCCTTTTCTTAATGAAATAGAAAGAAAAAGAAGCACTGAACTTAAATTTAGTTTAGTTTGTGAACAAGGGAATCGGCACCAATGTCTCAATAATTTTAATACAGGGTGGCAGGGACATCGACGCGAAAACTATTCTCATGGATTCAGTACATGATCCTGAAACATGCAGCGTCGAAATTTTTCGTCGGTTATTTTAACAAAAATCAGCTGTTCCATACATTTTGACCGCGTAGGTATTGCACTTTTCTAAGGAACAGCAGATTTTTTTAAATATAACTGTGAAAAATTTCAACGCAGGGGGGTTCAGAATCATGCACTGAATTCATGGTAACAGTTTTCACGTCGATGTCCCTGCCACCCTGTATAGCACTCAAACAAGTTAGCTTGTTTTTATTTGTATGTGATCTCTAGTTTTCTGTTTTTTCTTAGTATTTGAATAATCGCGAACCATTTAGTAAAGATTTTTTTCGGGAAAATTGTACAAAAGTACGCTTTCAAGTGGCCCCGTAAACTCAATAAAACACAACTGTGTATGGTCGCGACACTACAAAATTGTGGTACACAGATATTCGCGGCGGAAAAAAGGAAACAAAAAGAGGAGAATACGCACTGTGGCTTATAAATCTCGACGAGTAAGATAACGCGAAACGAATAGTAGCTGTAGTGTCACACGGAATTGTTTTACAGCCAGAAAATGGGCTTGTTTATGTTTTGGAATTACTATAAATTTCTGTCCTAGGGTCTCCGAATTTAGATAAGATTTATCAGGAAATAACGTATGTATTCCAATACGTACGTTATTTCACACATAAAAAGACAATCGATCACAATGCCTTTCAAGAACAGTGGTGGTCGAGTGGTAACAATTTGATCACCACGTCTCTCAAAACGGTGAAGGAAAGCATGATCCAGAACAAAATATTCGAAAACATGTGACATCTACCAACCCGCACTGGGCCCGCGTGGTGATTACAACCCACTCCCTCTCGAAGAGAGGAGGCCTGTGTCCCAGCAGGGGGAACATTATAGGCTGATTATGCCTTTCATCTTGACAGGTCAGACACGTTCATGGCGTTATTTTCGTCTTTGAGCAGACGAACTTTTCATACCTTTGAAGCAATGGATTAGGAATATGCTTGTGAATGAAAGCGTGTTACGCAATTAGGGTGCATTTTCGATGGGTAGCTCGCCGTCCGATAAGGACCAAGCCCCGGTCGACGGCGCGTTGTGTTCCACGCGCGCCTCAAAGAGATGTCAGCAGAATTGACGGGGTCCGCTAGGGCCAATGCCTGCCGGGGGTTCGAAGAAAACCGATAGGGAAATCGTGGCCCCGGCAACAGGGCAACCGAAGGAACACGGGTGGGTTTTAGTCAGTAAGAGTCTGACACGCCCTCCTGCTCCGCCCAGAGCGGGAGAAGTAATTTGATAATTTCCCACACAAAAAAAAAAAAAAAAAATGGGTGCATTTTCGATTAAATAATGTAAAGGTGTTTACTTGCCGATGTTGTTCAGTTTTTAGGGCCCTTTTTTTTTTGGGTGGGAAATTATCAAATAACTTCTCCCGCTCTGGGTGGAGCGGGAGCGGGAGGGCGTGTCAGACTCTTACTGACTAAAACCCACCCGTGTTTCTTCGGTTGCCCTGTTGCCGGGGGCCACTATGTCCTTTTCGGCCCATATTCGCAGCCCCGGCAGGCATTAGCCCTAGCGGACCCCGTCAATTCTGCTGACATCTCTTTGAGGCGCGCGTGGAACACAACGCGCCGTCGACCCGGGCTTGGTCCTTATCGGACGGCGAGCTACCCATTGCTCACCGTCCGCAAGCCAGCGTCTACGGTGGCCGGAAATCGGCTCGCAATTCACGCCCCGGGCGTCTCCTCCTGCGGCGGTTAGGGGCGTGAGAGCGCGAAATTTGCCTCTCCCTCACGCGTTAAAAACTAAAAACTGAATCTTATTTAAGTACGTTTGAATTTTATATTTCAAGCAGGTGAATTTCACAACTCTTTTTTAAATTTCTTTGACACAAGTGTCGTGAAAGTTTTTGTCATAAAATCTCTATAAAATATTTATAGCGGTCCGGTGCCTTTGTATAAAAGCGATTTAACGAATTCTTAAAATTTTACACCATTCGCTACTGTTTATACTTTGGTTTCTTTATTTTTCACTTTTCTTAAAAATATAAAAGTGCTTCAATTTATGAATAGATAAAAATAGAGAATAGATAAAATATAAAAAAGTAACCAGTTTTTTACTACCAAAGATAAATGTTATTTACTTATTATTTCTTTCAACATAAAGTATAAACCATTGAAAATTTTTTGCTTCATCATTTAAGTAGGTACCGAGAAAATGACTTGATTTAGAATATAAATCAGGAAACAACAATGAAAAAATAAAAACGAAAATTGCCAAAAAAAATCCCATTCAAATATATCAAATTAAATTGCGTCTACATAAAAATTGAGATGAGAAATTAAATTGTTCGAATTTTTCTAACAAGCGGATATGAAAGGAGGGGCGCGGGAGTAAACAATAGCTTTGTGAACCTTATGAATAGTCGCCGAGTGTTGAAAGAATAATTGGCTCTTTTGTTTTTCCCCCGGACATACCTATTCATCAATACGTAGACGTGTTTCAATCTCTGTCAGCTTTTGTTTTAATTCCTCCCGTTGAAATATTAATCTGGATCAACTGGAGTTACTGAGTGCACGCTTTTTAATTTTAAATGTTTGTTACGGACACCGCTTCAGGTTTTTAATTGTTATTTAAATGGCATTTATTCAGTTAGTATACTTGCCTTTATACAACGTGGAAAACATAATTTCTTGGCAAAATTGAAACATAACCTAGGTAGGTCGAAGTGGTTTTTTACGATTTTCCTAAAGAATATACGGCATGCTCTAAAAAAGGATGAGCGAAAATAAAATATACATTCCAGCACGCTCGAAGTAGGTTTTATATGTATAATAGACAAGTATTTGGACGTAGTAGCGTGCGCATAAAATTTTACTATCACGAGACGGCATAAATACACATTACGTTGAGCAAAGTGTCCCTGTTCCAACCTTTAACCTTTAGTTGTCTGTTAGTAGTATCTATAGGTAGCGGATCCCTCAGGACGAGAGATGTCGTCTTCGTACGGGGACTGTCAGCGGGTATACAGTTCGGTTTACGGCCGTCTCGACCTAACAAGATCCCCGTCGCCCGTTACACCAATTTATTACGCCCTTAGAAGGGATTTATACTTTTTGCGGTAGTTTCTGTCCGTAGCACGCGTTCTAGGTCCGTAACGTATTATCTACGAGAGTGGCTCATTTTGTATCTGGCAGATGTGGGCGGCATCTGGTGCTGATGTCTTGTGTCCGGCGACGGTTAGTGAGCCCCATTTAGGGTGGCATTTAAAAAGTGATGTCGTAGTGTGGACTAAGTTATGATTTTAGTTAGGTTCTTTTGTTTACATTTGATGACTGATCAAAGGAGTTTTTTTAAATAAATAAATTATTTAAAAAACAAAAAACCCGACTGCAAAAACCAATAACTGAAAAGAGAAAAACAAGCATTATAATCTATAGAATTTTGGTATTGCAGGCGGGACAAACCAATAACATGAAATGATGGTGTAAATTTTTTTGTCCCTCCTGCAATACCAAAATTCTAAAGATTGTAATGCTTGTTTTTTTCTTTTCAGTTGTGTTTTTGCAGTCGGGTTTTTTGTTTTTCAATTTTTATTTCAAGCTTTTTAGTTTTATTAAAATAATATATATTGACTCATTACTAGCTTTTATTTGATACCAATAATGTAGTTTTTTTTTAAACCTACCCCTCCCTTTTTTGTATTTACAGATGCAATATATAAATATTATATAGCCTATGACACTCCCACAATTAAGACGAATCTAACGACACCTCACATGTTAAAATCCATTAAGCCGTTTAGGCTACAGAGCGTGCCAAAGAAATAGACATACATACATACTCTCGAAAAACATTACCATCCTTCTGGGGCAGTCGGGTAAAAAAATATGTAAATAAAGTTACTTATCAATTCATATTAATTCAAGGTGTGTGTTAAGAGACCCACTACGGTAAGAAAACCAAACAATAAGAATAAAGTTAAAAAAAAAAAAAAAAAACACATTTCGCGTCAAAAATATAGCATTTATTATCTATGAATTTCAATACTCATACATACCTAGATAAACATAAACATCCTGTTAATTAAAACTAGGTTTAATGTACAATGAGAACAGCGTGCGGACAGCTATCTATGAAGTACAAGGGGAAAGTTTTTCAGTGGTTTCAGGAAGTTGGCGACGCGCCACAACGGGACTTGTCGCGCGCCGCACCAGGGTTGCCATATCCGAAAAGAGGCGAAAAAAAGCACATGAATTGTTGCAGAGACAAAAATGGAATGGAGAAGCATAGGCACGTATTTTTTGAGAAAATAGGCACTTCAGTTTAACGGCTCGTGCATTTTGTTGCTAAGAAATGATACTGAGATAATGTTGTTTAAAAAATTACGAGTTTTGACAGTAAAATAAAAATCACGCACAGGAAACTCACTTTTTAGAGGGTTGAATTTTTTATTGTTTTCTCTTTGCACGTAATATTTTTTTTGTATCGAAGAACGTAACATTGGCACGTACTTTTTTCATTACTGCGAAATGAAATATACCAAGTAATTGAGTATGCAAGCCTTGTTTCGCCGGCATCTGCTACTCGGAACAGATTGAGTAATTAGCATAATCCCGACATTTTTGATACATAGCCCCGGGTTAAAGAGGAAACTAGAACACAGCGAAGTGCTCGGTGACAACCCTGCGTGACGCGGCGATATCTCGCCTGATGACGTCACTAGTTTATGTTCCATGGAATACGAATAAGGATTTATTAACTCCACGATAAAGTAAATTAATTATAACAGTAAATTTATTTGGGAACTACGAAACTGCTTTTCAAGCGAATTGGGATCAGTACTCGGAACTGCCAGTTAAATAATCAAGCAGAGATTGCTCGATGTACCATGCGATTTCATGACGAAACAGAAGAGTTGACAGGTCAGACAGAATTTTAGGTTAACGAATGTTTTATAGAACTTTTTAACAACAGGGTTTTATACAGCGTGTATTTTATCATTTTCACGGTTTCGGTATCCGTCGTTTACAGACCCCATTAACCATGAACTGTTTCATAAAATAAAATACTTTTATTTATCAAGCTCTGGTTTCTATTGTCGTACACAAACGGAAAGGCGCCACATGACGCCGTTTGCCTTTGTCTAGTCCCTTTGAACCAACATTTCGGTGCATTACACTTACAAGCTTTATTTTATGGAAAATAAATATGATATTTTCTTTCAGTTTTTTTCTGTTTTGGTCAATAGGTTTTCGAAGGAGACAGTAATGTTTATGCTACTTGGGGTCTTGTAAAGTGATAACGAATTCGGAATAATCTTTAAGATCTTAAATTCTTTATGTAGAAACAAGTTACCGCCTATTAATTTTTTCATGCTAGCGTTTTCCCGATTTTTTCGGGAGAAGTTGTCTGTACTAAAATACGCAGCTGCTGTTGGACTTACGGTGTACGCTATTAAAAGTTTTCTACTAAAACACCATCGTCAACTAAATGTACGTTTCGATATTTATGAAAAGATCATTAAAACAATATTAAGTTCTTGAAATAACAATGACCTTTATTTCAACATTTCCCTATTATGAAAGACCGTGAAGGGTGCTTCAAGGAACATGAATAACCTTTTCCCTTTGCTAAGAGCAATTGGAGAGGCCAATAGTTCATTCAATTACTGTCGAATAGCGAGTAAAATATCGTAAAACGATGGGCAAGATACCGAAATGACTAATAGTATCGATAAAATAGAAGTTATGGACGAAGTAAAGCGATTATAGTTTTGAAGTTATATTGATACAAAAGACAGAGGATTGCTCAAGGTTAAGGAGTGTCGTGTCTAGACTACTGATAGATGTTCTTAGAAAATGTATTGTGCAATATTTTCATTTCAAATTTCTCTTAAAATGTACTGTGTAATATTTTTACGTTTTTAAATTCACATGCCTATCGCGAGACGCATCCTTATTGAAAACTAAAACAAAATGTATTTCTATTGGACAATCTTTGTAAATTATTGTACGATCTCAAAAAAAAATACTGATATTGCTCGTAAAATTCTAAATCAGACCGCAGTATTCATGAAAATGTCCCTCTATTTTTTATTACACCCTGTAGTTTCTACAGTGTGCGTCACGTCCTTGAAAAACTCGAACAATACAAGTTAGAACAAAAGTATTGCGGTTGAGGTCTGGAACTCATTTGTCATCCGATCTACACGCGTGTGGCGTTCTATGCCAGCTGAGCTCTTAAGACCTTCGTAGACATGCTACAACTTTTAACACCGACTGCCCCGTTGGTCCCATGGGGAAATGTGTTATTGGGTTTTTCCATTATGAATTTCAAGATTGGTCGCCATGGTCAAAATTTGGTCTGACTATTACTAATATTACTTTTAACACCAGGGATCGGCGATTTCGCTACTTCTTATATGCTGCATCGTGTTTCGGCGACTCTGCGTTCGATCATAATAGCAAAATCATGGATTCAGTGATTGCTGCAATGCTGCATCGCTTTTTGACGACTCGCTTGAACGTTTAAGCGTGGTGGTATCAAAATTGCGTGCGAGGCTTAGTGCTCTGTCACTTTATCAATCTTCAGAATAGCGTCTAAATCGCTGATACTAAAAGCAGCATGTCTGCTAAGTCCCTTTACGTAATACAACGAGGCGTCGTATTTCCTTCACCGAAACGTCTTTCAAAAAGTAACTTTCAGAAAAGTGCGCCGAAGAATCCTCGCTGTGAATACGTCGACGTTTTACCGGAAATTAGGGTCTCCTTACTGTAGATTGCTCAAAGTGATAACAAGCGAAAGGTTACTGCGAGTTGAATCGAATGAGGTTGGAAATAATTTAGGTAGAAGGCGCTGTTTTTGTTGTACTTTTTTTCTTGAAGGGGAAGAAGAATTGCTTTTATCCCTTGTCGAGAGGGCGGATCTTGTAACGGTTTTAGAAAGGTTTCAGGTCGGATCGTCGCTATTAATATGTTATCCGTACTTTAATCGCATTTGGGCCAAGACAGGCATTTGTTTATGTTTACGTTTTGATAGAATACAAAAACGTTTGGGAAGTGTATTTATTAACTGAACGTTTTAAGACGTTAAAGGAGGCTAATGGTTTTTTATGTTTGCATTATTTATGCATGGATTTTTTCTTTTAATTTTAACAGTCGTAACGAGTGCCTACTGTTTAATTTACTGGATGTGGAAGATTTATCTAGTTCATTTATTTTATCACAAGTTGGAAAAGTCGCAACTGAAACGAAATCATAATTTCTGCAATCTTACTCACACAATTTTTCCATCGTTAGACGGAAAAGAAACCCATTGTGCTTCAGCCCACACATTCGTAATAATTAAACACGTGTATGTAATGTGCCGAGAATGCGATAAATAGCGGCACGTGTCAGGCTGAGCATGAGTTACTGGGGTCTCGTTAACTTACCAACAGTTTCACCAGAGCGTCAAGCGACAGGTCGTTGAGCTCCCTAAAATAGTGTTGAGCTACACGATGACTGATGTATGCATCGCGACAGGTCAATTTATAGCTGTTTCTTTAAAAGGACCTCGACTGTGAATCGAGACGCTCCTCTTATTAGAGACATCTTATGGTAATTAATAATTCTATACCTACGTAATCTAAACTGAAACAATAGCCAACGCCCAGTGAAATACTTCGGCTTAACGAAATAAACATCAATGAAAACTTTTTATAAATGAGCTTAGTTTTTACAAAGCTTTGACCGCTGAGCTGTTTTTACGACAAAATTAACGTAAAGACAGGAAAGATTAATGAATAATCCAGAGCGGAAGAGGCGTCGCTTGGTACTTCCGTAACCTCTCGCAACTCGGAAAATAAAACACCCTGTAGCTATCATTGATCGTTTTCCCTTTAAAACGCCATAATGCAGCGCTCGCGCGGAAAAAAAGCGCTCTCTGAATAAATTGAGGAGCTCTTTTGTTTTCATTTAATTTCTTCACCCCTCTGCAATTTTTTTTTAGGTTAATTAGCGGGTCGCTTGTAGCGTGATTTCTGTCTGAAAACCTTTGCATTTTCACAATGGTACCGTCTTAATTGACCCGCAAAAGCGCCGTTAACACTCTCTCCACTTTATATTAATTTTCTCGGCAAATTTTCAACTTTTCGAATTTTCTCATTTCGCTCCGGGGATTATAAGTCATCTATTTTTTGTCAGACAACAGAACTTTTTTTACAATACCCCGCTGCAGCGCTAAACTTTTATAAAACGTTTCATAGGCTTACAGACCCACAAGTTGGAGGTCTCTTTGAAGTAATCCCATATAATTTATTTATCGGTTTTGCGTCAGTATTTTTTTTTATACAATTCGAATAGCGGAAACGCTATCGATTATATTATCGAATAAGTATTTTACAAAGAAACGCTTGTACAATTATGTCAAAAAAAAAATAGTGTAACGTAACATAAGTTTACACTATTGACATAATCTATGCTAGACATGAATTCTACATTACCCAAGCCCAGTTGGAGTACCAACCTAACACATTTCTAAAAGTTCGTGCAGCACCTGGCATAGTTCTAATAAGTCACCAATTGCTCGTTTGTATGAAGCCTGTGTTCGGCCTGTGCGTGATCTAGTGCTTAGTGGGCTCGCCAAATGCCAATATCCGGCCTTCGTAGATTATCGCGACGAATATAGGAGCATCGGGTTCAAACCTCTTTTCGTTCAACAAAATTGGTGTAGATAGACGAGACGTGAATTGACCTCGTAATGTCAAACAAATCAATGAACAGTAAAAAAAAACAACAACCTGTTTGTTTTTTTTGTTTCTTTGATTGTAAATGTCAAAATATTTTTTTTTGAGCATAAAAAGTATTGTGATATTAATGATAGATATTATAATATAAAAGAGCATGTTGGAAATTAATCAATGTAAGTAGGTGTGGCCCATAGAATTAATATGTACCTAATGGCCATAAATCCGAAGGTACTTTATATTGTGTGATTAAATGTCTGTCCCACGCAGTTCAAGGAGGTTATTTCATTAAAGTTCTTTTGTGCAAACAGATTGTAAGACCCAAAAGGAATCAACTACACTGGGACAAAGCCTCACATTAATATGAAGACACCAACATAATCATTATTCAATTCAATTTAAAAAAACTTTTTACAAAAAAAAAACAACCGACTTCCAAAAAAACACTACAAAGTGAAAAATAACTTTAATTTCGGAAGTCAGTGTCTTTGGTTTTGAATTTTCGTTTTTGTCAGTTTTTATTTTTCACTTTTTAGTTGTGGTACCTACCCCACACAAATTCGAAAACCACTACCTGCTATGTAAATAACAGTGACAGGAACTTATCATATCATCCACATACTAAGTGGGAAAAAGTACGTATTATTGAAGCTAGCTCAAAAACTATCGAAGCAAAGTTAGTAAAATTTATATGGGACCACCTCGAGAGCATTCACCACCCTTTCAAACAAAAAAAGAATTTTCAAAATTGGTCCACAATTGACGGAGAAATCGGTGGACAAACATAAAAAAAAAAACATACGCGACGAACATATACATATAACCTCCTCCTTTTTGGAAGTCAGTTAAAAAATTAATGAAAATTATGACGGTATTTCTTAAAAAGGTAGATATATTTTTTGACTTCGCGCAGTCAGTTAAATACCAAAGTAAACAAAATCTTACCTTTTATTTTTCCGGGTGGATTTCCAATAAGTTCTGTGGTTTGATATCAGCACTGCGTGAATTCACTTCTGAAACAAAACACACAACTTTTATAATAACTTCCGTCTTTCATACCCCGCGGTCTATTCCAAAGTAAAAACACAAAACATGCTATATATTATGGATTTATATTTACATTTCAGTATTATGTATTAGTATGTTATGTAAACGGTGAAGGAAAACATCGTGAGGAAACCGGCATGTCCTAGAACCGAAAATTCGAAGACATGTGACATCTACCAACCCGCACTGGGCCCGCGTGGTGAATTACGGCCCACTCCCTCTCACAGAGAGGAGGCTTGTGTCCCAGCAGTGGGAACATTTATAGGCTGATGATGATGATTATGTATAAGTAGTTTAGAGATGGGCCGACTATGACTTTGGCCGACTAGCCGACTAGTCGGCCAAGCCGATGATTGCTTTCGATTGAGTTCAGTTGATATCGGCAATGTTCGTGACTACGCTTTCGGCTCATGGGTGCCGGCGCGCGGCGCCCGGCGACCAGGCGGACTTAATAAATGGACCAAACGAAGGGTTCTTATTCCTTCCTATCCTATTCTAGATTACACTGAAAGTAAACTGTAAAACTGATTCTATAATAAACAATAATAACAGTAAAGATTTCAATTTCATTTCAATGACCGTCTTTTATATTTTTAAGCATATTAATACGAGTAAAAAATGCGGTTTTAGCTGACTAGTCGCCGACAACAAATACGGCCAACTAGTGGGGCCGGCCTAGTCGATACATCACTATGTATGTAATTTGGAGGATTTTGGAGAGAGAGCGGTGGTGGCCCACTGGTAACAGCCCCGACTTACGAGTAGTATGACGTGGAATCGAACCCAGGCAGGCGCTTTACTTTGTGTAAATTATTTCATCACCACTACTCTCAAAACGGTGAAGGAAAACATTGTGAGGAAACCGGCATGTTCTAGAGCAAAAAAATCGAAGACATGTGACATCTACCAACCCGCACTGGGCCTGCGTGGTGGATCGAAAGAAGGTAGCGTTTCGAAGAGAGGTAGCGTGTGTCCCAGCAGTGGGAACATTATAGGCTGATTATGCTAATATGTAATTAAATGGGAGGCCTTTTCCCTGCAGTGGGACAAAGGACACAGCCGAAAAAAAATGTAGATATTAATTTATATGTTACTAGCTCACTAGACAGACGTTGTCCTTTACAAATCATAATTTATTTATTTATTGTAGCATGGAAGACTTCAGCAAAAAAACAAAACAAAAAAAAGGAAACAATAGTCGACAGAAAGCCAATTAATCTTCGCGTTTAGAGATGATTGATACATACAGAAATTCCATGGAAAAAAGGACGTACAGTTTTTCGCGAATTCGAAAATTTTCCGGGAAGCTCTTAAATTTTTCTTTCCATAAAGATTATTACGAATATTTTAACAAAAAAAATTCAAACCTGTCTTCGGATCGGAATCGGCTTACCAACGAACAGCATTTTATTTAAAAACAACTTTTGCCTAATAAAAGATCTGTTAACTAATACGCCACAAAAAATGTCACATCGCAGACCGACAGTAACACCGTCCTTCCAAAAGTTCCACTTTCTAAATTTAGCTCAACAGGCAAAAATAGCTCGTAGAGTTACGTAATGAAACTCTTCCCATCCCAGTAAAGTGTTTGATGGCCGCTACCCCGATACATAGTGTTTGAAAAGCCAATTTGCTTGGAGTTGGCCATAACTTATAAACTTCGGCCATTGCTGGACAGGCATTAATAGACTGTCCGCGCAGCGATAATATTATGTCCACTACGACTTGAGTAACTTCTCTATCACAAATCAGACGTAATGTTTATATTTTTGGGTGATATTTCGTGTTTTATTATGCGTTAAAATGTTATTTGTATCGCCTTTTTAGCTAGAACGTTATCCCATACTATTAAATGAGCAATATTTGTATATATATTTATTTGTTTGTATATAGATTTCTACTCACGTTTTCGAAATCAGCTCTAACGATTTCGATGAAAGTTGCAATGTCGGGGTTTACGGGTGCGAAAAATCGATCAAGCTAGGTCTCATATCTGGGAAAATTAGTTTTCTTCGTATTTTCACCCAAGCAGAGCGCGGCCGCCCAAAGTTATGTATGAATAATGACATGACATTATTGACCAATGATCATGGTAGCATGGAATTAGTAAGTACCTACTATCATGGCAGTATGGAATTAGTAGGTACTATCCTATACTATTAAATGAGCGTTCTCTATTTTCACCAGAGCAGAGGTCGGTCGCCCAGGTACTACAAATTAATACAAGATCAAGACAACAACAAGATCATAGAAATTAATTACGTATTTATTACATTCCTAGCGACCTGCTCCTGCTTCGGCGGTTTTTACGACTTTACAAAACATCGAGATTTCCTTATTACATTGAAGTTTATTTTAAATGTATACGTATGGATACATTTAATACCTTCGGGAATTCATTTTCTAAATGGTGGCGAAAACTCCGTTGTGCACTTTAGAAGAACAACGTGTTCACACAGACAGACACGAAAAGCGACTTTAATTTATAATATTTATAGATTAAAGATAAACTGGGTTATTGGTAATAATGTCGGCAATCCATTAAGGGGGTGTAGGAGAGGTCATTTACAACCAAATGACTCCTGACTCCTTTGCAAATGACAACCATTTTCGAGTAAGTAATTTGATATTATATTTTAATTACATTCATTTTAAAAATATAAAATGTCAAATTACTCGAAAATGGTTGACATTTGCATGTGGGTCATAGGGGTCATTTGGTTACAAATGACCTGACCTACATCCCCTTAATGGATTGCCATTATTACCAATAACCTTGTAGATTACGGATACATAGAATTTAGATACCATGCTTTGTGCAACAACCCATTGGGAAGTGCTATAAGCTCAAAAACTGATTTATTAGTACCCTCAAAACCTCTACATCCAGATTTAGTAGAAGGCTAACTACTAAATCGCAGATGCTTACCAATTTCTAGTATTTAGCAAGCCAGGCAGTTTTGTGTCTACCGACGCCTTTCGCATCAGTGATCGTACTAGCTGTCACATGCCTTATTCAGTTCTGTTTGTTGATTCGAATTTGGAAGCCTTTTATTGTCCCTTCTTAGAAGGAGTTTCCATAGCCTGATTTAAAAACAAACATCGTACTAGTAGAGGCCACAGCACGAACGCGCGACGTTAGCGTATCGAGGCTAAATGGGAACGACTTTTCAATCGATTATACAACTATCCTAAAGGATATTGCTTTAAATTTATGCGGCAAGCATAATAAGTATAACTTAAAGATATTAATAAAGTCTTAAAACTAAATAAATATTATGTGCGAAACGAGTAATTTCAGTTTTACGTTACGTTTCCGCGCGTTCGTATTTATGGCTCCTCAGACAGGCGCGACGCGGCTATGGTGGAACAATTTCTATTAAAACTTCACGGAAATTGTTCTACTGGTGTCACGTCGCTCCTGACTGCAGGAGCCTTTAGGGGCCTAACACGAACGCGCGGTGTAGTTGTCTGTTCGAATTTCGAAGATCAAGTAACTACCTACTAACTAGCGGTAAACTTAAGCAGAGCCCATTGCCTTATTCAACACATTCGTAAACACGCTCCAAGTTCCATTCAACTAACTTTTGAAACAAGTACATTTCATGAAAGATATCGGAGAGACTTCAGGTATCGCCTTCTGCATTCTGTTCATTCAACCACATGATCAAAACAAGATCTGGGTTTTGCGTAAGCGATATAAAAGTGATGACGGCCAGTTCCCAGTTAATATGGAGTTACAGCTCCACCAAGTAGGTTACCAGTCGTAAATAACTCTATACGGTCATGCAGTAAAAATGTTACGTGTATGTTATAGGGTATTGAAATTCAAGGATATTGTAAATGGTGATCTGAGGGATACTTAATGTTACAAAGAGGATATCAACGATCGTACAAAATTAGTTAGATTTATCTGGAAAATGTTGTCGTGACAATGAAAGAGAATAATCTATGTATGAATCAATTGCCGTGCATTGGTCTCGCAAAAACTCTAAAATGGCTCAACCAATTTGTTTTTTTTAAGTGAAATCTTCTTTAGGCGCGTTGGGTATTTTTGAGATAGCAAAAACAATTGAACTCGCGACACCGTTACCGACACCTCATTTTTGTAAACGCGATTGTGCTCTTTATTTATATTACGTTACGGATCAATGTTCTATGCAAGTATTTTAATTTTAAAGGTTTTGGAAGGTTTTTTTAAATTGTTCAAGTTTTCAGTTCTGTCAGCACTCCCGGGGTGCCACTGTTTTGTTTCGCCTCTAGGAAAAACTGAAATTTGGAAAAACCCAAAGGAACAGCCCAAAATCGAAGTAATATTGTCGTATTTTATACGCAATTACATTACATCGATTACATACATTCAGGTGATGTGAAATAAGCGGGTTTTAGTTAATATTCACACTCTTTACGGAATTACGGAATAAAATGGAACGTTAAATTTTTTTTTTGTACTTTCCCTTAAAAATGACGAGGCGGAAGTTATAATTGAGTATTCTTTTATACTGAATTTATAAATTTATATAATATATATTAAACTTATATAATTTTTTTTAAATCTTTAAATCATGAACATTTATTGATTCAGACCACGACCAGAGGGCAGAAACTGGACATATCCTTTTGACAGGACAGCGTCTGACGGGTCAGCTAGTTATTGATAAAGAACACTACTTGGATGGTTGAAGCTCCTTAATTTTCCACAGCAAGGCATATAATTATAGTAGACAACAATGATTAGAAGTCTTTGCAATACGTTGCATATAAAATCGGCTTATATCACGAATTATTTTCTCGTAATCATTTGGAATTACCCACACGTTACCCATATTAAGTTTGCTGGTATAGTTTTGGTAGTAAGAGCCGTATCTAAATAAAATAGGCTTAAAAGAGCAACAAATCCTCAATATTTCAAACACAACAACCACGCTTGTTCAATAAATTTTATCTCACACAATACAATATTTCAATTCTTATCGAGCTTACAGGTAACAAGGGGTTTCCTATCGGCTCGCAGATTGTAACAACGATGTTTGTGTTCGATTGCGCGAACAAACACAACACAAACAGGAGGATACACAAGAAATCGAAGATTGCTGAGGCAAGGAATACAAGTTTCCATCTGTTTATTTGTTTTATACTTATCTTTTGTTACTAGGATTACGGTCATCTACGAAGACGTTGATCACTTTTGGACTTTGTCACATTAAAATTGTTCGTTGACTCGTTTCGTTTTTGACGTCACCATTTGCAGCGTGTAAATTGACAAGGTTCTAAGTATGGTCAAGGTTTTTGTAAGGCGACTGTATCTACCGTATCGTATCTTTTCTTGCCTTTAAAGGTGATCACAATATGAATAGAATTGCAGAGTGCTTTCAATTTGAGCAAAAGATGTTGTAGTAGTGAAGCTTCTCGTGAAGGACTTCGTTTCCACTTGGTTTCGTACCTATTTTTACTGCCTATCAGTATTGTTGTGTTCGGTTAAAGGGGTTCCCTCTTCCTATTCAGCAAGAGCAACCCTCGATGAGGAGTGTATTGAGTGTTCATCCGGCAAACGATAATTTTGTAGAGGCGACCCTGTTGGTGATTATTCTGGTAAACTGTGACGTATACACCAAGATACTGGTAATTAGGAATACCATTCTGAGCGTTTACACGTAGACAGAGAATGCCTTTTCTGAAGCTATTTATTTAGCCATTAGATATTTCTAAAAGCTAAGTAATGGAATGTTATAAAACTCATCGACATGTGCATTCTGCCCGTCCTAACCTATGGTGCACTTAAAGTTGGTCACTTACTGAACAACAGAAGTCCAAACTCAAGATTTGCCAGCGGGCAATGGAGCGCAGCATAATAGGTGTCAAACGAACGGACCGCGTTAGAAACACCATCCTTTTTTTTTTTTTTTTTGGGTGGGAAATTATCAAATAACTTCTCCCGCTCTGGGTGGAGCGGGAGGGCGTGTCAGACTCTTACTGACTAAAACCCACCCGTGTTCCTTCGGTTGCCCTGTTGCCGGGGGCCACGATTTCCCTATCGGTTTTCTTCGAACCCCCGGCGGGCATTGGCCCTAACGGACCCCGTCAATTCTGCTGACATCTCTTTGAGGCGCGCGTGGAACACAACGCGCCGTCGACCCGGGCTTGGTCCTTATCGGACGGCGAGCTACCCATTGCTCACCGTCCGCAAGCCCGCGCCTACGGTGGCCGGAAATCGGCTCGCGATTCCCGCCCCGGGCGTCTCCTCCTGCGGCGGTTAGGGGCGTGAGGGCGCGAAATTTGCCTCTCCCTCACACGTTCCGCCTCCTCCTTCGCGAGCATTACCGCTTCGCAGAAGGAGGTGACGGCCTGCCATTTCCTCTCGCTCCGCACCATGGCCTGAACCAGGGCCGGACGCGAGAGATCACCGCCGCCGATCGCCTCCACGAGGACACGGCGTTGCTCCGCCCAAGCCGGGCAGACCTCCACCGTATGCCCCACCGTGTCCTCAGGCCGATCCACACAATGGTGACACCCGGGTGTTTCCTCCCGCCTTATCCTGAACAGGTACCTCCCGAAGCACCCGTGTCCGGTGAGGACCTGCGTCAGGCGGAAGGTGAGGACGCCGTGACGCCTCTCAAGCCACTCCTCAAAGAGGGGTCTTATCGCCGCAATTGTGGCGTGCCCAGCACGGGGTTGCGACAATCGCACCCTCCATGACGCCATGAGATCCCGCCGGAGCTCTGTCCGCTGTGCCGCGATTTCTTGCGGCATCGGAGTTAAGCCCCGGCGTTTCGCCTCCTCGCGCCACTCCCAGATGTGCGCGAGGACCTTTGCCTCCAGATCCCATGGCGGTAATCCGGCAAGGAGGCTCGCCGCTTCGCAGGAGACCGTGCGGTATCCTCGGGCCAGCCGGATGGCCATGACCCTCTGGGACGCGTTCAACCGGCGGGCTGGCCGCAGCCTCAATGAACGCGCCCACACCGGTGCCCCGTAAAGGGCCATGGACCGCACGATCCCCGCATAGAGCCTCCGGCAGGAGGCGTTTGGACCTCCCAGATTGGGCAGGAGCCGCTTCAAGGCAGCCCCGGCCCGGTCCAGTCTGGGAGCCAAACGTCGGAAATGTTCGACGAAATTCCACCGGCTGTCGAGGACGAGTCCCAGATACTTCATCGTCGACTCGACACCGATGTGAACCCCTCCCGCCATTACCTGGGAACCCGACGGTGGCGCATTCCGAGGACCATGAAAACCCATGGCCTCAGACTTGTGCAGGGCCACCTCGAGTCCCAGCTGCCGGATCCTGTCAACGATTGTCGCAACCCCGCGTGTCGCTAAATCGGCCGCCGCCTGGTACGACCTCCCCTGCGCCAGGACTAGCGTGTCGTCAGCGTAACAAATGACGCTGACGCCGCTAGGGAGGTCGGCGCGCAGCACCCAGTCGTATCCGATGTCCCACAGATGCGGCCCCAGGACCGAACCCTGTGGGACACCGCACGACATCTCTTGCCGGTTCCACTCTCCTTGGTGACCGGGGTAGATGACGGCCCTGTCCGTTAGATAGGCCTCGACCACACGACAGAGGTAGGTCGGCATCCGGTGATACCGGAGTGCCTCCCTGATGCAACTCCAGGGCAGGGTGTTGAATGCATTGGCGATGTCTAGAGACACCGCCAAGACGACCCCACCCCGGGCCACAGCATCCCCCGTCGTGAGGGCCCGCACGCGCATGATGGCGTCTACCGTAGAGCGCCCCCTGCGGAAGCCGAACTGGCTCTCCGCCAGATCCGGCCCCACTCTCACCAGCTGCCCGACGAGGCGGTCTGCAATGACTCTTTCAAAGAGCTTGCCCACCTCATCGAGCAGCACAATGGGCCGATACGCGGACGGAGAGTCCGCTGGGCGCCCCGGCTTCTTGATGAGGACCAGTTTCCCCGTCTTCCAACGAAGTGGGAACTGGCCCCTCTCCATGCATGCGCTTAGGAGCCCCCTTAGTCGAGGCCCGAGAGCCCCCATGGCCAGGACCCAGGCTTTTCCGGGTATGCCGTCGGGTCCTGGGGCGGTATTCTTCGCACTCATCTTGCGTACCGCCACTCTCATTTCTACCTCAGTCACCTCTGGAGCATCGTCGTCGTCGGTGTGGTCCGCATCGGGCACCGCAGAAGGCGGAGCCATGGGCGGAGGGGTATGATCCCCTCTGGAAGGGAACAGAGCGCTCACCACGTCCCCCACAAGCTGGGGCCGGAGACTCTGCGTCAGCGGGGGGGCCCATGGGCGGAGTTTCTCCCGCACCATTTTGTATGGGCGCCCCCACGGGTCCCTGTTGAGAGTCTCCAGCATCTCCTCTCGGGCCAGTGCCCTGGCCTGCAGGATCTCCGCTTGGAGGGCGGTCTTCGCCGCTCTGTACCCCTCGTACAACTCCGCCTGGATGGCTTCCGTATCCAGAGGGCGGATACGGAGCCTGCGGTGCCTGGCGTACCGGCGTCGCGCAGCTACGCACGCCCTGCGCAGAGCCTCCAGCTCTTGCGACCACCAGTACACCTGGCGCGAAGCACGTCTAGGATGGACCCGGGGCATTGCCATGTCACACACATTGGACATGGCCTCCCGGAACCACTCCGCCTCGTCGTTGATGTCGGCAGGCCTGTTCGGTGATGACACCCAGGCCTGCACGATCGAGGCTTCCAGGAGAAGCTCCCGGTCCAGCTGCTTCAGCGCCCACCGCGGACCACTCGGGGTCTGTCGGACCGGCGCACTCGAGGTCTGGGTGGAGACGTCAAACCGGATATACCGGTGATCGGAGTAGGTCTCCACCCCCTCCATGACGCGCCAGTCAATGACACGCGGTGACAGAGCGGGGCTGGCGAACGAAATGTCCACCACCGATTCACCCCGCATCCGCACACACGTGGGGACAGAACCCCGGTTTAGGACGACCAGGCCTGTCTCCAGAGCCCAGTCCTCCACCATCCTACCCCGTGTGTCCGTATACCGGGAACCCCAAGCCAGATTCTTGGCATTGAAGTCCCCGAGTACGAGCACGGGGAGGGAACCAAACCCGACGACGACTACTCTTAACTCCGCAAGG
This sequence comes from Agrochola litura, assembly GCA_949152395.1. NCBI lineage: Eukaryota > Metazoa > Arthropoda > Insecta > Lepidoptera > Noctuidae > Agrochola > Agrochola litura. Next base: position 7,221,999 of record OX424496.1, read on the forward strand.
GAATTGTGGAACTCGGCAAGAGTTCGGCTCGGGGAGAAGTAAACACCCACCACGACAATCTCCCCGAACCGTGCTGCAACGCAACCCCGTCCTCTCTTGACCGACTCGAGGGACGGAGTACCGGCGGCGGCCGACGAAATAAGGGTCACTGAGCCGCTCAGGTCCTCCACCCAGTCATCCCTGGGCGGGACAAAGTACGGCTCAGCGACCACGGCGATGTTAATCGACCACTGCGCCATGCTCTGGAGCAACAGATCCTGAGCGGCGGCGCAGTGGTTGATGTTCGCCTGGAGGAGGCGTAATGGGGCCGTTATTGGCATTCCATGTCAGCCCCCTCCTCCCCCCGAGCCCCCTGTGAGGGCCCTGCTGTAGCGGCAACGGCGGCGGCGACGACGACGGTGGATAAGGCAGCGGCCCCGGTGGAAGTGGCGGCGGCTGCGGTGGTGACGGCGGTGGTGGCGGAGCGCTTGCCCCTGCCTCTGGCCTCGGCGGGTGGAGCGCAGGCCCTGCTCCCTGCCCGGTGATCGGCCGGCTTGCCAGCCGCCGCACATACGACACAGTGCGGCGTGGCGTTACACGAGCCGGCCTTGTGACCGGGCTGACCACAGCGGAAGCATAAGTCGCTGCGGTCCACCTCCGAGGTGCATTTTGCCCCCACGTGGTGGCCCACCTGGCAACGGAAGCACCTCAGAGGTCTGGGCTCCAGCAGTTTGACCTGCGCCGAAACCCAGCCCACCAAGAGCCTTTGGCCCTCCCCGGCTATCTTTTTGGCCGCCGTCACGGGGCAGCTCACCCTAATGGTTTGCATCCCCGTATGATCAGCATGGATGGTGCCTGCCTTGATCTGCTCGACAGAGCACCCTCCAGCCTTAGCGACGGCGGCCACCACCTTTGCCTCCGTCACGGAGTCGTCCAGGCCCTGAATGCGCAAGTCAGCGCACTTGGTGGGCCTGGAGACTCGGGCCTCGTCCGCATTTAGGGCAGCCCGGAGCTTTTCGGCCAGAGCGTCAGCGGCCGGGCCACTGGCCGCACCAGGGACCTCCAGCATCCGGGCCCCGGTTGCCGTGATCTTAATTTTTATGCCCCTGGCGGCGCCGATCTCCTCCAGGTTCATAACCTTATCCACCGTCGCGAACACGTGCTGGGAGGACACGCCCCTTTTCTCCGCTTCCGGCTGCAGTGTGACCACCACAGCTGCGGACTTCGGGGCGCGGAGCCTAGCCGCGACGGTTCGCTCCTTGCGCCGCTGCCGCCTCGCCTTCCTCAACACCATCCTGCGCTCCATAACTCAAGTAGCGGATGTTGGAGAAAAAACAGCCAGGCTGAAGTGGGAGTGGGCCGGCCACGTCACACGAATGCACCCGGAGAGATGGGCAAAGATCGTCACTCACTGCACGCCTGTAGGAGGACAACGCCGTCGAGGTAGACCACGGCGAAGGTGGTGTGACGATCTAGTTATGTTTGCGGGGTCAACATGGCCTGAAATCGCACAAAGCAGAGAGATTTGGAAGGAAAAACGAGAGGCCTTTGCTCAGCAGTGGGACTCAAAATAGGCTAACAAAACAAAAATGTAAATTATTTTGCATACCTACTATTGTATAGAATATTTTTTTTCTAACTGAACAGACCGCTGTGCTGCTGGGGAGTTTGTTGCGCCACTTCTTCTTCCCAGCTAAAGGCACTAGGAAGTGGTGAAGGGTGGGCGTTTTGGGGGACAGTCTTATGTAATTTTGACGTTCGAAAAGTGCTGATTTTCAGCCTAGTTTGAATAAATGACAGTTGTATTTTTGACAATTTTATTGGTTAAAGTTCGAAGAAATGTGACATCTACCAACTCGCACTGGGCGCGCTTGGTAGATCCCAGCCCACTCCCTTTCGAAGAGAGAAGGCATGTGTCCCAGCAGTGGGAACATTATAGGGTGATTATGCCATTGAATTTCAAGTTTTGTCAGGTTCAAGTAATTTAATTTAATGAAAGTATTTTATTTGCTTTATTAATTCTAATTAATTTTTCTAATTTTATTTTTTTAAACTTAATTCTAAGTAAGATAATCATCTTTTGCTGCATATACTTGCTGACAGTAACACAAATGGAAGAAGTCACTGGCTCCTGAAATACAGGTTCTCTAACTTAGCTCTGGAGCCAGGGTCTCAATTTTTTCTGTAATATTTGTATGGCAATAAAGAATTTATTTATTTATTATTATTTAGTTAAGCCTGAAAAAAATACAAATCCTCTTAAAGTTCATTAATCATGCAAAACTATACATTTAGCTTCCAAAGATTACTCTTCCACATGCTCACAGGCCTGGTTGTGGACGATAAGCAGCAGATGCACTCGAATCACTTCTTTTACTGCCGTTCGGTGGCTGATCAGACACATTAACCGATTGGACAAACACGCGGACGTTAAAGAGGTAAAAACAAGAAGAGACATAAAGACGTAGATAACTTAGTAGGTTGCACACGCCAGTACATTTCACACGTAACTAAATTCGATAACAGCATGTATAAAAGATTGGATCGTGTGATGTGAATGAATATGTGGCTCTCCCGGGACGCTCGTCGTATCCATGTTTTATAACGCTATCTCTGCTCAGATTATTTCAAAATGGTTCCCGCCGCGCTCCCTGCTACTTATAGTGTTTCTTTATCCTAAGTTTACGGTACACGGGAGAAATATGCTTTATGATTTTATTTCGTGGTTTTGCAGATAATATTATTGAATTGAATAATGGGTCTTCATGGGAAAATAATGGAAAAAGGCGCGATTTTCAACGAAGTTACGAACGGACTTGTAAAATTCAAAATATTTGATCTGTAGATGTTGTTGAATAAAGTTCTTCAAGAGCTCTTTATTTTCAAAATAGGAAAGAAAGCATAAATATTATACGTGCGCCGGTAAACTCCTTCCAAGACTAGCATATAGGTACTTTAATTCTGGTATGTCCTATTGGTTGATTCGCACGAATTCACTCGCCCGAATTTACTTGTGGGCGAATCGACCACACCAGTATTATCAATTCGCCCATAAATAAATTAATTTCGTGTGAGCTCACAGAAACAAAAAAAAATAAAGTGTCAATTCGCCCGTTTCGGGCAAATAAATTCGTGCGTATCAACAAATAAACCTCTTAATGCATTCTAAAATAATATTTGTATCCTATCCAATAACACCTAGCCAACACAATTTTAATAAATAAAAAATCCAATAAATATGTCTGCAAGGTAACTAATAATGCAATAAGTGATCGCGGCTAGGTGACCATTTATCACATCACCGCGTAACGCAATAAAGTCACCGCTTAGTGACAAATTTATGTTTTGGCGCGTCGCCAACCGTGTCAATTTACTTTATAGCGATAAGGAACTAAGTGCGTTTAGTTTCATATTGATAAAAATGTAGGCACGTGCAATTGTTTAGGTAAAATGTGGCCGAAAAAAAATTCAGTCCATCGTCGCGAAGAGCCAAAAATTAAGAAACTTTTTTGAAGTGAAAACTTCTTTAGGCGCGTTGGGCATTTTTGAGATGGGATTAAACCATTGATTTCGCGACACTGTGACGGAACTTACCGACACCGTGGAGTACTCCCGGAGTGCCACTGTTTTTTTTTTAAGAAAGAAATAATTGATGAATAATGTTTATTTGGACACAGTTTTCTCCTCCAGAAAATCTCCTCCAGAAAATCTTCTCCAGAAAATAATGTTTTAACAACAATAATGCACAGAGGCTGCACCAAAAAGGATCATTTCAGCATTAAGGCCAGACAAATGATGTCTGACGTGGTTTTCTAATGAACCTTTAGTTAGCCTCGTCTGTGTCCCACTGCTGGACAAAAGCTTCCCTTTTTCCTTCCAAACCTCCAAGTACCTAGGTATAATAAAAGTAGGAGCAACCAAAATGGCAAAACAATTTTCTTCCTTTTCAAAACAAAGAAATATCACGTCATTTAAGACAGTAACACTATCCCGGAATATTGGTACAAGTGTACAATGAAAGAACAAACGTGTCGAATTACGAAGTAAACCAAATGAGAGCGCGTGTGTTCTGAGAAAAATAGGCCAGTTTTATAAGGATTTAGACGCAAAAAACAAGAGGATAAAACGTATGAATAAAAAAAAGCGGCCAAGAGCAAGTCGGACTCACACACGATGGAATCCGTACCACCGTACAATATTTTTTTTAACACTATTAAAAAAAAATACAAACATACATAAACTCGATCCTTACGTACTCCTTTTGCCTCGTTTAAGTTCATATATCTGGTCATACACGCACGCCGGTTGCGAGTACTACGCATCTGGCCTTTCTGAAGAACATCACCAATAAGGTCAGTATATGTCCTCCTAGGGCTCCTAGGGCTCCTGTCCCTTCACATCAGCCTTGTAAAGACATTTTGTTAGTCAACGTGCCTAAACCATCTCAGCATACCCTTTGTAATTTTAGTCACTACATTTTCTTTTAAATCTCACCGCTGTCTTATCACATCATTCCGCAAAGAACGCATTTCCACAGCATTTATTCTACTTTCATGCTTGTTTTGCCACACCCAACATTCACTTCCATACATAACCGTGGGCACCAGCACACCATTGTGTCAGCACAACAGCTAGTCGAGCCTTTTTAGACATCGACGAGTTGGTCACAATCACATGTATAGCACCATTCACTTTATTTCCCGCATTTACTCTATACTTTCCACATCTCCATCAATCTTTCCATTTTCTTTTTTTTTAATATTTTTGTTTAAAAAATATATTTCTTGACCCCTTTAATTTTAACTTTATTTTATTTTTTGTTGTTATATAGCAGCCATAGTAGTACGCACTCTGTGAAAATGTTAAGTGTCAATCTATTACGGTTCAAAGTTTCAGCCCTGTGACAGACGGGCGGACTTTGGGTACGGAACCCTAAAAGAAAGCGGATAAAACATAAAACGTGTGAATAAACAAGAAACGTGATAAATCCTGGACTAGGCTGCGGTAGTCCCACGCAAAACATCTTGTTTTGTATTCACGAATCACTTAATGATTTAACTTAGCGAATGAACTGTTTCTGCCAAGAGTTACGAAACCTTGATAAAGGTTTTATCCTATGCCTTTTATTTTTTCTCAAGTCCGTTGTGTATCGCAAAGGCCTTTTTTTCCTTTTATATCAAACGCTGATTGCTGCTAGTTTGAATCTGTAGGTGTTTCCTTTTTACAGGAATCAAATTCGTCCATATTTGTCTCGAGCGATTGAAACTACGCTAGGTATTCTTGTGTGAACTAAATTACCTAGGTACATAACATAACATCACGCCTTGTTTCCCCGAAGGGTTGGGCAGAGGTGTACCTGTAGTAGGTACACCCACATTTCGCCAGTTATGTTAAAGTCCCATGTAATAGGGAGCGAGCCTATTGCCATCAACCGGGCACAAATCCAGACTCCGGGCTGCTACTGAGAAATTCCAGATAGAAAAAGCCAATAACACTTTGCCCGACCCGGGAATCGAACCCAGGACCTCATGCTCAGCAGTAGCGCTTGCGACCACTAGACCAACGAGGCAGTCGTAGTCCTAGGTCGTTGACTATAATTTAATATTTTAATCAATTATACTCCAAAGTCGCACTGCACTTACGAGAGCTATTGATTTTATAATTTAAGACAGGAATATTCGCCATATCTTAAGTTGTTCGACATAAAACCGATGAAAACAATCTGGTCCTTCAGCCCGCACACTTTTTCGATAATGCTGTGGATTTGATGAGCTTTTACCGTTATTTTACTGAGACTCACCTTCAATACGGTAGTTGCCTTAGTAAAAAAAAAAGAAATTCTATTTAGTCCGTCTTTCAGATAATAAAAAAATATTGGACACGTATTTTTTGCTTTATCATATTAATCAAAAATAACTTAGAAAACACGCATTAAAGTTGGGAAGTGGGGGCTCGCTGCGTCATAACGCAGTATTAAATCTAGGAAAGCGTGACGTCATGCCACATTTTAACTCAATGTATCATCGTAATCTTTTCATTACGTCAAAAAATAAAAAAATATATAAACGTTACGCTTTGTTTCCCTGAAGGGTTGGGCAGAGGTGTACCTGTTATAGTACACCCACATTTGGCCAGTTATGTTTAAGTCCCATGTCATCCTAAATACGTGTTCAATATTTTTTAATAATCTACAAGACGGCCAAAATAAAATTTTGGACACAGGCCTATTAGTGTCATTAATATTATATATAAACAGAATGAACAGAAACATTTTTTAATCCGTGAAGTTTTTTGAGTGATGAGAGGATTCAGACTTTAGAGCGAGTACCCTAGGGCCGGTGGAGCAGACGAGCGCGTATTGGCAAGAGAAGTGTGGGACGCCCCCCAGCTAGATGGACCGACGACCTTAAAAAGGTGGCCGGACAGACTGGATGCGGAAGGCGGAGGACAGGGTGTTGTGGCGCAGCCTGGGAGAGGTCTATGTCCAGCAGTGGACCAGGCTAAGTTGATAATAGTCAGTGGGCCGAACACACGCTGCTGTTTAAATTTTTTAATGTTTGATAAAGAAAGGTAAATCACTTTTGAAGTGAAAACTTCTTTAGGCGCGTTGGGAATTTTTGAGATGGGACTAAACCATTGATTTCGCGACACTGTAACGGAATTTACCGACACCGTGGAGTAAAAGATATTAACGCATTGATTACCGCGGTGCCGATTTTTTTTCAAGTTTTCACTTCTGTCGGCACTCCCGGAGTGCCACTGTTTTTTTTTTCTTCTGGAAAGGACGCATGTTGTTATAACATAGGATTCAATGGAAATAGCAAATGGGACCCATCATTAATATAAAAAAAATGGGATCTAAAACTGGGATCCGAAGAAAATAAATGGATTGATCCACGTATATCCTTTATCGAATCGTGTTTTCTTTATATCTCACATCAATCATCATTAGTATTATATTAGCTCATAACGTTCTCATCGAAGCTAATCTATCTGTCTCGCCTTTTTCCTAATTTTATTAAAGGTAGTATAGAAATTGTTGGCCGTAATAGGCTTTATAGTTTTCAGATACGGCTGAACATTTAAGAAGGGACTGGTAAGAATGTTTCTTATCAATCAGTTTTAAATCAGAATTCATGCTTCAGCATCTAATCTAACATTACAAAGAGGTTGATTTTTTTTTGGTTCGTTTGTTTTTTAGTGGTGGTCTCGGGAACCACTGATACGATTACAAAAATGTTTTCACTGTCAGAAAGTCACACTATTTCCGAGTGTCATAGTATATTGTTTTATGGTATAATAGACTTCTATGCGGACGCAGTCGCAGGCAGAAGCTAGTTTACAATAAAACGCAGAGAATACTTAAGGGACCGTGCACGAAATCGACTGATTTTGATCAATTTTGTTTATTAGTTGTGAGAAAGGGAAACAGAAGTTCAATAAAATTATTTGTGATTTGAAAAGTCGAATTTTTTTGTCTAGCAAAAAGGGATTTTTCAAATAAATTAAGGATTCGTGGAAAATCACTAAAATTCGCAACAAGTTTTCCAAAAATTGACGCGAGAATGACGTTTGATCGTTTCGTTAGAAGAAACTACTTTTGATTTTGAAAATTAAAAATATCATCAACATCATTATATGGTCTACTTGTACATAGGGGAACCACTTTTGTCAACTTCCATACAAAATATAGCAGATTTTTTTTTTGAAATAACCTTTTTTTTAAACCCTGTCAGTAATGTATTTTTTCCTATTATTTAGCAAACTATATCAAGAAATTTAAAAATCACACATTCGTCTTCAGTTATCCTTGAAATAGAATAAAAAAAATATTTTATGATTATACTATATCTTCATGAAGTAAATCAAAGGCGAAATAAACCATATTTTCGAGAGCGCAAAAGTGATGCAACTATTAACAGGTGCTGTGACTGACACGAATGGTTTAGCACCACGAAAACTGTACTTTTATACTTACACAGACTTAATGTTTCAATTATTTCAGGCTTTCTTACAATAGAGTTATTGACGAAAAAGGGTTTTTTTCGTGCACGGAGCCTTAAAGTATATTTGACGTCCTCCAAACAAACATATTTTTTATCCTTCTAACTTTGTTCGAGCACTAGAAATTCACATGGTTGCGTTTGTGACTCGAATAAATTACAAGAAAAGGAATTATTTGTTTATACGTATCGTTTGTAGCGAGCCTGCGGTATAACCAGAGTAGGTTATCAGAGTACCAAACATTGTTTGTAAAGCGACTATCCGATAAACTATTGAACTGGATTTATAATATTGTGCTTTTTATCGCATTTACAATAGGTACACGTATTTTCCCCGAGAGTCAGAAGTGAATTCTTGGAAGTTTGAATTAGATACTGATATCGGTAAGTAGGATTGAGTATCTTTTTGTAGAAGGCCATTAGGCATAGGATACTTTAGAGAACTTACTTTGTGTAAAATGTAGAAAACTAGCTTTTGCCAGCGACTTCATCCGCGTGAAATTCTTGTAGGTATACATAAAAAAATTATTATGGATGGCACTCGGCAATGTTGTACCTTTCCATGAGTGAAAGATTTTTTCTTAATCGGAACAGTACTTTCATGGGTTACCTTTTCGGTGGCCAGCCCGCCGGTTGAACGCGTCCCAGAGGGTCATGACCATCCGGCTGGTCCGGGGATACTGCACGGTCTCCTGTGAGGTGGCGAGCCTCCTTGCTAGATTGCCGCCATGGGATCTGGAGGCAAAAGTCCACAACACGCCGGGGCTTAACTCCGCTGCCGCGAGAAATCACGGCACAGCGGTCAGAGCTCCGGCGGGATCTCATAGCGTCATGGAGAGTGCGATTGTCGCAACCCAGTGGTGGGCACGCCACAATTGCGGCGATAATTCCCCTCTTTGAGGAGTGGCTAGAGAGGCGCCACGGCATCCCCGCCTTCCACCTGACGCAGGTCAGCACCGGACACGGTTGTTTTGGGAGGTTCCTGTTCCGGATAAGACGGAAGGAAACGCCCGGGTGTCACCATTATGTGGATCGCCTGGAGGACACGGTGGAGCATACGGTGGAGGTGTGCTCAGCTTGGGCGGAGCACTGCCGCGCCGTATCCTCGTGGAGGCGATCGGTGGCGGTGATCTCTCGTGTTCGGATCTGGTCCAGGCCATGGTACGGAGCGAGAGGGCATGGGAAGCCATCATCTTCTTCTGCGAAGCAGTAATGCTCGCGAAGGAGGAGGCAAAACGCGTGAGGGAGAGGCAAACTTCGCGCCCTCACGCTCCTAGCCACCGCAGGAGACGCCCCGGGCGTCGGGAATCGCAAGCCGATTCCCGGCCACCGTAGGCGTGGGCTTGCGGACGGTGAGCAATGGGTAGCTCGCCATCCGATAAGGACGAGGCCCGGGTCGACGGCGCGTTGTGTTCCACGTGCACCTCAAAGAGATGTCAGCACAACTGACGGGGCCGCTAGGACCGATGCTTACCGTGGCCCATGGCAACATACAGGCAACTGAAGGAACACGGGTGGGTTTTATTAGTCAGTAAGAGTCTAACACACCCTCCCGCTCCGCCCAGAGCGGGAGAAGTTATTTGACAATATCCCACCCAAAAAAAAAAAAAAAAGAGGTTGCCTTTTACAAACTTATAAACAAATGATTTTACCGCTTTATAATATTAGTTTAGACCAATTAATATATCCAGTGACCCATTAAAGGACACAAAAAAAAAACTACGCCAAGTCTGGGTTTGTATTTTAAAGGTAATTGTATGTCTATTCAATATTCATAAGCGAACAGAAAATATTAATATTGAATAGCCATTTTTAATAAAAAATAAAAATACTCAAGCTCAGGGTTGAAACGTAGGTGAAATTGTAATAGGGTTGTGTACGCATTTTGTTGCTCACAGATTAGATATAGTGATTACCATACGATGAGACTCCACGTACCTACGTTTTAATTAGTTATTCATGTACATGTTTTATTCATAAAGCATTTTATACATATAACAAAAGTAGTTTCCCAGCAATTATTGAAGTGAAAACTTCTTTAGGCGCGATGGGCATCTTTGATATGGGAAAAACAATTGAACTCGCGACACCGTTACCGACACCTCATTTTTGTAAATGCGATTGTGCTTGTTATTTATATTACGTTACGGATCAATGTTCTTTGCAAGTATTTTTACTTTAAAGGTTTTGGAAGTATTTTTTTTTTTGTAAACGCGATTGTGCTCTTTATTTAGATAAGGTTACGGACCAATGTTCTATACAAGTATTTTCCTTCCACCAAGGCGATCTTGTACAAGTTTTCATCTTCTTTCGGCACTCCCGGAGTGCCACTGTTTTTTTTTGAGCAATGTTACTTTAATGTTGTACAGAATGCGTTGTTGACGACTATGTGATGGGTCACCTTGCCGTCGCGTTGCGTCTGTCTGCGGGAGCCTTTATTAGGTAATCTATATAATAATAGAAATGAAATGCTGTTCATTGGTAAGCGCATCACCTGAGAACTGCTGGGCCGAATTAGCAAATTTTTGTTTTAGAATGTTTGAAAGAAAAAAATAAAAATGGCCGGGAAAATTGGAAATTTCGGGAAAACTGAACGTGCATTTTCTATTGAAATTTAAACAGGACAACGCCTGTTGAGTCAGCTTGTTCTACATAAATAATATGTGGATAGTGGTGTAGGTAATAACGAACGACGAAAGATTTTTACAGAAAAATATTATGGTCCTTAGAGACAAAAGATATTTTCTGAAAGTGGAGAATTGTGGAACGGAATTTTCCCTATGGAAATCTTTTCTAGGATTTAAAAATACAGGCATCAATACTAGAGTAGAGACTCTGGTATTGATGATACTACTAAAGGGGAATATATCTCGACTGACTATAATAGGTGAAATTAAATTAAATTGAATTGTTTATTCTGTAATATATCGGAAACACTTTTACACGTCATATTAATTATTAAAAATAAGCTAGATGAGTTCGGCGTTTCCGATCTGACTAATCTGAGAAGAAAGGCCGGACAAACTCAGAGGTCGCAGTTTCTTTTAAAGTCCAGACATAATCTTGGTCAGGCCATATGAGAACCATGTGTCTGAAAAGGTCTTTTGAGGAAGGAACCACACAGATTTGAGTGGACCTGTCCAGTCAGTGCAAGCATTTGTCAGTAATCGTGGAGCTCAACTCAGAACTTAAGGAGCTCAACGAGCTCATCGTGACAACTAATATCGACAACAATAAAATCAGGAGACGATTAGTAACAGCCTTATGTTTCGTCTATAGCTCTAGCCAACAGGGAAAATGAACACATACATAAAGTTTATTTATTTGCATAAACTCACGCCTTCTTCCCATGGGGGTAGGCAGAAACTACAGAACGCCACCTGCTACGATCCTTACATACTCCGTTTGCCTCAGGTCATACACGGACGTCGGTTGCGGTACTACGCACCTGACCTTGCTGAAGAACATCACCATTATGGACAAGGAGGAAAATTAACTTGAATAAATATTATTTACTGTATAAAGGTATATATGTAATGTTTCAAATTCAAATTCTTTATTGCGAACTAAGTGACACATTCATTCATTCATTTTTTTGTTTGTGTTTAATTTTTTTTTTTTTTTTTTTTTTTGTTTTGTGTTGTTTTGGATGTGTTTCACATTACAAACCTACCTATCCTATACTATTGTTGACAAAGTTTCATGCAATTATAATTTCACTAGTGAAATTATAGTTGCACTGGTAAAATATCACTAGTTTGACAATATCCCTGCGATATATAATTAAATATTTGTAATCACGTTCTGGAAAACGTGACAACTCTAACGATTTCGATGAAAGTAGCAATGTAGGGGTTTACGGGGGCGAAAAATATATCTAGCTAGGTCTCATATCTGGGAAAATTCGTTTTCTCCGTATTTTCACCCGAGCAGAGCTCGGTCGCCAAAAGTTTAGAACAAGATGGCTACCTTAGAATAATGACATGGCAGCATGGAATTAGTAAGTACCTACCTAGTAACATGGCAGCATAGAATTAGTAAGTACCTACTATCATGGAAGCATGGAATTAGTATGTACTATCAAGACAGCATGGAATTGGTATGTACTATTCATGGATTAGTTTGAACTTTCCTATACTATTAAATGAGCATTCTCTATTTCTACCAGAGCAGAGATCGGTCGCTCAGGTACTATACAGTAAAAAGACACACGTATCTACGAGTCGTTTCGTTCCCAGTAATTAAGTCTCCGAGCGATACCGACTCTGGACGTCTATTAATGAATTTTCCAATATATACTGAAACTTTTCTCTTAAAAACAATTAAGAACGACACGGATCACTTGTTCTATAAAATAAAATATTTTTTTACAACCAAAACTAACGTTGAATTCAGGAGAAAAGTTTCACCCAAGTCTAATTAAAAGTCATGTATGAAACGCAAGTCGGACCCTTTTCAATATAAACCCAACGTTCGCCTCCGGACGACGACCACAAACAAAATATATCCTTTTCATGCCGTCCTAAAGGTACACTGAAAATCAAATATTTACGTTCAACTTCATTATTAATACCTACTCATCAAATTAGTACTCCGTCTGAAGTAAAATGTCCGCTTCAGAAGCTGAAGCCGTCAATTTCAATGAACATAAACATTCCTAAACATTAGAGGTGCTAATTTTATTATAAAATATCCTTTTTTAGGTTGCAGGTGAAATTAATAAGGGAAGGTACGGCTGCCTCAGAAAGTTAATTAAGAACCTTTTTCAACGGTGTTTTTATAAAACTTTATATTTTTTATGACAGATTGTGAAGTTCTTTTGAAATGTCTATTTGAATTTGGTACTTGTACAAAAGACGGGGAAGCTCATATTACTTTTACTTTATTTTAATTATGAGTTTTAAAGATTAAAAAATCCTATAAAAAGAAAAATTACGAGGTATATAAGTAGGTATTATAATTATTTTTATGAGAACAAACTGGCGAGAGCGACAAATAATAAGATATTATTATAAAATAACTTTTTAAGGGTTTTCCCCTTATTTTGAACTTTCACCTTTCTGTCACGAGAGGGGAAGATAAGGACCTCGTATAAGTGCTAACTAATATTATAACAGGAAAGTTATGTTGTTTGTTTGTTTGTTACGCTTTCACGCTAAAAGGCTGAATGGATTTGAATGAAATTGGGCACATGGGTAGACTTGCATGACCTGGGTTAAGACATAGGATACTTTTGAATCCGATATTCCTAAGGGATCGAAACTTATGCGAGTGAAACCACGGGGCGCACCTAGTATTTCATAATTTTAAACCAAAGCATGTTTCAAATTGACCTCACCTGGTACACACGACTACACATCAAGCTATACATTTCCAGTTTATGCTGATCTCGCATTGTAAGGGATTTCTGTACAATGCGAGGTCACCTTATACTGGAAATGTATAGCTTGATGTGTAGCCGTGTGTACCATCGGGTGACACATATCTAAGCATTTAGAAAACAACATCCCGTGCATACGACCTTTTTAGGGTTCCGTAGTCAACAAGGAACCCTTATAGTTTCGCCATGTCCGTCTGTCTGTCTGTCTATCCGCGGTCTAGCTCCGAGACCGTTGGTATTAAAAAGTTGTTATTTGGCATAGGTATACATATTAATCATGCCGACAAAGTGGTAAAATAAAATAATGAAAAAAAATTTTTTTTGGGTATCCCTTAGTTTGGGGTATCGTTGAAAAGGTCTTTCAAAAACATTGTGAGTGTGTTAAAACTATTTTTGAATTCAGAGATCTGTTTGCGAAATATTGAGCTTTAAATTGCAAATTTGCAAGCAAGAATAGTCCTTACAGTGTTCAGGGGGCCTACCACAAGCTCATAAAGCAGTATTATTTTAATATTACTTCAGTGTGGGAAAGAGATGAAGCTCTACAGGACGTATAGCTCCATCTCTTTCTCCCACTGAAGTAATATGATATGCGTTTCTTCGATAGTACCTATTTAATGTATTCTTATTCTGTCCATCAGGCGCCAGGGATTTAGGTTAACTTTATAATTTACTCATTTTAACAGAATATTTTTTTTGTACCTACAAGATAAAGGAGACAGGCGCCTGTTTTTCTTTAACCCAGCCTCATCCCTAAATGATGAGTAACATAACACTTAAGAACGTTTACGCCATACATGCGCTGTTTGGCTCAAAATAAGTACTTTTCGAACTAGTTAATATCCACCAAACATTATTTTAAAAACATTATTTACTAATAATTTTAAGAAATGTTATTGTCTAAATATTTAGAAAGGAAACTTTTCGTTTTTAATAGAGTACTTGTGAATTCTATCAAGATAACTGAACAGAGGTTTTCTTAATTTCACTTGAAGCGTCAATTTAGAAGCTTAAAAATGTCTAATTATTTTATTGTTATACTCGAGTAATATTTATCTTCTTTTTATGCACGTGTTTCTGTCACAGATAAACTTATTTTTCTTACTTTCTAAAATCAGTGATTTTAGAAAGAAAGAAACTTTTTTTTATCTAACTGCAATGATCCTTAGGAAAATAGTTTGTGAAAAGAAATTTTAGTTTTGGGTTATCTACATGAGAAATTAAAATCCAAACAATGCCAAATTATTAATTAAGTTTTGGCCGATAAAATGATTTTTTCACCACTTAACTCTCTTAACGTAAGCAAAGTCTTTCAAGACAGAGAGAGTTACCCAACCACCTGCGTCTTCGTTAATAGTATACAGAAGAGGATAGTTATAATGTAATTAACAACGATATTGTACTTGTAGTACCGTGTAACGCTAATGAATACCCGCAACTATTGTCTACGAGTAAGCGAAGTAATTTATCTCGGAAACCTAATTAATTTCGAACATGTTGTGCGTGTTATGAACTACATAAAACCCCCAGTATACGTTGGGCGAGCTCGTTAGCCGAGCGCGCTTGGCCCACCCAAAATACACGCAAATCAAACGGCAAATCACGCAAAAAGGCCCAGTATACGTTGGGCGAGCCCGTGGCTCGGCCAACGTATACTGGGCCTTTTTGCGTGTACTGGGGACTTTAGGGTGCAAACAGACTGTGGATGAACGTCGTCGACCGTTGAGGAGTATCTAGAGTGGTCGTTCCTATATTTTTATTTTATTATTATATTTTTAAATATCTTGGGACCTTAGGGTCCCGGTCTTTTGGAAGGCGTACGAGGGGCCGAAGCCAACTCGCAGAGGCCCCTTGACAATTTTATATGGAATGAGGCACCAACCGACGATTATCCCTGTATGCACTATGCAAGTGCACCCAAGGACAACCCTCGGTTGGAAACAAATCTATTGGATTATGGGTTTGGGTGGCTTAAGTTGACTGGTGACCTGGAACTATGGAAGGACTATGGTCCCTGAATAATCAATGTTTTATATGTACACGGATAAGATGGCAGGGGGTGACTTGCACACTCAATAATGGGCCCCCGAAAACGATCGCTAGCACAAAGTGTCGTAGCGACAATGGGGCAACATGTCCTGAGGTTCTTATGAGTGAGGAGTATTCCACGGCTATCAGGAAAATCCCGGAAGTACGGTCAAGATCCCTACCAGCATCTTACTGGAATACTTCCTTCCTCCGAGGACGTTTGCTCTTGCGAATCTCCACTCAAGCCAGCCAATGAAGGCAAGAATGAGGTGGGAGCTCCGTTCCTCGTCAGTGTGCACTCCAGCCGGCCAATAAAGGCAAGCCAGAGGTGAGGAACAAGACCGCTTCCGGGAGATAGGGTTCGTGGGGTCGCTACTGCCCAACAGCTCGCCACATGCTGCCCTGCGGTTTTTGTATCTCTCTTGGTCTGGCTCCTCATCCTAGACCTGTTCCGGCAAAGTAAACTCTACCGGCACATACCTAGAGTTCGGAGCGCGCAAGCCCCACCACGACGTCAACGTAGAGGTATCTCGAGGTAAAGTAACGAGGGTTATTTTATTTATTATTAATACCTTTATTATGAGACTCATACAATGTTAGTAACAATAAAATAAACTTACAACTATGTTAGTGATACAATTACAAAAAAAAAAAATACCTACACAAACACACACAACAAAATAGTCACTGCTTCAGTATTCCAGCTGAGATACTGGAGCAACGACTTAGAATACAGCGGTCAACACGCAATTCCGCAAACATCCCTGATGCGCTACAGAAGCGAGGTAGCCCCATCAACACCCTGAAAGCATTATTTTACTACACGCGAAGGGCGCTGTACGATCTCTGCGTAAAATGTACCCACAGTCCACAGGTGTAAAATGAGGAACATAAGGCTCTAAAAAGTGTTTTTTAACCTCCGTAGAAGCACGCTTAAACGTGCGAGCAATCATATTCGCTCTGACCGACAGCGCCCTCCGCTCTCTCTCAATATCGTCATCGTCCTTAAGGTTTATGTTATTAATTTTGATCAAATGTGTTCCTTACATACGGTATTGTGCCAAATAAACATATTTCTTTCTTTTCTTTCTCATGTCAGCTGGATTACGGTCGATCGACGTTGATCGGTGGTGTGGAATTCACTACTAACGGTCGTCCATATTGATCGAAGCTCGGTCGTTCATCGATCGTCCATCGAATGATATGGAATTACAAATATGTATTGAGGCGATCAATAGCTACTAGTTAAGGTCGTAATCCACCACGCGACCCCAATTTGGGTTGGAGAGCACTGGTGGCCCAGTGGTAACGGCCAGGACTGAACCCTGTTAGGCGTTTCACTTTGTGTAAATTATGTCATCACCACTGCTCTCAAAACGGTAAAGGAAAACATCGTGAGGAAACCGGCATGTCGTAGAACCAAAAATCCGCAGACATGTGACATCTATTATTTAATGTAAAATAAATCCGTCTCAATGGAAATAAGGTTGAAAGTCAAAATTCATGCTTGACTTAAATCCTTGGCTAAAAATAGGCGACTTTTCTCGTCTTAAAAAGGGATTAGCCCTCAGTGTCTGAAATCCTAATCAAAAATCCCTGATCTATAAATAAGCTACCCTATTTCTTGAGATTTGATTGTGATTGGAAAACCTAAATGGCGAACAGCTTTCAGATTTAGCCGCAGAATTAATCAAGAATTCTAGAATCCTAGGTTAGGTGGTGTACAAAAGTACTACGATGAGAGACAATTGCAAACCCGCAATAACAATACGGTAGTTGCCTAGGTAAAAAAAAGAAATTCTATTTAGTCCGTCTTTCAGTTATTAAAAAAATATTGGACACGTATTTTTTTGCTTTATCATATTAATAAAAAATAACTTCGTAAACACGCATTAAAGTTGGGGAGTGGGGGCTCGCTACGTCACAACGCAGTATTAAATCTAGCAAGGCGTGACGTCATGCCACATTTTAACTCAATGTATCGCCGTAATCTTTTGATTACGTCAAAAAAGAAAAAATACGTGTTCAATATTTTTAGTACTTAATCTAAAAAAGGGGCAAAAAAAATTTTTTTTGGACACAGGCCTCTTATTACAATTTTCTGTACAAAGATCGATGGTCGTGTTTCTCGTTTTCTGCCCGGTAAGGGGAAACCCATGTAATCAATAATTGCTATTGTAAAACAGACAGGTACCTATAAAAGCAACAAAACTATCCAATATTCTCATTAATTGCAGCGTATATGGAAGGCACTAGCAGAGCAACAAAACGAAAGTGTGATATTTTCCCTCCAGTCCTTGAACAACGTAAATTAATCAGAGTGCAGAGTGGATTCCGCATCGAGGAGAAGAGCTCTATTCACACCGAACTGAATAGTTTCCACGTTCACAATACTGAACAATGGACCCTTTGTACGTGCAGAATTATCGACGAAGATTTGCAAAATGTATTCAGATAAGACGTTCGCTCTGTTCTAATCTTAGTACGAACCGTGTAGGAATACATGAGCTAAGAATCTGAGGATAAATACAGGAATTGATTTTGTCAGAATAGATATAAGGCTTCCAGCGACAATAAACTCTGATAAGAAACGATAATACGATCTGATAAAGACGAAACCAAATCAGTAGGTATCATTGTGTATTATGTACATGGAACATACATTATGTGTAATCGCAAAGGTTAACATGGGATGAAACTGTATGTAGAAAGATTATGCCACTATCGTTTTATTATAATTATCCATGGCCTTACTTCAACAACAAAAGTTCACGTAATTTTATTGTGAGGATAACCTAATGATGCCTCCTCGATAACCTTTTCGTTTCAACACACAATCATGATAATAGAACAATGTTTAAAACAAAAACCAGTAGAATTATTGGGATTCAAAAAGTCAAAATTGGCCAAGTTGTATTTACAGAGAGCTTAATTAAATAAATGTTTCAAGTTCCTTAAAACAAACCAAGCCGTTGTTTCAACACTTATTGAAGCACGCCAAAATTAAAGCTCTTGAAATATTTTCAACAAAATTGGAGTGTTTCTACCCGCAAAGAGTTAAACCATAACATCGTAAAGCCCTTTGAAAACAGACCATTGTTATTTGAGCTCCCTTTCCCTTCCCGTACCTCCTTTGTTTCAAACTCAACGGGGTATCAGGAATGGTTGAAGGGGTTCTTCAATGCCTGGTTGTTAATAGTTCAATGGCTGTTATCGCAGTGATTGAGCAAGCCAAGGCCACGACAGTTCGTGCTCCGAATGTAATACAAAATGCGTCTTACAGTAAACAGTGGTATTAAAACAAATCGAGATTATATTAGTCATTGTTTACTGATTATTGTGACTTTTGTGCGTTGTTATACATTTGTATGCGTGTGTTGTTTATAGTTTAACTAGCGGTGTTCTGCGACTCCGCTTGCTCGATAACGAGGTGCCAGCAATTGTTGCAGCTGAGCACGTAGCTTTAAATTCCCCGACTAATAATCATGATCAAAACTTTGATCCGGCCCGTCCCATCCTTGATGTCCTACCTCCGGTTGATGCCCTAAGCCGAGGTTTGTACCCCACAGGGGGTGCCCTTAGCGAGCGTTCACCTAGTTTTAATTAGCATAGTTGAATAACCCAAATATTCCATAAGTATATATTTGATACGGCCGCGAACCATATTTAGATCAACATACAACCTGATATAGATAGTGCAATCCACGAAGACGCGCCCCACTCCTCTCCGCGCCGTACTAGAGTTCAGCTTACAGACATAGTACAGTAATCGCGGAGTGGGGCGCGTCCTCGTGGATTGCACTATCTATAGTGACCTGTAAATTGCAAAAAACGTAAGAAAATTTTAATTTCGCGGTTTATCCTGACCCTTTCGCCTTAACGAAGTTTTAATAAATTTTATCACCTATTTTCTGGGCTGTCAAAAGTGTTAAGATAGCTCACTTCACCTACGTTTTCACGGCGAGATTTTTATGTTTTCAAACAGCATGTGACTTCATTTACTGTTGTTATTTTAGTCAATCAAACACAACTGTTAACGTGAGATAACACAGTAGATTTACTGATGAGAGACTCGATCAGCTATTTAAGAAACCGTGGGTTTTAACTAACCTTAGTTAAAACCCACGTAGTTAAAGCCGGATTCACATTACCGAGTTGTGTACTTGTGTCGTGTCGTGACGCCTTCGAATGCAGTGTTAGCCAATCAAAATTCATGATTTGACGTAGTTCTGAACAATACCCTAATTGCGTAATACAACACAATCACAATCTGTTTCGATTTGAAACAGATTGCTAATCCATTGCTTCATAGTAAAACAACAAAAACAACAAACAATTTTGCCTAATTTGTTTCATTTTGACATTCATTGCGTTATTTACGTTGTTGAGCAGATTTTTTTTTCCAACTTATGAAGCAATGGATTAGCAATCTGTTTCAAATCGAAACAAATTGTGATTGTGTTGTATTACGCAATTAGGGTACGGATTCGTTTGATTGGTATATCCCGCGTCACGACACAACACGAAACAATTATGCGTTGGTGGCTTTAAACACCCAGGTAGTCGACACAGACATATATTATGTCGTAAATATTTTTGAAGACGATGCAGCATCCTATATTTTGGTGTCGAATGTCTCGTCAGATAGTTTTGATGCTCCTTCGATGTCATATATTTGTGCTGCTACTTATACCTTACCTTCCACAAATTATCGCATATATTTGCCGTCATCTTGACGACAGATATTAATGGATGAATCATGTAATCAGATATAATCTAAGAATCAGATATTATTGCCGAGCTGTCCATACTAATATATTTTTGCTCATGACTGTACCTACGCATACTACTCTAGCCTATTAACTCTATTTATCTACAAATAACTTATTAATATTTACAATAATGCGTAGTATACATCAACATTTGTCATGAATGTAAGTAATATCGTATAGGGCTCGGTCCACAGCGTTTAACTGTGCGACCCAGAAGACAAACGGCCGCCGAAGCTCAAAAGTCCGGTATGGCCAGTATTCTAAAGTGATTGCAGTAGCTATCTCTACCGTTTGATATATGAACACTGAGTCAAATTTCTGTGCAGCCAAAAGGAGCACTTTGATATAGAGACGACGCGGCGACGATACGACTGTAAAGATAAAGTTTATTATTTAAATTTAATTGACTGCAAACTTAAATTGTCCGGATATTCAAATCACAACTGTCATCCTTTAGCAGTTGTATGAAGTGTGTCAATTTGCTAGGCAATAAATTTCCCTGACTGTACCTAGAGGTAAGAAAACTAATGCCCGTGTTCACCGACAACTAAGTGACACTTAAATTAATCCTTAAATAAAAGTGCACTGTTGGATTTTCAACGCTAGGCTTAGCGCTGAGAGTTGAAAATCCAACAATGCACTTTTATTTAGGGATTAATTTAAGTGTCACATAGTTGTCGGTGAAAACGGGCATAAGATACTCAATTCAGTAGAAAACTTCTAGTTAAAACAGTGATATGTTAAAAGTGAAACCGGGTTTCAGAACACTGAAATGTTAAAACTTTCATGTGATCAAATTAATAACAATATTTTCCCAAAACACTGTTATCAATGGCACATATTAATTCAAAAATATCCTTAACAGATATAACTACTTTGCTTAAATTATCGCTTGATCTATCTCGGAAGCGACCCACGTTTACGTAAACGTCGGTTTTACTCGGAAACACGTTTACGTTTACAATTCGGTTTTCGGTGTGAATAAATGTATCGTGTGTTCATTAAGTGCTCCTACTAATGCTCCGCTTGCGGTTAAAGCTTAGAGTTTATACTGAGTATTTACTATTTTGTGCTAAGTTAAAATAATTCAAATATCCTTCGGTATCCTGCAAGATTAGACAAGTGTTTAGAGTTTTAGAGGCTAACACCCGGTTTTTGAATTGAGAATTTGACTTTAGCATTATTTAAGGTCAAAAGCCAGCGAAATGAAAAAATTATTTGCCAAAAATTAAGAAATTTTGAATTTCACGGGTTCTATTGAAGAAATCACCCTAAATTATGCCATAGTTTGACAATTTGTCAACTAAAAATTTTCAATAAATTAACCGGATGTAGGTCTATGCCTACCTAATCAGGTAGGCACAGACTTACACCCGGTAAGATAACGGTAAGATAATTTTAGAACAGTCAGTCAAGACGGACCTCGCTTTTTTTGTGTGGGAAATTATCAAATAACTTCTCCCGCTCTGAGTGGAACAGTAGGGCGTGTCAGACTCTTACGCTATTTACCCTACAAAAAAAACTAATTAGAATCTTAGTAAATAGTGAGGCCACCGATAGCTGTAAACCCCATTTTCAGGAATTAAATATTTTATCCCTACCCTGTCTCTATATTTTTGAAGTTTGTAAGTTCGTGCGTAAGTACCCAGAATTCTTTACAAAAAGGGAGGACATACAAAAGAAAATTATTTTAAGACATAAAAATAGACTAAACCAACTAAACTTACCAACATCGCGACTAAAAATGCACTCCAATAGTACCTTTGTAATGTCTATAAAAATTTATAATAAGTTACCCGAAATAATAAAGAATTTAAATAAATATAACATCCTTATCAATAAATTGAAGCTTTTCCTTGTAAACACATCCTACTATAGTATAAGTGAATACTTAAATGATAAGTTATAGGTAACGTCATAACTATCCATTTTTATCTACAAATACTCACTATCAAAGATATGCCTACCTACTCTTATTACGAAAAATATATACCTAATTAAAAAAAAAAAAATAGATTTGAAGCATTCAATAAATAACTTACCTTAGGGATGATTAATATTAATTATGTAATAAACAATAATAAGTAAATAAAACAATACTGAATAATTTAAAAAAAAAAAAAATGGTAATTATAATGTTACTAATAAATAAACGTATAAAATTTATAAAACAATAATTATATATAATTCATAAATTTAATTCTGTATTAATAAATATATAACTAACTAACTACTTATCTAATAATACAATTTGTCACATTAAACGACCAGTGCTCTTCCTCCTCTCTCCTACTTGATCTATGCTGTGCCCGACAGGGTCCATAATTGTGACTAATATAATTATTCCCCTACCAACTATATACATTATGGTACGCAATAAAGAATTTGAGATTTTGAGACTAAAACCCACCCGTGTTCCTTCAGTTGCCATGTTGCCGGGGGCCACGATTTCCCTTTCGGCCTTATTCGCATGTTTACTTATTAAACTTCGTAAAATTACGATTTTACAACTGTATTTAAGTTTCCTTATGTAAACGTCCGAAGCAGCATCAATAAAGTTTCGTTGATTGCTGAGATTGCTTGGATAGCTAAGTTGGAAAAGGATGTTTGGATGTAAGGAAATTCAATTTCTGTTCAGTTTATAGTTGTAGTGTTGTGTTATACTTTAATTAAAGTTAAGTAGTTGATAAGGTACGATGGGGTTGGCATTATCCGTATGGATAAAAACCCCCTTTTGTAAGAAAATATATAAATGACATATGTTATTTCTAAAATATGTTTAATATTAATGTTGTTCGAAAAGCTTCATCGTATTTGTTTAAGTTACAATTATAGTTAGACTAACTGTTGTCTGCGACTCCATCAAGATAGATACACCATTTATTTGGTGCACACAAAAGGAAAAGCACAACATACAAAATCACAATAAAAGATAATAAATTAGGTTCATGGTTGCGTGTATATTGTATTTTTAACCGACTTCATAAAAATGAGGAAGTTCTCAGTTCATCGGAATATAATTTTTTTTAATGTTTGTTCCCGATTACTCGAAGACGGCTGGACCGATTTAAAAAATATTTTTTTGTTTGAAACGGTGTACTATCAGATGTTGGGATCTTGGAGAAATCGAGCGAACTCTTCAAATATTATAGGCACATCTATAGCGATTTGGGTATTTTTGATGAGCAGTTGACATTATGCTATTGTAACTTAGATAAATTACAAACCCCACAAAAAAGTGAAAAAAAAAAGTTATTTACAAAAAATACAACTGATTTCCAAACTACAAAGTCAAAAATAACTTTAATTTCGGAAGTCGGTGTCAAAATACTACAATACTGATCCAAGGATGGCGACTTCCGAAATTAAAGTTATTTTTCACTTTGTAGTTTGAAAGTCGGTTGTAGTTTTGTATGTTTGTTTGTTTGTATGTTTGAATTTTTGTTTGTTTGTTTGAATTTTTGTTTGTTTGTATGTTTGAATTTTTGTTTGTTTGTATGTTTGTTAGTATGTTTTTAACATATCTCGGGATCCTGGGGTCCCGGACCTTTGGAAGGCGTACGAGGGGCCGAAGCCAACTCGCAGAGGCCCCTTAGACATTTTTAAGTATTGAGGCACCACCCGACGACTATCCCTGTTCGCATTACGCAAGGGCACCCAAGGACAACCTCCGGTTGGTGTAGGACTATTGCAGGATATGGAAACAAAGATATTTTGACTATGGGTTTGGGTGGCTAAAGTGGACTGATTACCTGGAACTATGGAAGGACTATGGCTCCTGCCTGATCAATGTTTATATGTACACGGATAAAATGGCAGGGGGTGACTTGCACACTCAATACTGGGCACCCGAAAATGGTCGCTAGCACAAAGTGTCGAAGCGACAAGGGGGCAACATGTCCTGAGGTGCTTATGAGGAGTGGAGAGGTATTCCACGGCTATCAGGACAATCCCGGAAGTACGGTCAAGATCCCTACCAGCATCTTACTGGAATTAGTATGTTTGTTATTATGTTTGTTTGTATGTTTGTTTGTATGTTTGTTTGTATATTCGTATTTTTGTTTGTTTTTATGTTTGTTTGTTTGTATGTTTGTTTGTATGTTTGTTTGTATGCTTGTTTGTATGTTTGATTTTTTGTTTGTTTGTATGTTTGTTAGTATGTTTGTTTGCATGTTTGTTAGTATGTTCGTTAGTATGTTTGTTAGTATGTTTGTTATTATGTTTGTTTGTATGTTTGTTTGTTTGTATGTTTGAATTTTTGTTTGTTAGTATGTTTGTTTGTATGTTTGTTTGTTTGGATGTTTGTTTGTATGTTTGTTTGTATATTTGTATTTATGTTTGTTAATATGTTTGTTATTATGTTTGTTTGTATGTTTGTTTGTATGTTTGTTAGTATGTTTGTTTGTATTTTTGTTTGTTTCTATGTTTGTTTGGATGTTTGTTTTTATGTTTGTTATTATGTTAGTTAGTTTGTATGTTTGTTTCTATATTTGTATTTTCGGTTGTATTTTTTGTAAAAAGGTTTTATTTTTATTTTTTAAACACAAATATTCAGGATAAAAAGTAGCTTATATCGTTCTTCAGTCCCCAGGGTATCTATATGTCTTTCATAACGATCAGTTTAGTGGTTTAGGCGTGAAAAGGTAACAGACAAACCGACAGAGTTACTTTCACATATATAATATTAGTATAGTTTTGAAGCTATATTTAGTTTTAGGTACCTTTTCAGGTTAACACCCGAGCGAGCAGTAACTCTTAAATTACCCACTTATAGCCAAGTAACCAAAAAAGGCTGTCACAAACGGTCACATCAAAAAGTCATAAAAAAGACCATCTTGAGAGCGCATCCGTCCCTCTTGAAGTACTCCCGTAACAATCAGGGTCACTTGGAGTCGCTCTCAAGTGCACATTACGACTGTCAAGTGTTGGGCTAAGGATCTCTAGCGACTAGTCCTGTTGAAGTGTGCACTTACCTACTAGAACCTATTTATGAGTGGACAAAACTATGTTGTGTTATTAGTATTACGGTAAAGACTTATAAAAGGAATGTTGGATTAACGTCAACCTGTCACTATTTTGTGGCTGATTTCAGTGGTGTTAAATATAAGTACCTGGGCTGAGCTCTGCTCTGGTGAAAATAGAGAATGCAAATTTAATAGTATAGGAAAGTTCATACTAATCCATGTACCTACTTATTCCATGCTGCCATGTCATTTTCTAATGTCATTATTCTCTGTCATTATCTTGTTCTAAACTTTGGGCGACCGAGCTCTGCTCGAGTGAAAATACGGAGAAAACGAATTTTCCTAGACATAAGACCTAGCTAGATCGATTTTTTGTCCCCGTAAACCACTATGTTGTAACTTTCATCGAAATCGTTAGAGCCGTTTTCGAGAACGTGAGTACAAATATAGAAATATTGGTCGTTTAATAGTATAAGATAAAGTACCATCGTGGAAAGCCATAACTAACCACCCTGTAAGGACTATTCTTGCTTGCAGCACTCGACCGCTATAGAACCGAGGCGGTAACAGATGTGGTCATCGTGCGCACGGGATTTTTTTTTCAAAGTGGTTAGTTATTAAATGGGCTTCCGCGATGGAACATGACGCTAAAGCCCAAAATGAATCTCAAAAAAAAAAAAAAACATATAACATAACACCAACCTTGTATTGCTTCAGTATTCAGGCAGGTGCCATAAACCGGACAAAAATTCAAACTTTGGGATGCTACTGATAAATTCTTAATGAAAAACTCAATAACACTTTGCCCAACCACGAGAACGGAACCAGGACTAAACTAAAATCACTAGAGTCTGGTCACCTTTTGTCAGTCGAAAAGGTGACCAAGCTAATAAGAAATGTCTTATAGAATAGGTGACCGATTACCCCACTCTATGTACACAATATTCAACTTTATCAGTGGACTCTTAAAGGCTTAATATGAAGAGCAAAAGAGATTAAATCTGTCTGCCATTTACTAAAACGTTTAATTAACGTCGCCATAACGAAGGAAGTTAATGGTAATGGTGATGGCGTGCCTCCTCAATATTAACAGGTGGTTCTTTAGGTGAGGGTCTACCGCTGTGAAGATAATGGTTACATGGTAACGTGAATGGAAAGATAATGAGAAATACACCATTACGCATAACGTAAACGTAAATTGTATCTTTGTTGGATATTTCCTTATTTGAAACCCTAAAATGAGAGGATTTATGTCACCTTGGCAATTTAGCCGCTATTATTAAAATAGATAAAAGCTAACAGCTATTTAGCTAATTTAATTACTTATAGTTCCTATTTTATCGTGATAGTGCTCGGAACAGAACAGTGTAATCTTACCTGTGACCTAGCTGTGGACACTTATGTATGTCACCGTAAGATTGTGAGCACCGTTAGTTTATAATCTATCGGTATTATTTCCGTTAGATCATAATCTGTCGAAAAATTGTGAACTGGGTGAAATGGGTTAGGTTAGGTTAGAACTGTGACGTGTGTGTGAAGCGAGCGGTGCCGCGGCAACGGCCGGCGAGCGCTACTTCCAAGTTGCTCGCAGCCATGCAGGCTATTTAATATTAGCGCAAGGTGCATTACGTCGCAAACAAGTTGGTTACCAGTTCACAATTTGTCAGTTTTTCATGGATACATTATAAACTATCGAAAAATTATGCGTTAAATTGTAAATGATTTGTCACAGTTCACAATTTTTCGACAGTTTATAATCTAACGGAAATAATACCGATGGATTATAAACTAACGAAGTTTATAATTAAGTATACGGTGACATGTACATCTAGTGTGCTATGTAAATTATATGTATTAACTTTACTAGCTGTTTTAATTTCCTACTTCTAACTATACTACCTATCAGTTATCGGCCTGCGCAGCTTACCTGCAAAGACCTAGCCGTTGCAGTAGCTACCGTGGCTACAGTGTACGGCAAAGTTACAGCCAAGAATTCAACAGTAAAAAAAAAATCACCATGTTTTATAAATAGGTGCCATGATGCTTTTCCAGAATAGTTTCTCTTATTTGGAAACTACTTAATTGAGGCTCACAACATGTCCAGAATAAGCTGACCTCGCATTGTACGGAAATCCTATACTTACAATGCGAGATCAGCATAAACTGGAAATGTGTAGCTTGAACTGAAGGGTTCCGCTAGGGCTGATGCCTGCCGGGGTTGCGGGTTTATCCGAAAGGGTTACCATGGCTCCTGGCAACATACAGGCAACTGAAGGAACACGGGTGGGTTTTAGTCAGTAAGAGTCCGACACGCCCTCCCGCTCCGCCCAGAGCGGGAGAAGTTATTTGACAATTCCCCACCCAAAAAAAAAATGTGTAGCCGTGTGTAGGGACTACTTACTCCCTAAACCAATATTTGGTTTACCACCTGTACTAAACTACGTTAGGAATACCGACATAAAATAGAACACAGGTATTCCATACAATAACGTAACTTATCTTATTCCCAGGACAATCTAAGACGTCTCAGGACGTACCAGGACGCTGTTTACGTAGTGTTGTTCTCGCTTCCTTGCAAGCAGCCGCCTATAAATACACATGCTGTGTTCTTGAGGTGCGCTCAGCCAGCTAACGCAAATAAACAATAGTAATTACTAGTGCCTTTGTCTACAGCGTGCTATTTATAAATGTTGGATTAAACGGAACTGGAGATAATTTGGAGAACGAAAAGAAAGGGGTGTTTTTTTGTTGATACTCTATGGTTTCTTCGATTTAGAGACTGTTTCGGTAACTAATGATTTCGCTGTAGAAACTGATGTTATTAACATGGAAAATGCTTGTTGAATTTATGTTGAGATGAGTGTATTTTACTAAACCAAGTTTACATTTAATAATGTATTTATTTCAAAAAGTGTGGTATAGTCTGTTACAATAAAACGGATAAGTCGGAAAAAAGAGTTACAATTAACAAATTGAACCTGGCGTTCTAGATAGATTTCATGTTCCCACAGAAGGAGCTCATTATTTTTATTCATACCTATACTCAATTTGAAATAAGATTAGACATTTAACAATGGAGTATAGGTAGAGACAATTCTATTTGAACAGGCTTGAGTAGTGCCTACGTATTTTCTAAACTCCGTATGAAAGTCAACAATCTGACGACTGTACTAATGTACTTGTCTGTCAGGAAAATTAATTTTGAATAAAATTGACACCCTACGCATATTTACCGTGTTAAAGCCATTTCATACAACTGTCAAAAAATTACAGCTGTGATCTGAATGAATGGACAATTTAAGTTGGTGGTCAATTTGCTTGACCATTCAATTTCCCTGACTTTACATCCTACCATCCTACAGTCCTAATAAGTATTATAAATGTGAAAGTTTGTGAGGATGGATGTTTGTTACTCTTTCACGCAAAAACGACTGAACGGATTTGGATGTTTGGAACACAGATAGTATATAACCGGATTAACACATAGGATATGTTAGACTTTTTATCCCGATATTCTCACGGGATCTAGACTTATGCGGGTGAAACGCGGGGTGGTGCTAGAACTAGATAAATAACTGGAGTATAAGGATACATGGTCGCTAAGCGGACCATTCTATGACTTCCCATTTGTCCGAGGGAACACGTACATTTCAGGGTCTTCCGGATCAAAAGCTTATTTTGCGGAAAGGGTTTAGCCATAAAAATAAAATAATGAATCGAGACAAGAATAAAGGAGAGATAATAAAATAAAATGCAGTAGGTAATACGGTAGTTGTATTTAGTCCGTCTTTTAGATAATAAAAAAATATTAGAGACTTATTTTTTGCTTTATCATATTAATCAAACATAACTTAGAAAACACGCATTAAAGTTGGGGAGTGGGAGCTCGCTACGTCACAACGCAGTATTAAATCTAGCAAGGCGTGACGTCATGCCACATTTTAACTCAATGTATCGCCGTAATCTTTTGATTACGTCAAAAAAGAAAAAAAATACATGTTCAATATTTTTTAATAATCTACAAAACGGACGGACTATTTTAGGTACCTACAGTGAAAATAGTATCTACTGTCCTACTGTTTAAATTATATCTTTTGAGTATGAAACAGTGATGTAAAACGCGTACGTCACACATAACATTTGCGACATTTATACGACGTCATCTGTTTAAATGCTACTTCGGATAATCTGTCGTAACTCAGAGGATATAAACTCGGCTTTCCTGTTTTTTCCATAAGGCGTGTTTTTTACTCCTGTTTGATGTTATCTACGTACAAACTGCTACAGCAAGAATTAAATTGGTATTGTAAAACTTTTTTTAATACAAAATCCGTATTTCAGCAATACCGGAAGACTTAAGAGCGTTTATTCTGAAAGTGGGCAACGTCACAAATAGATGTCAAATATTTCGCTGTTTTGATTAATTTAGCAATATTACTGTATGGAAATAAGATATGTGGCTAACTAGCGACCTAGAATAAGTATTATTAATGAATTGCAATTATAACACTGTAAAAAAGGCATTTGGAAAGTTTCCAAATACTTTTTTTACGATATTAATTATTGTATTTCATAATCAATATTTTAGTTTCCTAGTTAGCCACATTTCCTAATTCCATACAGTAATATTGCCAAATTAATCAAAATAGGTCAATATAATATTTGACAGCTATTTACGACGTTGCCAACTTTTAGGATAAAACCTTCTTAAATTATCAAGGCATTATAGCTCCTTAGATCTTGAAATAGTGATAAGCAACCACATGCACAAGATAGATGGATAGACAAAGCACCAGGTAATAATGCCCCATAGTATTTATTTACAGATCTGTGTTCATCTGGGATGCTGTAGCACATTCATCAGAACATTATTTCCCTAGTCGCCACTTACAGCCAGAGATTGTACCTATCCACAATAGGATGACTTGTGGGCCATAAGTTGTACACACGGCTACACATCAAGCTATATACATTTCCAGTTTATGCTGATCTCGTATTGCATAGGAATTCCGTACAATGCGAGGTCAGCTTATACTGGAAATGAATAGCTTGATGTGTAGCCGTGTGTACGTTAGGTACACAAACACAACATCGTATTCTACCTACGTAAAGTTGCTGCTAAGATACCGTTTTCATTTTCCTAGGAAGTAAAAAGTAAAGTCATTTACGACACTTAAGTGGCCCAATTTATCTACAAAACTTGGTTTAAGCCACTGCAGTCTTACATGTGTTGGTAACTAAACTAAATGAGGATTTTCATATGCAAAACAAACTCGTTAGTTTTCAGACCACTGTGCATTGCCGAGCACGATAACCCGGGAACCTCCATGTTGTAAACAATTCAATATTTACAACTCTTTGCTGCTGTGCGTTTTATGAAATCGTTGGATGGAGTGCACTCGTAAACTGGGTTAGATCTCAATTAATTGGTATCAACTGGTATCGAATTGGATAGGTAGATATAGATAGAATCAGCGAATGAAATAAAGCAAACAAGGAAGAAGTGATAGTTTTCGACTTTCGACTGCGAATGAATGAGAGTTGGTATTTTGTATACATTTTTAATATTATTCAACACTAAAATTTGATTATTTGATAAAGAAAAGTGATGGCTAAAAAGGATAATAATACATAATTTTATTTATCTTTTGCACGATTCGAGTATTTTCTCGGTTCGGCTATTTGTTTTGGCAGTACTTCTTCAACAATAATCGTCATATTCAAACCAATTTACACAAAACTTTAATAAATTATACACCAAGACCTTTCTCAAGAATCACTCCGTCTATGTGTGAAAACCGTTTGAAAATCCGTTTAGTAGTTTTTCTAGTTTATCGCGTTCAGCCAGACAAGCAGACAGACGCGGCATAGAATAGAATAGAATAGAATAGATGTTTATTTCATTAGTTGAGAAAACTATGTTACATGTCACTTATAAAATGTAATTTTACAAGAGCATTTGGTATGCATTTTATTTTGGCGCACTTTGTCCGGGGAGGGATCTTTTGCAACCTATTGTTGAGATCTTTTCTCACATAATTGATTTATAGGTATACAGAACAAGTGTGAGAAATTTTGGGTTTATGATCCCATTAGGTCTAGACCTACAGTTACTTATAAGCTAGGAGTGACTTTACGAGTCAAAGCCTATGCTGACGGGGGGGGGGGGCGTTCTCTTGTGGAGCGGTTTGCCTCTCTCCGATTTGTTTATATATTCAATTTCGCCTATCCTGTTTGAGAAAAGGGATGGATTGAACTGTCCATATCTCGTATACGCGGGACCGGGATCGTCGAGGCCGCTGATCGTCAGTGAGGTGAGTTTGTCGTTTGACAGACAGACGCGACGGGGGACTTTGTTTTATAATATGTAAGGATAAGGATAAAGATTTCAAGTACACAAATGCACAAAGGCGGACTTTAATGCCATAGGCTTTTTTAACCAGTCAACCACTCACACTTCTACCAGTCAGTATCACTTTTCAGTACAGTCGTTACATTTCCCTTTTCCAGTATTTTGGTAAAGTCACGGTAGAAGACCCAATTGCAATCAGCCGAGTGGTTTTGTAAAATAAACCCATATATACACAGACCCGCGAACTGATAGTACAGACGCTAAGGTCAGTGTTACAAGGTTAGGTCAGTGAGTACGTAGCGTTAGATAACGTGGCAACACTTTTTTGTTATCTTGAGTTTAAAATAAATAAATGACATGTTTAGCTACTATTACGAGGTTCCCAAGTAAAAAATGAGCACAAAAAATGTTGTATTATTTATACAAACAAATAAAACATTTATTATTTCTAATGACGTCTATAGCCGCATTCAAGTATCCGCGGATTAAGATGATTAATCTTCTCACAAACGCGAGGTCAGACGTCCGGAATATAATTATTAGGTATACGATATAATTATGTGTAGATATTATTAAACGAGCCATAATAATCAGGTGGAGTTTGGTCGTCTTTATTTCTATAGCAGTATGTATTATAATTATTCCCTGCCCTTATCTCAATTTATTTGCGGTGACTATTATTTATACAAACAAATAAAACATTTATTATTTCTAATGACGTCTATAGCCGCATTCAAGTATCCGCGGATTAAGATGATTAATCTTCTCACAAACGCGAGGTCAGACGTCCGGAATATAATTATTAGGTATACGATATAATTATGTGTAGATATTATTAAACGAGCCATAATAATCAGGTGGAGTTTGGTCGTCTTTATTTCTATAGCAGTATGTATTATAATTATTCCCTGCCCTTATCTCAATTTATTTGCGGTGCTAGTATAAGTACTAGCACTGGTAAAGATCTCCATTCTTATAATAGCATTCCACAAGCTTTGATATACTCAAGACCATTCTTGTTACTTAGGCTTATAGTACAATACAGAATTAAGTTATAAGTCTTATAATACTCAAGATCACTTGATCTTATGACTAAGGTTCACAAGTAAGTTCACTACAAGATTAGATTATAAGACAGTTGTAGGACATAAGTGCATGAAGCAAGACTAATAGTCTTTGTAAAATTTCTGCTCCTGTAGTAGCATTTAGTGAGAGTAGGGACACCTTAATAAGATCGTAAAAATATAGTCTTGATCAGAATTATTATAAGAGTAAAATAAGCACTAAATTAGAGCGCTTTGACAGCTATATAACTTTATATTAACATGGAGGCAAATAGCTCTTATTAAAATTGAAATAAGCGCTATTATGCTTATAATAGTCTTAATGCTCTCAGTCAAAATCATTTTTAAATATGGCGAATATTAGACAAATTAGATGTGTAACGTTCAATTTTTAGAGTGCTTTAAAAAAATAAAATAAACATAGCATATTTTAAGATTGAATTAACTTGACTTTACAATTATTTCACAGCCTATATATCATACCATACCATAAATAGTAATAAAGTAACACTTATGATAAACATTATTTTATTTCAACGATCACTCATGAAGCAAACACTAAACAAAACCACATACCTAATTCAAGTTTTGGAATATATACTTATTACTTATAACCAACAACGAAGTACATTATAAACAGATTTGTTTGGTAAGGAGCTTGTATCAGACAGACGCTTATAAAAGTTGTTATACTTATAAAGGTTGCGTGTCTATATTTGTAGGACTCATTATACTTCTCTAATGCTATTACAAGTACATCATAGGAGTTTATAACATTCTGTAAGTTGATTATACGATTGTTATAAAAACAAAATACTCCTATAAGTGTGCCCAAATCCAGGGTTGTAGCAAGCTATAAGTATCTTATAAGTGTAAAAAAAGTCTTATAGATAGTTTTAAATAATCACATATTTTGCAAGTTGGGATGTCTTTTTCTTCTATACTCTCTATCTTCTTCTTTTTCGTGTGGTTAGTGACTAAACTGGTGTTAGAGGTTTTATGTCACCCATGGGTCTCTGACTTGACTTCACACGCTGCATGCTGCATGCATACTTCTCTTTTAGTCGTCATCTCAGTAGTCACCCCCTTTCTAGCCATATCATCTGTCACACAGCCCATCCATCGTTTTTTAAGTCTT
The DNA here is from genome assembly GCA_949152395.1 of Agrochola litura. Taxonomy (NCBI): domain Eukaryota; kingdom Metazoa; phylum Arthropoda; class Insecta; order Lepidoptera; family Noctuidae; genus Agrochola; species Agrochola litura. Next base: position 7,255,679 of record OX424496.1, read on the forward strand.
CCCCTACATTTATAGCCAGTAGGTATATTTGTATACCGGTATGTGGGCCCGTAACCGCATTCCCGCTGCTGTTTGAAAAGCGCTTCAGCCGGCCTGTATTGTCAGGATGTCGGGATGCTTATACTATACCCACATAATCTTAGTACGGTAACGGTAGCCATACTAATAAAAAATAATGGCAGGGACCGCTCCAAATTGAATTGAAAGCGTTTGATAACCAGTTTTACCTGCAGAATATATACAAAAATACCTAGGCTAGAGATTAATTTTATGAAATATGTAAAATAAATCCACTTTGCATACTTTCCAAGACCTTTCCTTTGTGGTCCATGAATAGCAGCAGGTAAAGTTTTTCGCTCATAACATTTTGACTGGAAAATATCGTACGAAAATACGTCTTTCCAATGGTTCGAATCTAGGCGTTTCTCAATAAAACTTAGGTGATTTATGAGTTGAAGGCCTATATGGAACATATGAACACGGCGCCGGGAAGTTTGCCTCGTAAATCCTGTGATAAGTCGGGACCGTTGGACCACTGTGCTGGGATTGGAGGAATCACCAACAGACGTGTGACCCGCTAGACTGATTTATTCTGCGATTATTCATTGACCTCTGGTTTTCCATTTATGTTATATGTTCTAAAGACTATGAAGAGTATAAAGTTTCGATTATAGGTAGATATTTTTGAGAATTTTGAATGAACTTGGTTGGTATGCTCAACCTCATGTGTGCGTTTAGACCTTTGTCATCTAATTGAAATTCACGCAAAGAAACATAATAAAAATTATGTATAATAAACATAAGAATTTCAAATATATCTCTGTAATATCGAGCACGAAAGCTTCTTAAGAATGTTTCGCTGCGCGACGCAAAATTTTCCGAATGGATTCTACCATTTGGAAAATTTGAAAGGACCGGTTCCCAAGAGCTGCACGCTCCATTTTAAATATTGCACTGTATTGCATCTCATAGACAACGCTTTCGGAACAAGGTTTCACATGATAACCCGAAAATTGATATGAGAAAATATCTTATATGACAGTACAACGTTCCAATATGGGGATATTGATGTTGTTCACACAGTCAAAATGATTTTTTAGCGTCAATATTGGTTGAATTTTGATTGATTGCCATTCGTTTAAGATGGGTCTCGGGTTGCATGTTTGCTGACAACTCGTAAAGGCATTGTAGAATTCTAAATTGAACGCTACGTTTGCGGTCGTCACGAGTTTTCGAGGACTGTCGAGGTAACCTGAAACCAGAGAACGACGGACATTTCTAGCCAACTGTAATGTAATCAAGTCAACATTACCTACAGTTCTGGTTCTCCGAATTCCAATTCGGGGACGTTCGGCTCCATCCCGAACGTAATAATGATGGCGTCTCTTTACGATCGACCAAAGATAATCCGTGACCTGTAGAGGATTTCATATTCGGAAAATGAAGTTTCATTTCTTTGGAACTTTGATCTGACCTATAAATCTTCGCAGATATCAAACATATTTCAACTTAGGTATTTCCATTTTCTTTCACTCTCAAACTAATTTAGTGGAATAAAGGGATTTGTTCTGAATTACTATTCTATAGAAATACCTTCGCTTTGTTTTGTTAGCCATTTTACTATTGCGTCTAGTCGAGATAAACTAGTAACTATTCTATTGATCGGTCATATTAGCATTGCGATCACGTAATGTCGATAGTAATCGGAATCGGTTCGATGTGACGGTCTCTCTTGATTTGATTACCATTTAAGTTACCTAATTAGGTCGTAACACAGTACTTGGACCTTGACAGACATCGTTAAACAATGATTCAAGAATTATCCTAAGTTTAAATTTGAACTGAAAATCAAATGCATTCTTTTACCTATCTACAACTCTTTACTGAGTACGAAATTTGTTTACCGTTTAAGTTAATTAGGTCGTAACACAGTCTTTGGATATTCAAGGACATCGACAACTTTTAACTAGATACTTATATGTATATACCTACCTACTTACTGTATGATGGAAAAGTGCCGTAATCACTGCGTTTGTCTGATGGACTGGTGATTAGAAGTTACTCCTCATCTTAACAAACTCCTTGATCAGGAAAATTAAATGATAACATTTACACTTTAAAGTGCGCGCAAGATAAGTCTGCGTAAGACTGGTAGCATTAGCGTGCTTAATTCTATACTATAAGTAATATTTAAAATATTAAATCTATAATAATAATTAATCTCATATTAATATGAATGAATTAAATGTCTATACTTAATTTGACCTTACATAAACGACAAGACGGCGGCATACTTATTAGTTCCAATTTCAATCGCGCGCAGACTTAAGTAGGTATCTTGCAAGCACTCTACGTCAATTTGCCATGTTATAACAATTTCATAAAAGAATGACAGTTGCGATTTAAATATGTACTTCGGACAATTTAAGTTGGTAATCAATTTGCTAAACAATGAAATTATTTATACAAATTTACAAACAGATGAGGAGCATGAAATGAAAATCTTCGTCCATTTACTGTTTTGATTGGCTAAACATACCTTGCGTGAACATTTACCATACTATCGCTTACTCACCTACTAGCAACTCTATATAGGTAATAAAGACGTAGGAAGGTACTTACCTGTGCATTAGCAGTTTATTCATCATTGTAAACTCCATACATTATTCTCGTACATCTGGCTTCAAGTTTGGTATCGTCCCATAAAAGCGGTTCCGCTCTACTTCGTATAAAGGGACATAATATATCACTACTAACATTATGTTTGTGCCAATAAACCGATCTATCACTGTAGTTGTCTTATTAACCGATTATGAGATTATGATATGACAAGAAGATGGACAACATTAAACTCCTGAGTTAACCAACTAATATTATAAATACGAAAGTTTGTATGATTGGATGTTTATTACTCAATCACGCACTCCGTGCACACATATATAATGTGATTTTATACGGGTTTTTGCTGTTTTTGTTGCATACGGAGTGGGAGTCTACTAGTTTCAAAAACAACAATGTCCACTTTTGTAATGTCCACAATTTTAAATATGGAATTAAAAATTTTATAGGGTTCAAAATACTAATTTATATATTGGACATTGTTGATTTTGTAACATACATACATTTTGTAATGTGATTTTATACGGGTTTTTGCTGTTTTTGTTGCATACGGAGTGGTGCACGAACTGCTATTTTACTGATACAATTCGAAACCATAGACAACTACATTTTTGCAAAGTATGGTCATTGCTGTTTTTGAAACTAGTGGACTCATATAGTTTATAACCAGTACCCTAATTACGTAACTCATTTTTGTAAGCGATAATGACTAATTTGTTTCATTTTGACAGTTCAACAACATTCATTGCGTTATTTACGGTGTTGAGCTGTTTTTTCTCCAACTTATGAAGCAATGGTTTAGCAATCTGTTTCAAATCGAAACAGATTGTGATTGATCGTGTATTACGTAATTAGGGTACTGGATTAACACATATTATGTACTTTTTATCCCGTAGTATGTTCCCGTGGGATATTTTCCGACATCAACGCGGGTGAAGCCGCAGCAAAAGCTAGTTGTACTAAAAAGTGAACAATTATAGCCAACCTGGAAATAAGCTCTCAATGAAATACATTTGCCGGGAAAACGAAAACATAAAAAGAAGTAATTATTAAAGTGAAAGTAAAGTAAATTATTAATGAAATATTCCTGGAATGGAATGAAACAAGCTGTTGTTTGGCCAAGTGCGTGGCGGATCACGCACAATGAAGGATTCCGTAGTTGGGATAAATTCATCCCAACTACGGAACCCTTCATTGTGCGTTAACTTAACATTGTAGTTGAAAAACATGTTATCTCATACATTCTAACTGCAAATGTATGTTTGTGCGCACAATATTGAGAGATTTACCATGTTATTTTAAGACCATAGACTTCTTATAGGGTTTCCTGTAATCTATGGGTAAAGAACCATTCTCTGTATTTTTTGCAAAATTTTAGGCTCAGTAGTTTCGGAGGTAAGGTCCCCCTTAAAGTCCCCTGGAAGTTTTCATCTATTTTCTTAAATATCTTTAAATGTATTTATTTTAAAATTATGGAAAAATATATTTGAAATCCTCGCAACAAGTTCTTTCATTTAATGTGTCACACGGTACAGATTGCAAAACTTAAAAAAAAATACCCCCCAAAAGTGACTCCCATATTCAAAATTCATTTATTTATGTTACACGTCCATGTTTGGGTCACAGAAATACATATGTGTACCAAATAATCAGTTCATTAGATTCAGAGCAAATTGACTGTGACAGATGGACAGACAAACATACAGAAATACAGATACACGAGTAATTCTAAAAGGGTTCCGTTTTTTCCTTTTGAGGTACGGAACCCTAAAAAGTCTGAAATATATTATAAGTCGTCTTAAAAATGGCCAAGTTGAGTTTTACTTATTGAATACGTCTACCTAATGCTCATGTAATGAGCAAAAGTACATAGTGATATACTAGAATCAGCTGTACCATACTTCTCAGTATGTTGCATGAAGATGCCTGAATTAACTTTGCTTCATCTAGATTTTCTTCTTTTCCTTAAGGAAAAATCTTTTCCACGATATGTATTCGGTTAGTTCTATCCCTTAGAGGCTCAGTGAATAACATTCGTTTCTCCTGATTTCTTTTCTAAGTCCAATATTATGATAGTTCAAAACGTATTTTTAACCGACTTCCAAAAAGGAGGAGGTTATATGTTCGACGCGTATGTTTGTTTTTTTTTTTTTTTTTTTTTTTTTTTTTTTATGTATGTCCACCGATTTCTCCGTCAATTGTGGACCGATTTTGAAAATTCTTTTTTTGTTTGAAAGGGTAGGCTCCCAAATTGGTCCCATATAAATTTTATTAACATTGCTTGGGTAGTTTTTGAGTTAGCTTCAAAATACGTATTTTTTTCCCACTTAGTATGTAGATGATATGATAAGTTCTTGACACTGGTAGCAGGTAATGGTATTCGAATGTGTGTGGGGTAGGTACCACAACTAAAAAGTGAAAAATAAAAACTTTTTACAAAAAAAAAACAACCGACTTCCAAAAAAAACACTACAAAGTGAAAAATAACTTTAATTTCGGAAGTCGGTGGCAAAAAACGAAAACACAAAACCCAAGACACCGACTTCCGAAATTAAAGTTATTTTTCACTTTGTAGTGTTTTTTTTGGAAGTCGGTTGTTTTTTTTTTGTAAAAAGTTTTTTATTACCATCTCACAAAACGAAATGTAAAATGAATCTGTTATAACAATTTTATTTCAATTCACATTTTAGTATCCTCACGTTTTTAGAAGAGAGAATAATGTGATAGGTAATAAAGAATACGACCTCTAAATATCTCTTTGTTATCCTCATTTTAGTACCCTCGAGTCAAGCCCACAGGTTTCACATCCCTGCCTCTGAAAACACACGTTCTACGATTCTTGTACCATTCCTTTTGTTTCCTCATCGCACATGTGTTTCTATAAAAACATAACATCACGCTTGGTTTCCCCGAAGGGTAAGGCAGAGTTGACCTACATTTAAAATGTGTATTAATACATACCTACGTAATATTTTAATTTATGAGAAAATAATAAGTGTGGGTTTCGGCATTTGTGTTCCAAAATCCGAAAAAAATCCGTTGTTTTTGTTTGGAGTATCGCTAAGCAATGTTTGTTCGTAAAAACAATGTAAAAGTATTTTATTAAGGTTGTGCCCAAAAGGGTAAATATTCATTAGCGTCAGCGTTTTTCGTCCTGTGCTCAGGGTATTTTTTTACTGTTGGTATCAAAGGGTAACTTTTGCTTATCAAACGTAACACAGGGTCGTTGTAAACGCAAGTGATAAAACGAATCGTGGCGATGAGGAAAAAATATTTTTTTTCAAATGTATCGCCGCACATAGTAATATTATCTACATGTTTAAACTCTGACAGACAACGCACAGCCTAAACCACTGGGTCTATGCATGAAATTTTGCACAAGAGTTACCTATCTCGTGAAAGTGAGCACGGAAGGATTTTTGAAAATTCACCCCCTAAAGAGGTTCAACTGGGGGTGATTTGTAAGGAAGTTCGTCATTTTTTCCGATGGAACATTCCATCGGGCGCAAGGTAAGGTGAATAAAATATTAAACCGACTACAAGATACAAAACGTTAAAGCCCTAAAAGCAGTAAAAAAAAAACTTAATATTTAAATATTTTCTCACCGCTTTTGAATACCGATGTCCAATTTGAAAACTAACATTAATTAACTGAAAAATCAAAGTAACTTACAACTACCTTCTAAGAATGGGGTAGGTTGTTACTGTTTTCCACCGGGGTATACCGACAAAATTACTTACAAACTTTACTGCATTTGCCCCTAAGGCACCTATCCCACCGCCGACGTAGAAGTGACTAGCTATCAACGATTTTCTCGCTCAAAAAACGTACAAACGTACGAAAGGTGCCGTGTAAGTAAAAGGGATACATATATTAATAGTTGATCGCTGATAATTCACACGAGCTATAAATGAGAGTACTCTCTCAACGACGCTCATTTCTCTCCGACCCAGATGACCCCATAAAACACTCCTTCAGGAGAAGAATAGGGCCACAAGTACAGTACACAAATACAGACGACACCCGTCATTCCGACCTCGCTTTCGAGGCCCTTCGCGATCACGACCGAGTCTCCGAGTAGGTAAATGATACTCCCCCCCGACTCTTGCTCGAAAAAGAGGTGCGAGCAGTTGTTGCAGCTGAGCACGTAGCTTTAAATACCCCGTATAGTAATCAAGATGAAAATCTAAGTTTGATCTAGCCTGTGCCTTCTTGCTGTCCTCCCCCCTGGCTAGAGGCTTTGAGTGTAGAAGCCTAAGGCAGCCACAGGAAAGCCCGGTTAAGCAACCACGACCTCAGTGGTTAAATGCGAGATGCCCCAGATGAAAAAATTAAATAAAACTATGCTCGTTTGGCGGTCAGACCACTCGCAGAGAGACACACGTTTAGTACGTAACTACGCATACCAGCGCGCTCATCGCCGTCGATCGCTCACTGCTTGTTGTTTGCCAACTCGTTTTTAGTTGCTAACTCTACTCAATTCTCGTTAATTGCCTGCGGTGGTACCGTGGTACAGGTGCCTAAGCTAGAATGTTCAGTGTCATTCGGTGTAACGATGCCTTGCTCTACCGTGTGCCTTTGCTCGAACTGTTGAAAACTTGGCAAGTGTGAGCCGCTTAACTTCTACGACGATGGCGGCTGTATCATAACAACTAATTGAACATAGTATTTTAATGAAAAAAAAACAGTGGCACTCCGGGAGTGCCGACAGAAGTAAAAACTTGAAAAAAAAAAAAATATCGGCAGCGCAGTAATGTATTTTACTCCACGCACCGCGTTAATCAACGCGTTGATGTCTTTTACTCCACGGTGTCGGTAAATTCCGTTACAGTGTCGCGAAATCAATGGTTTAGCTAGGGGTGACCTAGCTAGAGCAATATAAGTAGGTACAATATGTTAATTTAATTTTACTTTGCCAATTAAAAGGATAGTTGTATCAAGTTCTTCTAACTGAACAGACAGCTGTGCTGCTGGGGAGTTTGTTGCGCAACGTCTTCTTAAGTACTAGGAAGTAGTGAAGGGCGCCGTTTAATGGGAAATTCTGATGGAACTTGATAAAAAGTTGAGTACATGTTTTTTTTATTGTTGTGACGTCACTGCTTTTACTTAGATGAGTAATAAATTCAACACTAAACAACTTTTCTACCTGACAAAGGTTTGTCATAGCTTGCGTCCTTCAGTATTAGAGTGACACTAAAAGAAGAAATTTCCAACATTTTGCTTTAAAAAACATTTTTCATGGACCAATAAGCAGGAAGGGTTCTCTCTCAGAGAATGAAAAACTTAGAAAATATCTGTCGCAGTTATTCTAAGTACCGAACAAAAATTGTGAGCGTTGAGTCGTCAATTTAGCAGAACAGTAACTTTAGCAACATAGGGGTGGCACTAACAAGCTTACGTAGAAAAGTAAACTTCGCATTTTCTATTTGCACAAGGATTTCTTCCTTTTATCGAATGACCCAGGATTTTGATAAACACATTTAAAAAAGGACATCTGTACATTGCAGAGTGACGATAAGTACGTAGAAACTGGAAAAATCATAATTTATGTTTTGACTTCTTTTTTGTAATTTTTATTATTATTTATTTATATTTCAGACAACAAGATCCATTTTGTTAGCAGAATAGAAAACTATTTTAGTTCACATATAAACGCATACAATGTTTTGAAGAACGGACAGTCATACCTGGCCGCTATCACACTCAGGATGCTGCTGTTACTCAAATGCACTCTGTGCAGCACGGCACACTGACGCCGTTATCTTGCGTAAGATTGCCGCGAAATCGTCTGTGCGTGCCTCCATGAACATGGCGGACGCAATGCAAAATACGCTGTAAGTGCCTACCACAATCATCATCATCATCATATCAACCGAAAGACGTGCACTCCTGGACATAGACCTCCCCCAAGCACCGCCATTTCGACCGGTTCTGTGCTTCACGGATCCAGTGGATTCCTGCGACTTTCACCAGGTCATCGGTCCACCTTGTGGAAGGCCTTCCAACGCTACGTGAAACGTGATCGCTCACGATGGGCCTCATTATAAGGCTGAAAGTCACCCAAAGGGCAATGGAGAGGGCAAGCTTAGAGTTTACCTACGTGATCGAATTAGAAATGAAGAGATCCGTAGGAGAACCAAGGTAACCGACATAGCCCGAAGAATTGCCAAACTCAAGTGGCACTGCACATTGCTCGCAGAACAGATGGCCGATAGGGCCGAAAGATTCTGGAGCGGTGACCGCGTACCGAAAAACGAATACTTACTTCGTTAGCAATAAACTAATGAACTACCTTGTCTGTTTATAATGATATTCACGTTCAAACACTGATTTGTAATTTTTTTGGAAAATCGTCTGCTTTTACAAAATTTGTAAATATGTGAGCACTATGTATCTATCACAAAATTAATTTATCTGTAGTTGCTTTATTTTTAATTCTTTTTACCTATTGTGGTATAGTCATTTTATTCTAGGTGTATCGTCTTCACATAATTATTTCAAAGTCAAAGTCAAATCATTTATTTCAAATTGGCCCATGTATGGCACTTATGAACGCCAAAATTTACAAAATAAAAAAATTGATTCTAGTCGCCCCTGCCAAAATGTAGTTTTCGTATGGAGAAGAATGGGCAATTTAACTAATGTATCTATAGGTATAAAATATTGTATAACATTTTAATAGAGTAACGGTGGAGTTGCCCATTCTTCTCCATACGACAACTACCTTTTGAAAGGGGCGACTAGAATCAATTCTATTTTTTTTGTAAATTTTTACGGTGAAAAGTGCCTTATAAGGGCCTGTTTGAAATAAATGATTTGACTTTGACTTTGACGTCAGATTTAACTAAATTAATACAAACAAACAGTTCAACACATTGCAGTCTACAACCTGTATTAATTTAATTGCTTATCAATTCCCATTAATTACGGTAGCATGTGTTCTATTAACGCTTACCAGACAGCCTCGCAATTACCTTGAACGGTAGATAAACAAATATTAGTACAGTTTCATTATCAAGTGTGAGTCAGAGCTCGGAACTATGCACTTGAGTAGAAAGTAGGGATGACAAAACTCTGTTTTTTTTTTCAATCTTATTTGATTTTATACAACATGTAAAAAAAAACCTGTCCGATTCGTGACATCAACTGAGAATCTATTTATGTGGATCAGGAAAAAATAATTAAAAATATTCGCCATATTTTTTTTCAATAGGATTTTTTACCGGGTAATTACATGGGGCACGGGTGGCTGTCATTTAGCGGGTTGTTGAAAAAAATTTTTTTTTTTAGATTATGTTATATTATAGATTTGGGGTAATTTTTGTACTAAAATGTGAGTTTTAAATAGCAATAAGTTTTTTATTTTCAGTTAGCTGCGCCCCGCGGTTTCACCCGCATAAGTCTCGATCCCGTGGGAATATCGAGATGAAACGTATCCTATGTCTTAATCCAGGTTATAAACTATCTGTGTGCCAAAGTTCATCCAAATACGTTCAGCCGTTTGAGCGTGAAGAAGAGACAAATTCAAATTCAAATATCATAATAGTCATTTATTCAAACTAGGCTGAGAATCAGCACTTTTCGAACGTCAATATTACATAAGACAGTCCCCCAAAAACGCCCACCCTTCACCACTTCCTAGTGCCTTTAGCTGGGAAGAAGAAGTGGCGCAACAAACTCCCCAGCAGCACAGCTGTCTGTTCAAGTTAGAGAATGATTCGATACAATAGTATACAAAATAACTTACATTATGCAATACAAAACATAATTCAAATGATAAATTATAGGCCATATGTCAGCTAGCACACGCCAATATACCAACCAAAAACATCGAGAACTATACTCAAGCATTATTTAAAAAATAAAAATAAAAAAAACTTTTTACAAAAAAAAAAAAACTACCGACTTCCAAAAAAAACACTACAAAGTGAAAAATAACTTTAATTTCGGAAGTCGGTGTCTTGGGTTTTGTGTTTTCGTTTTTTGCCACCGACTTCCGAAATTAAAGTTATTTTTCACTTTGTAGTGTTTTTTTTGGAAGTCGGTAGTTTTTTTTTGTAAAAACTTTTTATTTTTCACTTTTTAGTTGTGGTACCTACCCCACACACATTCGAATACCACTACCTACTACCAGTGTCAGGAACTTATCATATCATCTACATACTAAGTGGGAAAAAAAATACGTAATTTGTAGCTAACTCAAAAACTACCCAAGCAAAGTTAATAAAATTTATATGGGACCAATTTGGGAGCATACCGTTTCAAACAAAAAAGAATTTTCAAAATCGGTCCACAAATGACGGAGAAATCGGAGGACATAAATAAAAAAAAAAAACAAAAAACAAACATACCCGTCGAACATATAACCTCCTCCTTTTTGGAAGTCGGTTAATAAAACTAAACGTAAACAGAACTAAACATCTAAATAAAAGCCTCCAGACATAAAGGGCGTGCCCGCTTACATAAAGCTGTAATTGGCAGTTATAAATGATAAACTAGGACCATCGAGATAAAATACAAACACACACACTCAAAAACTTTCGCATTTATAATGTTAGTGTGATAATAATAAGATTTTTTATAATGTTTTGGTAATGTTATTGCAGTAGGTACCTACCTATGTGCCCCTTTCGGATCGCACAGGGTGTTTTTTACATATTGTATGGAGATTTTTCTCGTAAATTGTTCATAGGTACGTACAGGCAGCAACAAAAGTCGATTAATACTGCTACTTTCACATAATATCATATAAATTGATACGGAATGATTCGATACATTGCTTTTCAGCATTTCATGTTATAGCTTACAGTAGGTACTCGGGAGAATACTTTTCATGAAAATATTTTGCTCAATAATTAGGATTTAAAAACTGAAGTTTTAATCAACTTTTGTTACTGACCATACCTAATTTTAAGTGTAGATATTGATTGCACAATTTTTCTTAAAAAAGCAGTTGGTTATTGTGATCATCTAATTTGAATTAAAATAGAAATAATTGTTGTGTGTGTATATGTATTATGCTGCGCATTGTAATATAACTGTTCCATTTTTAAAATCATAATTTAAATTATAAAAAAGCAGTAACATTAGAATTGAATGTTTTTTTAAATGAAATTGATTTCGATCAGCCAACCCTGATAGAAAGTAAGAGTCCAATTAAGTAGGTACCTACGAACTCTTGGTAGGGTATTGACTTTGAATTTGACTTTGACGTTTGAATGGGAATGGAGTGTGAAATGTGTATTGTATGGAGATATCTTTTGTACACGTTGGCAGCCATATTATAAGTTGAGGGGCGGACTGGCAAGCGAGAGGTTGAGAGTTCGATCCTCACTTGTTGCAATATTGAAGAGAACTGAGCAAAAATTGTATGGTTAGTTGTAGGGGTTAACGGAAATACTACCTTGTACGTAACCAGCCTATAATATTCCCACTGCTGGGACACAGGCCTCGTCTCTGTGAGAGGGAGTGGGCCGTAATCCAACACGCGGGCCCAGTGCGGGTTGGTAGATGTCACATGTCTTTGAATTTTTGATTCTAGGACATGCCGGTTTCCTCACGATGTTTTCCTTCACCGTTTTGAGAGCAGTGGTGATGAAATAATTTACAGAAAGTAAGCGCCTGTCAGGGTTCAAACACACGATCTACAACTCGTAAGTCGCGGCCGTTATCACTGGGCCACCACTGCTACCTTGCTGCCTTGTATATGTGCAAATCAAATTGTGGAAAATCTGTTTCGTGTTAAAATTGGGGGCCAGTTAAATAATAATTAGCCCGTATTGTCCCACTGCAGGGCAAAGGCCTCCCTTTCCTTTTTCCACTCAACTCGATCCTGAGCCAATATAGACCAGTCCCTCCTATAAGCGTCAAGTTCGTCCCGCCATCTACGCCTGGGTCTTCCATGAAGGCGCTGGACGTTTTCAGGAACCCATGTTGTAGTGGCCTTAGCTCACAATGCATCCGACATGCAGCAAACGTGTCCGGCCCAGTCCCACTTGAGCTTGGCTGCTTTTTGGGTGACATCAGCGATTTGTGTCTTAGAGCGCAGTATCGTGTTAAGTATAGTGTTCAAAGTCAAGGAATTTTTGCCAAGCTCAACACATAGGTACCTAATATGGCTTATTGGTGACTCACCCGAATTAACTCGCCCGTATACGGGCGAATCGACCATTTTAATAAATATTCGTACGAATTCAATTTATTCGTGGTCGAATCGACAACTCCAGCAATACGTAGTAGTAAAGTACACTGGCGCACAGAAGTGATTAGGGTAAAATATTAATAAATAAATAAGACGAAAAATTAATTAAAGATAGCATAATTAACTTGAAACTGATAGCCCATCATAGATCCCATTATTGTTTGTTGTAGACAATACGGTCGATTCGGTATTAAGGTTTTATGGTAGGTAAGCTAACAACCATTAGAATCGATTGTGTCTGTTCGATAATAGAACACGCGCATTTAGGCCCATAACAATACTATCACTGTACTAGTGGGTTGCCAATAGCTGTTATTGCCAGCCAGCTTCTATCCTATAGCTACTACTGTACGAGTAGCAGCTGCGTAACCACAAATGGTGAGTCCCTTTTTAAGTTTTACTAGCTTCCGCCTGCGGTTTCGCCCGCGAGCCTATGGGCCTTCGAAACAAATTATCACGAGTACTGTTAACTATAACATAAAATGCTGAAAAGCGATGTATAGAATTATTCCGTATCAATTTATATGATATTATTATGTGAAAGTAGCAGTATTAATCGACTTTTGTTGCTGACTGTACGTACCTATGAACAATTTACAGGAAAAATTTCTAATCAATATGCAAAAAAAAACCTTTAAAAATATTGATATATTATTTATTAATCAGCACCATTGCTTAATAGATTGATGTCCGCAGTGGTGTTTTCAAGAAGCGGAAAGGAGGACGCTGGTACTACTCAACATCTTAACAACCCCGGTTGCCTTTTACAGCACCATTAGAAAATTGGAGTAATATTATTGACAAAATCGCAGGCGGAACTTTACAGTATAAAAAATAGAATTTAGTAAAACATCTACATTATTCATACACATATTATTCCCGCAACTCCATAAACTGTGCACGTAGATGCGACAGATAGCCGCAGCTGCGACTTTTTATCGTTTGTTTTTTGTCGGCCGTTATCCAGCGAGGTATAGTTTGTCGAGTATCGACATAAACTACTCGAGTATAGCCGGCTATGGTCCACCGTTTGTCCAGTAACAGAGTTACAGCTCAACGGGCTCGCACGATTTTCGTGTAGCTCAGTTTTCCGAAGTAGGTACCAATGTAACGAGCGCATAAATGCGTCAATGTTTATAAATTCGCTTTCATATATGGCGTTACATGTTTATGAGCGCCTGTTTTAAGCTAACAAAATTGCTATTTCAAAATAGTAACGAGATCAGTAACTAGCTGTTAGAGACTGGCCACTAAGTAAAAGAAACAGTGAAATTTGAAAATCTATAGACGGCAACACCATCGACCTGTCCTACGAAAAAAGAATTTGATACTTTGTTTGTCTATTTTTTTTGATAGGTTATTTAGTTTATATTCTGATTTATTCCTGGTAAATAATTGTCAGTTTAGCACGATGCAGTGTGCATTTGATACAGTTTTGTCATCGTATGGAGGTAGAGCATAGGTACGACAGTCTATTGCACATAATCTATTATGCAAAAATCAAAAGGCAAAATATCAAAATCATTAGATCTGCTTACAACCCCGAAACTGACATAACTGACTGATGTAAAAGTATACTCCATATATAAAACTTTTTGGGGTTGCCCAGAGAGACTCGTACACTGTGATTATACGCACCTTGCAACTTGAAATGATCACAGAAAAGCATTTTCTTTTCAACTAAATCTAATAATTTAAAATCGAGATAGAATTCGCCTAAAACAATTTGAGCTCGTAAAGTATAAAGTCCATGCAGTTCCGTGCTCAAAGATTAAACTAGCAGACGAACTTTCCCGGCTAAGTTTTGGTCTCTAACATCGGATACTTCTTCACCTCATCGACCTAAGTTACGAGCGTGTAAACTCCGCTTTAAAACATTCGATATTTAAAAAAAAATACTGGTTTTTTTGACGAACGATTTAACAGTTTTCTGATTGCTTTACATACCAATGAAATAGAACTCAAATATTAGAGCCATCACTGAAAATAAATATTTGCGCTCTTTTTTAGCTGCCGGTCCTTTTGAAACTTCGTGAAAGTCGTTTATGAAGGTACAAATTGGACGGTGACGAGTGGACTGTAACAGTTTCTGTTTTTTTTTCGCCCGGACACTGATTTAATGGAGAATCGAACTATTGGTAGTGGAGATGAAACAACGAATTTCAGTGCAGGATTGTCAAAACGAATTTTGTGCTACACACACAACCTGATTGATAGAGTACATTGTTTGACGTTTTTTATGGGATTAATATGAAAGAGAAACCTACGATCATAGCAGTTTTTTTTCTAGATAACATGATCTGTATAATCCTCTTTGCACCGGTCTTGTAAAAGTTGGTTACTGGTGCATATAGTGGATATGCAGAGTTGTCTTTTGTGATAATTTAATATCATAAAAGTATATCACAAAAGTATATCACAAAAATATATCACTAAAGTATAAGTAGATAATTTTAATTTACCTCTATCTATTCTCTTTTCTATTATTAGATTTTTTATATGTTTGTTTGTTACGCTTTTACGCTAAAACGGCTTAATGGATTTGTATAAAATTTGGCACATGGATAGACCATGACCTGAGTTAGGACATAGAATACTTTTTATCCCGATATTCTTATTAAATCGAGACTTATGTGGGTGAAACCGCGGGTGGCGCAGCTAGTACTTTATGCTTTTGGAATAATTACATTTTCTAGTCGCAATGCCTCGAATCACGACTGATATTTTGGCAGTCAATAAAAAGGCCTACTTTGAAAAGATACCAAAGTAACAGACAGTTAATAAGAGACAACGCAGACAAGATTGCCATGCAATAAAGCTTTTAAGGGAAAAACTGTCACTTGTCACAGTGATTAAACGAAGACTGAAAAAGTAATATAGATGACTATCCAAAGAGCGCACAAGTGGAAGTTGATCATTTTCTCCTGAACCCTTCGAAGGCCTTTGACAAATGAGCCCTTGTTCATCTTACTCTCTTATGTAAGCCTCATATATAAAAAAATCTATATTTTCTCCAGCATTTTTAGCCTTAAACCTTCCTATTTGATAAATTGGATGCTTAGTACTTTAGACAGCGTTATTAATTTTATTCGGAGCAGCTTAGTAACCTAAAGCACGATTAGGAATTTCAATATAAGAGATTGGTTTTTGTTTTAGCTACTTTCGACGTCCAATTATTTTTAATTTCGAGCGAATCCTTTTTTGCCTTGGAATTAGGTCATGGTAGAGATATGATCAGGAGCAAACTGATAAGAGAAATTGAAAAAAATAAATGTAAAGGTAAAGAAAGTAATTAAGGAAAAAAACTCAAAGTCTCCACAAAAGATTCGTGCTATTGAAAGGATTAAGGCTAATACTGGTCTTCGTTGGAGTACTGTAAAGTAGGTAAAAACTACTGGACTTTAAAAGAACTAGGTATTACCATAGGAGTAGGTATTACCATATATTTTTTTTTGCTTTCAGAGTAATTTCAGCTGGTAATCTCTACAAGGGTTACTGTATGCTCGGTATACTTAATAAGCGTCATCTTATGCCATAATATGAATCACCAATTTACTATACTTGACGGACGTTAGATATAGTCTGAAAGTTGTAAATACAGTTGGTACATTCTGTCTCGCAAAGATGTATATGTAACAGAATAATTGTCAAATCCGCTGTTTTACATAACTGTTAGCTGTTTTACAAAACAGCTCCGTTATGTAAAACAGCTGAAAAACTTTCAGTTGAATTGCCATTGCGTTGCGTTTAACTTTTTTAACAAAACTGCTACCCACGTTTAGACGCAATACAGAATGGCTTATCTGCAGTCATAATAAGCGTTTGGTGTGGCTTTTAATGCCGAATCGGTCACAGTAACTGAGCTAGGGCACTCTGAACAATTGGTTTGGGTTAGGTTAGAACTGTGACCAAAAGCACGCGAGCCGAGCGAGCCGTGCCGTGGCAACGGCCAGCGAGCGCTTCTTCTAAAGTGGGCGCAGTTTACTTGGCTATATAGTATTTTTAGGACTGACTTTCATAAGACTCTGATAATTTTTTTATGAAAATTGTCCTTAAAATCACTTGAGTTGGGGTCATTTTCACTCATATTACTCGTTTTATTTATTTCTATTTTATTGTTATGACACACTCAGCCACGAGCGACAAAATCTAGAACTAAAAACTACAAATGGAAGTTTCACTTCTCGCTGTTTTACATAACCTCTAATCGTTGACCCGCTGCCTTGATAAATGCAAAAAGTTTGTGCAATTTTACGTGTTAAGTTCAGTAATTATGGAAAATCGCTAAACGTCGTCGTTCAGCTAAGTACCGAATGTGTAATATGTTTTGTGGCTACATATTGACTGACTGTACACTTTGTTCTACAGCATGACTAATTGGAAAATGTTCCATCTGGTCTACAGTGTTATGTATACAGGTACTGCATGCTATCTACCAATTTCACGAAACACCCAATTTCTTACGTTACCTATTTCGATTGTTCAAGTAGGTAAAGTTGCTTTGGAGCTAACCAAATTTTGTTCCGATTAAATTGGGAGCTCAATGTGAGACAGTTCCAGATTTCCCCCGAGAATGTTTGCGCTTCATTGCTTAGTGCCGACAGATTGTTGTGCTTTATTTTTAGTTTCCAAGCGCTTTGGGTACCGTTAGAGCACATTTGTAGGAAATAGAGGTGTCTTTTTGAAGCAGAAATGCTTATTTGGATTAGTGATGGTGGTGGTATGTTGTGTTAGAAAGTACTTGAAAGTTTGAAAGAAGAACCTCTGAAATATAATAAATGTGTTTTTGGAAATTACGAGTATGCTACTTTTTATTACTTTAATTGGTATAATTTTTATTTTTCCTACCGTACACAATAATACAGAACTAGGTATATATTATATGTAGTTAAAATTATATAGCTACCCATATTATTATAATTTACTTTTTAAATACTTGTACATATTATTATTATTATTATTTTAAGACTGTAAGCTTTTATATTATGTTAATATTATCTTGGAAATTGAAATAAATAATATACTTTATGCAGAAGTTTTATTAAAATTAAAGTTTTCAGAATTAAATATTTAAAGCTTTAGCTTTTAGCTTCGCTATATGTAAATGTGTACTTATCTCGTAAGTACACATTTACGTACAGCGAAGCTATTTACATAATATACCATGTGTATATAAAGTGCACGTAAAGTTATACTTATTACTTTTTAGTACCCTGGGCGACCGAGCTCTGCTTTAGTGAAAATAGAGAATGCTCATTTAATAGTATAGGAAAGTTTATACTAATCCATGAGTATCTACTTATTCCATGCTGCCATGATATTAGGTACTTACTAATTTCATGTTGCCATGTCATTATTCTCATGTTATTATTCATTACCTTGTTCTAAACTTTGGGCGACCGAGCTCTGCTCGGGTGAAAATACGGAGAAAACGAATTTTCCCAGATATGAGACCTAGCTAGATCGATTTTTCACCCCTGTAAACCCCTATTAGCAACTTTCATTTCGAGAACGTGAGTAAAAATATATATAATTAAATAGGTATACAAATATTGCTTGTTTAATAGTATAGGATAGGATACATGAAATAAACCCTCACCATAACTTTGTATTAAGTAAGGTTGTTTATACACCATAACTTTATTACAGAAACATTTTTATGTTCCGTACCGATTGAAATTTATGAACTACACGTTAGTTTTACGTAGGCGTGTGTCAGTTTTACGCATCGTCAATATGTCCATAGTAACTCGGACACGGCTTACCGCTGTTTAAAATTTTATACCGGATCTTCTGTGATGAATATTCAGTTTTGAATTAAAAATTCTGTTACTCTTGCATAGACACGCGTATATTGATTTGAATAAATAATGTTGTTAGTAGATTTATATTTTATTTTATTTCTATGTTTGACGAAGAGGGATTTGGAGAAAAAAAAAATGTTTTGATTTTTTATTTCGTTATTACAATATTATGACATGGGTTTTTTTATTGGTAAAGTAAACAAAAAATCTCATGTCGGTTTGAAAATGAAATATTGCGTGCAGAGTTCTCTCGACAATAATTCAACATTTGCAGATATAAATATGAAACAGTGTGAAGTATTTTTCTGACACTGTTTCGAGTTGTATGCACGGCCACGAGTGTGGAAATAAACTGGACAGTATTCCCTTATAAAAGAGGACTATTATGTTTACCTAAACACGTTGCAAGTTAGTAAAGAGTGTTCGAAAAAGAGGGAATTCCCGCAAGCTGCCGCTGATAGATGACAGGCAATTCCCTTGTTCCCTCAGCAGTACATATCCGAACCGTCCCCTCCACAGATTGTATTGACTGCAATATTCTTTAGACGGGTTGACGTCCAATAGATTACGAGAAAAACTGTTGGAAAAAACTTCAAAAGTTTGCCCCTTATCGAAAAATGATCAAAGGCGGACCCGAATGTTACGTTTTAACCACTGAAACTTTTTAAAGACTTGCTTACTTCGGCCCCTTGATAATCTATCAAATTTTTTGTTCAAAGTATTTTATAATACGACTTTGTGAAGTTTTAAAAAAGAGAAACACGAGGGGAATTGTGACGGTTAAATGAACACGGAAAATTATGGAGAACACAATTTTGTGTTCATATTATGGTGTGTATAAAAGACTTGTGCAATTTTATCACAGTCATATTTAATACTCAACATATTTCATGTCGCTGCAGCGCACAGCATTATGAGCGGTACCTGTGTAAGACACGGGGCGTTGTTATTTCTTTTCAGATTGAGTTTGTAGAACGGGAAGCTCAAAGGACGGATTTCCACATTTAGTGCACTATTGCGGTATTCTGTCAGTGACGTGGTCGAAAGTTATTGTGAAAAAAAGCGATGTACAACAAAAAGAAGGGGGAACACGGCGTTTGTGTGCCGCTGTAGATTCTGTGCAACAAGGCAGAGGCGGCGTGTCACGAATGTTTGACAAACAAACAAAAACTGCTCGTTATACCAAAGTACGGTATCAAAGTGGAGAGAGAGAGTTCGAATGAATTGCACGCTAAAACAATTCTGGTATTGGATTCGGTGTTGCCCGCTGTTAAATATTCGCTATAAATCAAGCCTGGAATACGTAATTGAATAACTGTGGTAGGTAATATATTAATAAATCTAGGTCTCTGATTTTCATGAAGCCACTTTTTCGCAAACGCCTATGTTTTTGAAGTGAAAACTTCTTTAGGCGCGTTGGGCATTTTTGAGACGGGAAAAAACAATTGAACTCGCGACACTTTTACCGACACCTCATTTTTGTAAACGCGGTTGTGCTCTTTATTTAGATAAGGTTACGAACCAATGTTCTAAACAAGTATTTTTCTTCCACCAAGGCGATCTTGTTTAAGTTTTCACTTCTGTCGGCACTACCGGAGTGCCACTGTTTTTTATTTAATACAACATCAGTTATGTACCTATTTACAATATTTAAAAAGCTTTGATTAAAAGTTTATGGAAAAGCATACCTTTTTTTTTCTTAGCCATTATTGTCCCACTGCTGGGCAAAGGCCTCCCTACCCTCTTTCCACCTCTCTCTGTCCAGAGCTTCCAAGGAACAATCTTTCTTAAAGGAGTCCAGCTCATCATACATAAGCATACCTACTAAATTAAATTGTTAAGAATACATAATTTTAGTACAAAATGTGAAGTTTAGTACACAAATCAGAGTAGGTACTAATCTACTCAACTTTATCAATTAAAGTTCCCAATAATCCTTCCAGTTTACAATCTATTCGATACCGGCTTACAATACTCGCCAAACTCAAATTACTAACGAAAACCTAACAACTAGGTATTACTCGATTCGAACCGAATAATCGATTTATAGAATAGTATTGTAATAACAAGGCACTATGCTGGGAACAAATTCAATAAAGTTAAAAAACATTTTCCAGCTTTTCGCTGAAAGAGCGCTGTATGGTACTACATAACAAATTGTGAACACGACGGCGCGCGGCGGCGCGGGCGGCACGCGATTATTTCATAACACTTTGTTTATTTAGGTATCTTAAGTTTGTGCTTTTTATTTCTTTTTGGTTAAAAGGCATTCGAATATATCATTTGTTTTTAACCGACTTCCAAAAGGAGGAAGTTCTCAATTCGTCTGTGTTTTTTTTTTTTTGTATGTTTGTTACGCGATTACTCCGCCAATAATGAATAGATTTTGATGATTCTTTTTTTGTTTGGTAGATCATACTTCAGAGGTAGTCCCATATAAATTTTATTAACTTTGCTTGGGTAGTTTTTGAGTTAGCTTCAATTATACGTATTTTTTCCCACTTAGTATGTAGATGATATGATAACTTCTTGCTATGTAAATAACAGTATTTACATAGCAGGTAGTGGTATTCGAATTTGTGTGGGGTAGGTACCACAACTAAAAAGTGAAAAATAAAAACTTATTACAAAAAAAAAAACAACCGACTTCAAAAAAAAACACTACAAAGTGAAAAATAACTTTAATTTCGGAAGTCGGTGACAAAGAACGAAAATTCAAAACCAAAGACACCGACATCGGAAATTAAAGTTATTTTTCACTTTGTAGTGTTTTTTTTTTGAAGTCGGTTGTTTTTTTTTTTTGTTAAAACTTTTATTATTTGTTTATTTTGTGGCAGGGAACAAACAAATTAACAATACGTTATTATGGGTTCTCGTGCCTATTCAACATGTCAAGTTACTTAATTATTTATTTTATACTTCAAGCACGTAATCGTACAGAGGCGGACTTAATACCATAAGAATTTTCTATTAGTCAACCTTTGGGTGATGCAGAGACAAACAGTAAGAGCGGGTAGTAACCGAAATTGCCTATTTTCAATTAGATTTTTCATGAAGTTTATAAATACGTAAATATAAAATAAAAATTATATGAGGAACTACATGATATTTTTAGAAACTACATAAACTGCACGCAGGCTGGCTCAAAAACTTTTTGAAACGCCTTTTACTAAACGTTCGTTCGCTGAGCGGCCCGCCGCCGCCGCGCCGCCGCCGCACAGTGGGTCGAAACTATGATTTTAGTGACTTAGGGCTCAACTTTGCTTTTTTACTTTTTTCTTCATGTGGATGGATAGAGCTCATTAACCTCAACAATAATTGTTCTGATGTATTTTTTCCTAAACTTTATACTTTGGGTAGAAAAATGTGTTTTGTTATTTTTTTGTATGGAGCGGATCAAATAACCTTAAATTCCTGCTAAGTAGCGTGTGATCCCGCGTTGAAACTTTATTTTTCATATACCTTGTCTAGTCTATTATCATTTGATGCTATTAACGTGTGCATAAAGTTGCAACTCTGCCAAATAAATGGATCGAAAAAAATGAAAAAATATATCGAATAAAAAGCTACATTTTTTACTTTCGTAAGTTCTTTTAAGTTAAATTTGATATGGAATAGTAAGTAAAAGCACGTAATAATACACATAGTTACTTAACAACTAACAACAATACATTTAAAAGGTCCCTAATTAGCTTAAATTTACTAATATATGTAGTATTAGTAAATTTGTAAATTTAAGCTAATCACACTAATCATAATACATTTAAAAGGTCCCTAATTAGCTCAAATTTACTAATATATGTAGTATTAGTAAATTTAAAGCTAATCACACTAATCATAATACATTTAAAAGGTCCCTAATTAGCTTAAATTTACTAATATATGTAGTAGTAGTAAATTTAAGCTAATTAGGGATCTATGAATTTCAATTTCTTTGTTTTAATGACTTTAACATGTTTATGAAATGTTATTTTAAGTTAGATTTAATACTGAATAGTAAGTAAAGATAGGTACATAATAATACAAATTAGTAAAGGTAAACTAACATTACTACAACTAACACAAGCAAACTAAAAACTAACTATAAACAACATCAAACATTACTATTTCCTTTCAATTATGAGTTTGACATTTATAAACTAATAAAAAAAACAAGAAACTTACAAACTACCAAAAAATCTTATTCACTATCGCTATGACTATCTTGTAAATTATCTACATCAATAAAATCTATATCGGATTCTGTGGGAAAAATCAGCAGAAGCTCTTTGACTTTTGGAGAGAGAACCATTATATTTTGTTTCACCATTCGAGGTCTTAGACTTGTGATCTTTGGATCAGAAGACAAAAGAAGATTGTGTATAATATCCTCATTTGTCGCCGTTCTACTTACCTTTCTAGAATGACTCTCTCTATATTTCCGGAAATCTTTATTACGAGCTTCCGCTGCCTCTTCCGACAGTTTACCTATAGGTATGGCACCAAAGTGCTTAATTATATCACTCCCATGTACTAACAATTTATGTATACTGGAAGGCATATAATACCAGGGATATAAGTGAACGTACAATTGTGCAGTATCTCTACAAAATTCGGAAAACTTAGAAAGATCCACGCTCTCTCCAGATGCAACCGTCTGAAGAATCACATGAAACCTTTCTATTAAATCTTTATCTATTCCTGTTATGCGAGCTGTTGTTTCTGCATCCCTAAAAAATCTTCTGGCAGTATTGCCATCATTGGTTGTGCCTACTCCTTGCTTGACTACGTCAATAAGTAAACCGCATTCTTTCTTAAACGCTTGCTGTATAGCGCTCTTTCTGAGTGACATTTTTTCTTTGTCATCGCCCCTGCAACTCCATTTTTTGAAGTCCAAACGATAAGCTGCAAACAAAAAGAAATATCACTTAAATAAAAATCTCACAAGTAACTATATAACATTTCAGTATTACAAATCTCGAGCCTTTCCTGTTCAGTGTTCACAGCTTCAGGTATCATTCCTTCGGGCCAGTTTATTGCACGTTCCAACCAATCACCATTTTTTCTTACAAACTGTGCTAACGTGCGACTACTTCGTTCCCATCTTGCACTTATATTTGAACAAAAGCGCGTACAGAATTTTTGGAGCTCAACACTGTTCTCTTCGGTCACGTTTATTTTATGTTGTAGGAATTGAAAGAATTTTTGACTATCCGACAGTGACTTGACCTGCTCTCTTAAAATCATAAATAAATCTAAATTGTTAACTAAATTATCCATTATAACGAAAAAGGGACGATCAGAATCACGAGATGTTAGTAGTAGTACGAATAAACGAACACTAGTTAGTATATAATAAATTATGGTCATTTTATACTTCCAGAATCCAGTGACAAACAATGTTTACTAATTTTTCTACTACCCTCATTAACTAATTATCCTAATTAATATTACAGTAATGACTAAAAGTGAAAAACATTGTTTTTTTATAAGGTAAAAGGTTAAGCTAATTACAGTAATTAAACACACAAATAGAAATTAATTGATTTCATATCCACATTTTTAAATAAAGGTCCCTAATTAGCTTAAATTTACTAATATATGTAGTATTAGTAAATTTAAGCTAATTAGGGACCTTTTAAATGTATTGTTGTTAGTTGCTAAGTAATTATGTGTATTATTACGTGCTTTTACTTACTATTCCATATCAAATTTAACTTAAAATAACTTACGAAAGTAAAAAATGAAGCTTTTTATTCTATGTATTTTTTCATTTTTTTCGATCCATTTATTTGGCAGAGTTGCAACTTTATGCATTTGTTTATAGCATCAAATGATAATAGACCAGACAAGGTATATGAAAAATAAAGTTTCAACGCGGGATCACACGCTACTTAGCAGGAATTTAAGTTTATTTGAGCCGCTCCATACAAAAAAATAACAAAACACATTTTTCTACCCAAAGTATAAAGTTTAGGAAAAAATACATCAGAACAATTATTATTGAGGTTAATGAGCTCTACCCATCCGCATAAAAAAAAAAGTGAAAAAGCAAAGTTGAGCCCTAAGTCACTAAAATCATAGTTTCGACCCACTGTGCGCCGCCGCCGTCAGGTGGCGGACGTGACGTCATGAAGCCTTTTCCAATTTAATAAAACGCTGTCAATGACAGCAGTTTCAATATAATAAGAAGCCAGCTTATACTGGTTTTGTTACTACTGACTTTAGGCCTATCGTAAAAAAATTGGTAGTATTACGTTTCTGTTTTTCCAAAGGCTTGAAATTAATTAAGCACAAACCCACAAGTAGCGGTTCTAAGTTCAATAACTCTTCATTTACCCTCAGAGCATTGTACCGCCGCCGCCGAGAGCCTCTTCAAAGTTACCTCACTCTCAAGTTGTCAATGCTCCATGATTAATTAATTGCAACGACAAAACGTGTTGTTTCGACAAAACAATGTTGTATTCAAAAAGTAGAATAATAGTTTGTAAATCTTACAAATAAACAAAGTTTTTCCTTTTTCATAATTTATAGTTATTTTTTTTAATTTATTTCCCCAACATCACTAGTTTTCGTAACTTTTTTTTTAACCTTTCTATTTAGCAAGATGTTTTTTAATCTGAAGTACCTGGGCGATCGAGTTCTGCTCTGGTCAAAATAGATAATGCTAATTTAATGGTATACTAATCCATGTGTAGTAGGTACCTACTTATTCCATGCTGCCATGATAGTAGGTACTTACTAATTCCATGCTGCCATGATCATTATTCTAATGTTAGTATTGTTATTATTCATTACCTTGTTCTAAACTTTGGGCGACCGAGCTCTGCTCGGGTGAAAATACGGAGAAAACAAATTTTCCCAGACATGAAACCTAGCTAGATCAGCTTTTCGCCCCCGTAAATAACTTTCATTTTGCAACTTTTGCAAAATGAAAGTTGTTGCAACTTTCATCGAAATCTTTAAAGCCGATTTCGAGAACGTGAGTACAAATCTGTATATATAAAAATATTGCTAATTTAATAGTACTTATAGGATTCGTGACACCATTTAAGAGCCACTACTGCCTCAGCTACTACCTCAACACAAATTCACTTTTTATCTAGCTCGCACCTTACTGCTCGCGGACTGAGTGAGAGCGAGATGGAGTGGGGTGTTGGCGGCTCCAAGGCGCCAATAGTTTAGGTAATTCCTTTTACGGCGAAAATAATAGTAATAAAAATAAATAAAAAACATAGTCGCTGCTTTATAGTTAGTTCAGTTATTATGCAAAGTTTCATGATGTAATTTGAAGTATTTTTTGAATACCAGCGGTTTATTAAATTAATGCTGCAGTGTTTTCGATGTAACGGAGGATCGTGCTAAGCAATTTGAGGATAGACCCTTTTAATAGGTACTTAACTACTGTTGAAAATCAATACATTAAATAAAGATATTCAATTTCGCTCAGAATAAGTGGGTACTTAATATTATATTAAGAAATTACTTATAAAACTAACTCAGAACGTGAAGGCTGCTTCGAAGAACCACGTTAATTACTTTGCCTGAAAATTATCAAAGATCAACAGACTTGTGGAGTGCCTACCTGAAACTTGCTTTGATGAACCAATGAATTCTTAAACTAAGCTTG
Source organism: Agrochola litura (assembly GCA_949152395.1). NCBI lineage: Eukaryota > Metazoa > Arthropoda > Insecta > Lepidoptera > Noctuidae > Agrochola > Agrochola litura. The sequence continues at coordinate 7,281,913 of OX424496.1, forward strand.
TTTAGTAATTTAAGTTCAATTGTAGTTTGCCTAGCCCTTTCCCAACTATGTTGGGGTCGGCTTGCAGTCTAACCGAACGCAGCTGAATACCAGTATTTTACACGGAGCGACTGCCTATCTGACCTCCACAACCCGGTTACTGGGTAACACAATACCCCTTTGGTAAGACTGTTGTCAGACCTTTGGGCTTTTGACTACCCGTTACGTCTGTCAAACATCTATGAATGACAGCCGGAACCAACGGCTTAAGGCGACGATAACCGACTTTTAATGATTTTATACTGAAGATCATGTCTAAACGAGTAGTGTTAATGATTTGGAAAAATATATATTATATAAGAGCATTTTTTTGATAACTTAATCTGTGAACATTTTAGATTATGTTTATATTACATAGTGAAATTAATTTGTAAAATTATATCTAACGCGGATAAAAAACTGAGAATCACATGATTTTATACTGAAGATCATGTCTAAACGAGTAGTGTTAATGATTTGGAAAAAATATATATTATATAAGAGCATTTTTTTGATAACTTAATCTGTGAATATTTTAGATTAAGTATGTTTATAGTAAATAATTTGTAAAATTTTATCTAACTCTATCTATCAAGCGTATTTTTCTGAAACCACCATTTGAAAGATAATTTAAGTATTGATCTTTTAGTATACGTATTTCATTAAAATGCCTTTTGTTTTATGTATAATAAATTAATAATGCTCCTTGATGGGCGAGTCCTATTACTGGCTGGACGTACAACAACGCGTTGCGTGAGCTCAGCACAGAAACACGCAAGCTAACCACTCAAGGTCACTGGCACATATCTGCGTCTTAACGTGCTTTCCGAGGCACGGAGGGGTCTCTCGATACGTAATGGATGGTCAACCATCCACGAACCGACCGACAGTAATTTAAGTTCAATTTAAGCTCAAAATTCAACTTTAGTTCATCTACATCATAGGATTTACTTCATTGTAAGATTAAATCGGATGTAGGTTAGCACAGCAAAAGTTTTCACTATCAGATAAATAAATCTGTATTTTCTCGCACAAACTCTAGCTAAATTAATTGACAGAAAAGAATAATAAGGTGAAAATGTAGCAGAGTTACTATATTAATAGGGAAATTTATTGCTCATCAAATTGACTATCAACTTAAATTTTATCTGTATATTCGAATCACAACTGTCATTCCAATTGACAGTTGTATGAACTGGCTATTACACGACAAATCGTTTTAGTATGTCAATTTGATTTCCTGGACTGTAGAATGTAGATAATATTTGATTTTTAGATTTATTTATTTATTCATTCTCAGTTGTACCACTACACTAGTCACTTACATTTTTCCACACTACGCCGCCCCCGAATAAACGCATAAGTGCTATTGCGGTGGTTTTGATGTTAATCCATATTCGTTATATTATGTATAGGTCAAAATACATCACCTCAATTTTATCCTGATTTTCATATCAAGTATTTACGAAGGTACATACACACGACCAGTGCCGGATTAACCACGTAGCAAGAGTAGCAATTGCTATGGGCCCCGCACAAAAGGGGGCCCCGCGTATTCAAACCCGCCCACCTATTAATAAATTTCTTGAGTGAAACTTATTAAGATGTGGTGAGTATATTGCATGTACTTGATGTCACAATTAACATATTTCTAAAAGTAGATGGCACGTATTGAGTATTGTTTTTTTTTACTACTTTATACTTAAGAACCCATTGCAGATCAAGGGCCCCTCGATAAAATTTGCTACGGACCCCGCGCTTGCTTAATCCGGCACTGCACACGACATACTGTAACTGTACGCACCAGACTTAGTACGGCCTTATCTCAAATGCGTACAGTGTGGCTATGTTTAAGGCAATCGAGCCTGGTACCGAATAGCTACCTACGACCCTAATGACTAAAAACCTAGCCGTATAAAATTACCTAGCACCCTAGTTATCCTAACACCCTTACGCTTACCACACAAACCATACCAAACGTGAGTTACGTTGGTTATACGTGCGGGAAGTCTGTTACTAGGAGACCTACGGTAGTAGACGGAATTTGGGAAGGAATAGGGGTTTGTGTACGTCGTGCAATGTACACAGGAAATGGTTTTCTTACTGCCGATCCCACAGACTCACAGGATCGATGATGGCTAAAGGTGTCTTGGCCACAGTAAGAGGAACTCCAGCTAGATGTGTGTTTGTATGTATCGAGCCGATGAGGCGAAGATCTCAGTAGGTCATTTCTTAGCGCTGACGGTGCAACGCTGTTATTGCTTGTTCACGATTGAACAGTGAACATAATGTTATAATTCCGACCTTGATATATTATATAGAATAAAAACTTAAGCATCTATTACATTATCAGAAACTTTTCGATGGCACCAGAGTAAACGTGTAATAGCCCATTAACGGTATCATTGTACTGCGAAAGACGCAAAGAAAATTCAAGTTGTTTTACATTGCAAAACAAAAAACTAAAACCGGCCAAGTGCGGGTCGGACTCGCGCACGAAGGGTTCCATACCATTATCTATAAAACGGCAACAAAATCATGTCTGTTGTATGGGAGCCCCGTTAAATATTTATTTTATTCTATTTTTAGTATTTGTTGTTATAGCGGCAACAGAAATACATCATCTGTGAAAATTTCAACTATCTAACTATCACGGTTCATGAGATACCTACAGCCTGGTGACAGACAGACGGACGGACAGCGGAGTCTTAGTAATAGGGTCCCGTTTTACCCTTTGGGTACGGAACCCTAAAAAACAATAGTTGACAAAAAAAAATCAAAGTACCTAATAAAACTAAAATATTTCTGTAAAATGTTTTTTTATCGATAGCAAAAACGGTACCTGTTTATTATTAATTAGTAGACTATCTACAAACAAAAAAATCTTTTAAAGGACATAAAAACAAACCAGGTTTTTTAATTTTTCCTGTAAAATTGACTTTTTACACTTGCGCGTTTATTCTGCGGAGGCGGCGACTAATATTATAAAGAAAAAAAAAAACGTGCGGCACTCGGGGACTGCCGCGGTAAAGCTATTGCCTAGCATTACGTTCCCATAACAACGTGATGTTGTCATGGGAACGTAATTTTTGTTTTATGTCATCATCCATCATTACATGGTAGGCGGAGTGGGGGGTGTTAGGTTTTATTTTCGTTACGGAGTTTCTTGATTCGGTCGCCGCGCTCAAAGCCCGCGGGCTAATGCGGGAAATTAAAATAATTTGTATTTTTGTTTGTAATGAATAAATTAAAATAAACTACTGGACCGATTTTAAAAATTCTTTCACTAGTAGAATGCTATATTATTAATTTATCACTGAGTAACATATGCTATAATTGATAAAGACATCACGAAGGCTAAGCCGCTGGCGGAAGCTAACATACGATTTAAGCTAATATACATATAAGTAATAGCAATCATATAATTGCGTTTTATTTAAAATAGGTTTTTTACTTTTATTAATTAATTAATTTTTTGTATAGATTCTTTTCTACATATTTTGTGAATGTGAGAACGCTGTAGGCTTAGTGGATTGTAGACCTGTTGACCATTTTCTATTTTGTTAAGTATTTGGTACTTATTGAAAGACCTACACTGTCCTCCCATACCTAGAAACACTGTTATTTGAAAGTATTGTAAAAGCCAATTATTTTTAAAAGAGTAACCGTGGAGTTTCTTGCCGGCTCTTCTCCATAGGAAACGACCAATTGGAACCGTTCACCTAGCTTCTGACGTTTCATAAGTGCCCATGTAGGTTTATGTGAAATAAAATATATTTTTTTTGTTTTTTAAGTTAATTTTTGTTGTAATTTCCCAATGTTGCAACATTAACCACGCAATATTGTCTTCGGTCCGTGGCCTTGACATCAACCAATGAACCAGTGATAAAGTTACTATGAACAATAGTGTCAAATTTTTTTTACGGATTGAATACGAGCCTTTTTTCTACTTTTGTTTTGTGTGTATTTTGTCCAGTTTTTTTAATATACATTTTGTTTGTGCAGAATAAACAAGTTTTCTTTTTTTTTTCTTCTTTCTATAAGGTGTCATAAACTCATTCGTTAGAGTATTATTCTTTCATGCATTGTCTTTAAACCCACTGTAGGTAATCATTGCCGAACGTGTTTTAATTAGAGCTTATGCACAAATGTTACCCTACCCTACATACACCCCTAGGCATCAGTTCAAACGTATTTCATTTCACTAATGAAAACACAAACTTTTTGTCTTACCCCTAGTTGATTAATCAAGTGCACTGTAGAGGAATCCGTCTGTAAATGTTCAAACGTGATTCCTACGACGCCTCTCAACCCGGTACTTAATGTGGAACAAATTAATTAGTTTGTGCGTCACCTCATCTCATTACGTCATTAGGGCTGTGCATCACAACCAATTAGCGAGAGTGGTTCAGTGGGAGGAATGTGACAGCTATAGATGATGAATAATCATGGATTTGGAGATTTTGTCACCTTCGTCGTAATATTAAGGCTCTTACAAACAGGCGCGACACGCGACGCGACACAAAGGCACCGCTCGTCGCGCGACGAGCGGTGTCTTTGTGTCGCGTCGCGTGTCGCACTGGTCTGCACAAGCCTTTAATAGTACCTACGTACCTAATGGTATTTTTGGGTCTGTAGGTTCTTATCATTGGAATCTTTCCAAATGTGGTTTATTAGGGTTTCGTAACCGAAGGGTGCCAAACGGAACCTTATTATATTACTAAGCCACAGCAGGGCTATAGGTATCTCATGAACCGTAATAGGTAGATACCTAGTTGAATTTTTTCACAGATTATGTATTTTTATTGCACAGGTTATTTATTTTAGAAGTATGTATGTTTGTATGAATGTAAGTAAGTATATTTTCACATTATTAGTTTTATTTCATTAAGTGAATTGTTTTGATTTTATGTATTTTACTTTCTCTTTACTCTTACACACGGTGTCTGCATCTCTTTTTATCCTCTGTCCTATCGCAGGTATGCTGAAAGAGATTTCATTAGAAATAAGCATCACCTTTGTACGTATTTTTCTGTTCCTTTTGTCTTGTCTGTGTATTATTTGTGTGTACATAAATGGTTAAATAAATAATAAAATAAAAGTTAAAAATTAAAGGGGAATCCCCATATAAGAAATCGCTGTCCCCGGCGAATAAAATGGTAATATTAAAAAACAAAAAACAGGTTTTTGTGAAAATCTTATTACATAGCGGCATTGTTCAAATATCAAAAGAAAAGTGATTTTTTACATTCATTACAATACATCTTAAAATCTCGTAACTTTTGAAATAACCGTAGGAAATAAATGAAAAAAATTGACAGAGTGTAATCGGACCTCTAAATATCGATTATGCAATAACCTTAAAACTATCGTAGTAGCACATTACCATTTTAATCGCCGGGGACAGCGAAATGTGTTTTTTTCGGCGTTTTTTGATAATTATCATACGGTGATACGGAACCCTTCGTGTGCAAGTCCGGCTCGCACTTGTCCGGTTTTTATAACTCGTCGATATATTTAGGATATTTCTTTTTGGATATGTTTTTACATCACTTTTGTGTTTTCAATTAAGAAACTTCTTGTACAGAATTATAGTGAACTTTAAAAATAAACTACAAAAATCTTTCTTATTTTTCTTATTTCAAATTCCGACAATGAATAGGTAATAGCAAAGTATTAGAGCAGAAACCAATGTCGCCAGTTTTCAAGTTTTTACAAAAAACTTTCTTCTATTTTTTCTGTGGCAGCGACGAAATTTGGATGATTGGATAGATGTATAAAAAATGTCACGAAGATTTGTCGAGCATCCTTCATCTTTTGGCCAGACCCACAATCTACCTTCTTTCATTTATTTGAATATTTATTGAAGAATTTACATCTACATAGCTGATACAGTACGTGATTGGACAGAAACATTGGAGTGTTGGAGTGGCTCATTGGTCTAGTGGTCGTAAGCGCGACTGCTGAACGTGTGATTCTGGGCTCGATTTCTAGGTCAGGCAAGGGGTTATTGCGTTTTTTAGGGTTCCGTAGTAAACAAGGAACCCTTACAATTTCGTCATGTCCGTCTGTCCACGGCTTAGCTCAGAGACGCTTAGTACTAGAAAGTATTTTGTAATTTTGCATGGGTATATTAATTACGCCGACAAAGTGGTAAAATAAAATTATGAAAAAAGAAATCTGGTACTTCCCCTAGACGTAAAGTGAGGATGATTTTTTTTCTCATCAATCGCATAGTGTGGGGTGTCGTTGGAAAGGTTGTTCAAAAATATTGTGAGTTTGTAAAACCATTTTTGGATTTAGGGATCCGTTTTCGAAATATTAAGCTATAGGTAAAGTGCTAATTTTTGTTAGAATGAAGTATCAAGTACCCGGGCTTGGTCCTTATCGGACGGCGAGCTGCCGTCCGATAAGGACCAAGCCCGGGTCGACGGCGCGTTGTGTTCCACGCGCGCCTCAAAGAGATGTCAGCTGAATTGACGGGGTCCGCTAGGGCCAATGCCTGCCGGGGCTGCAAATACGGGCCGATAGGGATATCGTGGCCCCCCGGCAACATGCCAACTGAAGGAACACGGGTGGGTTTTAGTCAGTAAGAGTCTGACACGCCCTCCCGCTCCGCCCAGAGCGGGAGAAGTTATTTGATAATTTCCCACCCAAAAAAAAAACAAGAAAAGTGTCAAGTTCTCAGTAGCAGTACAAACCCTGGATTTGACAATAGCCATAGACTGGCCCCCTTATAACATGGAACTTAAACATAACTCGCCCCTTATTAGGCTGACTCTCCACTGGAGTGGAGAGGAGAGGAGCGGAGCGGTGCTGTGTCAAAATTAAAGGGAATTGCATTAAATCTCCGCTCCGCTTCAGTGGACAGGGATTTGCGAACTAGTTTGCTAATTTAGTTTAAAATTGATATAAAACCGGGAAGCGGAGCGGGGAAGCGGAAAAAAACCGGCCGCGGGGTATTGCAGCCCGCTCAAATTACTCGCTGCGTGAACTCGGCCTAGCTCTGCACAGTCCGCAACTCCGCTCCGCACTACCTTGCTTCGCATCAAAGGACAGACACAGTCCGCAACTCCGCTCCGCATAACTCCCTCGCTCCGATCCGCTGCCTCGCTCCGCGTCAATGGACAGGCAGCCTAACATGGGACTTAAACATAACTGGCGAAATGTGGGTGTGCTAAAGGTACACCTCTGCCAAACCCTTCGGGAAATACAGGCGTTGTTATGTGTGTGTAAGGCCTCTGCCTCGAATCTTGCGGGCAGCGGGGCGGCGGCGGCGGCGGCGTGGGAGCGGCGCGGGGAGCGAGCGGTTCCATATAAAACTATGCGTAGTCGCGCCGCCGCACAGTGGGCCCATACTGAAAATTAGTGGACTTAGGCAACAAAGTTCCAATATCGATGCGATTTTTTTTTATGTGACGTGTTATGATATTCCTGACAACTTTTACTCCTATAAAATTTCTTCTAAAGTTGATAGTTTGTCTTGAAAAAAAATAATTAGATTTTTTTGTATGGAGCGAATCACGTTTAATTTTTTTTCTTCAATTGTGCGAATATGTTGGGTGTGTGGCGTGAATATATGATAGCTAGAGTTATTCTCTATCCACGAAAAAAAAATCTGCGCCGGCCATCCACGGCAGCGCGAGTAATCATTCGGTAAAAAAAAAAATTGTTTTGTAAGAATTTTTTTGCCATTTAAAATAAATTCAAAGTACATTTTTGGCTCATTTGGCTGTTTTAGCCTTCTTTTTAGTTAAATATATAGTTTAATAGCGCATAGGTACTTATAACTAGTAATTCTGGTAGAGATTTTGTTATTATTGCATGTTATCGATAGCACTTGCATTGTGATTAATGACTCATTTGTTTGTGCGCTCGGCTAAGCGCATAACAAACGAGTCACCGAAAAATGCTTGTCTCTGATTGGCTGTGTTATTTTTTTAACTGCACGTGATCTATTGTTGAATAAATATCGTAATAAGTTTCAGGTTATACTAATTTTGTTAATGATAGGTGAAATAATTTAAATTTGTACGGGCAAGTCGTTGATAATTATCTATATAATCAAGCGTATGTATATTATAGTATAAGTTATCGTACGTTCGATCAATATGAAACTTTGAAGTAATTGTAGCCCTGAAAAGGGCTGTTTGTCATATTCCTAGCCCTGATGGGCTTTTGTGGGAATAATCTAGAGCCGGATCACATTATTTCTTGTTCCAGAAGTGCTAGTGGGTCCGGCAAGTTTTCGGACTCTGCTGTGAGGCATTCTTCTTCCTCCATAATCTCACTGTCACAGGGAGGCTCAGTAGTCTGTAACAACTGAATTGCTTCAGGCAACAACTCATTATGAACCTGTTTCATTATTTTAGGCCTTATGTAGGATATGTGGGGATCAGAGCTTATTAGAAGTCCATGGAGGATGTCTTCGTTTGTTGCTATTCTCCCCGTTTTTCGAGTGCGCCTCTCCCTGACGTTTCTGAAGTCCTTATTACGGGCTTTCGAAGCTTCTTCAGATAAGGTACCTAAAACGAATAAGTACAGTGCCGACCAAAAGTCCATGAGCAATCTCACAAAGCAATAGACTGACGCTTCGGTTTGACTTACGACCTTCTTCTATAAGTTGTTACAATACTGTAGACACGCACATTACACACACACACTCACTTTGTCTGCAACCAATGACTAGTTCAATAATCATCATTCGTTTTTAGTTTCATTCGTCTTGTTCACATAAATATTAAAGTTTAGCAGGTAGACCACAAAAAACTAAGTAAATTATTTCGATTTCTGTGGGGTAGATGCAGTTTGTTACGAGTATTCAATTAATAGAACTTTTTTGGTTCGTGGATAATATTGGTGACGAGTATTTAGCGCAGTGTTGTGGTTATTATTATCAAAAAGCAGGCATAAAATATATTGAAGAGATCAGATCAGATCAGAGAATATTATTGCGCTGCGTAAAAGTGAAGTGAATATCTAATGAAACTGGACTAAGTGTGAGTGTTATCATTAATATATTTCATATTTTACTAAACATAAATCTTAATCAAGGGTATTGTTGATAGAACAGAGGTATTGTTGAGACAGAAGATGCCTTTAAAGTTTTAAATTCATTGTGAGGTTTAATTCGATTAGTGAATAATAAATAATAAGGTATTATGTGTAATAAAAACAATGTTTTTCTTTGTTCTAGAGAAATACTGTGAGGGTTAAGAGATATGAGGAAGGGGCTTATTATCGAGTAGCAGCGACGTCAAATGGTGAATGAAACAAATGGTTTCATACCAACGAGACATTTTGCTGAATTATTAAAAACACGTCATTATGAACCGTTCGCCGTGCACTCTGAAGGCTTGCATCACTGAAGACCAGCTAGAAAACCGTTTTTGACCTTAAAATATTGACCGTACCAACTTAATAAACAACAGATTCGTTATTGCATGAATTTATGGTAACGAATTTTTTAAGCACGTTTCAATAGGGTGTTTGTCGTATTTCTTGCAGATATACCGAAATTGTTTAATATTATTTTAGTAATAGTATTATTTTAGGATAAAAATTTGAGGTTTAGTTTCAATCTTCTTTTCGTAAAGAAAATGAATACTTAAGCTATAACCTCAATAACAACCAATATTTACTAAAGTCAAATAAAATGTAAAATAATTAATACAAATAAAATATAAACAAACTACCCATATTTAACCTTAAAATTACCTATTCTGTAAGTAGTTTTTTACATTTTAAGTAGTCTAATATTCTTATTTATTACTTAATTACTTCGACCATGATCAAAGCTTAATATTTATGGTGAAAAAATCCATTAAAAATTTAAAATATTTCATAATTTAAATATGTCTAAATAATACAAACTGCTTCTAAGTTTCTTGACATCTATTTCACATCTTATTCAGCTGAAGTAATGATAAATAATTGTAGCAGTTTATTAACTTATGTAAAATAAATATAACGAATAAACATATATTTTTTAATTTTGTTATCATATATCACGCATTTTTTATTCTAAAACCTTTATTGCAATAACAACATAAAAAAGCAGCAATATTTAAAAAATATTATTATCGAAAACAAAAATAATAATATTTGCAAAAAACCGCACTGTATTTCACGAGATTAGAACCTGAGGCAGATTGAATTCCATACCAACGCTTAACGCTTTCTGCTATCTGCGCTTGTTAAGTAACTATCGAATTTTAGCAATGCCATTAACTGGTCAAGTTCACGCGCATAGTGCGTGTGTGCTAGCATGTTTAAAGCGACGGAAATATATTGTTGTTTCGTGTAACTGCGTTATCTGTGGTGTGTGTATCGTGTTGCTTACACATACAAATGTACGAGCTATACCGCGTGTTCACAGCAATACGACTCTTAGCGTGCTCATGCACTTTTGAGCGCTTACTGTACATACATTTTAATTTCAAAACGCAATCGAGTCAAATAATACATCAAACTATATTTATTTTTTACTTACCGATTGGCAAAACACCAAAGTGGTTACAGATGTCTGCACCGTGCATTAGAAGTTTATGTACACTAACTGGCATGTAGTACCACGAATAGTGTTGCACGTACACATCAGCTGTTTCTCTACAGTATCTTCTAAATTTTTCACAGTCAATGTTTTTGCCTGATGATATGGCTTGTAGAATAACGGAAAATCTGAAAATCAGATTTTCGTCAATTCCCGTTATTCTGGATGATCTTTTGTAATCTTGGAAAAGCGCCTCGCATTATTCCCGTCATTTGTAGTTCCAAAACCCTAAAATGGGAAAAAAATACTGTAATATACAATACATAGAGATATAATACACAAACAACATAAAAAGAGCGAAAATTAAATACATACCTACCTGCTTGACTATATCAATCAGCAGTCCAGTTTGCTCACGAAACTCTTGTTGCGTAGTAATTTTTTTAGCTTGTTTCAAAGCCTTATGTTCACCTCGAGCAGTCCATCGTTGAAAATCCAGATTATAAGATATATGGAGAAGACATTCCATACACCGAATCTTCATATGCAGTGAAGAAATTCCTTGTTTGTAAATTTCTTCACGAAGTGGTTTGGAAGTCAAAGCGTCTAAATTATTCATTTCGCTCGGTTTTGCCAAGCAAATGGGACACGTTGCATATGATGGTACTTCAGCAATAATATTGGCCACTTTTCCATCAATCATGGTCATATGCAATTCATGTGATACAATAATATTTCCACACTGTGTTCATCATTAGTTCATCAATTTGTTTTTTCATCTCAGACTCTTCAGACTTTATAAAATCAGCTGTCTCCGAAGTGAAGGTGAACTTCACTGGTCGACAGTACAGAGTTGAGCAAGGTGTGGGGTTCTCCCAAACTATATTTTCATTCCCAGATGATGGGCTAGTAGACACTAGCCGAAGAAGGACGATGCTTATAATGACTACTGTTGAATCATCGAAATCTGTAGCTGTGTTTGATGTTTTCTGTTTATAATTACTCTGCGACGAAGAACCATCAAGTCCCCATTTCCAGGTCAACTTGAGTTCTTCATTTTGAGACCTACCAACAGAATTCATATCTAGTAAAATCCTCTCCACAGTGTGGTCTAATAGCGCTTGCAATTTAATCTGAGCTCCTTTTTCGGTAATCTCCATACTCTCTTGTGGTGGGTAACATCTTTTCTTGGCATTTACAAGCTTTGGATAAGATGGAAAGGCAGCACAGTTTTCTTCTTTCAGAAATTGTCGAAGAGCTAAGTACTTCCATTTCGAGAGCGCAACTGAGCTAAACACTTATCTTCAGAGACAGTACTTAAGCTCTGCTTTTTGAATAGTCGCTCGTCTACTTCGGATAGTGCATCTGGATTACTGGAAAGGTATTCGACCACTTTTGCCATTGTCTTTTAATTTTGTTATGTACCAGTGCTGCAACTCTTCCTCGGAATTTTCTTCTACTATGGAAGTAGAACGTCTTTTTTTTTTGCTTATTTCTTAACTCTTCGAACGGTTTTCTGTGCTCCTTTTCTGTAGATGTTCCCGCTTCCGCAGTACATATTGCAAGAGTAGGAACATGGGAATCTATATCCACAGGCTCAGGTAAGGCTGACAAGAGCGAAAGTAGATGGACTTAATGAATGTCTTTATATTTATAGTCAGTGTTAATTACTCAGTGGATATAACAGTGAGTGAAAATTATTCAGCCAATCAGAGACGAGCATTTTTCGATGACTAGTTATGCACTTAGCCGAGCGCACAAACAAATGAGTCATCAATCACAATGCAGGTGCTACCAATAACAAGCAATAATAACTAAATCTCTACCAGAATTACTAGTTATAAGTACCTATGCGCTATTAAAACTATATATTTAACTAAAAAGATGGCTAAAACAGCCAAATGCGCCAAAAATGCACTTTGAATTTATTTTAAATGGCAAAAAAATTCTTACAAAACAATTTTTTTTTTACCGAATGATTACTCGCGCTGCCGCGGATGGCCGGCGCAGATTTTTTTTCCGTGGATAGAAAATAACTCTTGCTATCATATATTCACGCCACACACCCAACATATTCGCACAATTGAAGAAAAAAAATTAAACGTGATTCGCTCCATACAAAAAAATCTAATTCATTTTTTTCAAGACAAACTATCAACTTTAGAAGAAATTTTATAGGAGTAAAAGTTGTCAGGAATATCATAACACGTCATATAAAAAAAAATCGCATCGATATTAGAACTTTGTTGCCTAAGTCCATTAATTTTCAGTATGGGCCCACTGTGCGCCGTCGCCGCCGCCCCGCTGCCCGCAAGATTCGAGGCAGAGGCCTTAAACAAAGCTGAAGAAATGTGGGAGTACCTAAAGTGTACACCTCTGCTAAACCCTTTGGGGAATACCAGTGTGATGTTATGTAAATCGGAACGTTTACCAAGTCATGTACCCGTTAATGTACTTGCAAATTAAATCATCATAACTACACATGTACCTAATTGATAATAATGACTATTAGCACGATCAGTGTGCACTCAGCTTTATCCCCTGACTTATAGGTGACAGGGTATTAACGTTACATATCACTTTGGGTTACAATGGGCCAACAAACATGTTTGTATTAAGGTGACTATTAATGAATGCTCTGAGGTAAATGTGCGGATAAGAACTTTGGAATCAATACTGAGATTGAGTTTTGGGGAAGGTAGGGTCGTATTAGCGAACCCGTGACATATCAGGTGGCTTTCATGTAAAGTTTGATCAAGGGATATAATGTGTGTCACCACCCTATTTAATATTTATATGTAGGTGTGAATAGAACATGTACCTATTAATTAATGAAACCTTTATTTTGAAAGGGTAAACGATAAGCCTTAATTTGTAAGTGGTATAGTTATGAAAATATTTTGTTCTGATACTTTATTGCGGAGTGCTTTAATTTTATTTATTTCAGAAATAATTCTAGTCCATAGTTTTACACTCATAAATTTCATAAACTAAACTCATAAATTCTAAACAAATGAAAACTCGAAATAAAATTGTGATTAATTAAATTAAATATTCAACAACTCATTTAAAATGAAAAATAAAAACAAAAACAAGAAATACTACTAAAAATATCATCGTCGTATAAAAAATAAAATGTCAAATATAAAATGTTAAGAAAAATTATAAGAATTAAATAAATTGCAAACAAAATAATAATACTAAAAGAGCCTTCAGAAGTTGTGAAAATTATCAAATACGCTCGATATAATCTGGAAAAGAGAACTTGTATCACCCTAGCGGAATAGCTAACCTTTTGAATCACAGTATGATCTTTTCCCCTTGAGGTCGTGCTGAATATTTTTAAAGCAACACAGTTTTATATTTCCACTCTTTCTGATTTCCTTTGTAGCTTACTCTTTTTGTACCTCAGAAATGTAAAAACTGTTATAACAACACAACTAGAGTCGCCATATTGTCAAGATTTATGCGAATTGTTCAGATATTTCAGGTGATGTCCAGTTTTCCGTCCAAAAAACAAAATGTCCCTATAAATAAGGCAAAGGCAACAACCTTTTTTGCATCATTGGTCACGCCCCGGCCGATTTAGAACCTTGTTTTGGGCTTGTATTTGTTTAGATAAATGTTTTGAAAATCCAGATAGGAAGGATGTTAATTTAAAATTATTTGATTCGAAACACGTAATGAATTACTCATATACCTACACAAGAATATGAGTAATTGATTACGTGTTTTGGGTACCTAGGTTCTTTTACAGTGTAAATATTTCGAAGTAAATAAATATGGGCAAATAAATCAATTTAGAGAGTGGTTATCATTAAGGAATCTCGCGCACTATGGACGGCCACGACCACGACCGCGACCAGGTTAACTATAAAATTGATATCCGTGATAGAAACCGATACGAATCGCACAGTTGATCGCAACGGCCAACTTGCCGCAAACCATACAATTCCACTAGACGGCCATCACTGGCCGAGTTGTGGCCATTTAGTGTGCGAGATCCTTAAGTCCTATGACTACCATAGTACAGTTCGATCTAAAACTCGCGTAACCTACAAATATTTTACAAACGTAATAACATTCATTTTTTCTATTATTAAAGCCTAAAGCCTAGCACCTGTAATACCCAAAAAAACATTTTTACGGGAAAAAATAAGAACGCCAGTCAGCTCAAAAAAGTCAACCTTTCAGTACATACCCAATTTGGCTGATGGGTGTCCGTTTGACCGGGATGTAAGTCCTCAATAAGGGATGGTCGGGTGAAGGGTCACACTATCGGGTCCCGTATCGCTGACGAAGCGGAATGTTATGAGTTTTGGTCGAATCGTAATCCACCACTCCGAAAAACAAATTGGGATCAAATGACTGGGAATCACGCTTTCTGAAAGTATTAGATATTGAATTGGAGACGTGTTTTTAAAGGTAAGTTTATTGTTTTTTAATCTCAAGTACCTGTTCGACCGAACTCTGCTCGGGTGAAAATAGATTAACATATCGTCCAGGTATTCCAACGTTGTATCACATTCCAGAGGCTGTGAAAATGGAGAAATTCCCAGATATGAGACCTGGCTAGATCGATTTTTCGCCACCGTAAACTCCTATATTGCAACTTTCATCGAAATCGTTAGAGTCGATTTCGAGAACGTGAGTAGAAATCTATACACAAACAAATAAATATATTTACAAATATTGCTTTATGTTTTCTGTGTGTTCTGATGATCAATACCTACTTTTTCCCTATTCCTCGTAAGAAGAGAGAGGCCTTGCCCTGCAATTTTAAAATAATAGACACATATTATCTTGTTTTGTTGTGTCAGTGGCTTTTCTTACAGTTATCTGGATACACTTTTCTTACAGTTTACAATGTACTTAATATAGTTAGTTGATTCAGGCGTGACCTTGCGGAAATCCATTATAAAATACAATAGACGTGGATTATATTTAGTAACCTGTTCCACTTAGCTATTTCTAAGGAGCCATTAAAAACTCCTGAAAGAAATCGACACGTGTTTCACCTCTCAACGAGGCATCCTTAGGATGACGATGGACTTGTCGCGAACCCGAACACGGCGTGTTGCCACACCGAGCGCTGAGCGCAGACTGCGTCTGCGCTCAATGGTTACTTAATATATCTACGTCTATTGTATTTTATAATTTACTTAAATAAAATATTCAAGCTATTAATAACCACAAAGCTAAGTTCTCAAAATTTTAATAAAATGGGAGGAAATCGCCTAATCATCCTAAGTACAATTAACGGCGAAGGCTTAGTTTTTCCAAACTTTTAAAAATTAAAATTTCGCTCAAGTCTCAGTCCTTTTATAATTTGACGTCATAAAAGAGTCAAAGTTTGATTTATACGAATAAAAATATTACCGAGGGACTTTCGAAGGTTAGATTTAGGAGATAAAACCTTCATTTTTTTGAAGTCGGTAAAAATGATCTGAATCTGAATTGATTATGCGAAAGTTAGGAAAAAGTCGCTTTGTTCAAAATGAAAGTGAATCTGATTTTCATTTTGAATAAAGCTATGCTAAGCTTTCGTAAATTGCTGATAAGAAATGGATCTGCTTGGATTTGATTATGGCAGTCGTAGAACAGTTGATTAAAGATAATGTAGGAGGTGCTATGGTAGGTACTATTTTGTTAAAGTATTTATCTTTGTAAATTGCGTAGATTGAAAAGCATATTTAAATCTATGCTTTTCAATCTATGCAATAGGCCTGTGTTCAATTTTTTTTTGTCCTGCATGTACAGACGCCAGCACATCAAGCTACCCGAAATTGTAAAATTTTCCCAATCAACTTTGAACCTTATGTATCAGTGATAAAGTTTAAAATCTATCAAATAAATTTGACAGATTGTAGTAGCTTGAAGTGTTGGCGTCTGTACATTAATAAAAATATTTGACACATATTTTTTCTTTTTTGACGTAATCAAAAGATTACGGCGATACATTGAGTTAAAATGTGGCATGACGTCACTCACGCCTTGCTAGATTTTATACTGAGTTGTGACGTAGCGAGCCTCCACTCCCCAACTTTAATGCGAAGTTATTTTTGATTAATATGATAAAGCAAAAAATATGTGTCTAATATTTTTTTACTATCTGAAAGACGGACTAAATAGACTACCCTATTCTATCTATCTATAAGTAAGTATTATATATAACATCATCATTATAAAGACAGTAGACAGTGGGATAGTCAATACCGAATTAAATAATAATTTTCCATGTTAAAATGCTTTAAAAAAATATATACTTTAGTCCATCGTCATCGACACTATGTTGTTATCATAAATTTATTTCCAGCACCACGTGAAATATGTGATTCAGAATATTTTCCCGAAAACGTTTATGAAACGCGTCATACTGTTATGCTCTTAATTCTAAATCAGTGTACAGTATGATTGATTTTTAACGGGCGCACTTTATTTATGAGTCAGATAACGTTCAAGAGCGGGCCCTGCACTGTAGACTGTGGGCACCTTTCAAGGTGGCCGGCTATTTTTATATACGGACACACGTGCCCTGCCAGATGCAACATAACACATATACAGGGTTATTGGTTATATTGTGGCAATCTGTTAAGGAGATTTAGGAGAGGTCATTTGCAACCCCCCCTTTTGACCCCTATACCAATGTCAACCATTTTAGAGTAATTTTATATTTTAAAATGAATGAAATAAAAGTATAAAATGTCAAACGACTCGATTTTTTTTTGACTTTTGCATATCAAAAGGGGTCATTTGGTTGTAATTGTAAATGACCTCTCCTACATCCCCTTCATGGATTACCAATAACCCAGTAGATATAATATAGCTCTACATGTAGTAGGTATATGTTAATACTAGCATTATAATAATTTAATTATTTTCGTTACTGCTGATTATATTACGACTGGCTCGTTGGTCCAGTGGTTCTAAACCCAGGTCGAGCAAAGTATTATTGGGTTTTTTCATAAGGAATTTCTCAGTAGCAGCCCGGGGTCTGTATTTGTGCCCGGTCGAGGGCAATAGACTCGCCCCCTATTACATGGCACTTAAACATAACTGGCGAAATGTGGGTGTACTATAGGTGGACCTGTGCCTAACCCTTTGGGGTATAGGCGTGATGTTATGTATGTTATAATTATAAACAAAAATATGTTTTGCAATATTTTAGTGTTAAAATAAACAGATGTAGGTACAAATAAAGGTTGGCTCTTTGGGAATATTCAAAATCAAATACACAATGCAGTTTAGAAACTGAACAATTGTTATTTTCTCATACAATAAACAATGTTTGATTTATCAAAGTCTCAAATCAAAATTTAAATGGCCTTAGATATTGCAATAGTTTACCTACCTTCGTGTCATACATTCATTCATTCATTCTTGACTGCCAGGTGGTTTCTTGGTTGCAAGCGCGACTGCTGAACGTGGGGTGCTAAGTTCGATTCCCGGGTCGGGCAAAGTGTTATTGGGTTCTTCCATTAGGGATTTCTTAGTAACAGCCCAGAGTTTGGAAGTTGGCGGTGAGATACCCCCGTGCCTCGGAAAGCGCGTTAAGCCGTTGGTCCTGCACGTGATCTCTCCCCGGTCGTGTCGGATTGCCGTCCCATCGGACTATGAGAGTGAGGGAAGAGGGAGTGCACCTGTGTCTGTGCACAAACTTGTGCACTATAATATCTCGTGTGCCAAAGGCTATTCTCCGCTGAGATTGCATTGTCGCCCTGACCGAAATTCGGTCTGGAGGACTAATATTAAAAAAAAAACCAAACCGACTTCAAAAAAAAACACAAAGTAAAAAAAAATTATTTAATAAACAAAAAACCCGACTGCAAAAACACATAACTGAAAAGAGAAAAACAAGCATTATAATCTATAGAATTTTGGTATTGCAAACAAAATTTACACCATCATTTCAGGTTATTGGCCTCCTGGGGCAGTCGGGTAAAAATAACTTTAATTTTGGAAGTCAGTCTTTGGTTTTGAATTTTCGTTTTTCGCCCCCGACTTCCGAAATTAAATTTATTTATCAGTTTGAAGTGTTTTTTTTTGGAAGTCGGTCGTTTTTTTTTTGTAAAAAGTTTTTATTTTTCACTTTTTTGTTGTAGTACCTACCCTACACAAATTCGAATACCACTATCTGCTATAACAGTGACAGGAACTTATCATATCATCCACATATTAAGTTTGAAAAAATACGTATTATTGAAGCTAACTCAAAAACCATCCAAGAAAAGTTTATAAAACTTTTTACAAAAAAAAAACTACCGACTTCCAAAAAAAAACACTACAAAGTGAAAAATAACTTTAATTTCGGAAGTCGGTGTCTTGGGTTTTGTGTTTTCGTTTTTTGCCACCGACTTCCGAAATTAAGTATTAATTTAGTTGTGGTACCTACCCCACACACATTCGAATACCATTACCAGTGTCAGGAACTTATCATATCATCTACATACTAAGTGGGAAAAAAAATACGTATTTTGTAGCTAACTCAAAAACTACCCAAGCAAAGTTAATAAAATTTATATGGAACCAATTTGGGAGCATACCCTTTCAAACAAAAAAAGAATTTTCAAAATCGGTCCACAAATGACGGAGAAATTGGTGGACATACATAAAAAAAAAAAAAAAAAAAAAAACAAACATACGCGTCGAACATATAACCTCCTCCTTTTTGGAAGTCGGTTAAAAATTTGTATGTGATCACCTCGAGAGCATACTCTTTCAAACAAAAAATCTTTACTTACCAACTAAGGTATAAATATCTACATTTACCTACATTTTCGTCATGATAGAGGTAATTCATATCTGAAACTATTCAGGCAGCGTATAAAGCAGTCGTCGGATTTACTTAAAGACGAATAATTTAATAGAAGCTGAAAATTGAAGCATGAATTTAACCGAAAACGTAGACATCTAGTCGTTGTCGGAGCTTGTTATTAGTTTTGTCTTACTTGAAAGGTTTAAGCTAATTATTATTGTTAGGTTTCAATTTATTAATACGTAATTGTTGGATATTGTACTGGCAACACACAAAGATTCGATGTGTCCTTCTGGGTCATGCGCTCGTGACGGTAAGACGTGCTTAGTGGCTGTATCGGTAAAAAGATAGATTGGCATAGGATTGGTTGGAGATCTACTGTAAATTGAGGTAACCTGTTAGTTTTATGGTAAATTTTAGAATACTGATTGAATTGTGATATTATGTGGGGAATAGGAGATGTGATGGTATGGTGTAGAATATTGAATTTCATGTTGGCAAAGAAATATCAATGACTGACAAATTATCTTGGTGTTTCATATTATGTTCCTTATCCCTGAAATATTGTAAATATGTAGTTTTATTAAACAGTTTTAGATTATGATATTGACTTTAAGATTAATTTGGGTATTAGTATTTATTTTGAGGTTAAATAATTATATTCGGAATTAAATTAGATATTTCAGAGCTAGGATGGTTCTTATTTCATTATGTAGGTGGGTACCTACGTAGTCAGGGAATATGCCTAGGTAAAATAAAAAGAAACTCTATTTAGTCCGTCTTTCAGATAATAAAAAAATATTAGACACATATTTTTTGCTTTATCATCTTGTAGAACCGTCTTGTAGATTATTACAAAATATTGAACACGTATTTTTTTTTCTTTTTTGACGTACTTTATCAAAAGATTACAGCGATACATTGAGTTAAAATGTGGCAAGACGTCACGCTTTGCTAGATTTAATACTGCGTTGTGACGTAGCGAACACCCCAACTTTAATGCGTGTTTTCAAGTTATTTTTTTATTAATATGATAAAGCAAAAAAATACATGTCTTACATTTTTTTTATTATCTGAAAGACGAGCTAAATTTCTTTTTTTTTACCTACGCTACTACCGTATTCTAATTTTGTGAAACTAGGAACACATCAGAGTAACATGCCTATGGATGGTACTACGTCCGCCTCCGTACATTTGTCAGCTTAAAGTGTTAAATAAATAAATAACATTTTAAACATCAAAACTGCCTCATATGCCCAAGGCGAGGTAATATACACGAATGTGTACACAAGCTATCTACAACTACCTACATCGTGTGTAATATGAAGTATGTTGATTTTCCTACATCTGGGAGATGGCAGCGCGATGACGTCACTCGGAGCGTCGGATGCGCTCATCCGAATGTAACGTGACCTTAGGAAATACACGAGTGAAAATTTAACGTCGAATAAATTGAGATGAAAATGTGTTACATTTATAAATCAGTACATATACTTAAACTTACAAATAAATAAAATTGAAGTGTCTGTTTGTACTTAATGTCAAAATAACAGCTTTTTAATAAATGCATGTGAAAGTATATACGGTACTTAGTTATAAAACAAAACAATTTTTAAAAATTTTGTCTGTCTTTCTGTCTGTTTGTTCCGGCTAATATCCGAAACGGCTACACCGATTTTGACGGGACTTTCACTGACAGATAGCTGATGTTATAATGAGTAACTTAGGCTTAGGCTATTTTGTTTCGGGAGGTTCCTGTTCAGGATAAAGCGGGAGGAAACGCCCGGGTGTCGCCATTGTGTGGATCGCCCGGAGGATACGGTGGAGCATAGGTACGGTGGAGGTCTGCCCGGCTTGGGCGGAGCATCGCCGTCTCTCCTCGTGGAGGCGATCGGCAGCGGTGATCTCTCGCGTCTGGTACTAGTTCAGGCCATGGTACGGAGCGAGAGGAAATGGGAGGCCGTCACCTCCTTCTGCGAAGCAGTAATGCTCGCGAAGGAGGAGGCGGAACGCGTGAGGGAGAGGCAAATTTCGCACCCTCACGCCCCTAACCGCCGCGGGAGGAGATGCCCTGGGCGTCGGGAATCACAGGCAGATTTCTGGCCATCGTAGGCGCGGGCTTGCGGACGGTGAGCAATGAGTAGCTCGCCGTCCGATAAGGACCAAGCCCGGATCGACGGCGCGATGTACGCGCACCTCAAAGAGATGTCAGCAGAATTGACGGGGTCCGCTAGGGCCGATGCCTGTCGGGGCTGTGAAAAAGTCCGAAAGGGAGATCGTGGCCCCCGGCAACATGGCAACCGAAGGAACACGGGTGGGTTTTAGTCAGTAAGAGTCTGATACGCCCTCCCGCTTCACCCAGAGCGGGAGAAGTTATTTCATAATTTCCCACCCAAAAAAAAAAAGGCTTAGGCTAGGTACTTTAATTTTAGAAATAGAATTATGGTCTACGCGGGCATTCGTAGAAACCAATCCGATTCAGGGCTAATTGAAAAAAAAAAGGTTTTTTTTTTTAAATTTTCAGTCCTACTAAAAACACAGAAGAGAAAATACTAAAACGGCCTCGTTTGTAAAAGGGATTAACCATTAAAGAGGGCGCCACTTTATATTTAATGACAGCCTCAAAAAGGTAGCCTTAGTCAACAACAGTCTTGAAACAACTACTCAATAAACCCAAGTAACACAGATAATACAATACTATAACATTTATCATTCCCTTAAAAGGTAAAATAAACCCAGTCAAGAAAGCCGTAAGTTCACAATAAATTAGACATTTATAATGCTGAGAACCGCAATAAATAGAACCACCTGTTACTGGGTCTCAATTGTTCGGACAATGCTTGATAAGTACTAGCATTTCTGCTTATAGCCAACACGGGACAGGACAATGAGACTGTTACTGTGTTATTTTAGTTTATTTTAAACACACTTTCTGGTTACGAAGAGATATATCTATATACCTAGAGAGTAGAGATGTATCTTTGTGTTATAATACAATAAATAGAACTTTTGATTATAAACTTCCAGTTTTTGAAGTGAAAACTTCTTTAGGTGCGTTGGGCATTTTTGAGATGGGACTAAACCATTGATTTCGCGACACTGTGACGACACCTCATTTTTGTAAACGCGATTGTGCTCTTTATTTATATTATGTTACGGATCAATGTTCTATGCAAGGATTTTCACTTTAAAGGTTTTGAAAGTATTTTTTTTTGTAAACGCGATTGTGCTCTTTATTTAGATAAGGTTACGAACTAATGTTCTATACAAGTATTTTTCTTCCACCAAGGCGATCTTGTTCAAGTTTTCACTTCTGTCGGCACTCCCGCAGTGCCGTTGTTTTTTATTTTTTAAATCTCTCGCACAATGTTTTCATAACCACAAATATATGCATTTGACGCACGGTTCAGCCGAAATCTGTATAATTTTCTCACTATAGCCTAAACTACATATCTTAAAGTGATAATTTTTGCACATATGTATGTATACAACACCATAGCTTACTTCCACAATGAAATCAGAATGAGATCAGTCATCACGGTAAATTTTTTGCTAATTCTGCGTCATAGCCATTTTAGACTTGTTGAAAAACACAGACTGTTTTAAAATCTAAAAAATTCTCAGTATCAGCCCGGAGTTGATTTGCTCGGTCGATGGCAATGGGTTCGCCCCCTGTTACATGGGACTTAAACATCCTCTGCCTAACCGGGATTACTTTGTTATTATGTTTTAAAATCTTCCAAGATACAAAAAGATTTCCATCGTCTCTTTTAAAATAAACAGTATAATCAAGAGAGTTTCATAACTTGACAGGAAAGACGAATGGCTCCCAAAATATATCTGTTAACATTCGAATTTGGAAACACAATAGAAAACTTATTTCATTAATTTATAAACTTGTTTAAAGTATTCCTGCCAAACTCACTCGTATTTTAAATCTCCTCGCGATGAAAGTTCCTCGCTTTATCTTTTCAACAGTCGCTCATAACATAGTTTGATAACTTTTTATTAAAATAAAACAATATTAACGTTGTTGTGTACAGTGGGCTGCATCAATTGGGTACCTCAGTTGTATTAAAATTTTAATACAACTGGGGTACCCAATTGATGCAGCCCAACGTACATATTATGTATGATAGTTTCGCCATTTATGTTATTAGGTGCAACATTTTAAAAGAATAACTATGGAGTTTCTTGCCCATTCTTCTCCATGGATACGAAACTATCTTTTGGAAAGGACAATTAGAATCAATTCTATTTTCTTGTAAATTTTTTAGCTGCAGCTGCATCCGGTTAGACTGGAAGCCGACCCCGACAGTTGGGAAAAGCTGGGCAGATGATGATATTAATAAAAAATTACTTGGATAAAACGCATTAAAGTTGGGGAGTGGGGGTGGCTACATCACAAGTAAGTATAAAATCTACATACTGACGTGACGTAATGGCATATTTTAACTCAATGTATCGCCGTAATCTTTTGAAAACGTAAAAAAAGAAAAAATACGTGTCCAATATTTTTTTATAATCTACAAGACGGCCAAAAAATATTTTTAGTCGTCATTCCTATTGTAAAATATTTGAATTTGACTGCACAAAACGCCTTTGATAGTTACTTGCCGGGTTTGGCAACCATTATTAGGAAATTAATAAAAAAAAAAATTAAAGTAGGTACTGTTCATTTAAATTCCATATTTTATTTATGTATGTCTCTTACATTTTGAACTATACTGAAGAATAATTGTTTGTTTGTAACAACTTGGGGTTATGGAGTTATGGATGCAAAATGTTTCAAGCAGATTGTGAGAAGATAGTTATATGTACGTATATAGTTCGTAACTTATTTATTATTTAGACAATTTCGTTCAGATTCTTATTTATTGTAGGAGAGTCATTCCTGATTTTAAGTTTTTTTTTTATCCAATTTATAAACGTTACTGTCATGGCGTAAAATTTCTTAAGACCCAGTTTATTATGTTATTTTCTACATTTTATTTGGTTATAGTATCATTCCCAAGTTTGATTCACGTCGAGTTAGCTTCACAGGTAAAAAATTAGAGAAATTAAGTATTTGTTAACCAAATTGACTACCAACTTAAATTATCCGTATATTCTAATCACAACTGTCATTCCTGACAGTTGAGTGAAATGGCTATAACACGACAAATTGATGTAGGGTAATTAGCTTAACAAAAATATCCCTGACTGACTGCGCAAAGATAAAAACGTGCTGCACCGACACTGCTATTGACATTCACACATCACTTTTATCGCCTTCCGTTAAGAAAAGCGGAACGGCCAACCTCGATCCGTATCCGGCCACATTCCGGTACGATAGCCAAAAGTCTAGGCATTGAACGGAGTGCATTTCGTAAATCTTTGTACTGCTATGATTGCATTATTCATTCCCTTATCAATCTCTTTAGCTTAGCTACCGATCACGTGTTGTGTTCAGCGTGACATTTGTATTTGCATTCAAAGACTTTACATTTCTGAATAAATGTAGAATTTGCTTCAAGTTTTGGTTGCTAGCTCCTTAATGTTTACAGTAAAAGATTGATTTAAATACTGCTGATTTTTTTTTGGTTGTTTATGTGGTTTACGAAACATTCGTTTTTGTACGTCTATTAAAATTAAACTAAAATATAAATAGAGGGGTATGACCTTATGATAACTGGCTACATTATTAATGAAACGTTGGTAAATAAGTGATTTTTTTCTTATCACAAAACGACATTAATTAAGTCAAATTAAGCTAAAAGCAATCTACTATCTATCGGAGATCTTTTATAAACCAATTAAAATAGCTATTTCAATTTCTGAATGGAACCAAATTCCATTACAAGAAGTTATGCTATAATAAATATAATTCTACCATATTACCGTATAAAATAGATAGTAGCTTTAATGTTGTGTCTATGGAGATAAATTATGATCAAAGAGCGAAGCCTTTTGATGTTCCCGAGGGTTTTCCCTGACTTATCCTCTGTGACATAATTTTACGTATTACTCATTAATTGAAATAGGGTTTTACACGTGATCAAGCCGTCAATTACGTGTTTGGGTATAAGTAAATTAGATTTTGCCGCCATGATGGGGACTTTGCAAACATTCCGGAAGACTGTGATTATTTACAGGATGATATCAAAAGGGTGATATTCATATTCGTTGAAATGTTCCATAACTTATTTTGAAAAGAAAAAAAATAACATGTAAACGGTTCTAATGTGATACCCAGTTGGCGGTTAATGTCTTCGAACTAAGAATGTGTATTTACACACGATGTCTTCAGGACAGTAAAACTATTTACGTGTTTCCAACTGCATAATAACTTAGTCTGTTTAGTTACGACACGACACGAACACATTTCTCATAACAAAACAGACAACATGTTACAAAAACAACAGCGACATCTTAACGGCTCTTCTAGCAGGTACGAATATTTATTTATAGTTCCGTGGTATCGGCCTTGGGCCAAGGGAGCTAGTTTACATCTGTTCCGTAAAGCAACAAAGCACAGCCCCAAGAGGAACTTGTATTCTGTTGTCTTTTGACAACAGAATAACAGTTCCCCGAGACGCACTAACTTGACTGACCAAGTTTACCCTTAAACTTCGTATTTACAAAGGCTAAACTTTTTAATGGGTGTATAAGTTGTAAGGTAAAGTCGTTCAGGTCATGACTGGCGTCTGCCAAAGTTCCAGATAAGATCGTCTTTTGTTATTATGTCACACGCGTCAAGATTATGGTACGACATTTTAGGCATCCAGTCTTTATAAAATATGTACATAGGTAAATGTATCGAGATCTCTGTGTATTTAGATAAAAGGAAATTCATAATGGAAACAGTATATTATTGTAGTTGTCTTTTGTTCCCTATTATCTCACCGGTATTGTCTCAACAAAATAAACCTATTAGGTATTAAAAGAAAACTTAGGTTTATAGAAACACAAACAACGTGATTTATGTTTAGAGCAATGCGAAAATAGTTTTCCTATTTTTAGTTTTCCTTTTTACTAAAATGATATTTTAGGTTTTAGGTCCTGGGTTCGATTCCCGGATCGGGCAAAGTGTTATTGGGTTTTTCTATCTGAAATTTCTCAATAGCAGCTCGGAGTCTGGATTTGTGCCCGGTTGATGGCAATAGACTCGCCCCCTATTACATGGGACTTAAAACATAACTGGCGAAATGTGGGTGTACCTGCTACAGGGACATCTCTGCCCAACCCTTCGGGGAAACAAGGCGTGATGTTATGTTTATCTTATGTGTGTGATAATATTTTAGGATTTGTCTACGTTGATCAATGTGAACTCTCACCAAGTATGAAATATGAGGAGAATAAAGTACTGGCGAATAGAAAAGTTGTGGCGTAGCAAATTTTCAAAGTACAGTCGAGCGCTTACGCATGAAAATGTTTCAGTTGGATTTTTGGAGTAGTTTGGAGAATTGATATGCAAAGAGAAGAAGAGCTTAGTCTAGACTATATTCCACTTTTGCGTAACATTTAATAAAGAAATAGCGTTATTTAAATAAATTCGTACGCAAAACGCTGCGAGTCCCCTTGACAAGATCTGACCCAATTGTAAAAGATTTTATTTGCAAAGCTACCGGATTTAGAGACGATATTGCGACTTTGTTGGCCTAATTCAAAAAACACTTTATTTACCTACTTCTGCGAAAATATTTTTCTTGTATGAGAAATAAAGGAAGCTTTTTTAAGTCGTGTTTATATTGAAGTTTGATATTAGAAGTAACGTCATGTAATCTCGAACCAAATTCAAAATTGCCACACAGATGTCATCAACCCAAGGGCTATAAATATAGGAAATAAAAACGCTTTTAAATATAATTTACTTAAACTAATGTATGTGGAAAATCAAATTTCTTCATCTAACTACAGTTATAATATCTACTGAATGGTATTATTACAGTTAATTTAAGATAATTAATTGATTCAGGCGTGACCTTGCGGAAATCCATTATAAAATACAATAGACGTGGATATATTACAAGTTACTAAATATATCCACGTCTATTGTACAGTTAATTTAGTAAAATGATAGTAATAAAGTTTGGGCAAGATACAAAAAATTAGGAACTTAATTTGCTTCACAAAATTACGAATTAAGCCCCATTGAGGGACTTGCCCCACTGCCGACTAGCTATCAACGATTTTCTCGCTCAAGAAACGTACAAAAGATTGTAGGTCCCGTGTAAGTGAAAGAGATACATATATTAGGATAGTTAGTTTTAGTTAGGTGTAGCACAATTTAATGATTGATCTTTTAGTATACGTGTTTTATTAAAATACCTTTTGTTTTATGTATAATAAATTAATAATGCGTCTAATTTGGGACAGCGCTCCTTGATGTGCGAGTCCTATTACTGGCTGGATGGACGACGCGTTGCGTGAGCTCAGTACAGAACACGCAAGTTAACCACTCAAGGTCACTGGCATATATCTGCGTCTTAATCGCCGACGGTGGGGCAGGTGCAATTACACGGTCCAATTTAATTGCCTGTTGAGTTGAAGCAACAATAAAAGTTGCAATGTCAAAGCACTATTTAGACGAAGACTAACGAAGTCATTTGTTGCTTCGATTTTAAGAAACATGAACTGTGTAAATAGAAAAAAAGAAAAATAGGTTTATTTGTCACAGAATCACGTGCATACAAAAAGACAAGAGTAATCAGAAAACAACAAAAAAGACCATAAGTCACGAGCATAAAATAGAAATTAGTCGGCAGCTGCACGTCATGACTGTGACAAGAAGGCTTCCACTCAGCATGATGCTGTGCTATGGGGGACCCACAGCACAGCGCTGATTTTTTGTGGTTACCCGAAAAAGTAGTACGAAAATCAAGTCAGGTTCAGTGATTTGGGGTTGAATGGGGCTTTAATGTAGCTAGGTTAATTTCAGTTCTAAGTTGTGTTACTAAGACAGGCAGGAGAGAAATAATTATACACCAAAGCAAAAATAGTTCCCATGGTAAAAAAAATCACTCATGAAATCTCTACTTTTAATTTTCTTAACAAGAAAAAATTCCTACTATTATGAGTGAGAGTGAGAGTGAGTGAGGGTGAGTGTATGAGTGTGAGCAGCGTAATGTGTGTGTGTGAGTGTACCGACCTACGTAAATAAAATATTGCGTAATTAATTAGTGTTCAGTATTGTAAGCGATAACTAAGAATAAGGTTACTCTATAATTACACTATCGATAAGAATGTTCAGTAAATGTTCAAGGATCGAGGTCGAGCCACCAACTTGCATTCAGTTGCCATTCAAAAAAGTAACATATTTCCTGGTAGTAAGGTTAAAAATAAAAGAAGAAAAAACTTTGTAAAATTAATAGTTTAAAACCGAACAGTAATAATATAATCTTGGAGTTAACTAGATAGATATGTGTAGTTCTAAGAATTTGAAGTTAAGCTAATCTTAATTAACTGTGAGGACGGAAACCGTTTTTTGCTCCGACATAAACTGATAGATATGGAATTTTGCTCGAACTGAATACTTAGATAGGTTTCGATTTGGGTGCTCTTCGGTAAAAATTACAAAGGGGTGAAACTGAACCTTGCATTTCCAAAATAATTCTCACTAGCATGGAATCTTTAGATTAAGTAGTATTATCGGTGTTCATGATTGATTTACTTTTCTATAGTTAACTGTCTAAGGCTGGTTTCACAGCTGTCCAGGAGACCCGTGCGGGCCACCCGTACGGGCTCTCGGAACGGAGACACACGTGAGGCGCTAGAACATTGTTTCACAGCGACGCGGATTGGTCTGTACGCGTCCCGCTCCGGATAGAGCCCGTACAACGCTCAACCGTATCGTAACTCCCTCCTTTCAGACCACTTCGGGCGCTACCCGTACGGGTCTCCCGTGTGCGGGGAGCCCGTGTGGGTCTCCCGGACAGCTGCGAAAACATCCTTAGTATAGGTATTATTTATTATTTGCAATTTTCCATTAATCCATTGACAAACGTATAGGCACCTAAATAAACATATCTTTATTATATACGTGTATGTATGTAGGTATGTCAATGCTATAATAGTTTAACCTGGGTCAAAATTTGCACAAACCTTGTACATCTTTTGATGTCTGCTAATTTTAAATTCTCACACTCAAAGTTGAAGGTAAAACATTAATGACTGTTTAATAGCTTATACGTTTATGCAAAGACAAGTTATATAACAGTAATGCTATTCTGTAAAAATGAAAAAGGAAAATTTCGAGTACTTCCACTTTGCCCCACCAAACTGCTCCACTGATGGGGCAAAATGGAATGCCTAAAATTTTCCGGTGGAATCTGCTCCACTGGTTCGACTTGGTGGGGTAGATTCCACTAGTTTTAAATTTTGTGGATTCTGCCCCACTAGGGTTGGCACCTTAGAATTTGTGTAGGTGCTCGTATTTTATATTTGTTTGGAAAAGATAGAAATGTATATCTAAGTAAAAATGTAACTAGGACTGGTAACGTTAGACTTAGTACTACACTATGGACAGCTCTCTTCAAGCTTCACCTAAACTTACATGATGAGACAGGTAAATAACGTAGAAGTAATTTTTTTTAAACTGAAATGTATATATTGTCTAACCTGGATAAGCGAGAGTTCAAGAGACCGCGATCTCTTTCTCGCTTATAGAAGTTTCTCACTAAGTAAAGTTACTAGCTTATACAGGTACAGGAGTGGCCTTTCTCACTTATAGAGGTTGAGGCTGGTTGGGAAAGGTTGAGTGGAACAAAAACAATGTTAGTTTAACGAAATTTAAGAATGAGTCATAAATAGCAGTTGTTAAATTACGCTCGACTGTCGGTTATAGAGGTGCAAGTAGCAGTCTCAGTTATAGAGGTTCACGAGTGATAAACGACTTTCTCTTATAGAGGTTTCTGTTTCTTACTTGTAGAATCTTAAGTGTGTTAAAATAACAGGACCTGGCAATCAATCTGCCTAGCCTTTTCCCAACTATGTTGGGGTCGGCTTCCAGTTTAACCGGATGCAGCTGAATACCAGTATTTTACATGGAGCGACTGCCTATCTGACCTCCACAACCCAGTAACTGGGTAATACGATACCCCTTGGTAAGACTGGTTGTCAGACTTTCGGGCTTCTGACGGCCTGTAACGACTGTCAAAGACCCACGAATGACAGCCGGGACCAACGGCTTAACGTGTTTTCCGAGGCACCGAGGAGTGTCGGTATGTAAAGACGGTCACCCATCCACGGACCAACCCCGGCAAGCGTAGCTTAACCTGTTATTACTTAGCCACGAGCTCCTAACAGCACCTGTCAATTACTCTCATTTATAGAGTTTTCTCGCTTACCCAGTTCTCACTTATCCAGGTCTGAATGTATTACAGAAAACCACTCAAACTTTGCCCCTGCTGAAATGTATATAAATAAAACGGAAACTTTTGCCTCAACCTCTATACAAAATATCGTAAAAAGTAAGCCTCTCACTGAAGAAGTACTGTCATAAATATATTTTTTGACCCAGAACCCGTGATAGATGTTTCTGTTTATTCTGTAAGAGGATAAAGCAACGTAAATCTTGATGTAAAAGAAAATCAAAATGTATCTTTTGTTTTTTCGCATGTTAATTGAGTACCGTAAGTAGACCATTAATAATAACAACAAGTCTTCTCGTCGTTTAATGAGATCGGAGATTAAGAACCAGAAAAAAATTGTAGTTTTAGGAATGAAGCCAAATTCACCCACATGTTTGTTAAACATGTTTTTTTCTTGAAGTGTTCGAAATAGCTAGGCAAACTCAAATTAATCATATTTAATGTTGATAACTAATGAAAGTCTTAGTGATCATATACATGACAAAATGTATTTTAATAAAACACGCATGCTAAAATATCATTAATTAAATTATCTTTAAAATTGTGAAGGTTGCCAGTTCAAATAAAACGCGCGCAATCGTTACCTATATTTTAAGAGACTCGTGAAGGAACATTACTTGTCGTTGTGATCTTGTTCTCGTAACTGTAATTATCCATAGTCTTCATTTATTTTTTTTGCTTATATATTTAGTAAGTATGTATGTATTTATGTATCTTTTATTTAGGATATGTATATATCTGTGTATCTATTCTAGTATATTGTATATTTATTATTTGCACCAACGACAGCCCCATTTTATGTCCAGGCAAATCACTGTCCATTCCAAGGTTGCCTGGAAGAGATCGCGGAAAGCGATAAGGCCGCCCATTGTATATTTTGTAGTGTTTGATTTATTTTTTGTTGTGTATTTTTGTGGTGTACAATAAAGTATATATAAATAAATAAATAAATAAGGTTTCAGAAAAATACGCTCGATAGTTTTTGCATGATTCTCAGTTTTTTATCCACAACTTTACAAATTAATTACACTACGTAAAATAAACATAATCTAAAATATTCACAGATAACGTTATTAAGAAAATGCTCTAATTTAACATATATTTTTTCCACATCATTAACACTGCTCATTATGACGTGATCTTCAGTATAAAATCATTAAAAATCGGTTTGTATCGCCATAACATTAAGTATATTGCGATCATCATCACGGCAACCCTCATAAGTTTATGAGAATATAACCTATTTACAAAATCTCTTAAGTTTTCAACACAAGTCGTCTATGATCTATTTTTTTTCTAAATCACATTCACTACATACGTACTGCACACATACACGAGTTAATCCAAAGACTACTGATAGTTCCGATTCCCGTGCGAAGTGCAACGGTCACGCATATATAATGCTGACTGTACTTACAATGCACATGGCGCGCCCGACGCAGGTATTTCCGTCACCGGTGATCACTGAAATCACTGAATACTGATGAATACGCGTCGCTTCATCGCACTGAATACTCGCTTGACAGTTAAGGGTTAGGTACGATTTATGCAAAATACGCGCTTTGACGTGGAGTTGCGGATACCAGTCCATATTACCCATTACAATACGACACAACTCGAGATGTAGTATAAATTTGAAAATTGTACGACACAACTTAGATGTAGCATAAATTTTAAAATTTGCATTCATTCATTTCAACTTACGAATGTATTTGGTTATGTGACAAGTTATTAGTTATTTCACAAGTTATTGTGTTTGCGTAAAGATAATTTTCACCTAAAGCAGTAATAAATATTGGCGATTTTGAAGGCGCACTCAGTTCAGTTGGTGATCGGTTTTACGAATTTGTCTGATGCTACATCTAAGTTGTGTCGTACTGTACCTAGGTATGTACACACGGCTACATATCAATCTATACATTTCCAGTATAAGCTGATCTCGCATCGCATAGAATTTCCGATGAGAGGTCAGCCTATGCTGGAATTGTATAGCTTGATATGTAGCCGTGTGTACGAATTACGTTTCGTTGTGTTGGATTGTCAATAAAAATAACAGTCTATGGTGCCGATTCCCTTGTTCACAAACTAAACTAAATGTAAGTTCAGTGCATCTTTTTCTTTCTATTTCATTGAGAAAAGGACAGAAGATAAATTTTAGTTTAGTCCTGTCAAATTAATCAGCGCCTATCACTACTTCATACAAGTTTAGACGTGATTAAAAACTTGCCTACTAAAACTAAGTCAGTTTACGTCAAGCGCTGATTAATTTGACAGGACTAAACAAAAATTTTTATTTTATCCTTTTCTTAATGAAATAGAAAGCAAAAGATGCACTGAACTTAAATTTAGTTTTTGAACAAGGGAATCGGCACCAATACCAGTCATTCAATTATTCGTAAACTAAAAACAACTGAAATTCAATCATAAAATCCGCATAAATAAAGTTAGCTGAACCTAAATAATATTTCTTTAGGAAAGAAATGTATGCTATCAAGAAAAAGATTTATCAGGAATAAGATTTAAACTCAAATCTAGAATTCTGATTGATCCGAAATAGGATTTAAACTCCGTGAACCCTTCACTTTGATTTTATATCCGTAATTCTGAAAGGTTTGAAGGTCAGATCCTTATTTTAAAGGCCGATTATATCAAGAGATGGGGTCTTTATCTGCATAATTAGTTTGTCATACTTCCTACTCTACAAAATCAGAAAATTCAGAAATATCGTTTTGTAAAAACAGACACTATAAATTCAGTCTCATGACGGAAATGTAACTTTTGTAAATTGTGAAAACGCTAATGCAAAAGAAAATTATTTTCTTTTTAGTCATAATTTTCCACCATTTTTATAAATGTACAAATTGCATATGCCTTGCAACAATTTTACTTATAAATACCTATTATGTATATAATCAATAATATACATACACGAGAATACATAACACCACAATGCATACACAACTTATACATAAGAATGTACCTATATCAAACACAATAAAAATAATGTTGCGATTGTTACCAATATCAGCTACTTATATTACATTTGTAAGTCTATCATTCCGATAAAAAATAAACACAACACGAACGGCATTGAGTGACATACATATTAATTTGTTTATATACTTACATAATAATTGTCAACTGCATATTCTTGCAGCCATTGTACAACACGTTTAGCTAATTAGCATCTCAAAGATTAGTTAGGTAGAATGAGAAGGCATAAGATTGCCATTTGTGGGTATATATGAGTCACTCTACAACTTGGTGACTTAATACTCGGACGTACAAGGCCGTCTTAGATTGTGCACGATTATAAACTAAAATCAACTGTTTTTGTTAGTAACTAGTTTTTGTTGGTGTTAGGAACATTCACGCATCTGTCCTGAGCTAAGCATGAAATTAATTTATAGTCGAAATTAATGATGCGTTACACCTTATGGGAAGATTTAGTTACATGTGGGTTCAGTCTTGCTTTTTAAGATGTTTTTACCAAAATGAGTACGTTTTATGGCTTTAAAATGTTGCATAGATAAGTGACTTTTATAGGTGCTCTCGAATTTTATGGCTCTTCTAACTCGAGATGAAAGAGTTAATGATTTTTTATGGCTTTATAAATTTTTAATTCAATGTTATCTGGAGTGTGTGCTGTTTTTATATCTGCTGTTTTTTGGATCAATATTGTTTAGTAGTAGGTGGAGCTGACTAATTATCTTTTGATGTTAGATGTGTAGGTAGGCGTATAAATTAAAATAATAAAAACTAAAATTCTCATCCATTTTCCACTTACCTAAAAATCAAGGAAAATCTCCAGCAATATTTTATTGCTAGTTATCAACAAGTTCTCAGTTATTTCAAAATACGAAAATAAAACTTCACTGAACCACTTTTCACTCAAACTCCCAGATATCAGTGCAAACTGTTCAACTAAAACACATTAAAGGAACATTCGCCATACACAACATTAAATCGAAATTCGAAATCGGCGCGAAAAACATCGCATCGGAGAGTCGTGGCACGCACAGCACGTATCAACAGCCGTAGCGTTGCCGCCGTACTGACTTAGTACACTACGTAGTTCCACTTCTGCGTCTACTACGAAAGGTCTCAAGAGCCGACATAATCACTTTTCTGAGATAACCGCACCAGACTGTCGTACATTGCTGGCTGAATAACGCTTGTTAACAAGATAGCATTAGAGAAGCGGCGATGATATTAGTCTCGAGGAAATTCGTAGTGCGGTTCACGTTGTGGTAGGCATCATCCTGTCAACAGTAGGAAAACGCGGGCTCCGTACGGAAGTTCCTCGGTCTGGGCATTTGGTTCACTAATTCGAGCTAATTCTGAAAGGCTAAGCCCGCTGCTTCGAAACTATAAAGGGGCCGTAACAGCTCCCAGGCTTCAGGGTCCCTTCAGCAATTGGTGGGAGGAGTTATGTAAAACAAGTCGGGTTAAATTAACAAACTTTAGCTGAGGGAGATTAAGTGGGTGTTTTGGGCCAATCCTACTGTGTGTACTGTGTACTTTTTTGCGTCTGACTGTTGATTCAACCGCATAAGTTACAAAGCTAGAAGATAGCTTTTTTGTTACCTCAGCGCCGTAATTGTGCGAAAATGTTGCCAATATTTATTTTGTTGTGTATGAAAACACTGTTGTTTGGAATTAATAAAATGAAAAGCGACAGTATATTGTTCATGAAATTATTTTATCAAAAAAACAACTTCTCTTTCCCTGCTAATATAATTTGGATTTGCAGAAAAGTCGAAAAATTTATCTGAAGAATTTAATTACTGTTCTGCCCTCGCTCGTAGGTACATTTCTCTCATTCTACATCGTACCTGAAATATATATCTTTGTACTTATATCAAATAATAAAGCCGAACAGAATAAATATTACCGACACACCTGTATTATGATTGCTCCCACTGAAGCAAAGCCAGATCTAAACTAGCTGACTTCCAAGCTACGAAAGCGTGGCTCAACACTCAAATCCTAAACTCTATAGTTTAGAGGAGTGATCTCAATAGTTGAACCCGTTCTTAACAGAACCCTCGGCTTTGTAGAGGGGTTAACAAGAATATTAATAACGATCACTTAAGGCCAGGAATCTTTAAAAATAATAGATGAAGTGCGTTGGTTGTTCTCAAGTGAAGCCATAAAGTTTAAAAATAACAAAAGTGAACTAGCAGTGAAGGGTTAGTCGCTCCCATGTGGACACTTCATGGCTCTTGCAAGTTTTAAAAAGATAAATTAACTTTGTTTCTTTTGAGAGGCTTTTGTTTATAGCTGGAAAGAAAATAATAAATGAAACAGCTCGATTTAGAAAGTGTGTTTGTGTGTTTTTTATCGCAATGTGTGTCTTTTTGATAGAGAAAAATATTTTATTATTATTAAATACAGGGTAAATTTTAACCAGTGCGCAATCTTAAACCCGGGACTTTACTCATCATTATGAACAACTTTTACTATGGGACCTAAACATAACTCGCGAAAAAAAATCTGCTGTTCCCTACATTTATGTTCGCATAACTTGTCAAAATGTAGGGGAACAGCTGATTTTTTTTTTCGCGATTTCAGATTTGGTCCCATAGTAAAAGTTGTTCATAATGATGAGTAATGTCACGTGTTTAAGTTTGCGCACTGGTTAAAAACAATCCTGTATTATATTTATGTTCCAAAAGAACAGTGGCTGCAATTTGGCCAACAGGTTCTAGTTTACACATTGGTCAGTAAACAAGAATAAGCCGCAGAATAATCAATGGTATTCCACCACAGGAAATCCTAGTTTTCCATGGGTAAATTACGCATTCATTCATTATTAATAACAGTTAATATATACAAGGAAAAATATGACTAATCTCGAAACCATTAAGCCTTTTATGGTTATTTATTGTTTTACTACAAAGGTGTAATAATAAAAATAATAAATTATCCTGTTGCGGCCCCGAAACAGAAGAACAATCAAAAGATAAAAAAATCCAGATTTGCTTTTGCCTGTTTAATTCAAAAGTTTTTGAATTATTGACGCTTCCTCCCTGAATTTACGGAATTTCCGGCTATGTGTGTACTATACTACTATACTTTCTGGCCTAAATTTTAAGCCCCTTGAAAACGTACGGATTTGGATCGTATCTTTATTAAGTATTCTAATGTTATTATGGCAGATTTGCATTTTAAGTACAGTATAAAAAACAGATAAATACTTGAAAAGCTTAGAATTTGATGTTATATTTTTTTCACTCCTCTTGCTCAAAAAGGCCGTTATTGTAGAGTACCAGAACGGGGAAAAAATTGCATTTCTTGCTCTAGGAGAAAAAGTATTTTTTTTTTAATTTTTGTCTGTTCCACGAGCCTTGAAAAACGAAAAATTCTTTTATTCTTTTGTAGGATAATCATGATTATGGACTCGACTTATTACTGGTTCACAAAAAAAAGAAGAACATTTTATTTTTGAAAATGGAACTAAATGCGGCTATCTCTTTGGTAGAATGCGTGCATTGCGTTGCGGCTACAGAAGAAATAAAAAAGACATTGGCGCGAAATCTTTAGAATTTTTCTCTAATTACGAATTGAATTGGTGACCGTAATATAATTTATAACAGTGAAAATGTCATTATCTAGTGAGAACATCTTCACAGAGGACTGAAATTAAGTTGCTGGAAAAAAACATCTCGTTAATATCCAGAATTGTACAAATTGTACATTTAAAATAAATAAACTATTTAATATTGTATTGGATTATTTTATTTTCTCGTAATAGCAGTGAAAAGTAGAGTGTAACACACGGCGCTAAAACCCATTATAACTCGATTTCTATTTACTCCTTCGCTAAAGCTCGGGAGTAAAACTACCTCGTTACAATGGGTTATTTTAGCCCCTCGTATAATAATTTACTATTTCACTCCTCTTGCTCAAAAAGGCCGTCATTGTAGAGTACCAGAGCGGGGAAAAAATTGCATTTCTTGCTCTAGGGGAAAAAGTATTTCTTTTAAAATTTTTGTCTTTTCCAACGAACCTTGAAAAACGAAAAAGTCTTTATTCTTTTAAAGAATAATCATGAGTATGGACTCGACTTATTACTTGTTCACAAAAAAAAGAAGAACATTTTATTTTTGAAAATGGAACTAAATGCGGCTATCTCTTCGGTAGAATGCGAGCATTGCGTTGCGGCTACAGAAGAAATAAAAAAAGCATTGGCGCGAAATCTTTAGAATTTTTCTCTAATTTAATGCTTAAAACAATTTTATTTAAATCTTCGATTTCTGAAATTCGACATATTAATTAATCAAGTCGGACAAAATTGAAAAAAAAAAATCGTTTGGCTTAATTGTTTTCGCACATCATTACAATAAAAAAAAAATGGTCGGCGATTTTTAACACAAATTGAGTAGTGGTAATGAATATTACGTGTTATTGGACCTGTGTTCGTATATTACGTTAAGATCTGGGCATTTTCTAGTTGTGTATAATATTTTTAATAATATTTGTCACATTTTAAATCGTGTCTACATGTGTATATGTGATATTTGTGAAAAGTTAAAATGTAAACTCGCACGATTGGCGCGAAACTTCGACTTTGGATATCAAAAACTTAATTACCACTACTCATTTGACTTGAACAATGGATGAACTCGTCAAATAATTAAATGATGTAAGTATTCACTGCCCCTGTGGTGGAGTTTGGATTTTCGAAATCCCCAATTTTTATGTTTTTAGCCTTGACCTCGACTGTCATCAAAATGGCGATAATCGCATTTACAGATTTGAATTTTATAAAGGTAAATTAATATTTTATTGGATTATTTTATTTTCTCGCAATCGTAGTGAAAAGTAGAGTGTAACACACGGCGCTAAAACCCATTATAACTCGGTTTCTATTTACTCCCTCGCTAAAGCTCGGGAGTAAAACTACCTCATTACAATGGGTTATTTTAGCCCCTCGTATAACAATCTACTATTTCAGTTTAGGTTGTAATCATCTTTATTTACAGGCACTGGTTAATAAAATGCTTAATATCTATAAAAAAAATAGAGAAAGGTACTGTCTGAGGTAGAAAGATCCTGAGTTCACAGATCACCCGACTCTCTTGTTAATTACCTAATTGTTTAGCAAATTGACACCCTATCCCCACTTTTCGTGTTAAAGCCATTTCATACGAACGTCATTGAATGACAGTGTTGATAAAAAAAAATGTTAATTAACATAACATAACATCACACCTATAATCCTAGAAGGGTTACCCTATTTTACACCGACATTTCACCAGTTATGTTTCATCATCATTTCAGCCGAAAGACGTCCACTGCTGGACATAGGCCTCCCCCAAGTACCGCCACTTCGACCGATTCTGTGCTTTCCGCATCCAGCGGATTCCTGCGGCCTTCACAAGGTCATCGGTCCATCTTGTGAGAGGCCTTGCAACGCTACGTCTCCCGGTACGCGGTCGCCACTCCAGAACCTTTCAACCCCATCGGCCATCCGTTCTGCGAGCAATGTGCCCTGCCCATTGCCACTTAAGTTTGGCAATTCTTCGGGTTATGTCGGTTACCTATGTTTAAGTCCCATGTAATAAGGGGCGAGCCTATTGACAGCAACCAGGCACAAATCCAGACTCCGAGCTGCTACTGATACAATTCCTGGTGGAAAAACTCAATAACGCTTGCGACTACTAGACCAACGAGGCAGTGGATTTTAAATATATGGACAATTTAAGTAAATTAATTTCCCTAACTTTCAATCTGCCTAGCCCTTTCCCAACTATGTCGGGGTCGGCTTCCAGTCTAACCGGATGCAGCTGAATACCAGTATTTTACATGGAGCGACTGCCTATCTGACCTCCACAACCCAGTAACTGGGTAATACGATACCCCCTTGGTAAGACTGGTTGTCAGACTTTCGGGCTTCTAACTACCCGTAACGACTGTCAAAGATCTACAAATGACAGCCGGGACCAACAGCTTAACGTGCTTTCCGAGGCACGGAGGAGTCTTGGTATGTAAAGATGGTCATCCATCCACGGACCAACCGCGGCAAGCGAAGCTTAACCTGATCGATCGGCCCGTGCGGCTACAAACTAAATAGCATTTCAAGAATAAAACACACTCAGGATGACAATTTTAAAGAATTTATTGTACTATTTGTTTGCCTATTGTTGGAAGGAGTAACAGTTGATGTGCCATAAGGAGCAATACGGATGAAGACCAAAAAAAATTTTCTTGGTTTCCGTACGACTTTTTCGGGTGACCACTGAAAATCAGTGCTGTGCTGTGGGTCCCCATAGCACAGAATCATGCTGAGTGGAAGCCTTCTTTCTTGTCACTGTCATGACGTGCCAGCAGCTGCCGCATTTTTCTGTTTTGTGCTCGTGATTATATTTAAATCTATTGTTTTATTTTATTTTATTATTCTTTTCTTTTATGCACGTGTTTCTGTGACAATTAAACTTATTTTCTTTCATATAGTTTATTAAAAAATATTGGACACATTTTTTGTATGTTTTTAAGTTATTAAAAGATTACAGCAACACACTCGAGTTAAAATGTGCCATGAAGTCACGAGTAGGTAGATTTTATACTAAGTCGACGTACGCACGGACGTAATAAAATCGCGGCGTTTTTTTTTTCGTGCACTTGATTTTCAACGCTCTGCTTAGCGCCGAGAGTTGAAAATCCAACAGTGTGTTTTTTCAACGCGCTGGGGCGAGAGTGCGTACCAGCGCGTTTCTCCAATAGTTTAGCGTAACGGAAAAAAATATATGTCAATCATGAACATATTTCTGAGAACTTGGTTGTGACCAAAACGCGTTTAGAAAAAAATATGGATACGAATTAACGGTAAACTGTAACCTTTTAACTTAAGTTCCAATCCAAAATATCTTACGTTGGTTAACAAGAACGTCTTAATTGAATGCAGAACTTGGTTGTTTTTTATTTTCGATAACTCAACTCATTTTTGAGTAAATAAATAATAATTGCTTCATATTTTGATATAAATTACAAGCGTTGTGTCATAGCACTTCTCTTTCTTTTCTATGCAATCCGACAGTGACCGCGGTATAGCTCTTATCAGCGTCTTAAATATGGGAATCGGCCTTCTGATTACTAATCTCTTTGTTGACAGTACATCTTGTTTATAAACCTGACCTTTAATATTTTTCCTGTTTCGTCGACAAAGGTTTCAATCAATTCCAAAGGGTCTTTATGCTATATTGGAATATTTGACGTTTTTCTTCTCATCCTTAATAAGGGTAAGGATATTGAAATGAAAACCGATTTTCATCTTCTTTCATAATTTTCGGTAAATGATCATTGTGATGAGAATGTTCGGGAAGCGGGTGATGTTTTGCTTGCTATAGATGATTGGGTCCTTATTAAGTTGAGGGTTTCATCATGAGATGTGTTCATAATTTTGAGCTTGTACTTATATTTTTCTTTCAGAATATTCTTATCCTTACATATTATAAAACAAAGGCCCCCGCCGCGTCTGTCTGTCTGTCTGAACGCGATAACCTCAAAAACTGCCGAACGGATTTTCAAACGGTTTTCATCAATTGACAGAGTGATTCATGCGGAAGTTTTAGTGTATAAATCATTAAGGTTTTGTGTAAATTGGCTGAAATTTGACGATTATTGTTGAAGAAGTCGGAAAAAATCATACCGACTGGGAGCTTTACTGGCGTGCACTGCGTTAACCGAAAAAGATACATCAAATTTATGTTCTATGGTATTGTTTATCTTAAAAAATTCGCAATTGTATATGTCTATCTTCTATGTCTATCTTCTAAGGATGACCCACAATAACCATTTTTATCTTTCAGAATTTGATAAAAATTTATTTATTTCCGAAGCTTTTTTGACCGGTATAGTATAATTATTATCCTAATAAAAAAATTAAAAAAATTAAATTGGGCATTTAATTTAGATTAAATATTTTGTCTAGTCATATCATTTAAATGAATAGTTTAAAAGATATCACAGTTTCAAAATTACGCGTAGCAACGCGGGCGCAGCGGTAGGAGTCGATGACCTTTTCCTCTTTTATTAGGTATGAAATCTCGGTAGTACGTTCCCGTGAGATATTTTCCGCCATCTATGCGGGTGAAGCCGCGGGAAAAGCCGCGGGAAAAGCTAGTTAAATACAGTAGAGTCATCTCATCACCTTTCTCCCTTGAATTTGTATATGTAATATAGGTATATGTTTTATTTATTAAATATGTTTGTATGTCTATTATAAGTTATAACCTATATATGTACTGTTGTTCCTACCTATTTTATTTCTAATGATATATTTTTAATAATTTTGTCTTTGTTCCTCTCAAACAGAGCACTTGCCATCTAATCTCTTCACCACCCTTGGTTGACTGATAGAGAATGCCTGAGGCATTAAGTCCGCCTTTTTACCTTTTGAGTGTGAAAAGCTTAAATAAATAATAGCGTCTCGATTATCGAATCTCTAAAGTACAAATTTAAGGTTTGCCAAAGGGTGATGAAGTGTAGAGTAATTGGGTACCTATTAATCTCAGCGACCGAATACGTAATAGATTACCACGATACGCTCGAAAACAGGAATCTTCGATGTGGGCAACAAGTCTGCTAGGCTGAAGTGGGGTTAGGCGGGCCATGTATGTAGGATGCATCGGGACAGATGAGTCAGAGACGTCGCAGTGGGAGCCAAAAAACCGGCGTCGTCGCCGAGGGAGGCCGAGGAAACGCTGGGATGATGACTTAGAGGCGTTTATGGGGGATCGGCCGGAGAAAGCAACACACATGAACGACTGAAAATCTATGGGGGAGACCTTTGCCCAGCAGTGGGACAAAACAGGTTGAAAAAATTATAATAAGGGTATTAATATTGAACTCGTCACATCTTGTAACACCGATAGTTTGTACGGAAGCTGACTAGCTTCTGATAAATCTATCATGTAGGAATGACGTCATGTTTTGAAGTTCCTAGATGTAAAATATTTATTGAGTCAGGATAAATGATTCATTCTTTAATTCATAAATTAGTCATATTAACGTGTATCTATCACTAGTGACCGGCTTTTATGATACACCTGGTAAAGTCAATGACCTACACCTAGTTTTTTTTTAAATATTTTAAATATCTATAATTATAGATATATAGATATCTATATATTATAGATATCTATATCTATAATTATAGATATATAGATATCTATATATTATAGATATCTATATCTATAATTATAGATATTTGATGCATTTATTTGGATGCATTGTGTTAGTTTTATTGTTTACCATGTTAACATATAATATACACAAACATATTTACAACTAACTACTATATTATATTATGTACAAGTATGTAAAGGAAAAAGTTAAAAATAAAGACAAGAGC
The DNA here is from genome assembly GCA_949152395.1 of Agrochola litura. Lineage (NCBI taxonomy): Eukaryota > Metazoa > Arthropoda > Insecta > Lepidoptera > Noctuidae > Agrochola > Agrochola litura. The sequence continues at coordinate 7,324,887 of OX424496.1, forward strand.
TCATTGGGCGTCAAAAAATTCGTCCGCATCGCTGTCAGCAGGAAAAGTGCCCAAAAGGCTGGCAGCATTGCCACGTTGGATGGCGATGCTGATTCTTTGGCTTAAGAATTGGCCAGCCCTCTGGTAACGTAAAGAGTCGAGCAACCGCTTGGCGATGTCCCGGAATAATCGGTGAGCACTCGGAACCCATGGCCCTAGTGTTTCAACCCCAAACGGCTCAAAAATATAGCTACCAGTAAGGTTGCTATATTTGCGCCGTTTGAGGTTTTCTGTACCTGCAGCAGCCGCCCCGGCACAGCCCGCAGTGCTAGGAACATGGGATGGCGCAAGGGTGTCGACACAGGTTGCATCCCACACCAAAGGTCTACACAACTTCCAAGGCATTATGGTCATTCCGTCTGGCCTCTTACCATCGTCGCGTGCGTTGGGATCTAAAACAGCCATTCCGATTAATGTTCTATTATATAATAACACACACTAAGAACTTCAGCGGAAATTGTTTAAATAAAAGTTAATACCTGGTCGACCGAGTTCTGCTCGGATGAAAATACATAAACATATCGTCCAGGTATAACAACGTTGTATCACATTCCCGAGGCTGTGAAAATAGAAAAACTAATTGTCCTAGATATGAGACCTAGCTAGATACATTTTTCGCCCCCGTAAACCCTTACATTGCAACTTTCATCGAAACCGTTAGAGCCGTTTTCGAGAACGTGATTACATAAATATATAATTGTACAAATATTGGTCATTTAATAGTATAGGATAAATGATAAATGATTTTATTTCTGTAAGTAGGTTTGTACAAACACTTTTAAACGTCAATCATATTTTAAAACTAGATGAGGTCGGCGTTTCCCATCTGACTACTCTGAGAAGAAAGGCCGAAACAAACTCAGAGGTCTCAGTCTCTTTTAAAGTCCAGACATAATCTTGGTCAGATCATGTGAAGGCCATGTGGATTGGTGTCTGAAGTGGTCTTTTGAGGAAAGCACCACACAGATTGAGAGGGCCTGTCCAGTCAATGCACGCATTTGTCAGTTATCGTGCAGCTCAACTCAGAATTTAAGGAGCTCAACGATTCGACGAACAATATCAAAAAAAGGACATTTGGGTAGGCCACTTAAATTACTCAAACTGTCAGACCATGATTAGAACTAACTGAGAAAAAATTAAAAACAAAACAAAAAGACCCACATTAGTCTTCACATTCACAATAATTAAAATAATAAAATACTTTAAAAGTAAATATTCATGTCATTGTTTATATAAAATTCATTAATGTCAATGTGTATATAAAACCCGGAAATAATCTTGGCCAGAGCATTTCATTTGAGGACCATGTAGATTTGTGTCTGAAATGGTCTTCTGAGGAAAGAACCATACAGATTTGAGTGGATATCAACTTAGCTGCAATCTAGAAATCAACACAATTTCTAATAGACAACATCGATCATCATCAATCGTGTATGCAACGGTTAATGTTAAACTTAGTCATCGCATTGAAAACGTGATATTAATTTAGATCTATAAATCCTACTATAATATAATATTATAAAGGTGAAAGTTTGGATGTTTGTGGATGTTTGTAAGTTTAGATGTTTGGATACGACGGATATGTTTGTTACTAAATTACGCAAAAACGGGTGAATGGGTCTGAATAAAATTTGGCACACAGATAGTTTATAATCTGGATTAACACATAGAACACTCTTTATCCCAGTAGTACGTTCCCGAGGGATAATTTCTGATATCCACGCGGGTGAAGCCGCTGGTAAAAGCTAGTCTAAGCTATCTGAAGAAAGAATAGGTAAAACATAAAAAAAGCGTAATGAAAAAAACCTCCTTGAACAGAAGGCCAATTCTCGTACTTAAAAAAGGTTCACATTCAAGTCGCAATCTGTCAAACTTGTCAAAAATGTTGGTCTAGATTGTATTTTTGACAGATTACGAATGAGAGGAGAATGAAAAAGTAATCTGTGGGAGAATGCGAACGTTCTTAATAATTATTACGGGAATTGCCCCTGTTGTTGTATCTATCTACTACTCATCAGACCATCTACTCTGATATCCACGAAATAAAGTGAGTAATCCGTTCTCCTAACCTGATTCTAGGAATAATGAGTAACAGATAACAAGCTCGTGTCTAATAGGAAGTAAGTAATAAAAGCTATACACTTTATACAGTCATAGAATTCAGACACGCTCTGCTGAATCTCACTGCGTCATTAACCGCGCTGGCAAATAATCTTTCTAAAAATATTGTAGGTATACCTAGGTTTAATTAATTACCAAGTTATATAAAATTTGATGTGTTTAGTTACATTTAATTTTCATTATCTTTAGAAATATTATAATCAAACTCAAATAAACAATAAAAAAAAATCACATAAACCTACATGGGCACTTATGAAACGTCAGAAGCTTGGTTCCAATTTTAAAAATATTGAATTGGATTTTAAAATATTTTCAAATAACAGTGTTAATAGGTATGGAAAGACAGCGTAGGTCTTTCAACAAATACCAGGTAGGTACTTATCAAATAGAAAATTATATTTTGCTTATTATATTCTTAAGGACAACTTACCTACTCTTAAGGTACGTTGTACTACTAAGCGACATTAATGGAGGCAGCGCGGAGCCTACGCGTCTTAGTTTATTTTAGTTGCTTGAATATAATTATAATAATAAAGTCAAGTTCTCTTAAATATTTATTTAAATATTTCTGTTTTTTCTTTTTCGTAGGTAGGTAATTTTAAAAGCTTTGGGTAAAATAGTAAATCTCTAGATATTTGTCACTGTATAAATAATTATGAAATTAGTGTAACCAAACTTATTTAGTTTATCTATTTTATTCTATTACAATTCCGTTTATTAATATTAAATGGTAGTTAGTTTGACGTCAGTTAGCAATCGGAAGTACTTAGCATTATTTTGCTACGATTAAAGTATCTCAATTAACTAACGTCAGAATTATAAGATTAAAGTTGCGGACGGCATTCGGTTTCCAACCGTTAAGTCGTACAGACGTTCATAATATTACTCAATACTCAATTCTTTATTGCATTCCATATGTATTACATAGATGGTATAACAAAATAAAAGATTAAGTGTAAAACTGTGCTGAGTGATCATGTCCTATCTATGATTGTGTTGAACGATTAAACTAAGAAATATAAAAGTGACGTATTATTATTATTACTTCTGAAATGTTATTCGCGTTACATTAGTTAGTTTATAATTTATCATTATTATTTCCGTTAGATTATAAACTATCGAATAATTGTCAACTGCAACAAATCCTTTATTTTTCCATAGTTTATAATCTATCCATGGGAAACCGACAAATCTATCCATGGGAAACTGGTATCAAACTTGTTTGCGAGCAACTTGGAAGTAGCGCCCGCCGGCCGCTGTCATGGCACCGCTCGTTTCGCTCGCTCGGCTCGCGCGGTTTGTCACAGTTCCAACCTAACTTTGCCTATTTCACCTTAGTTCACAATTATTCGACAGTTTATAATGTAACAGAAATAATACCGATAGATTATAAACTAACGGTTCGTACAATCTTACGGTGACTTATAAAAGGTATAAAGGGAACTATTTAAGACCAGGCACCCCAAAAACAATTTCCACGCAAACTCCACCCCCATACACTCCACCACTCCGCTATGTGCTAAACGCTAACACATCAGTAATAAAATATCGCGTGCACTTTTTGGTCGTGTTCAAGCACGGAACTAAATGTCGTAAGTCTCAATTCTTCTTTCGTTTATACCTAACTAAAGTAATAATTGATCTAGAGAAAAAAAATATTATATCTGGATAATAAACTATATTTTCTTACTGTCTATAATTATTTTCGACATAAAAGCCGAGTAATGTTGTTTTTGTTAAAAAAGATATGATTTTCGAATAAAAAAGAATCGACCGAAAATGTTTGAATTCCGTAACTGTCTTATATATGGAAAGAATAAAAAGATCCAATAAATCATATGCTAAAGTTTCATTTTGTTTGTATGCGTGACTTTTTCAGAATATTAATTCAAATTAACATACAATTTAGGGAGCCTCCACTTAACGTAAAGCTTAGACAAAACTTTAGAGTAGTCTTTGTAGGCAAAACACTAAAGCAAGATACCTAACTTTACCTGCGTAGGTACGTAGTAATAGTGCTGTTACTTCTTATACGCTAAAACGGCGTAGTGGGTCGCTCCCTAGTTTTCCTTAGCTGTTTATTTGTCCCGACATGTAAATAAAAGATCATGTTCGCAGTTATTATACTGTTTGCTTTCCTAATGCTATGAATGTTAAGTAGACCAGAGGGAACCGGTAAGCAATGAAATTCTGTTTTACGTAAAACAGTTACGGTAAGGGTAAGAATATTGCAAGTAGGTACAAATACAGAGAAAGAAATATATCAGCCGTTTTATTATGTAAAAATCTCACCGTGAATATTTTAGTGAAGTGAACTTGTTGGTGATTTTTAAATCATTTTTATGTTTTAATTTAATGTAGGTAATGTTAATATGGACTTTGTCTGAAATGAATGAATTATTATTATTTAAATGTTTTTGATAAATCTCGGGACCCTGTGGAAGGGGTACGAGGGGCCGAATCCAACTTGCAAAGGCCCGTTAGGCATCTTAATTCAATGAGGCACCAACCGACGATTATTATTATATTTAATTGTTTAAATAAGTCGAGACTATGGGGTCGTACCGATCCTTTGGAAGGCGTACGAGGGGCCGTAACCGCAGAGGCCCGTTAAACGTTTTTAATTAAATGAGGTATCCACCGACGATTGTCCCTGTATGCACTATGCAAGTGCACAGAAGGACAACCCCCGGTTAGTGCAGGAAACAAAGCTATTGGGCTTTGGATTTGGGTGGCTTAAGTTGACTGGTGATCTGGAACTATGAAAGGACTATGGGGGTGCTTGATCAATGTTTGTGGTGGTGGTGGTGGTGGTAATGTTGTCAATCCCTAGCATAGGGTGGAATGACAGCGTATTTCCAATCTAAACAAGGCCAGAACGCAGCCATAGGAAATTGCTCGCGTATACATTGTAATGCTATTTTTAAATCTGTGATTACAATGTATACACGAATTTTGCGTATTGCTGGTGTATAGTTTGTAACGTGGACGAGCGCGTCCTGGTTCCAAACTATACTACATCACTTACGCCTGATAAGAGTTTTAAAGATATAGTCTATAACAAAAGTGTGAACTGGGTGAAATGGCTTAGGTTAGGTTAGAACTGTTATCAACCGCACGCGAACCGAGCGAGCGAAGCGAGCGGTGCAGCGGCAGCAGCTGGCGAGCGCTACTTCCAAGTTTCTCGCAGCCAGGCAGGCTATTTAATATTAGCGCAAGGTGCATTACCTCGCAAACAAGTTGGTTACCTGTTCACAATTTCTTGCAATCTAAACTCGATTAGTCCATATGCGTATTGGCACTGTATACTATGGAATGAGGTAGTTAATTTGGTCACCTCGAAGTATACGCGAGTATTTGCGTACTCTTGTATAGATTGGAAGACCTTAGTAAAAAAGTGATTTCCAATCTCTACGCGAGCAGTTTCCTGTGGCTGCGTTTTAGCCTTGTAGGTATAGAATGGAAAGACGCGGAATGACAGCTCACTTCAAGCTTTATACAGCGTGTATCAGAAAGGTGTGAATTATCCACGTGTTCTATACAAAACTTCAATAACTACTCGACCCAAATGGATGGGACTATGGGACAGCTGATAATTTTTTCGCAATTATACGACGTTGGTTCTATGTAGAAAGTTGTTCAGTTTGATGGTCTGTACCCTTCAATTTGACCACAACTTTCTGATACACGCTGTATAAAATAGATCGACTGGTATAAGAAATATATAAGACGTATCTAGAAGAAAGTGGTTTCTGTTGGGACCTTATGAGTATCATGGTTCGAGAGGGATAATAACTGAAATTCGTATAAGGACCAAGCCCGGGTCGCGGGCGCGTTGTGTTCCACGCGCGCCTCAAAGAGAAGTCAGCAGAATCGATGGCAACTGAAGGAACACGGTTGGGTTTAAGTCAGTACGAGAGGTTTTAGTCTGACACTCCCTCCCGCTCCACCCAGAGCGGGAGAAGTTAGTTGAAAATTTACCACCAAAAAAAAAAAAAAAGGTGTACAGTACTCGTATAAAGTCTATTCAGATGACCATGAATTTTAAGCACAATGACGTTTCTTATATTAGATAAACGGTACACAAGTTATTGCCACGGCGCTGGGAAAACGACTGGCCGCTAAATCTAATGCGCGGGGGACATTGCATTCATTACTGCCACCTGTACATCATCATCTACCATTAGTTACAATATCTACTAGCCAGTCTAGGTTGTACAGACATTTGATATTTCTCTCTCATATATGACAGTCAAGAGTCGTTCAACAAATAGAAAAATATAGGTGATTTCGTCATTTAACAGAAAATATACGTGCATCGTCGAAATGAATTTCCCTAACCGTCCCTAAAAGTACGTGCCGTATAACGGAAATTCCTTGTTGAAATATAATTATTCTCCTTTGAATTCCGTATAACCCTCCAACGACCCTGTAAATAAAAAAAGGGAAAACATTAAGAATATAAAACCGTATTATGGGGCACCGCAAAACCGAGAGAAGTCGCGGACAAAAGCCAGTGTATTGTGAACGAAACATGAATAATGAATTCGATAAAAGTATTTAGAATGATAATTGCATATCACAATACAATACGGGACTATGTTTGGGCGTTCTAGCTTGTTTGGGTTCGACAAACTATAATAGGCAAATAAGGTTACGACATAATGCGTAGGTAGTTTTCTTCCAAACTACTTCGGACTACCAAAATAAAGAAAAGACTGTCGCCAATCTTACTTGACCTCCCCCGCCCCTCTCCGCTCTTCGAATCGCAGACGAAAACATGTTACAATACCAGTGTACACAGGTCTTTGTTAATGGTCATAGAAATGCTTACTACTATTATTGCTTACTATTATTTTAGACATGTTTCGATACAGCAATGAGAATATGTCACTCAAATATGTATGGATTTGTCAGGAATATTTCGTTATGTCGATGTTGATTGTCGATAAGAGTTCTTGAAATCTGATCAGTAATTAGTACATTACTGCCGCGGTCTATAATGACTACTTTGCTGGTCGCGCTGATGATGGCCGACAGCGCAGCGTAGCGCAGCTCCAGGCCGACACAGCGCGGTCAGCGTGCAGCACTTGATGTACGAGCTGAGATAAAGGCCGAGGCCGTAGGTCGAGGCCTTTACAGCGAGGACATCAAGGGCTGCAATGATGGCCAAGCTGGAAGGCCTAGAGCGTAGCTAGGCTAGCTCGAGGCAATCATAGCGTGACCAGCGAAGCAATCATATTGGGCCAAGGCTTGTATAGTGCTTTACTCAAACATGCAAGTACCTACCTAATCTAAATAAAACCAGCAAGTAATTTCAATAAAATATATATTAATTAACTAGAAATTTAATTAAAATGACAATTATCAAAGTACACTTACTAAAATTCAACATCGACTTTCCCGGATTGATATTACTAATAGTTTGCGATAATTTTAATGTGGTGTTTGACTGCTGTATTATTTCTTCATTTATTACGCAAAAAAGACACTAAATAAAAATAAAATTTTCGCTGAACCGCGCTTTTGTTACTTCTTTGTTTTTTTTTTTTAACAATTGTTGTTGGAATAGTTCCAACAGCCAAATATGGAATAAAATCTTTTTGTACCTATCTCTATAAATACAAACAGCTGTGTTTTAAAAAAAACTTTTTGCATTTGATTTTTTAAAACGTTGAAACGTCAAAATAGCGGCCGGCAATGTTTTGCTGGCCTGTTAGAGCGACCAGCAAAACTTTGCCGGCCGCTCCTTGAAACAAAACGGCAAGGTCGACTTTGCTCAAACAAGGTTGTCAAAATAATGACCACATTACATGCAAAATACAATAGACGTGGATATATTTAGTAACTTGTTCCGCTTAGCTATTTCTAAAGAGCCATAAAAAACTCCTGAAAGAAATCGACACGTGTTTCACCTCTCAACGAGGCATCCTCAGGATGACGATGGACTTGTTGCGAACTCGAACACGGCGTGTTGCCACACCAAGCGCTGAGTGCAGACTGAGCCTTATCGCCCGTGAAACCCACTTATATAGTGTCGCCGTTATCAGTGCGACCGTTATTAGTGCGATAAGGGGCGAACAATCGCAGCAAAGGTGACCTAGGCATACTCGTATTTAATTCGTTCAACAGTGTAATGTTTCCGGTATTATTTTTGACAATTTCTAAACTATCTAATACTGACATTCTGAAACCTTTATCACATGTGTGTAAAATTTCGAAAGTGTTATTATTATTTAACGAATGACCTGTATCTATTAAATGTTGTGCAAAATGGGATTTTTCTGGATAATTATTCCTGTACGCTGCAATATGTTCCTTATATCTTGTCTGAAAATTACGACCAGTTTGACCTATGTAAATACCATTACAATCATCGCAATGTAACTTGTATACACCTGATTTTTTGTGGTTTTCTAATCGATCTTTTCCGTTACAAATCTGTCTTAGTGAATTATTTGTTTTAAAAGCTACCCTTAATCCATTTCGAAACAAAGTTTTTGAAACCCTATCACTAATTGACCCTAAGTTAGTGATAGGGTTTCAAAAACTTTCGGTATTGGCTCGTGACCACAGATGGTCGCCACCTTCGCGCACGCAGTCGGTTCAATACATAACCTCTAATTAGCACGCGCTCGGGTGTGTCGGACATTTTTATCCGCGCGGACCACAAACTATTTTAGTGCTCAACTTGTGTGTGCGTGAGTGCCCGTCGGTGCTGGTGCAGACACAGGGGGAGCCTACCGGGCAGCTCGGTGAGAAATCACCGCAGCGGTCGCGGAGGCCACGCCCAGCAAGATGCCGAAGCCCGGCACACGCGGTTCTCTGGGCCGCGATGCCGGGTCACAGGAAAAGGAGACCCAGCCAGCGATGGACCGGGCGATGTCGCTGCCGGACATTGGCGCGGCGTCGACCGGTATGCCGATGACCAGGCCGTCCACAACGAAAAAGAAGAAAGGAGGAAAGGTAGGAGACATATCTTCTAAGCCTAAAAAAGAAATGAGCGCCGCTGCGGCTGCCGGCCCACCGACGACACTGGCGCCTGCGCGCGTTGCGCCGGCGCCGACGACGAGCCGACAGCACGCGGTGCCCGTCCGCCCTGCGGCGTTCCGTCCCGTGCCCATTCCAGCACCGGGACCCGCACCAAACCCAGGCCGAGCGCCGCATGCGCGCACCGCGGTGCCGCACGTACGAGTACTCTTGCCCGTGCGTGCGGCCACGCCCGTTGCGCGCGGAGCTGCGCCGCAACCAAACCCAGCCCGCCCCGCGCACCCTCCGGTGCCATCCGTGCGACAACGCACCCCAACACCTTGCGCCATCGCGCCACCTGCGCGGTTCACGTCGCCGCCTGCGCCTGATCGCGCGGCAACGACAACAATAATTAAACCGAAAGCTGTGCCAGCTCCGCGCACCGTCGACCCCGGCCCCCGCCGCTCGCTGGCGGGACCGGCGAGAGCGGAGCGGGTGCGGCCAGCGAGTGCCGGCCCGCATGTAAGGCCGGACCTGACTAGTGCGGGGGTGCCTACATCACCCGCACCCCCCCGTGCCTCCGCCTATGACTCCCCAGCGGCGCTCTCGGCATGCTCGTCCTCAGCCGGCTCGAGCATGTCAATTGCATCCGCGGGGTCGGCCGAGTCCGGTCGCGATGACGTGTCTCTGGACACGACCCCGCGATCCGGTCGTCGGCCCACCGAGGGAGTACCAGGCACAGACGCCGCGGCCTTTCCGCTGGCGTCGCCTGCGGCGTCGCTGGAATTTGACCCGGAAATAAACCCCGGGAATAGACCCCAGCGACGCAGGAGGAGCTCCGGCGAAAATTTAACAGAGGAGGCGAAGCGGTACTGCCTAGACCCGCCGCGGCCACAGCGTGATAGCGCGCCGCGGGGTCGGGGCGCACCCACCGCGCCCACGTTTGTTGACGTGGTCCGCCACAACACGCCCCCTCTGTCACCGGAAATGTCACCGGGAGGGGTAGCTGGCAACATACTACCCCTCCCCCCCTCAACCCTACCCCCACCCCCCGCTGACGCCTCCGGCGCCGGGGCGGCGTCGTCGACGGCGAAGCAGGGGACGGGGAAGAAGAAGAAGATGCGCTACCCTCCGCTGGTAGTAGAGAAGCTGCCGAATTGGGCCACCCATTTCAGGGCCATCCACGCTCAGCTGGGCCGGCCTCCAAACGCACGTCCGTACGGGAGTGGAGTTCGCTTCACCCCAGACAGCGAGGAGGAATACCGCCTAGTGCAACGCTATCTGATGAGCCTTGAAAAGGACAGCGGGGTCTCCTGGTTCGCGTATTCGCTGCCAGCGGAAAGAAGCTTGAAGATAGCCATAAGGGGCCTACCAGCGGACACAGCTCCCGAGGAGATCGAGGAGGAGCTCAAAGCGATGGGATACCAACCGGAATACGTGCGCCACATAAAAGGCGCACAAGGGCGACCCGGTTGCGTATTCCACGCAATTTTGAAAAAAACACCCGACGTCCGGGCCATTTTTGACACCACCGTTTTTCTATACATGCGGGGTGTCAAAATAGAGGCCTGGCGGGGCAAACGTGGACCTGCTCAATGTCACCGGTGCCAACGCTTTCGGCATAGCTCGCACCAATGTCACCGTCCGCTCGCATGCGTGCGATGTGGAGGGGAGCACCCGGCACGCAGCTGCCCCCGCCCCTTGGAAGAACCGGCCACATGCGCCAATTGCGGGGGCCCACACCCTGCCAGTAACATTAAATGCCCAGTGTTCCAGGACGAAATCCGGAACAAGCGAGCGGGCACGGTCGCGGCCACATCAACCAGACGGTCGCAACCATCGGCCGCGGTGACACGCACAGATGTGCAGCCGGAAGCGAACAGCAAGACGCTTATGGCACCGGCAAATGGGCCCACAGACAGGACCCAAGCCTCCTCCTCGGGGTGGAGGAAAAAGAAGAGACGCGGGGGGAAGAGAAAGAGGAAGAACCCACCCCCCCCCCGAGGCGACCCAAGAAGACGTCCCTAAGGCCGACCCTGCCCCGAACACTGCGCAGGTGGTCTCAGAAAAAGACCGCGACCAACCTACAGGTGGCGCCATAAACGAGCGGCGGCAAAACGCGGAAGTGCGTTCGTACGCACAGAAGCCGCTCGGTACCGCCACCGTCGCGGTCAACGCCATTCACTCGCAGCGACAGAAACGAGAACAAGAAAAGTTCATCGGAGCTGCGAGTGGCGGCGCGCGTGTCGCGCCGCAAACATCAAATAAAAATGAATTCACCACCTGCGCCATCAAGTTACTGATGGATTTAATTAAAGCCATCAGACAGGGGCAGGATGTTGAAACCGTCATCCTGGACGGACTAGCGACCTTATTGACCCTCTATAATGGACAATAGGTCGCTAAGGATGATTCACTGGAATGCCCGCGGCCTTAGGCATAAGGTCGCCCCCCTCCGCCATCTCCTACGGGATCAAAATATAGACGTGGCGCTCATCAGCGAGACGATGTTGGGACCTGAAGTCAGGATCAGGTTCCCTGGATACATCGTCTACAGGAAGGATGAGCGGACGGCACAGAACACCCCATACCGCGGTCTGGTAGTATTGGTGAAAAGAAGCGTCGTCCACCAGGAAATCCCCCCACCGCCACTCAGATCGTTCGACGCGCTGGGTGTACAGCTACACATAGCCGGTGAGGACATAGACATATACGCGTGTTACAAGTCGCCCGCGGCCCACTTGGACCTGACCGAGCTGCGGGCGCTCCTCACGCGTACCTCGCACGCCACCATCCTCGCCGGTGACTTCAATTGTAAGCACCCAGCGTGGAATTCCTACACAACGAATTCAGGGGGGAGACGACTCTTCGCAGACGCAGAAGCCTTCGGGTACACAGTAGCCGGCCCAGAAACGCCAACAAGGTACCCCGACGACCATATACATATGCCAGACGTGCTGGACGTCGTAGTCCTCCGAGGGCTACACTCCCAGACCGTGCAACAGCAAGTTATAGACGACGAGCTACAGTCGGATCATCAACCTGTGCTCGTCGTACTAGCGGGTATGCCGATCCGCTTGAAGCCACTAGCGCCACGTCGAAAACTGGATTGGACAACCTTCCATGAAAAAGTAGAGACCACCACGCCGACTCGGCCTATTGTAGACTCCGCGGACGTCGATCAAATGGCAGTCGACGTCACTGCTTGCATACAGAGCGCCTTAGAAGCGGCGACCTCGACACATCCGCAGGGGAGAGGGCTATTGCCGCCCCTGCCGGCGAAAATCACAGCGCTAATCGCCGCCAAGAGGCGACTACGCAAGCAGTGGCAACAATTACGATGCCCAACCCTAAAGACGCAGCTCAACCGTCTCGCGGAGAGGGTGAAGGCCGAGTTGCAGGCGCACGCCGCCGCGGGCTGGGAGGACCGTATCGACGAAGCCACTGACAGCTGGCCGTCGGTACACAAACTCTGTAGACAGCTCAAGAATACCCCAGCCCCGGTACGCCCTCTGTTAAATAGCGACGGGGCACTACGTTATGCAGCGGAGGACCGGGCGGAGGTCTTCGCAGAACATCTGGAGCGTCAGTTCCGCCCAAACCCGACCGACGACAGTGAACATGTCGCAGCAGTCGAGAAGCACCTTGGGGAGTACTTCGCGTCGCCGATAGCCCCCGAGGAAGACCCGATATTTTTCTCGCCCAGCACAGTTAGACGCGCCATCCTTAGGACGAAGCCTAGGAAGGCCCCCGGTGCTGACGGTATCACCAACGCAGCGCTGCGCCACCTGCCCTTCCGTATGGTTGCGGCGCTGGCGCGCCTGTACACGGGGATACTGCGCACGGGGACCTTTCCCGCCTCGTGGAAGGAAGGGCGCGTCATCATGCTGCCAAAATCGGGCAAGAATATATTGAAGCCGGAGAGCTATCGGCCAATCACGCTGCTGCCGACGGTCTCCAAGGTGTTCGAGGCACTCCTGCTGCGACATCTCCAACCCCATATAGCGCCGCGTCCCGAGCAATTTGGTTTTCGGGCGGAACATAGTACGACGCTCCAACTGTCGAGGGTACTGCACCATCTCGCCGCGGCGATGAACAAGAAGGAGGAATCGGTGGCAGTATTCCTCGACATGGAGAAGGCCTTCGACCGCGTATGGCACGAAGGGCTCATATATAAGCTAGCCACCACAGACGCGCCCCGTCGCGTTGTAAAGGTGGTCTCTACTTTCCTCACAGGACGAACCATTAGGGTGGTGGTCGACGGGGCGCTATCAGGCGCCCGCCCGGTGCTGGCAGGTGTGCCGCAGGGCAGCTGTGTGTCGCCGGCGTGTTACTCACGTTACACCGACGACATCCCCGCCACTTCCGCTGTGACGCTCGCGCTGTATGCTGATGACGCCGCGTACATTGCTACTTCGCTTAATGCGAAGCACGCGGCGGTCAAAATGCAGCGCGCCCTCGATCTGCTTCCCGAGTGGCTGTCTAAGTGGCGGCTGTCGGTGAACGTGGGTAAAACGCAGGCAATGGTCGCCGGATACGCGCCCCTCCCGCCCCCCCTGAAGATGCAAGGAGCCACAGTCGATTGGGCGCCCCAGGTCAAATACCTGGGTGTGACCATCGACCGCCGGCTCACGATGGGGGCCCACGTCCGCAATGTCGCTACGCAAGGTAGGGTCGCCCGCAATCTGCTCCAGCCGGTGCTCCGATCCCGAATCCCGGTGCGCGTCAAGTTGGGCGTGTACAAGCAGTACATTCGCCCAATCTTGACGTACGCCGCACCCGCATGGCTCGCCCTCACGAGCGAGGCCAATCGCAAACTCCTCCGCGCGCAACAGAGTCTAGCGCTGCGGACCATCGTCGCCGCCCCTCGTTTCGTGAGGAACGATGTCATCCAGAGGGATCTCGGGATCGAGAGCCTTGATGATTTCGTGCGGCGCCTAGCGAAGGGCATGTTCGCGCGTGCCGACGCGTCTGAGTGGCCTCACGTCAAGCAGATCGCGCCCTGGCACACGCGCCCCCCCGACGCGAGGCGACCCCTGCCCCGCGACCTGACTGCGGACGACGCCTCCATCTCCCCGATTTGACGCCTCGAGTAGCTGCACTCAGGTTACACGCGGCTTACTCGAATAAAGGGACTCTACAGATGTACACACACATCTGTTGCGCGGTGTGTTCTAAGTTAATATAGGCACATCGCGTAACTATACAGACAACCACTACTATACGTGCATCTACATAATCATGTGTCGACGCGGCGCGAGCGCGCCTTGCGTCACACATAGACATCGAGCAGCGAACACAACAACACTAGCTGCTCACACACACGCGACGGTCCCCCCCCCAATCCGTAAACGGCTAGATCTGTGAGCGGGGCGGGGGGGAACTACATATCTTCCCCGTAGGCGCGCAGAGTCGGCACCCTTGCCGCTGGTTGTCTCCTGCTGAGCCTCCCCCAGGAAACTGGGGGTCTCACTCGGCAGGGATGGACCGCCGGGGTGTCGTGAAGAAAGCGACGCCACTATAAGCGTCGCGGCGCTCCTACGGTACCTATTCAGTGCAACCATTCACACGAGTGCGACCTAAACCCCGCACTCACCTCCTTCGCCGCTTAGGCAATCTATTGAGGGGCCCGCAGTTGCGGGCCACTGTATAGCCTCCGCGGGCGAGGGGCTACGCCCTGACCCCGCTCGCCACGCCCCCTTGCGGGGGCGTAGCGAACTCCTCTATGAGATAAGGCTCAGTCTGCACTCAGCGCTTGGTGTGGCAACACGCCGTGTTCGAGTTCGCAACAAGTCCATCGTCATCCTGAGGATGCCTCGTTGAGAGGTGAAACACGTGTCGATTTCTTTCAGGAGTTTTTTATGGCTCTTTAGAAATAGCTAAGCGGAACAAGTTACTAAATATATCCACGTCTATTGTATTTTATAATGGATTTCCGCAAGGTCACGCCTGAATCAATTAATTACATTACATGCATTTTTGAGTAAAGGCTTTTACAATGTTTTTTTCATATCTTCACGATCTATCAAAGTTTATGCCGTGACAAAAAAAATTGCAAATAAGCAAGGTAGAGCAGTGGTGGCCCAGTGGTATCGGTCGCGACTTACGAGTTCTAGGTCGTAGGTTCGAACCTTAACAGGCGCTTTACTTTGTGTAAATTATTTCATCACCACTGCTCTCAAAACTGTGGTAGAAAACATCGTGAGGAAACCGGCATGTACTAGAACCAAAGATATGTGACATCTACCAACCCGCACTGGGCCCGCGTGGTGGGTTACGGCCCACTCCCTCTCACAGAGAGGAGGCCTGTGTCCCAGCATTATAGGCAGATTATGAAGCAAGGTGGTAGACCCTACTACCACTCATCATGCTAAGCCTTTACGTTTACCCGAATGCAGCTGAAAACCAGTATTTTACATGGAGCGACTGCCTATCTGACCAACACGATACCCTTTGGTAAGACTAGTGGTCAGACTTTCGGGCTTCTGACTACCCGTAACAACTGTCAAAGATCTTTGAATGACAGCCGGGACCAACGGCCTAACGTGCTTTCCGAAGACTGGAGGTGTCTTGGTATGTAAAGGACGATCACTGATCCCCGGACCGATCTCGGCAAGCGTAGGTTAACCTTCAATCGACCCGTGCAGCTGTTATTAGTTAGCCACAAGCCTCCACTACTGGTGGAGGTTATATCAATAACATACATTACATTCTAGTTCACATACAATACACATCATGTGGACTATTTACTTAGCTTTAAAATGGGACAAGTGCACAGAAGCCCATAAATGTCCAGTGGCAGACCCGGCCCATATGTAACTACAAGTAATGGGCCTGCTAAGGGCTTTGCTGGTTGGAGACAGAACATAATATGTATACACAATGTAGGTAGCCTAGGTGACTGTGGTTAGGGTTAATGTCACTGTATTCGAGATTCAGTGCAGTGTTAATTTATTCCCTAACCTACATGGTTGGCATCTCTTAGTTTTATATATTTTCTTGATAACTTTATTGGACTGGAAGAATTTTATTCATTAATATTTGAGCTACTTACTCATTGTTTTACAACTTTACTTGGTTTTATGAAAATTTCTCGGAACTTTCTAGCTAGAATGTAATTTTAAACCAGGACTAGAAAATTTTATCCATGTTAAGTCTACCTGCTTCACAAGAATGATAAAACTACATAGGAGCGTTTATTCTGAAAGTGGGCAACGTCTAACTAGATGTCAAATATTTCGCTGTTTTGATTAATTTGGCAATATTACTGTATGGAAATAAGAAATGTGGCTAACTAGCGAACTAGAATATTAATAATGAATTGCAATTATAACACTAAATCTGATGTTGTAACCGTTTTAAGTGTAAAAAAATCATTTGGAAAGTTTCTAAATACTTTTTTTACATCTAAAATTAAATATTCGGTGTTACGATATTAATTATTGCATTCCATAATCAATATTCTAGTTCCCTAGTTAACCACAATTGTTAATTCCATACAGTAATATTGCCAAATTAATCAAAACAGGTAAATATTTGACAGTTATTTACGACGTTGCCAACTTTTAAGATAAACCCTCTTAATGACATTATTCCTTGTTACAGGATCGGTAATATCAAAACGTATGCTTACTTTTGTATAATGTAAGGGAAAAAGTATACAGAAAATTATTGAGTTTATGAGTTTGCTTTACATACACCAGCGGCAGCCAAGCGTTGTATTTTAATCAAGCAACATGCATTAACGCTGTATGAAATACCTGAACATAGGAAGTTTCCCAGTCTATTTACAACTTCCTAGTTAAATTAACCCAATAGCTAGACGCTATTCAGATAATAAAGTTGTGTTAGTTTGAGGCAACAGCATTAACGCAGACAAGTTACAAATAATAGCATGTTTACGATATAGAATATCTATATTATTATTATTTTACTATAGTAATTCTGTCTGTCTGTCTGTCTATTGCCTTTTACGTTAGACCATGACTTCGGTTAGGACATAAAATTCTTTGTATCCCGGTAGAACGTTCCCGTGGAATAATTTCTTACGTCCGAGACTTTCGAGTGTAAAATAAAAGAACGAAGACTGGATCTCCAATTCCCCACTGCTCATCAACTGCAAATTGGTAGTTGGGCTGCAGTCTACGTAACATAAAATTGGCAGTTGGGCTGCAGTCTACGTAACACAAAATTGGCAGTTGGCCTGCAGTCTACGTAACACAAAATTGGCAGTTGGGCTGCAGTCTACGTAACAAAATTGGCAGTTGGGCTGCAGTCTACGTAACAAAATTGGCAGTTGGCCTGCAGTCTACGTAACACAAAATTGGCAGTTGGCCTGCAGTCTACGTAATACAAAATTGGCAGTTGGGCTGCAGTCTACGTAACAAAATGGCAGTTGGCCTGCAGTCTATGTAACAAAATTGGCAGTAGGGTTGCAGTCTACGTAACACAAAATTAGCAGTAGGACTGCAGTCTGCGTAACACAAAATTGGCAGTTGGGCTGCAGTCTACGTAACACAAAATCGAGTACCAAGTTTTAAACCGATGCTAAAAGAGCATACATACATAACCTCATGCCTTCTTCCCATGGGGGTAGGCAGAAACTACAGAACGCCACCTGCTACGATCCTTACATACTCCTTATGCCTCGTTTACGTTCATACATCGGATGGTCATAAACGCAAAAAGTCAAGCCCAAAAGTTTGACAACCAGTCTTACCAAGGGGTATCGTGTTATCTAGTAATTAGATTGTGGAGGTCAGATAGGCAGTCGCTCCCCAACATTGGGAAAAGGCAAGGCAGATGATGATCTGGTCATAAACGCACGCCGCCGGTTGCGAGTACTACGCACCTGACCTTTTTGAAGAACATCACCAATAAAGTCAATATTTATTGTCCTTCTAAAGCAGCTTCCGCGTTTCCACTCACATCTACCTTGTAATAGGCCTGTGTCCAATAATTTATTTTTTTGTCCGTCTTGTAGATTATTAAAAAATATTGAACACGTATTTTTTCTTTTTTGACGTAATCATCAGATAACGGCAGTACATTGAGTTAAAATGTGGCATGACGTCACGCCTTGCTAGATTTTATACGACGTTGTGACGTAGCGAGCCCCCACTCCCCTTCTTTAATGGGTGTTTTCTAAGTTATTTTTGATTAATATGAAAAAGCAAAAAATACGTGTGTAATATTTTTTTATTATCTGAAAGACGGACTAAATAGAATTTCTTTTTTTTACCTAGGCAACTACCCAATTACTTATACCTTTTATTAGTCGCCTTTCATTCATTCTCTCAACATAATCAAACCATCTAAGCATACTCTTTAACTCGCAAAAAGAACATAATCCTACTAAAAGTCAGAAAAATATCTTTAATCTATGATAATGTATGGACTCCTCACTTGCTCGTCGCCGCCGGAAAATTTAGCATTTGCGGGATAAAATTGCGTACTCAGACGGAAGTTTGAAGGTCTCTTTTTGACATCAAATGATTGAGATTATTCCCTGATTGCAAAAATAATGATAAAAATAGCGCACAAAAAGGAAACCGAATTACAAAATAAAAAAAAAAGCGCTACAATGTGAAAAATAACTATAGTTTCGGAAGTCGGAAGTTTTTTTTTTCGAGGACCACTACCTGCTACGTAAATGAGTGACAGGAAGTTATTATAACATCTCCAACATACACTAAGTGAAAAAATACATACTCAAAAACTACCCTAGTGAAGTTAATACAATGTATATGGAACCATCGCGCCAGTTTTCTCTATCAAATGTAAAAAATAATTTTCAAAATCGATCTACAATTGACGAAAATATCGAAAAATATATACTGTAATCGAGAACCTCCCATTTTTTATTTAAGAAGTCGGTTCAAAACACAGCACAATGCTTCTATAGTGCATCGGGGATGTTCGCGGATGCGCATGTGGATTATTTCTACACAACCATGCGGAAAAGGCGCGGTTCCATGGTGCGCAGGGTGTGGAGCAGCTCCAACAGCATCCTAAGCATGATTTCAAGTCGCCTAGACTGTGTTTTCGTGGGTCGCTGTTGTACCATCTAACATGGGTTGTCACAGCGGTGATCCACTACTATTTGTGTCAGTTTTTTGTAATATAGTTGTAAGTGTTATTAATCATTTGTAAGTCATACAATACTTGAACAAAGATAATTCTATTTTATTCTACAAGAGCTGATGCTGATGAGGAACTATAGTAGGTAATTTCCTTTTTTGCACGGAAGAAAATTATAAAATAATAAAAAAAATATGGAGAAAGAAAATGGACGAAGCTCATATAAGCAGGTTGGTTTTAGATTGCATGTTTTTTTTTTTAAATACTTTGTACACAAGCATAGAAAATAACGTGGTTCAAATAGAAATGTTCATTCAGATTAGTTTGCAGACATTCTGTTCTCGCATCGCTTAAAAATATTAAACGAAAATATCAAGTGACTTCCACTTTTAATCTAAAATCCGCATACCAAATGAGATGATATCATTTTACTCTTGCAAGAAGACGTATTACACATTTTTGCTCAATTTCCAAGCAAATGTATGCAAAGTTGGGAGCCAACGTTAGTATAGGAATACGTCAGTACCAAGATAGATTTTATTATAGCTGTTACCATTAACTGTTAGTTTAGTACATTTCCTAAATACCTATAAAGTTCTAAGTGTTATTTCAGCGCATAATTACAGTTTGTGTTACATGAGACCGCTGTGAAAGTCAAATGGATTTGTTTTCACTAACTTTACGACCTAAAATATTACTTTTGCTACTTTCCCTGCGAAGTCAACAAACTTTTTAACCTAAAATGCCTAAAATGTTGAACATTATTTACGATCTCAAATTATGGGTACTAAGTAGTACCCAAATCGTTTTAAAAAGTAGGTAATGTGGCTTTTAGTAGCGAAGCTGAAAGCATTCTTTATCCTTATTATGTTTTCCATATAAGGTAAATATTTTCGAGTCTAATAATAGACTGGTACAATATGACGATCCACGATTTTTCTAAAGTGTCAATTTAATTAAAGTATCCCATTTATGTCACATTTCTCGGTCTGTCACCTCTGAATAAGTCCCTGCAAATTATCGAGAATAAGTCCTTAGAACTTTCAGGTAGGTATGCACAAACTGAAGAGAATGTTGAGAGCTCTTCTCTAATTACATTTCTTGTTATTTTGGCAAGTCGTAGAGTTAAATAGACGAACTGTATTTTTTAAATAAAATACAAAAGTTTTTTTCAAATGATGAATGTCAACATTAATATCATAAAAATGTAATTCATCACCATCTGCCTAGCCTTTTCCAAACTATGTTGGGGTCGGCTTCCAGTCTAACCGGATGCAGCTGAATACCAATATTTTACATGGAGCGACTGTCTATCTGACCTCCACAACCCAGTTACGTACTGGGTAACACGATACCCCTTGGTAAGACTGGTTGTCAGACTTTCGGGCTTCTGACGACCCGTAACAACTGTCAAAGATCTACAAATGACAGCTGGGACCAACGGCCTGACGTGATTTCCGAGGCACGGAGGAGTCTCGGTATGTAAAGATGGTCACCCGTCCACGGACCAACCCCGGTAAGCGTAGCTTAACCTGTTGGATCGACCCGTGTGGCTATTATTACTTAGCCACGAGCTCCTAAAATAAAAAGGTAATTATGGAAATTAATTTCAATACAGTTAGTTACCAAGGCATTGCATCACTAAAAACTTTTTACAAAAAAAAAAACAACCGACTTCAAAAAAAACACTACAAAGTGAAAAATAACTTTAATTTCAGAAGTCGGTGTCTTGGTTTTGAATGTTCGTTCTTTGCCACCGACTTCCGAAATTAAAGTTATTTTTCACTTTGTAGTGTTTTTTTTGAAGTCGGTTGTTTTTTTTTTTGTAAAATGTTTTTATTTTTCACTTTTTAGTGTTGTGGTACCTACCCCACACAAATTCGAATACCACTACCTGCTATGTAAATAACAGTGACAGGAAGTTATTATATCATCCACATACTAAGTGGGAAAAAATACGTATTATTGAAGCTAACTCAAAAACTCCCCAAGCAAAGTTAATAAAATTTATATGAGACCACCTCTGAAGTATGATCTACCAAACAAAAAAAGAATCATCAAAATCAATTCATAATTGGCGGAGTAATCTCGTAACAAACAAACAAAAAAAAAAAAAAACAACATACAGACGAATTGAGAACCTCCTCCTTTTGGAAGTCGGTTAAAAAGTATCTATAATAATAACAAACTTATGAAAGTTCAATATACATTACCTTAACTTTTTTAATATGGATGATTGATTTTGCCCTAAATTTTCGTGTTAAAAGAAGCTTACTTAGGTAGCCTAAGTAAGCTTTTTTTAACACGAAAATCTTTAATAACATGGAACATTTTGAAAAATATGCGTCTAGAAAATCAAACTGAAAATCAGAGTTCGCTCCTACCGGATATTACAACTCGCTCCACCAACTTTCAATCTGAACGTTTGTGTTTGTGATATTAAAAATATTCTACTGTGTTACGAGAATAATTTGGAGTAAGAATATACCGGGATTATTTTCTTTTGCTAAGACACACGGGTATATTAAAATATATTAGGTAAGTCTCCTCCGAAGTAGGTCAGACAAAACCTCGAGTTAGTAGGGAAAACTAAAGGAGCTATAATAGGTAGAATATAATATTTTTTTTATTTTTTTTAAAGTCGTACTGACCGGTGTTACGGGCCGTAATGTACCATTCGCAGCGAGCATGTTACGTTACGCTGTGTTCTAAAAAAAATCCGTGTCACATGCTCGTTTCGTACCTTTGCTCGCACGCGCTCCAGATTAGTAAACGCTATCCCCTACTCTAGGAAAGTATAGGTTATTGGTTATAAAATATGTCGGCAATCCATTATGGGGATGTAGGAGAGGTCATTTACAACCAAATGACCTCATTTGACCCCTAAGAAAATGTCAATAATGTTCGAGTCATTTGACATTTTATATCATTGATTTTTAACCGACTTCAAAAAAAAGGAGGGGGTTCTCAGTTCGTCGGGATTTTTTTTTAATGTTTGTTCCCCGATTACTCGAAGACGGCTGGACCGATTTGAAAAATTCTTTTTTGATTGAAAGGGTATACTTTCAAGTTGGTCCCATTGTCATTTGGTCACGATCTGATGATGGGGTCTTGGAGAAATCGAGGGAACTTTTCAAACATTATAGGCAAATCTATAGCGATTTGGGTATTTTTGATGAACAGTTGACATTAGGCTATTGTAACTTAGATAAATACAACCCATTAAAAAGAGAAACAAAAAAACTTTTTTACATAAAATACAACCGACTTCCAAATTACAAAGTGAAAAAAAAAATGCAGTCGAATTTAGAACCTCCTTCTTTTTTTGAAGTCGGTTAAAAATAACTTTAATTTCGGAAGTCGGTGTCAAAAAACTAAAATACTGATCCAAAGACACCGACTTCCGAAATTAAAGTTATTTTTCACTCTCTAGTTTGGAAGTCGGTTGTATTTTTTGTACTTAAAAAGTTTTTTTAAAATATAAAATGTCAACTTACTCCAAAATGGTTGACATTGGCATAGAGGTCAAGAGGGTCATTTGGTTGCAAATGACCTCTCCTACATCTTCTTAACAGATTGCCGACATAGGTTAGTTGAAGATTATCTTTATTTAAGGCACAAAACAATAGACCATCTTTAAATCATGTTTTGTATTATCTTATGAGGTTTATGTTATGAAGAAGGGTTATCAAGTATAAATCATGTTAACACAAGAAATTCCTTTATCCTGATTCCTTACAAGTAAAATGCCAGTAGATAACATTTCGAAACAATAATGTATTAAACAAACTAAGCATCGACGCGCCGGTAGTGAAGCTTGTCCATGTGTGGGAAGGTGCATTGTTAATGTGAACACAAGTGGTCGGACTTACACGGACTTAGAGATGATTGAAGAGACATTTCATGGTATTAGTTGAACGAGGAATGTTTTTCTGTTCGTACGTGATGCTTCATTACAAACTGGATAAATTTTAAACAGGTTTTTTTAGTAAGTCTTTGTCCAGCAGTATTATTACGCTTGCAGAAGAAAATGTGAAGTCCAGTAGGCCGCAAGTCAGTGCAATTTGCGAGTGAGTTATCAGCGAGGCGATGTACAACGCGCTTGCTGCGTGTGCGTAGCGAGCACGCAACGTGTGCACAACGTGTTCGCCGCGTTTGCGTAACGAGAGCGATTGACGTGAGTGTACAAGAGAGAGCGATACAAGCGAGTGTACAATATTGTGAAAACGCGGCGTATACGTCGCGAAGTCGCGGTTAGCTCGCTTCGTACCCGCGGAGAACACGTTCATAAATCGCCTCGCTGGAAACACGCTAGCAAATCGTCAGTGTGATAACGCTGTTAGCTATCCCAGTGTAGTGTGGAATTTCAATAAAATAAGTAGCCAGCTTATACTCGTTTTGTTACTACTGACATATGGCCAACCGTACAAATAAATGTAATAACTTATATTAGAGCTTTGAAGGTATATTAACAAATTATTGGGAATCAAATGAAGCTTCTAATAACGAAATTAATTAATATAATTTTCCAAGAACTCCTTTGCTTCATTACTAGTAATTGAAAGCAATTAAATTAATGATTCTAGCTAGGGAATGGATACCTTTATTAAATGGAAACGTGAAGACGTGATTTATAAAGTGTTTAGTGTGGTCGTTTTGCGTGGATGTGACGCATATTTTGCCCCCACTTGTTCTTTTTTGTGTTTATTTTTTGGTTGCGTCATGTTTTACCATGACATCTACCTACCCGCACTGGGCCCGCGTGGTGGATTACGGCCCACTCCCTCTCACAGAGAGAAGGCATGTGTCCCAGCAGTGGGAACATCATAGGCTGATGATGATGATGATGTTTTATCGTAAATTCATCATTTCAGCCGGAAGACGTCCACTGCTGGACATCCCCCAAGCATCGCATTATTATATTTACAACATACGAATAGGTAGGTAAGTGCTGTAAATTATTCAACAAACTTTATGATATATAAACGCACTCAATTATGTGCAGTTTCTAAAATATAGCTTGCGAAGCGTCTGTTCCTATTTGTAAAAATGAACGAGTAACTACTCAAACAAAACCGTTATTAAATAATCGCAGTAACTTCATAGTTACACTCACCCACTTTACCATCATTTTGGTAACATTAAATGGAAATGCCGTTTCCCGCTACGTTTTATGTCTTCTATTTCCGTGTCGTAATATAGTGCACATAGTGCCAACGGTACTGACCCGCCGCCGCCCCCCACTCTAAGCGGAAACCTGATTTATTAGGAGACGATGTGCTTTACGCTGAAGGTCAACTTACACTGGTAAAAACGCCATAACAATGGTAATCGTGCCGCAATTGTCCTATACATCTACTTCTAATAAGGCAAAACGATTGCTCTTTTATGGACCGGCTCTATATTTGACGACTTATGGCCCATTGATAGCCTAATAGTACGTTGCCTTAAGTACGAGTATTCCGTTTATTTAGGTGGGTTGAACCATATATGGTGGCAGACTGGTAGATAATTTTGAACTGACGCGACGTTCAAATATTCAATTCTATTTAGCACACTGATGTAGAAGCTGTAACGTGATTTATTAGCGAGACTATCTCGATCTGTACCTACCAGACAAAGATTTATTATAAGAGGATTTTCTTTTCCTGGAGAAATGTGAAAGATATCGCGTTTCTGACTTATTTTGCATCAGCTGAGATATTAAGACCAGGCGCTCCAAAGATGATTTCCACGCAAACTCCGCCCCCATGCACCCCACCACTCCACTATGTGCTAAACGCTAACACATCAGTAATAAAGTTGAATATTGCGTGCGCTCTTTGGTCGTGTTCGAGCACGGAACTAAATGTCGTAAGTCTCAATTCTTATTTCGTTTATAACTAAAGTAATAATTGATCTAGAGAAAAAATATTTTATATTTGGATAATAAACTATATTTGCTTACTGTCAATAATTTAAAAAAGACATAATTTTCGAATAAAAAATGAATCGAGCGAAAATGTTCCAATTACGTAACCGTCTTATATTTGGAAAGAAAAAGATCCAATAAATCATATACTAAAGTTCCATTTTGATTGTATGCGTAACTTAATCAGAATATTAAGCAAATTAACATACAATTTAGGGAGCCTCCTCTTAATCAAGTCTCTTATTGAAGGGAATACTTTATAAACCACTAACATAGTTTATGAAAGGCCTTAAAAGTTGTTGTAGGATAAACCCAAGCTACTTTTCATCTCGAACTACTTAAACAAGCTTCCGTTATTTATGGGAAGAATACTTATATAAGAGCAGACTTTAGCAGCTTAAACTCTTTCGCGTAAAGCCGTTTAAAAGGAAATAGGAAGTTGGCTAGTTCGGAATAAAAATGTGGATTTAGTTGGGCAATCAAGTTAAAACAAGGGTGATATTTCTGAGGAGACATTGGGTAGCTCTGTGCATAAGTCGGTAATTTCGTCTTTAAACGTGCAAGCGATGAACTCGGAGACTATTCTAAAACTTGCGAGTCTCGACATAAAAACGAATTAGTAGTATTTAGTGAGCCATTGAATTTTTAAGACAATTTCTGCTTTTATGTTTTTTCGTGAGGGTGTTATTAGAGCAAAAAGCTTTTTGAATATCAATTTTGCTGCGTTAACGAGTAGGTATTGCTACTTATGTAAATTGTATTAGGTAGCTGTACCAATGTACGAAAACGTTTGGTAAATGTGTGGGCGGTAATTGAACGTTGACACCATTTCGCTACATTTTTCATTCAAATTAGCGATATACTCCATAGGTTTAGATAGTTAAATAAATGTAGACAAATCGTAAAAAGGGTTTTTATAGATGACACTTTCTTGTTTAAAAATACGATAAAACCAAATTTTTATTTTAGATTTTCATTACAAAAGTTTCCTCTTTTATTAATGTGTGTTAAACTTTATCATTTATTCTTAAACTGCTCTTCGTAGATGTAACTGCTTGGACACTTTTTTTTGTTAAAATAATGTAATATTTTGTAATCTGTCTATTGTAAAGAGCCCAAACTCTAAACGCCAATGAATTTTAACCTTGCTAAATTGAAGAGTACAACTGTGACGTAGCATGACAACCGAAGTGACAGGTATTACGTTTAGTCGGTTACTTGACAGCTGTCTGCCGTCACGTGTTTTTTTTTTTGTTTACCTTTATTTAACTACCTAAACCTATGCAATATATAGTTGCAAAGACATTAAGCAGAATTTTATATACCGCATGAACTGACTTTTAGCACGACACGTTTTTCCTCGAAAAAGGAATAAAAGTTCACGATAAACAATAAATAAGTACATAGAGGTTCTATGTTGTCTATGCTTGATCTTGGCTTCATGCCAGTGTCCGTTTTTGTATCAACATTGAGGCGATTAAGTGTTGCCCTTTTTATCTCTTTACAAATCAAGTCTGCATAAAACCCTCGTTTAACACCCTATGTTCTATTTTAACAGTCTGAATAGGGACCTAGGTCTACTGTTAAAATCTGTCGCTCTTCAATAGGTCGAATGAGCGTTTGGGGTCCAGACACTATCAGTAATAAATGGTATTAATATTACTGTCATTCCTTCCAGTATTATCTTAAAACAATTTAAATATTTAGATCACATCATCATTGCAACCACTACACTGTCAAGTAGGAATTACATTACTTGAATATAATGTCATTATTACTGAGTGTCATCATCATCATCATCATCAGCCTATAAATGTTCCCACTGCTGGGACACAGGCCTCCTCTCTGTGAGAGGGAGTGGGCCGTAATCCACCACGCGGGCCCAGTGCGGGTTGGTAGATGTCACATGTCTTCGAATTTTCGGTTCTAGGACATGCCGGTTTCCTCACGATGTTTTCCTTCACCGTTTTGAGAGCAGTGGTGATGAAATAATTAACACAAAGTAAAGCGCCTGTCTGGGTTCGAACCTACGACCTACAACTCGTAAGTCGTGGCCGTTACCACTGGACCACCACTGCTCTTGATTGTGTATGATCCCATAATAGTTGTCAAAAAATATATTTATCCAACTTCGGTAATGTATCGTATTCCTATTTGCCAACCAGCTTTGAAGTCAAAACGAAAGAATAAATAGACGTTCCCAAATAAATACAATTTGTATTTTCAGTTGTAAGCATGATAGGAAAATCTCTACTGATGTACAGATAAAAAATAACAGTAACAGATTTCTTGTTTATTCGCCGGTTTCACTATCAAATAAAGGGAAAATATCACAGGGAAATATTGGGTTCAGTGACATCAAATACGATTTTATATGTCTTGCGGTTTGAGAATATGCCCCCGTTGCTGACAAAGCATTCATTTGCTCAATTTACTGAAGACTTTCGTTCAATAAATCTACCTCGAAAGAAACTTATAGGATTTTTCTCCATATTTCTTTTTGCCTTAACCATTTAGTATTCCGTAAATAAATTAGTGGAACTAATCAATATTCTGGTCGGCCTTCCGTCTCTTGCAAACATGTAGATAGGGTTATTAAGGGGACTTCGTTTTGCATTATAATAGGATTCCTTTTAGAAGCTTGTAACGTTTTGTGTGTTTTAGCATAACAAGCACAGCGAAAGCACTATAACGACCGACATTCTTTACCGTCAAATAAAAATAAGAATCATTTAATTGCAGAATATATGAGGTGTTACTATGTAGTTGTAAAAGATGGTGGTTAAATGTACAGTGGATATTAGTGTATCAGTGCATATTTGGCCTGTTTAGGACATGGAAATTAATTTTAGGTACCTTTCTGTAGTAAAATATAAATTAAAAAAACGCACAAAACAATAAAAACTTTTTACAAAAAAAAATAACAATCGACTTCCAAAAAACACTACAAAGTGAAAAATAACTTTAATTTCGGAAGTAGGTGTCTTTTCTGGTTTTGAATTTTCTTTTTTTGTCACCGACTTCCGAAATTAAAGTTATTTTTCACTTTGTAGTGTTTTTTGGAAGTCGGTTGCTTTTTTTTTGTAAAAAGTTTTTATTTTTCACTTTTTAGTTGTGGTACCTACCCCACACAAATTCGAAAACCACTACCTGCTATGTAAATAACAGTGACAGGAACTTATCATATCATCCACATACTAAATGGGAAAAAGTACGTATTATTGAAGCTAACTCAAAAACTATCGAAGCAAAGTTAATAAAATTTATATAGGACCACCTCGAGAGCATACCCTTTCAAACAAAAAAAGAATTTTCAAAATCGGTCCACAATTGACGGAGAAATCGGTGGACATACATAAAAAAAAACAAACATACGCGACGAACATAATTATAACCTCCTCCTTTTTGGAAGTCGGTTAAAAAACTATAGAAACCATAAAAAATCTATAAGTTAAAATACATTCTTTAAAGTTAAAGTAACGGATACTTCAAATCTATAGTTACCTATAGGTATATATTTTTTCTTTATGTTGCATAAATTCTTGTAAAGTATCGACCTTATGTGATCTTGGAAGAAGACTTTAAAATATTGATAAAATTAATAAATATCTACTCATCTCTTCAGGCAGAGCTACGGAACACAAATAATTTTCAAGCCGCGCTAAATAACTCACAGGAACGCCTTTTTCCTAGACAACGATTTCATTTCAAGACTTAAATCTCGAGAATGGCAGGATCGCGTTCATTCCGGCTGAACGATTCGCCTAGGAATGCCTGCGATGTCTGAAGTTTCACCAAGTCCCAGACTTTTCCTATATACCCGTAGAACTTAGGAGGTACTTAAGTGATCTAGCCAACAATTCAGTCACTATATCTTCGTTTCATTAGTTGAGCGTCCTTTGTTTTGTTGTGGGTAACAGGCAGGAAATAATTGTATGAGGATTGATGTCACTTTCATATCCTTAAACTTGCGCTAATAACATTCGCTTTACAGCTCATTTAAATCTCCTAAAAAAATATAAAAATTTGCTTCTTCATCGTATCTAACTACTTACTTAAAACATGAACAAAAAAAGTGGTGGCGCTCCGGGAGTGCCGACAGAATTGAAAACTTGAACAAAATCGCCTTGGTGGAAGAAATATACTTGTATAGAACATTGGTCCGTAACCTTATCTAAATAAAGAGCATAATCGCGTTAAAAAAAATACTTCCGAAACCTTTAAAGTAAAAATACTTGCATAGAACATTGATCCGTAACGTAATATAAATAAAGAGCACAATCGCGCTTATAAAAATGAGGTGTCGTCATGGTGTCGCGAAATCAATAGTTTACTCCCATCTCAAAAATGCCCAATGCACCTAAAGAAGATTTCACTTCAAATTTTTTTTATAAAGTTTGAGTAAGTAATTATTCACGTAAGTCAAGTAATTGTTTTAAGTTGATGAGATTTTTAGGTGTTCTATCCTCAGTAGGCAAGTAGGCTCAAAGATAATTAGTAATTTAATGAGTCTCGTTTAAGTAAAGATGTTAACTAATTAAAACTAAGCTTGATAAACACTATTTTAGCCCCAATTCTGGTCCTAATCCCTAAAACTAAACAAGTCTAAAGTAAATATAACCACACCGGCCGTTATATTGGTTTTGTGTTCACTCAGTATGCAAAACGCGATTGAAATTTTAGGTGTATGAGGAACAGGGTGTAAAGTTCACTCATCCACCATAGAAAAGGGAGGATCCTCCGACCAGACGGGTGTTGTGTCTGGCGGGCAACTGCCCAACGGTTGGAAGTTGAAATCTTGTATGTATGTCGATCGCTCGGTAAACTCTAACTGCGCGATGCAGGATTTGTGTGACGTCATGTCTTTGATGCGTAGTTTTGTATGTGGCGGTGTAACCGCTACATCACTCCCCTCCGGAGACCGGAGGTCGATAGTGGGCTGAATCTTGCGATGCTTCACACAGTGCCAGCTGTGGTTCCAGTGAGTCGGAACCGGGTGCCGCATAGTTCGCGGTGAGTCGGAACTTTCTGTGGTGATTGCGGCGATTGTGGTGATTGTGGTGATTCCCCAGTGAGTCGGGGTGATTGAGGTGATTGCTGTGATTCCCCAGTGAGTCGGGGTGATTGAGGTGATTGCGTTGATTGCGTTGATTGCAGGATTTGTGTGACGTCATGTCTTTGATGCGTAGTTTTGTATGTGGCGGTGTAACCGCTACAAAATGTTCTAAACTAGGTACGTACAGTTAAACCAGAAAAGGTGTGGGCTTCGGTAATCTTCTCGATGCCGAATTAGCATGAACGTCGCGTCACAGAGTGGTCACTCGGGTTACCGAGTCTTTGGGCGACAGATCGTCATCTATTTTCATAGAGTTGATAATCTTGTAATCATGGTAATACAAAATAGGCAAGTTGTAATCCGAAGATAGACGATAATTCCCGAAGCACATACTTTCTATTACTGCTTACATAGGAACATAGGACGATATAATCGTCCTTTGAGGAGTTCTACTGGTAGTGAGTATTAAATTGAATAGTGGGAGCGCCACTCAAGGGCTGGAATCGGGGACACTCGCTAGCGATGCGGGTCTTTTTCCTACACATTAAATATTGCATTTTCAGTAGGTACCGATTTCTTTAAACTTTCTGAAATGTAGGTACCTACTTCATATTACTGCCTCGTAGGTGTAGTGGTCATGATTGCTGAGCAGGAGCAGAAGCTTCTGACCTGCAGATCAAACCCAGAAGGGTTTGATCTGCAGGTCAGGCAATTATTGGGAATTTCTCAGTAGCAGATTTCTGGACCAATTACGTGGGACTTAATCATAACAGGCAGAATGTCTGTGTACTGAATACCTCTGCCTATTCGATACGATAATACATAAGGCTATACAGGATGATGAGGAGGGTATAGGGGATGTTATATACATACTATTTTAGATCAATTAATCGATACTAGATTGTTCACTGAACCGTCTCTAGATGGTTTTCAGTCTGACGAAGCAATCTTCAAGGATCAAAGGTGTCCTGTCCTCAGCACAGGATAGGGGCTGTATAATTAAACAGCTGATTGACTGAATAGATTACTACCTAGATAAATTAACTCAACGCTTAAACCTCCGGTTCTCCAAACTGAATATTCCGTTATTCAAATAACTGAATTAATTTTGCAAAAAGTTAGAAGGACTCCTACGTTTAGTTTTGGATGGAGTTTGATATTATTTCTAAAGTGAACTATTTTGAATGAAGGTAAATATTTATGTTAGAACTAATATTTACCTACCTTCATTCGAAATAGTTCACTTTATTTCCATCGTTCAGAAAGGGCTAACAGTAGAATTAGCTAGATGTTCTAAGTTGATCTGATTAATTGTTATTCTTTGAGTATTGGTGTCATAAATGAATGAATAATTGCGGAATAGGTAGGTTTATTTAATGGATTATCAATGTTACTTTAGGTACTTCTTCTTCTTTTCGTGTGATAAGTGACTGGTTTAGTCCCATCTCGGCACCTTCCCATCTCGGCCCCTGAATTTATTTATCATGCCTACGAAAAATTCCCATTTCGGCATCCTGTCTTAAACCATTGTTAGGTACACATCGAAAAATGGAAACACAGTATCTTTGTAGTGAGTAAATCAACCCGATAAGATTTTTAAAAAGTTACTGTTTATAAAATAAGTGTAATTTTAAAATACTAGTGTTTACCTAGTGGACAAAGAAAAAATATTTTTATTTGACTTGCACAGACAGGTGTTTGAATCGCCTTAATGAGAGGCATGCCGGTTTCCTCACGATGTTTTCCTTTACCGTTTTTGAAGCAAGTGAATTTATACAATACGCACATGAATCCGAAAAGTCAGAGGTGCGTGCCTTCTTTAAGTACTAAGTAGGTTTACCACAAAAAATTGGTTTTTATTAGATAAAATTTTTCGAGTTCAATTTCAGTGAACAAAACATTTTGATATTCTTACTAAATTAACCACTTAAAATTAAGATGTCAAATAAACTTAATCAGCCTATAATGTTCCCACTGCTGGGACACAGGCCTTCTCTTGATGAGAGGGAGTGGGCCGTAATCTACCACGCGGGCCCAGTGCGTGTTGGTAGATGTCACATGACTTCGAGTTTTTGGTTCTAGAACATGCCGGTGACCTTACGATGTTTTCCCTCACCGTTTTGAGAGCAGTGCTGATGAAATAATTTACACAAAGTAAAGCGCTTGTACGGGTTTGAACCTATGACCTACAACTCATAAGTCGCGACCGTTACCACTGGGCTACCACTGCTCTGGTGTCAAATACGAGCTTTAAATGAAATCGAGGGAGACAAAAGCTCTTTTGTGGCACAAATTTACTATAGAACTGAGTGAGGAAATCCCAGAATTTCCCCATTTTCTGTTATTCACAACTTCAGAATGAATTTCCCTTGAATACTGGAAGGCTTTCAAAACGCATTTATTTGATACTTTTGAATTAATTCAATGATAAATTACTTATTATTAACTTAATCTGTACCTACCAACGTAATTAACTCAATTTCGTGATATTGAAGAATACACTTCTGGGTAAAAAAAAATTACGTTTTAACTTTCAAGCCCCGCGGTTTGACACTGACACGCGCTAAATGTCACTTTTGAAAATTTTCAGAATTATTCGGTCTTACCTCTAATTTTTTTATTATTTTAGTTCTAATTGAAGAGAATATCCGTTCGGCCAAAAAGTGAAACTGTCCACAGACCATAGTAGCCTTTATTTTATAGTAAAAATAGATTTTAAAACGCGTGTACCTGCAAATGGTCACCGTGGGGTCTGAAGGGGAAAATAATTTGCAGTAACCAAATGGTCATGGTGGAACTTTAGCGGTCATTATAATAACAGCAGCGGTGGCCCGGTGCAGCAGTGGTAACGGCCCTGACTTGCGAGTTTTAGGTCGTGGGTTCGAACCTAGACAGGCGCTTTACTTTGTCTAAATAATTTCATCACCACAGCTCTCAAAACGGTGAAGGAAAACATCGTGAGGAAACCGGCATGTCCTAGAACCGAAAATTCGAAGACATGTGACATCCTATACCAATATGTACTAGGCCTACGTGGTAAATCACAGCCCATTCTCTCTCGAAGATAGGAGGCCTGTGTCCCAGCAGTGGGAACCACGGAGCAAATACAAAGGTGGGAACATTATGGCTGAATTTCTGCTATTAATTACACGAAGATGAAATAAAGTAGGTAGAGTCTGGTAAGTCTGCAATGGAATAAATGGGCAACCCCAAAAAGTTTTATATATGGTTTACTTTTACATCAGTCAGTTATGCCAGTTTCGGGGTTGTAAGTAGATCTAATGATTTTGATATTTTGTTTTTTGATTTTTGCTTAATAGATGCTCTACCTCCATAAGATGACAAAACTTTATCAAATCCACACTGCATCGTGCTAAAGTAACTATTCTTTACCAGGAATAAATTAGAATATAAACTAAATAACCTATCAAAACAAAAAGATAAACAAAGTATCAAATTATTTTTTCGTAGGACCGGATAGTGTTGCCGTCTATAGATTTTCAAATTCCACCGTTTTTTAATTATGCAGACTTAGCGTGGCCAGACTCTAAATGATTACAGACACAAGAACAGCCCAAAAAACCCAAAATAATAAAACTATCTTCACAACCCTAAAAACTCAAGACCGCAAAATTAAAAATTGACTTCTTGCTACTAACAAAATATGAAGCGATATTACAAGCAAGTACTTAATGAAAGTTACTGAACACTGCATCATGCAGCTCGGTGCTGGTATAAAAACCACAATGGTCCATAAATAACGAGGGTTGTTGCCAGGCAACACCGCAACAAGCCATTCCCTTTAGTTATCTCTTACAATATCCGAGGAACAACTTGCTTGTAAAGGTTTTTTATCGTAATTTATATGTTTTAGTAAAATATTTTTGCTATATTTAACACTAGTTCAATGGCAACATGTCAAAACATCGAGATGTATGTAGGTACTAAATTTATGTTAAATATAAATGTATAATAAGTAAATAAATGCTCTAAATGCTTATCTCCGGTCGAGCATTAAGTTTTAGACTCTGTAGAGCGCCGCTGGGCGGCGCGGCGGCGCTGGCACCTCGATTAGTCAAATTAGTGACGTATTTCGGACAGGTATAAAAATTTTTGAGTTATCATCTCTATTGTATAATTTGAAAGTGTTCGTTTTTTAACGTTATCTGAATATTGATTTACCTTTTGTAGTGTGTATATAAAAGAGCCGGAGATAAATTATTTGGACACACAAGAACCTACCGGCCAATAAGGCAGTAAACCTGACTGAGGACAGTTTTTTATTATTAAAATATCTACCTCTTCCAACAGAAATAATCTGCTAGGATATATACACACAAACCAGTTACTTGATTTAAGAATCGTCAGACTACGTGTGACGAATACAAAAAAAAAAAAAAATTGTATCGTAGTGGACGGACGTATTTACTTTGTTATATTATTAAATGCAAGAAGTCCGCAGAATGTTTTATCACCTTATTCTATGCACGGAGTACAGGCACAGTAATTAAATATTAAATAGGGTTAAAATTAGCATTGGAGCCACCATCCACCAAATACGAAAACGATGAAACGCTTGCAAAATAACTGTTTGGTTATGTTCGCTATTGAACTCTCACATTTTACATTTCAAAGGGGTTTTTTATTTTCATTTTAAGATAAATAATTTTTTTTTTTTTTACTTTTCTCTAATAATGAAACGCTTGCAAAAGAACTTTTTGGTTATGTTTGCCATTGAACTCTCACATTTTACATTTCAGAGATTTTTCATTATAAAATAAATTATTAATAATTTTTTACTATTCTCCAATAAAAACACAGTCTTGTATTTTTTTTAAATGTGAGTGTTCAACGGAGTCATTCGCTATGGTAATGGTCAATGGACGTAAAACATCATGTGTATTATGGTCTTTTTAACACATATTATGAATCGAGGGTATTCATAATACCCTCGATTCATAATAGCTTGAGGCTTGCGGACGGTGAGCAATGGGTAGCTCGCCGTCCAATAAGGACCAAGCCCGGGTCGACGGCGCGTTGTGTTCCACGCGCGCCTCGAAGAGATGTCA
Organism: Agrochola litura; assembly: GCA_949152395.1. Classification (NCBI taxonomy): domain Eukaryota; kingdom Metazoa; phylum Arthropoda; class Insecta; order Lepidoptera; family Noctuidae; genus Agrochola; species Agrochola litura. The sequence continues at coordinate 7,360,132 of OX424496.1, forward strand.
GCAGAATTGACGGGGTCCGCTAGGGCCAATGCCTGGCGAAGAAAACCGATAGGAAAATCGTGGCCCCCGGCAACAGGGCAACCGAAGGAACACGGGTGGGTTTTAGTCAGTTAGAGTCTGACACGCCCTCCCGCTCCGCCCAGAGCGGGAGAAGTTATTTGATAATTTCCCACCCAAAAAAAATAAAAAAAGTGCATTCATTATTCGTGCACAAAATATTAATAATATAAATGATTATCGAGCACATAATTATGGTTCACTAATGTTTCACCAAAATACCATTGACAAATTTTTAGTTTACAACCAACGTTTCATCAGCCCCGGATCTAGAATTTTTTCGAGGCGCGGCAAAACCTACCGTCTGCCGCCCCCCGCCAAGTCGGTTTTTTTTAAATATACTAGGACGTGTCGGACATTTATTTTAATTAGCCTACGACAGAATAGGGTTTGAAATAAGTCGTGAGATTATTGCATATTAGAATCACAATTTTACTTTTCGAGCCATATTAAAGCTTCGCGCAGCGCGATGCGACACCGGTTATTGTTATACCGTGAAGTTTTCTTAGAAATGTATTGTTCGAGTCGCGCCGCGCTAGTCTGCATGAGCCTTTAAACTGATGTGCGGTCCAATTTTCGATTTGAATGCAAGAGCGAGAGAAGCAAGCGCGAATTTTTTTTACTCTGCTTGAGATAAGTTAGATTTTCTTTTGCGATTTAAGAATTAGTAGTTACTAAGTTGAATGAGCGAGCGTAGCGACCTCGAAAATTTTGGCATACCTATAAACATATTAATCAAATTTTATCGATCGAAAATGCGCCAATCCAATAGGGGCGCCAAGACTGTGTATGTAAAAATTAAAGGAAATCATGTCATGTTTGCACATACAGGCATCGGCAAGTGTGGGAAAAAGTGAATTTAATTCGAGGGACTAAGTTGGATCCCGAGAGCAGCGAAGGATTGTAGATTAGAATCCTGAGCGGAGCGAGGGTTACAAGGACCGAGTAATTTTTTTTTTTCACGAGTGGTGTACTTTACTTTTTACCATTGACTGCGAGAAAATAAATAGTAGTAGTAGGTATACTTAAGTAGTATTTTATAATCATATTTTTGGCGACAATAAAATTATCTACTATAATTTCTGCTTTAGAGGAGCTCGTGGCTAAGTAATAACAGCCGCACGGGTTGATCCATCAGGTTAAGCTACGCTTGCCGGGGTTTGTCTGTAGATGGGTGACCATCTTTAAATACTGAGACTCCTCCGTGCCTCGGAAAGCACATTAAGTCGTTGGTCCCAGCTGTCATTCGTGGATCTTTGACAGTCGTTACGGGTCGTCAGAAACACGAAAGTCTGACAACCAGTTTTACCAAGGTTATCTTAATACCTACTCAGTTACTGAGTTGTGGAAGTCAGACAGGCAGTTGCTCCATGTAAAATAGCGGTATTTCGCTGCATCTGGTTAGGCTGGAAGCCGACCCCAACATAGTTGGGAAAAGCCTAAGCAGATTGATTGAATTGCTGCTTTAGAACGAAATGATTCCGAAGTCAGTTTCTCATTTTCGTCAAGAACTCATTTTATTATAATTATTATGTTAATAGATTTTCCAATAACATAAAACAACCACGATAACAGATAGAAAAGAATCTAACTAAAATTGGCGGTTAAAAAAAAAATTGTATAGCTCTATAGCTCCATTTAGCCAGCCAGTATGTACTTTCAGCACGTTTTGTTCATCGTTTGTACATAATTCGTACAGTTCGTGCTTGTTCCAAATTCAAAATGTTTTTATTCACTCAGTGAGTAAAAGAGAGTTTTATTCACTGTTATCGATGAATAAAATGCCCTTTTTCGAGTGGCAATGGTAATTTTTTTTTCTGTTAGCACAAGTCGTTTCGGGCATTTTTTTTTTTAATTTTTTTATTTAAGCTTTCATTATAATTACCCTTTTGCCTATTTATTGCGTTTTATTTTTAGGATTTTGCATAATGCAAAATTTAAAACGTTTTTATTCCAAACGTTGTTTTATGAGATAACATGACAAAAAAATATTTAAAAAATATTTACGTTATTAAAAAAAGTTTATCGGATAATTATTTTCTTAAGTGAATTATTTGGCAAACTTACTGTTGTATAATGATGAAATAAAAACTCATATTTTTGCCAATCGTTATTTGTCAAGTGAATTTTTTTTAAATACATTTTTGGTGAAATGACTGGACACCCATGAACATACTATGAAAAATAAGTGCATAGTTAGATTTCGTTTCATGTATTCTGAAAGTCAAAAATAACTTCAACGCAAACTAATATTTACATGTCAGTGATAGGTACACATACTCGTGGAAGGGACACATCACAAAACACTAAAATCCAGGTAATAAGCTAAAACCATGTTATCCGAAGTAAATCTACCTCCTGAGAGTTGTATAAACAACACACTCGTGTTACAGGAATGCAATTATTCACGGTCCCCACGGGACCAGTCGCCGACAAACTGTGTACTGTGTACTACACCAACTATTATAATAATCTCATGTTAAGCTGCTTTGTACTAAAATAATTAGTGTTTAGCCATTGGTGCCGATTCCCTTGTTCACAAACTAAACTAAATTTAAGTTCAGTGCATCTTTTTCTTTCTATTTCATTAAGAAAAGGACAGAACATACATTTTAGTTTAGTCCTGTCAAATTAATCAGCGCTTGACGTAAATTGACGTAATTTTAGTAGGCAAGTTTTTAATCACGTCTAAACTTGTATGGAGTTGTGTGTGGCGCTGATTAATTTGACAGGACTAAACTAAAATTTATCTTCTGTCCTTTTCTTAATGAAATAGAAAGAAAAAGATGCACTGAACTTAAATTTAGTTTAGTTTGTGAACAAGGGAATCGGCACCAATGTCTGATATTCAGTTAATGATAATAGAGACGTGCTTAAAATTTTGTTTGAACTACTCGCTATATTTCTAATTATGTAGAGACAGGAAAATTAATGACTAAGGAAATTGACGTGATCCGTAACGACTGTGAAAGATCCACGAATGACAACCGGGACTAACGGCTTAACGTGCTTTCAGAAGCACGGAGGAGTCTCGGTATGTAAAGATGGTCACCCATCCACGAACCAACCCCGGCAAGCGTAGCTTAACCTGATGGATCGCCCCGTGCGGCTGTAATTACTTAGCCACGAGCTCCTCCGTTCCTTTCCACGTTATTATTTTCAAATATAGTGAAAACGGTCTCTTTGTTCAGGTTATTTCTTTGCCTTTGTTTTCTAATTCAAATACTGGAAGTGGCATCCTAATTGAGTCGAGAAGCAATATCAGACAATTAGGGAAAGTTTTTGAGTTTGCTGTCTGGCTGAAATACTGATAATGATATGCCAAGCCGTATTTCCGTTGAAAAGACGCGTTCAAAACATCGCGTATTTTAATAGTGTTTTGGATCATTTAGCTCCCTTCAAAATGGTTGAGCTGAATAGTGCTAATCCATGCGTCATGTTCGTGAACGGGCGCCTTCAGTTGGAACTGGTCATCTCTTAGCTGCCAGGGCTTATTTTTATTTTAATTTTTTGAATTGTTCTTTGTTTTATCTTTTTATAACGGACGCTTCTAACGTGCACGTCTTTCTACATTGTTCTCACATGTACATATAATTTCAACATGAATGATGTAACCAATATTTTGTAACAATTTTTTATTTAAAAGAGTGTCCGTGGAGTTTCTTGCCCGTTCTTCTCCATAGGTACCTACTACGCTTTGGAATGGGCAACTAGCTTCATACCTATTTCTGACTGACCGATTCTTTGACAATTCAAAAGTGCCTGTAAATGGTTTAATTGAAATAAATGCTTTGAGTTTGAGTTTGAATAGATAAGTAGCTTTATTAATTTATTTATTTAAACTTTTCACACTCAAAAAGGTACAAAGGCGGACTAATAAGAGGATAAGATAATAAGACATAAAAATAAGACAAATAAAAAACAAGAGCTACGACGACGACGACGAACGACATGTAATATACATAAGATTTATTTTCAGCCACAAATAATAGTAGTTTATAATACTGTTGCATAATGAGGGGTATTAAAACATGAGTGTGTGTAGTGCAGTTTCATACACTACTTTATCTACTCTCATACATTGGGATTGAACTTAATACTAAATAAAAGATCAAAATTAAAGATCAAGAATAAATTTAAAAGTCCCAGGAAATTCGGTACTACAAAACAAATGAATGGCGTCTGCACCAACACATCACCGCACATGCGCTGCAGCGGGTGCTGCTGTCCCCCGCTTAAACGAACCATAACAAAATTTGATAGAAACTTCTTGGTGATATTAACTTCTTGGATTAGCACTGTATCGTAATAGAAAAAAAAATGTTTTAAAACATTATTTTGTTACAGAATAGTAGTTTATGAAACTGTTGCATAATGAGGGGTGTTAAAACATGAGTGTGTGTTTAAAAACTGAGCCGTAGGCGAGGTTTTTAATAGTATCACACGAATACCTAGTTATGTGCAGTTTCATACACAATTTTATGTACTCTCATACATTGGGATTGAACCTAATACTAAATAAAAGATCAAAGTAATTCAGTAGGTACAACAAAACAAATGAATGCCGTCTGCACCAGCACATCACCCCGCACAAATGCGCTACAGCGGGTGCTGCTGTCCCCCGTTTAAACGTTCCAATGCAAAAGTTGATGGAAACTCCTTGGTGATATTAACTTCTTGGAATAGCCCTGTATCGTAATAGTTTTTTTTTTTTTTATAGCATTATTTTGTTAGAAAAAAAATATTATATTATGATTCTAATTTTAAATTTCGGTATTGTGTTTATAAAGTATGTCAATATAAACTCGTTTTGAAGTTTATAATTCGAATATTACGCTATGAGAGTAGATAAAAGATCAAAATAACTAAATACTCGAGGACAGCTCTTGTATAAGCTGCACATTAGTGCACAAATGATATTTTAGTTCGATACGTGGAAATATTTGATAGACGCCTGCAACTGCAAATAGAATGCGGAACAGTCGCTGGCGCCTGCCGCATATTCGCGGCACACGTCAGCACTTTGACAATGACTAACTCATAAAACCAACCTTATTGTAAGGATATAGAATTCAATATGCAGTGATAACATTTCATGAATTCGACACAGTTTTCACACGTGAAATTTTTCAGTGGCAGATTTGATCAAGAATAAAAACTGTTCTGAGTAAAATATGATTTTAGTAAACCCTCCTTTTGGGCTCCGCCGAAGTTGGGTAAAAAGGGACTTCATTTTTTTTCCCGTTCTGTAATACTAAGTAAATCGCTTTACTCGTGCAATGAAAGCAGTTAGGTTCAACCATAAAAGTGTAATGAAAAGACAGCAAGCTATTAAAAACTCTACCGAGGCTTTCAATGTAAAACTAGAGAATACACTATATTATTTAGGTATACCTGCTTAATTAAGGCCATTCAAAACATTTAGTGATGTTCTGTGGAGTACTCTGTCGAGCACTATGAACGCGGGAGTGTTGTTAATTTCTGAAAACTTTTTCATTAGCGAGTTTCAGCCTAGGCCAGCTCTAAAAGCCGGTTTTAACAACTGCTAACTGCTTTATGCTAAAGATTAAAGTGCCTATTAGGGTGAAATATTATATTTATGTGCAATTTTTTTCTTAGTCGTCCCTTCCAAAAGGTAATTTTCGTATGGAGAATAATGGGCAAGAAACTCCATCGTTACTCTTTTAAATTTTTTTACAATATTTTGTATATTTTAAATATAATTATAATATGTGAAGACTATGCACTTACCTGGAATAAGAAAACTATCACAGAATAGGTAAAAATAATTCAAATGAAGCAATGACAGAAAAATTAATTATGTGATGGATACATGGTGCTCACATATTTACAAGCAAACATTTTTCTTTCTACTTCTAAAACTTATTTTTATTAAGATCAGTTACAAAACATCAGTTTTAAATTCTTCTCCTCGAATTATTCAATCTCTCGTGTTATTAATTTTCACAAGAAAATCAACATATTTATTTACGCGAAACAAGATTCCCGCCTCCGATACCAATAAATTAATGCAATATTCTAATTAATTATGAAGATCCTGTTTCTCGTTGGAAGAGCGCCTTCAAACGTATTTAATATCTTTGAACTGATTAATACAAAACTGAAAACAGTTAAAATAAATTGGTTTTCTTATTGGTTAATAAATAAAATTAAAAATAATAACAATGGGCTACCAATTATTAGGAGGTGGAATTTCATTGTGTCTGCAAAAGTGTTGTTAGTTGTAAGTGTGTTTTAGAGTTAAAATATTAATTTTACGTGCATTGAAGACCCTGTTTTTTCTTATGTAACAAATACACTATAAAAATGTCTGTTTCAGCAAATGTTCCTTAAGGAAGATAGTAAAAAATAAATATATGCATTATGTAAATCTGTTGTTTGCTCTCATTTTCCTGTATTTGTTCTCGATTTTTTCCCCAATTTCGGATTATTAGGGAATATTGCAATGCGTCCGATCGTGATACCAGTGCCTTCTGATTCTTTTTTTGTTTCCTGGACTTCCCCATTTCATTAACGTATTAAGATTGTAAACGAAAAATCCTGATAGGGAGGCAGAAAAGGGCAAGAGAAAATTTTATTTTAATTTAATCAATTACATAATATTACTGTCTGGTATTCCTTTTGCGAAGTAGCTTTTACAACTTTCTTTTTTTTTGTAACTTTCATCGAAATGGTTAGAGCCGTTTTCGAGAACGTGATTACAAATATATATATATCTGTATAAATATTGCTCATTGAATAGGATCTACTTATATCGAATCGTACATAATTTTACTAAACATTATCAGAAACGTCCTTGTCTCTGCAAATAATCAATGTATCTTTTTTTACCCTTATTAATAATTCCGGGAAAAATTTATGGGTAAAGTCTAATAACCAACTTTGACTCTTGTTTGTCTATTTGCAGAATTATTAGGTTTTGATAACTCACTGATTCATTGCCGTTAAGTACGTACTAAAACCGTATTGTGTTGTTAAGTAATAAAAATAAATAAGTTTAGCCGAGAATCAAGCTCAGTATCGTTGAATTGATAAAACTAGTGCCCAGAAGTAAAAACAACACAATACGCACGCTGATGATGAAAACATAAAAAAAATATTTTATAAATATTTCATCCGCTTTCTTCTCCTGGAGTAATATCTAAGCAGTCCCGACTTTAACCCCGGAGCGCATGATTTACGCGAGACTATCTAGAGTCAAGCACACTACATTTAACACGTCGCGCCTCGCCGTGAACTGAAGAATTTCAAACAATACTGGCCAGTAAAGTAAGTGAAATTATATTTTTGAAGTGAAAACTTCTTTAGGTGCGTTGGGCATTTTTGAGATAGGAAAAAACAATCGAACTCGCGACACCGTTACCGACACCTCATTTTTGTAAACGCGATTGTGCTCTTTATATATATTTCGTTACGGATCAATGTTCTATACAAGTATTTTTCTTCTACCAAGGCGATCTTGTTCAAGTTTTCACTTCTGTCAGCACTCCCGGAGTGCCACTGTTTTTTTAAAGTTCTGATAGACTATTTTAGCTAGAGTGCTACAAGGTTTTTTTGGCGCTTTTATGACATTGACAGGGGGCGCTGTTGGTAAACATTTGTGAAATTGTCACAGAAATTGTATTAAGAAACAAGATAGCGACGTTAGTTCCAATTTTGGCCGTGCGCCGAATGATCCATGTATAGTCTAACTATTTTCTTAATGTTCCGCGGATATCATCAGATTTCCGAATACAAACGAATGCTAATTTCCATGTCCATCAATTATTAGATTTATCGTGTATAATAATTTGAATTCAGAACTAAGTACTTTATTGTTTCGTTTTGATTTCCGTGTGAACTATATAGAGCTATAAAACTATTTTCGTGCCTGCTACTTTAGCAGCTTCGCTCTCATTTTTTATATAAATTACATTAAGTTAAAAGAGTATTAACAACTCTATATACTTCCAAGTCGATTGAGAGCGTCCGGTCTGCACCAAGTGCAAATGGCAAATGATAGAAATCCGACGACTGACGAAACACGAGATTTGCAGAGGGACATCAAGAACATATTTGTAGTGTTGGTACCGTTGTGGTGTATTAGATCAGACATGTACTATAAATTGTAGGCCCAGAAATATTGGCAGATTCTGAAGACTGAAAGCAAGCAGGAGCTGATTTAAAGAATGAATTTCGCAATGATTGAGCGATTGGTTGCTATGCCCTGAGTCGCGAGTAAGATTCTGGAACAAATTAATATTTCTATAGCAATCGGGCAGTTATCCCATCTGGTTCTTGCTTTTTGTAAAACAGCAGTCGGACTACTCTGTACCTACATATAATACAATCTCTTTGTTCTCTAATAAGGTCAGCAAATTAACAATCTTAGTAGTACACGTAAAACATATGAATTTCTGTTCTTAAAAGCTTTTATAGAAATAACTGTGGACACATATTGATATTTTCTCCATGACCTATTTGGAACAACACCAAACTACGCAACAAGTGACACAGTAATGGATTCTCTAAACTTTTGAACATTTCTCAAACAGATAAAATAAATACATTCAACTCATGATGTTGCCAAAATATCTACAAAAATATTATTTTAATTCGTAAATTGTACGGAAATCAAATATGAATATCAAGTTTATTATCAAAGCAATTTAGTATCTCGACGCCCAAAGGTGTCTTCAAAGATGAGATGGGTTTGAGGCTCCTAAGTCATGTGCCATCTGCACATTTCGCCAATGTCGGGGCCGACCTCCAGATGCGGGTTCAGTATTTTACACAAAGCGTCTCGGAAGGCTCCGTAATAAACTCGACTTTGATTACCTGTTAGTTTCTTACGTCCAATAATAGTTTGTTCAATATCCTAACTATAATCTATATCCACACTTATATACCAGATTGTCTGGTAAATAATGGATAACCTTGAAATAGCATTAATTATTACTTATGACCGTTCTAAAAAAAATCCAAAAAAAAAATTACATACTAAGTAGTACTTAAGCTACGGCTTTTTCAAAAAAAATCCTGTGCAATTTCTAGTCACATTATTTACTGCTTCTTTGTACCGACAGACTATACCAATAGTCAATGCACAATATTAAAACAAAAAAATCATTCGTGTGGTTGTGGTAAAGAAAAATGTATAGGTATATTTTTTTAATATTTTTTTTAGAACGGTCATAAGATCTAATAAATGCTATTTCAAGGTTATCTATTATTTACCGGACACCCTGTATACTTACTTCTAATATTATAAAGAGGAAAGATTTGTATTTTTGTATGTAACAAATAGACTTAAAAACTACTCGACCGATTTGAAAAATTCTTTCAGCAATGGATAGCTACATTATCAGCGAGTAACATAGGCTATATTTTATCCCCGTACTCCCACGGGAACGGGAACTACGCGGGTGAAACCAGTAATATTATAAATACGAAATTGAGTTTGTTTGCTGGTTTGTTTGTTACGCTTTCACGCTAAAACGTCTGAACGGATTTGGATGAAATTTGGCACATGGGTAGACCATGACCTGAGTTAGGACATAGGATACTTTTATCTTGATATTTCTACGGGATCGACACTTATGCGGGTGAAACCGCTGGGTGCAGCTAGTTGTCTATAAAGTACACCATACAGTACCTACTTTACACAAGGCGTCTCGGTAAGGTCCGTAATAAACTCGACTATGATTACATGCTAGGTACCATTGAAGAAACGCATTCCTATACACCGTAAGTACGTTTTTTGCTTGCAGCACTCGGCCGATATAGTAACGCTTACCTACGAAAAAAAAGGGTCGTGTGCACGGGATTTTTTTTCAAACTGCTTAGATATGAATTTCTTTGATAGTACCTACGTCCAATATTTTTTTTTTAATATTCTTTATAAGTGCACCTTTACAGGTAAGCCATAATTTTAGCCTAAACACGAGTGAAGGCTGAAAGATCATTTCAAAAGGATTTTTTATTTTTATTTCGTGGAGTTTGGGTTGAAATGCCAGTTATGTAATTATTATGCCAATTAGGTAATTCATTTTGTTTTTGAAGTGTAAACTTAATTTGAACCGAAATTGAACCGTCGCACACTCGGGTCGGTGACGGTGAATCGGGTATACTCGGCTCCAGTCGGTTGGTGACGCTGAATCGCATATACTCGGATCCAGTCGTAAGTTTTCACTTGTATGAATGAGGTCATAAGCACACAACCTCTTTTTAACCGATTTCCAAAAAGGAGGAGGTTATATGTTCGACGCGTATGTTTGTTTTTTTATGTATGTCCACCGATTTCTCCGTCATTTGTGGACCGATTTTGAAAATTATTTTTTTGTTTGAAAGGGTATGCTCCCAAATTGGTCCCAAATTGGTCCCATATAAATTTTATTAACTTTGCTTGGGTAGTTTTTGAGTTAGCTACAACATACGTATTTTTTCACTTAGTATGTAGATGATATGATAAGTTCCTGTCACTGGTAGCAGGTAGTGGTATTTGAATGTGTACCACAACTAAAAAGTTAAAAATAAAAACTTTTTACAAAAAAAAAACAACCGACTTCCAAAAAAAAAAAACTACAAAGTGAAAAATAACTTTAATTTCGGAAGTCGGTGGCAAAAAACGAAAACACAAAACCCAAAACACCGACTTCCGAAATTAAAGTTATTTTTCACTTTGTAGTGTTTTTTTTTGGAAGTCGGTTGTTTTTTTTTTAGTATCCTTTTTACTACTAAACTCTTAACAACGAAATCCTTTCTTTTCACTCCTTACTATGCTATCTATGTATTTATAAAAGAACTAGCTGCGCCCCACGGTTTCACCCACAGAAGTCTCGGTCCGGAAGAAATCGGGAGAAAAAATATGTCCTAACCCAGGTCATGATCCGTTCATCCGTTTTAACGTGAAACCGTAACAAAAAAACTCACTTAGTATTTATAATATTAAAGTTAGGATGTCTTATTTTGCTCTAGAAACTAAATATGAGATATCCGAGTGTTCAGTCAAAGCGACTTCAAAGTGCAGCCAGAGAGCCGCCCCCTGCTGAGCGCTTGTTTACTACTGCCAAGCACAGCACGATATGAATATTTACATCTCACTACCTACCTAATAATAAATTTAACTAGGAAATCTCTGTTCAACTAACATCTAGGATTTGAAAAGCAGTGAAAAAGAAAGCATATCTTTAATGTTGTTTTTTTGAGCGCATAAGTCACTACCTTGAACTGGGTTTTAGCTTTGTTTTGCAATCATATTATCCTGCTCGATCATTTAAATAAGATCACTAGTTATCAGCCTAGGGTAATTTAGGTACAGTCATATTATGTGGTGCCGTGACCACATGTTACTGTACTTGAATTACCCTTGGCTGATAAAGTTTTAGTTTTAGGGGCTTGTGGCTAAGTAATAACAGCTGCACGGGTCGATCGATCAGGTTAAGCTACGCTTGCCGCGGTTGGTCCGTGGATGGGTGACCATCTTTACATACCGAGGCCCCTCCGTGCCTCGAAAATTACGTCAAGCCTTTGGTCCCGGCTGTCATTTGTAGATCTTTGACAGTCGTTACGGATAGTTAGAAGCCCAAAAGTCTGACAACCAGTCTAGCCAAGCCAAGGGGTATCGTGTTACCTAGTAACTAGGTTGTGGAGGTCAGATAGGTAGTCGCTCCATGTAAAATATTGGTATTCAGCTGCATCCGGTTAGACTGGAAGCCGACCCCAACATAGTTGGGAAATGGCTGGGTAGACGATGATGATAAAATTTTAGTTTTTCCTAATTGTGTTAATATTACATAAGGACGAGGGGTGATACGCTACAGGATAGCGATAACTAGTGATCTTATTTAATTGATCTATACCAAGGATATCAGCCAAGGGTAATTTAGGTACAGCGGCACCACATGATGACTGTACCTGAATTACCCTAGGATGATAAAATTTTCGTTTTTCTTAATTATATTAATATTAGTGTTTAAGTCGGTTTCCCTTAACAATATAAAAGTAGCTAGGTAGTTTTAAGACTACAAATATAGTTATTCAGACAATCACGTTTTATTGCAACCTGTAGCGAAGCACATTGCATTCTAATGCCTAGTAAGTGCTCATCTATACGAGCGGCATGTTGCCAACAGCAAAGGCAATTGCAACAGTACGCTACGTTCGCTATTTGAAAACTCAGTGTTTTCTCACTGGCAACGTTGCAGCCATTTTCAGCCAGGAGTTTTCCAAATTCGTAATTTTGATATTAAACTTAAAAGGAAAACCAAAAATAGAAGGGCCTTCGATTGTTACTAACATATGTTACTAACATTCCTTTATGTCAATAATTTTTTAAATAGTTTATTTATATTACTTTTAACGAAACGTAAAAATTCTTTATTTGGTCAATAAACGATTTTATTTATTATATTATACTGTTAAACGAGCAATATTTGTAATCACGTTCTGGAAAACGGCTCTAATGATTTCGATGAAAGTTGCAAAATGGGGGCGGAAAATCGATCTAGCTAGGTCTCATAACTGGGAAATTTAGTTTTTTCCGTATTTTCACCCGAGCTCGGTCGCCCAAAGTTTAGAACTAGGTAATTAATAATGACATTAGAAAAATGACATGGCAGCATGGAATTAGTATGTACTATACATGGAATTAGTATGAACTTTCCTATACTATTAAATGAGCATTCTCTATTTTCACCAGAGCAGAGCTCTGTCGCCGAGGTACATTATAATCATGGTTATGCATGTACCTACTATTAAATTGTTATAACTTAATTGATAGGATCAAAATCTTCGTAGTCCCACTGAAAAAGAAATATTCCTGAACAACTGACCTAACAGTTTCGTATCGTACAATAGTTTCTAATTTTTATCGAATAGAGTTTCATGACAGAGGACATTTTTGACGTTTAGTTGATGGAAAAGGGTTACAGGTACGCTCAAAAGCGTTCCATTTAAAATAAAACCTGTATATAAAATTACTATGTAACGTGTTAGGTATATCTACAAATATTATGAGAGAATTTTCAAATGCAAATCTAAAATAGAAACTGATCCTATTACAAATACTTCCTGTTATTCCTTTTAAGAAATGTTATGTTATACTAACGTTATCTATGGTACATTGATGTCGCCATTCGGCCTCCAACACGGGCATTGATGGACGAAGGTGAAATTGTGGGCTGAGACAAAGCCGAGGTACACAATACGTAAGTCCATCAATGCTTTGTTGCGGCCAACGCTTGAATAGTACTTTTCTCGAATAATGCGACACGAAATTCAAACTAAGTAAATTAATGATAAATTCCAGAATCAATGATGAACAACGATAATTTTTCACTAGCCAATATGTTAATTTTCTCAATCATGCTTGGAAATTCGAACATTATTTTGAGAATGTTCTTCGAGATTAATCGAAATTGCGGTACTGGTCGATTAAAAAAACAGCTCTATTTGCAAGCCAAATCGAAATTTAAATAAAATCTTGAGTCAAGTAAAAAGTTCGTTCCATTTTTAAATTACACGACAGAAATGAGTTTTCACAGTAATTTATTTGGCCGCTAAACAGGCCATCTACTCGCATGTATTTGACCAGTATAGCATTTTCGATTTATCTCGATAAAGGTTGTCAAAATAATGCTCGAATTTCGAAGCATGTTTGAGAAAATGATTTTCAACATCCTGCTATTAATACTACATAAGACTTCCAACCAACACTTAGAATTCTTTCTTCAACCGACAAAACAATCAAACTCTTGCAATGAGACCAAAGTGCATCCGTAAGATAAGATAACAGTCCTCACCGACTCTTATTTGCAAACATTCACATCTCGTTTGCACCTCTACAGGGCTACGGGGCTAGGGGGCTGTAGGGTTAAGGGGCTACGGAACCCAAGAAACACGGTTATGTTTATGCGATAACCCTTCATGGGCTCACCTGCAGAAGAGATAAGGAAAATGATGGAACAGGCAATGGGGTGTATCGTGTAACAGTATTGTCATGCATTTACAGTATAGTGGAACTAAGGTGTGTAAGAGATTTACTAGGGACTTGGCTTGTTGTGGTTTTGTTTACAATTGAATGAACGTTAGAGAAATTCTTTAAAAAAACCTGCAATGTGCGATTGTGCGTATCCCAAAACCAAACTGACATTGTAGTTGAAAAACATGTTTATACATCGGTATGCTTCACGGTCAATTCTCCATCTGCAAATGTAAGTTTGTAATCGTAAACGTATTTTTTTTGTGTGATAAAAATACAAATTAACTATTTTCGGACTTTTTCATTTACATGTGCTGTGAGACCTTGCTTCCTGTCAAATTTCATGATTCTAGGTCAACGAGAAGTACCCTGTAGGTTTTGATTTAGTTGCGAGTATCAAAATTTTTTATATTTTACATTGCGTTGACTTAGAAGCTTGATTTTTTAGAGCTCCAATTAACCATAGACCTACGTATTTGGTATTAATTTCAACTTCATACTTCCACGCGTTCTTGAGAAAAAGGGTCTGACAGACTGACGGATGGACAACGAAGTGATCCTATAAGGGTTCTATTTTTTTCATTTTGAGGTACCCTAATAAGTCCTTTGAAGCGCACAGAGTCAAAAAACTAAATCATAAAGACCAATATTAAAGGCTACGTTTAAATAAGGCTTGTCGACTTGGAAATGACGCGCCCCACTGCCGCATTTACGCACACTGTCGTGCGAATTTCTATGGGTAATGCGGTAGTAGAGCGCAACATTTTAGAGTGGACAAGCTATAGTTATTGCAGCTACTGTTTAAAATCTATCTTCGGTATTTTGTGGCAACTTCAGACTGGTTAAATTAAATTAAATTAATTTGGGATATTATAAATTGCATATCAAATAAATAATCGCCTATCAATACATACTCATCATTTATATTCTTTTTTACATCAAATAACTTACTTAACGCGTTCCGGGCGGTGTTGGGGCTGCCCCGTTTCTGTAGCGCGTCAGGGATGTTCGCGATGGCACGCACTGACTGTTTCTACGCTTCTATGCGCAAGCGGTGTGCGTCCCTGGTGCGCCGGGTGCGGGCCAGCCCTAATGCCATCCTGGCAATGATCGCCGATAGGCTGGACTGCCCTTATGTCCGGCATGGTTGTGGCATGTTGCTGTTCCAATGCCTGTTAGGAAATTATAATTATTGTGTTTTATTTATTTTGACTGTAATGTGATTTTATAATATTTAATTTAATTTAATTATGACATTTATTCATAATATTATTGAAATTTGACATTTTAGTGAAAATAATATTTTAATTAATTTATTGTTGATTTTATAGTATTTTCAATGTTATTATTATGTGAATAGTTTTTAAATTTATATTACATGTACATACTACAAACACCTACTGTGGACCAATAAGTTGTCTTTTAAAATAAATGAATTTGATTTGATTTGATTTTGACTACAAATAAACTAAATGTTTAACAAAACTCAAACTGCAGATAATTCGAAATTATACATCAATATAACATTACTTTTTCCTCATAATGCAATACAGTTAAATTTATTTTTGTACAAAAATACTACATACATAGCATAAATACTGACTGCACAGCAAATTAATAGTATAAAATATAAATAAAATATAAAAAAACAAAACTGGTTGTTCTATGGCTGAATGGTAGGTTAGGTGAGGTTAGAACTGTGACCACATAATTATATACCGCACGAGCCGAGCGAGCGAAGCGAGCGGTGCCGCGGCAGCGGCCGGCGAGTGCCAGTGCGAACACCGTGTTTTCGAGTGCAGTTTACCAAGATATTTCCCCATAGAACAACCAGTTGAACCATGGGTAAATTTACTTCTCCGTAGTACAACCAGTTGGACATCGCAGTTACTATCGCTAGTATCACCGGTGGTTCAGTTCGGTAGTACTAGTGGGAACAAAGGTTGGGAACAAACAGTCTCACTAGAAAACTGCTACATAATATAAAAATAGAAGCTATATTTAAAAGAAAAAGAGTTAACATGTATAATGTGCATTAAGATTATTAGCTGTGCATTGATGAAAAAACTTTTGCTTTAGGAAAAATCGCTGTACGCTGCGAAAATAAATTGTAGTGTGTTTAGTGATATTTTGAGTTGAATATTTTGCTGTGCAATCAGTAATTTTGATGGGAATTCGGAATCTTATTGCATAGAAAAAGGATATTTTTTGATTTGCGTTTAAATACTACCCAATTAATTTTCATAAGCCTAATACATAAGGAGAGAAGAGGGTTAACAATGAGTTTCTTAAGTAACTTAGATCCTTATAAAATTCAAAATTCAAAATTCAAAAGTCATTTATTCAAATTAGGCTGAGAATCAGCACTTTTTGAACGTCAAAATTACATAAGACAGTCCCCCAAAAACGCCCACCCTTCACCACTTCCTAGTGCCTTTCGCTGGGAAGAAGAAGTGGCGCAACAAACTCCCCAGCAGCACAGCTGTCTGTTCAAGTTAGAAAAAAATAATTCTATACAATAGTATGCAAAATAATTTACATTACGCAACACAAGACATAATTTAAATGATAAATTATTGGCCATATGTCAGCTAGCACACGCCAATATACCAACCAAAAACATCGAGAACTATACTCAAGCAGAAATAAAAACTAAACGTATAGTAAGACTAAGTACATGCTCGAATTTGTGAAACTTCTGACACCCAAACTAGGACGTGTCCTGTCTCGGGTGTCAGCGGTTGTGAATGTTATAAACACAAAGAATCCTAGTAAGTAACTACTAACGTGAAGTAAATGTATTTGAAAAATAATAAACATGCGTTCAAAGGATATTTTCAACTTGCCACTCGTATAAAGGAAAATTATATTCTAAAATAAACGCTTTTAAAATGTAACCTTTTAAAACGCTTGCGGTTATGCCAACGTTTTTACGTCATTTACAGTGTCCTGCTTTATTTTCTTTAGTTTAAAACCTGTCACAAAAGACCGTGTTAATGAACCTTTTTCAAAACGGAAAAGTCAATGGTTGAAAACGAAACAGTTTTATAAAGGGAAAAAGAAATATCGCACGTTTAGGATAAAGTTCTTAACTTCTGACGTAAGTATTATAAAGAATAATGATGTGAACAGAATATGAAAGACATTTTCTGAATTAGGTCTTTCAACTTTCTGAACATTCATCTTGATCCCGTCAACTTGGATCCTGAGAACTTAGTGACACTTATTTTACATTACCTACGTGAGCCTAGTAGGGATGGTAATACACTTGATATCGATATATTTTCAGGCAGCATCTCTAAGTTTAAAAGAGCTGTGCTCAATAATAAGTAATTTTTTGACGTGAATCGATGAACGCCAGCTGCACGCATGAAAAATTGTCACGTTTCGCCTGAGCTGAGCGTGCAAGCGAGAGCGCGGAACAAGCGATAGAGAGGCACGATCGGCCTAAGCGTTCGGCTTGTGACGCATGTATCTGCATATAACGTTATCACGTAAAATTATCGTCCGTAAACCGACTTTACAGACAACCAATTTTTTATTATGATGTTATTTATGTTTTTAGCTTGTAATTTAATTCAAGTTCATTTTAAGTATAAAAGATTATCGATATTAGTTCTAATTACATTGTTATCCATCTTTATATTAATTATTATTGTATAGTGAGATCTAAATAAAATGCTGTGCTTACCTTTAATTTAGATGCATGTAATGCTATTGTATTTTTGTAAATGATTTGTACTTTGAATGCCTAAATAAATAAATATAGACCTAATTATGTTTGCACGCACATAGTGTACTCCGGCCAGGTTATAAGACTTTTTTTACCTTTCCAAAAATTTGTAGAAAGCTGAGAACCGCTTTCTACAAAATTTTGGAAAGGTAGGTCTCAGGCAGAAAGTGTCAGCAATAAAACTTTTCCGTCCTGGTAGTAAGCACCAGGATTGCTTGTCAGTTGTATTTAGGATTATAGGGGCATGAGGAACAGGTTGTAAAGTTCACTCATCCTCCATAGAAAAGGGAGGATCCTCCGCCCAGACGGGTGTCGTGTCTGGCGGGCAACTATCCAATGATTGATGTCGGGGAAGTTATAAACTGATCGTGCGGTAACTCTGTTTGCGCGATGCATGATTTTGTGTGACGTCAGGTCTTTGATACGTAGTTCGCATGTTACGATGTAGATGCCGCCACAGTATCAAAGGACCAATATCGGTTTGAATAGAATTTAGACTAAGTCCTATTTATTATTTTAACCACAACACATATTTAATTGGATGTCCTATGCCGAATTACCTTCATAACAAACCTAATTAATTTTATAATTTACCTCCTAAGTCACAAAACTAAATTAATTTATCTTTCCCCGGTTTAAATTCTACAGCGCTTAATGAAACCTAGACTCAGAGTATCGCTGCAGGCATTTCTACTGTTGTGAAACTGCATTCCTGGGACTGTTCTTCAAGGAAATTCTAATCATTACTGCAATCTTGGCTCGTTATTAATTTGTGGTTTTACTAAGCGGATTTCCCGAATGTGACACACAAATGCATTACTGCCGCATTATTGACGATTGCCCCTTTTTAATGTTTTTTCCAATATAGGGTGTGCAAAAAGAGTGTTGGAGTTAGGTTTCAATTTATTAATACATAATTGTTGGATATTGTACTGGCAACACCGAAAGATTCGATATGTCAAAATGGCGAAAACAACTGTCTTCACAGAGTACTTTTTTGACTGTCTTCTAGATCGGGCGCTCGTGACGGTAAGACGTGCTTAGTGGCTGTGTCGGTAAAAAGATAGATTGGCATAAGTAGTATTTGGTTGGAGATCTACTGTAATTCTGTAAATTAAGGTAATCTATTAGTTTTATGGTAAATATTAGAATACTGATTGAATTGTGATATTATATGGGGAATAGGAGATATGATGGTATGGTGTCTAATATTGAATTTCATGTTGGCAAAGTAATATAAATGACTGACAAAATATCTTGGTGTTTCATATTATTTTCTTTATCTCAGAAATATTGTAAATATGTATTTTATTAAACAGTTTTAGATTATGATATTGGGGTAACGACTTCAAGATTCATTTGGGGATTAGTATCTGTTTTGAGGTTAAATAATTATATTCAGTATTAAATTAGTATTTTAGAGCAAGGGTAGCTTCTTATTACACTACTTATTACGCAACTTGAAGTGTAAATCACAAGCGGTCTACTTCCCATCGTCTTCAACCATTCAATGAAAGCGTCTTTCATCGAGCTACCCTGGCGTATTCAAAAGAATTCCTTATTTCTTTTGAAAAAAGAAAATTCATTACCTAACCCATTGGTAGGTCAATAAGATGGAAATTTCTAAGAGTTGAGTGCAGTAATTTTTCTTGTATCCTCCCTTTACTTTTTAAATTTATAAATTAAATTTACACGACATACATTTTCAGTAACAATTTTATTTATACAAATCGTTTATAAGGACGGAACATAAGCCAACAAACAAAATTATTTCGGTGAAACCTTTGATACGCTAAATGACAACCACAATTCAGAAACTTTGTCACTGAAACTTTACCGAGGTTAATGCAAAAAATTGTGGAACGTTCCAATGCAAAAAATCAAAAGAGAAATGATAGAACTTTGGAAGAAATCGCCTTCTGAATCTTGAATGACAAAGTTAAGAAAACTCAAAAGATTGAAAAGAAAAAAGTTGTATGAGTTTTCTTTGGATGATATTATTCATTCTATTTACCGTGAAGTTATGAATACCAAATGAATTTCGGATATAGATTGTGTAGGATTTATGCGGTATAATATAGTTAATGGGCAACAGTTGACACTGTATACCAAGGGTGTTAGGACCACAATTCACTCCGACGTGACAAGACGTTGACGTGGCGATCTGTCAGAAACGTCTCGACGTGGTTGACTTGCCACCTATTTGTAGAGGACATCTCAAATATCATAAAAGGGACTTGGAATGGACAAACGTCTGCGCCTCACCCATCTCAACTCTATTCGTGTAAATTGTACCTACGAGTTATCCATTATCAATACCCTTGTAATCGTGTTGCAACAACTAAGTAACAGCGGTGCACAGAAATGTATTATATTTCTAAAGTAATAAATAAAAGCATAAAGGTTCTCAACTTGCTTGTTATTACAGCAGCTCGTGTACTTTGTACTCTTTCAATTTCCTCCTTTATATGTAAGCTAATAAAGTGTTATGCTGGTTAGAGCTTCGGGATTGCGGTTTGCATTTATATTTACATATTAACGAGAGTCTTTAATTATTAGATATTACTATGTATGCATATTTAAAACTAGCAACCGTTCTTAGGACTTGACAAAACAACGAGATACACATACATTTTTCAGAATAATTTATCCAAATGATGGTAAAAACTGCATAAAAATCTGTTGCGTAGTTTAGAAGAACAATATATTTATGGTCACACAGACAAACACACGAAACGCGACTTTAATTTATAATTATGTTTATAATTATATAGAGTATAAATAAACTGGCCAAGAGCATGTCGAACCACGCACAATGAAGGGTTCTGTAGTTGGGATGAATTTATCCCAAGAAGAAACTTAACACTGAGGTGGAAAAACATGTTCTCCCATACATTCCAAATGAAAATGTAAGTTTTTACGCACAATATTGGTAGATTTACCATTGTAAATCATATAATCATAATTGAACATGGTAAATCTCCCAGAAGTCAGAAGTCTATACTTCTTATAGATTTTGCTGTAAACTATATTATATATAGAAGTAATTTCTGTACTTTTTTCAAAATTTTTGTTTTAGTAGCTATTTATTACTATTTATTTTAAAATGACTGCCTCGTTGGTCACAAGCGCTACTGGCTTCGATTTCCGGGTTGGGGTCGCAAACGCTACTGCTGATTATGAGATCCTGGGTTCGATTCCCGGGTAGGGCAAAGTGTTTCTGTCTTTCTATTAATCTAGACGTAAGTGAAGATTTTTAGTTAGTTTTTAAGAACATTAAATGAAGTCTTCGTAGTAAGGAAACTGAATTTTCTCAATTATTATTCTTTAAGCTTCCCGCCAATATTGTGTCCTGGCTTACCTATTGTATGGGAGCAAACCTCAGCATAATAGAAAACGGATGTCAGTAGCAGTGCTTCTATTCGATGTAGATGAAGCGTGTCGACGAATAGGGCACTCCAAGTACAATGTGACGCTGAGAGTGCGAATATTTTATCGTATCTACGTTAAGTTTAGTATTTTGCAAGCACAAACAGAATACATTTTTTTAGATCATCAAGAATATAAGCTTTTCATGTGTAACATCTTTCCTAAAAAAAAGCTAGGTAAATAAAAAAAGGTTAATCTAGGTAAATGTAGGTAGTCGTATAGTGATTTATCACCACCATCGGGGAGTCCACCCGGACCTGCCACTTACTGATTAATTTAATTGAATGATATACAATAAAATGCAATTGTTATTATATATTATTTCATTAAATTATTATTTTATTTTATTATTATATATCAATTATTATTAATTATTACTAACACTAGTTTGTAAGCTCGCAATTGTACTAACAAATATGGTTGTAATCTGAATTAAATGTTTTTTTTTTTTTTTTTAAATCATCAAATCTGTGGGAGTGATTTCTTGAAAAGGGACGGAAGTGTGTTACAGGAAGCCGGGGAAGCCCGCACTTTTTGATTTGACCAATAAGCGCGCGCGATGCTAGAGTTGGCTGTCAGAAACGACCTTGACGAGGCCCCGCCCCTTTTATGTTGCTTATTATCAAGGTGAGATGTCAGATGCGAATACAATAAAGCTCGCTCGTTTTTTTGAATATAACGTTTAGGTACTTATAAGGATAGGAACCACGCACAAGGGTCCACCTGCCGGACTAAGTGCGGAAACCAAACCCCATAACATAGAAGGATAGGAACCCAAACTGTATCATTTCTGAATATACTTGCCTTATTTTTCATGAGATCAAACATGAAAGGCGAATCCAACATAAAAATAAAATAAAATAAATAAAAGCTTTTATTGATTCCTTACAATTACAAAATACATTAATAATAAATTCGATTATAAAAAAACATAAATTATTGGTTACTTAATACTAATATAATTAATATCACAGTTAGTACAGTGGAAAACTAATTAAATCTAAATTTGAATAATATTAGTTTAAATTAGAAGAAAAATTTTAAAAACTAATAATTGAATAAAATTATACATTGAAATGATTAGATGATGATGATGATTAGCAATTATTATTGTGAGTACATAAATTTATAATTAAATAGTAAGTAATAAACAATAAAATAGTAAATATATATATTTTTAAATTTTTATTTATTTACTTTGATATTTCATTATAAGGGCCTATTGCGGTAAAAGCCTCCTCCATCTGTCTCCATCTTGTTCTATCTCTAGCTAATCTGCTCCATGTTTTTCCTATTAAGCTTTGTATGTCGTCACTCCATCTCTTGTTGGGTCACCTAAACTGTATCATTTCTGAATATACTTGCCTTATTTTTCATGAGATCAAACTTGAAAGGCAAATCCAACATAGGAATGTAATAATATTAAAGGCATAAAAATTAGTTAGTTGATTCCTTGCGGAAATCCATTATAAAATACAATAGACGTTGATATATTTAGTAACCAGTTCCGGCCGGACAGGACGTTGAGTGGTTCACTCTGCGTCCAGCGCTCGGTGCGGCAACACACCGTGTTCGGGTTCGTGACAAATCAGTCGTCATTGAGAAGGATGCCTCGTTGAGAAGTGAAACACGTGTCGATTTCTTACAGGGTTTTTATGGCTCTTTAGGAATAGTTAAGCAGAACTGTTTATAAAATATATCAACGTCTAAAGTATTTGGCATGAAAATTATACGGATGAGCTCGTGGTAAGTAATAACAGCAGCACGGGTCGATTGAAGGTTAAGCTATGCTCACTGAGGTCAGTCTCAGTAGGGTGACCATCCACTACATATCGAGACCCTTCCGTGCCTCGGAAAGCACAATAATCAACAGCTTTGGACTGTCATTTGTAGATCTTTGACAGTCGTTACGGGTAGTCAGAAGCCCAAAAGTCTAACAACCAGTCTTACCAAAGGGTATCGTGTTACCAGTTACTGAGTTCTGGAGGTCAGATAGGCAGTCGGTTCATGTAGAATACTGGTATTCAGCTGCATCCGGTAAGACTGGAAGTTGCCCCAACTTAGTTGGGAAAAGGCTTGGTAGATGATGATGAAAATGATACGGATATGATGTGAGAAACTGGCCAAGCACCAGAATATATTAACCTGCCGAAATGTATAAATTAAGAAACCTTCACCTTCCAACGTAAAAGGTTTATTATTTTATCTAAACAGCGAAAACTATTTATTTAATCAGCAGAAAATCTTTTGAGGATAAGCAAAAAAAAATGTAACTAAAAACGTTACTGTTTTTATAAAACTCGAAATGTAAGAATTACTTAAAGAGATTGCTTTAGCACTTCAGCTCAGATTTTTGGTCAGTTTTTAGTTATTACTCACGATATGAAATCTATAGAAAAATCTCGAACAAAAATCCCTTTATAAAATCTGCTAGCTATGAAAATCTTTCTGGAAAACGCGTGTCTGTTATAAAAGCAGACGTGTTCTCTGAACACAACTACTGATAAGAAATATCTACCTGTCTCATTGTCCCCTGTACATGAGCGAACACCGCCAGGGGACAGCGCATCAAGATATTTGCAAACTTTTGTTTGTGTATAAACAGAATTGTTGCATTTTCAGGGGAATATGTGCATTTGTGCAATGCTAACGAAAATACTGGCTTGGCACTTTTCTATTTGAAGCTTCTCCCTTTATTTTATTGTTAATAAACATAACATCACGCACGCCTTGTTTCCCCGAAGGGTTAGGCAGAGGTGTAGGTATACCTTACTATAGATATAGTACACATTTCGCCAGTTGTGTTTAAGTCCCTTGTAATGTTAATTGTTTATTACACACCAGTGCCTGGGCGACCGAGCTCTGCTCTGGTGAAAATAGAGAATGCTCATTTAATAGTATAGGATAGTACCTACTAATTTCATACTGCCATGAAAGTAGGTAGTACTTACTAATTCCATGCTGCCATGTCATTATTCTATGTCATTAATCTTGTTCTAAACTTTGGGCGACCGAGCTCTGCTCGGGTGAAAATATGGAGAAAACGAATTTTCCCAGATATGAGACTTAGCTAGATCTATTTTTCGCCCCCGTAAACCCCTTTATTACTACTTTCATCGAAATCGTTAGAGCCTTTTTTCAGAACGTGAGTACAAATATATATACAAATATTGCTCGTTAAATAGTATAGGATAAAAGCCTCCAAGTAAAATCGTCACCAATTCTTTACAAATATTTTCGTTACTTTTGTTTGCACAAGAAGCATACAAACTATACTTCCCTGTCGTCAAATCGATAGTGTAATAATCTGTTGTTATTATAATAACAACCCGTAAATACCCTCTGTCCCGTAAATATAAGCAATTAGTCGTCCCTTACGGCACCCGTGGGAAGTGACAGGGTTAGTCTATTACACTATTAGTTCACGACACAACACGACTCACACTGGAGGCTCCCTAAATTGTATGTTAATTTGCATTAATATTGTGAAAAAGTCACGCATACAATCAAAATTGAACTTTAGTATATGATTTATTGGATTTTTTTTTTTGCAAATATAGGACAGTTAGGTATGTAATTGGAACATTTTCGCTCGATTCATTTTTTACTCGAAAATCATGTCTTTTTTAAAGATTATTTGAAACAAAAACAAGATGACTCGGCTTTTATGTCTAAAATAATTATTGACAGTAAGAAAATAAAGTTTATTATCCAAATATAAGATATTTTTTCTCTAGATCAATAAATTATTACTTTAGATATAAACGAAATAAGAATTGAGACTTACGACATTTAGTTCCGTGCTCGAACACGACCAAAGAGCGCACGCGATGTTCAACCTTATTACTGATGTGTTAGCGTTTAGCATATAATGGAGTGATGGGGTGCATGGGGGCGGAGTTTGCGTGGAAATTGCGTTTGGAGTGCCTGGTCTTAATTTGCACATGCTTTATAGTACTGTTGTTTT
This sequence comes from Agrochola litura, assembly GCA_949152395.1. Lineage (NCBI taxonomy): Eukaryota > Metazoa > Arthropoda > Insecta > Lepidoptera > Noctuidae > Agrochola > Agrochola litura. The sequence goes on from OX424496.1 coordinate 7,385,299, forward strand.
CAGCAGCAGAAAGATGATAATACAGATTAATAATGGTACTAATTCCGCCATTCTGTCCTTGAAAATATAAATTGTCGCCTTTTACGATATAGGTACATATATTGGACAGAAAAAGAAAAGTATTATTTTAATATTGACAGTCAATCCTTAGTGAGTGACAAAAGGAAATATCAATCAATCTGCCTAGCTTTTTCCCAACTATGTTGGAGTTGGCTTCTAGTCTAACCGGATGCAGCTGAATACCAGTATTGTACATGGAGCGACTGCCTATCTGCCCCACACAACCCAATAACTGGGTAAGACTGATTGTCATACTTTCGAGCTCCTGACGACCCGTAACGACTGTCGAAGATCCACGAATGACAGCCGTGACCAACGGTTTAACGTGCTTTATGAGGCACGGAGGAGTCTCGATATGTAAAGATGGCCACCCATCCACGGACCAACCTCGGCAAGCGTAGCTTAACCTGGTGGATCCACCCGTGAAGTTGTTATTACCTAGCAACCTCCTGACGAAAGGAAACATCAAAGTATACTAATATTTAGTAGTATATCAGGCATCTCCTTATAGTAAGACTAACAGTTTGTCAGTCTTCTAAAGTTTGATAGCCTGTATAAATTTAATTATTCTAGAACTTCGAGTGCTAAATGCTAATGTCACGAATTCAATTAACCTCTAACTCAAGGGTGCGCAACCAATTTTGAGGGCGGGCCATAATTTTGATTCTCTGTCAGCCAGCGGGCCATCTAGTAAATAAAACTTGCCTACAGTTACGGTATATACCTAGCTATTAAAATTAAACAAAACTTTAAGTTACTCATAGTTTGAATAATCTAAAAAACCAGTCAAGTCCGAGTCGGACTCGCGCACGAAGGTTTCTGTACCATTATTTAAAAAAACGGCAAAAAAATCACGTTTGTTGTATGGGAGCCCCTCTTAAATATTTGCTTATTTTAATTTAATTATTTACTTTTAAAGTGAATATGTAACTAAATATTCTGTGAATATTTCAAGCGTCTACCTGTTGCCGTTCTTAATATCGAGCAAAAACGAGCAAAAAAATCACGCTTACTGTATGGGAGCCCCCTTAAATATTTATTGTATTCTCTTTTTTAGTATTTATTGACAGACGGACGGACAGCGGAGTCTTAGTAATAGGGTTCCGTGTTACCCTTTGGGTACGGAACCCTAAAAAAAGTATATACCTAGTTATTAATATTAAACAAAACTTTAAGTTATAGTTTGAATAATCTAAAAAAAACTTTACAGATACCTTTGAAGAGGTTTATAAGCTAACAACGTATTAATATTTGGCGACAAATCTGAGTTCAATAATAAAATTTCAATAGAATTCAATAAAATGCCTATGCATTCCACTACTTTCCTCGACAAGTCCTTTACTGTCCAGGCCGCTCGTTTGTGGAATGCATTGCCAGTTCAAATTAAACGCGCGCAATCGTTACCTATATTTAAGAGACTCGTGAAGGAACATTACTTGTCGTTGTAATTATCCATAGTCTTCATTTATTTTTGTTGCTTATATATTTAGTAAGTATGTATATATTTACTAGCTGACCCAGCAAACGTTGTTTTGCCATATACATGTTTAGGGTGGACCACCCTTATCACTTAAAATAGAAAAAAAAAATAAAAAAAAAAAAAAGATGTTGGCCGATTCTCATAGAAACCGGATAAGCACAAAAAATTTCATCAAAATCGGTCAAGCCGTTTCGGTGTATGGCAACGAAAACTGTGACACGAGAATTTTATATATTAGATGTATCTATTATTTAGGATATGTATATATCTGTGTATCTATTCTTGTATATTGTATATTTATTATTTGCACCAACGACAACCCCATTTTATGTTCAGGCAAATCACTGTCCATTCCAAGGTTGCCTGGAAGAGATCGCAGAAAGCGATAAGGCCGCCCATTGTATATTTTGTAGTGTTTGATTAGTTTTTTGTTGTGTATTTTTGTGGTGTACAATAAAGTATATATAAATAAATAAATAAATCTAGTCTGATTTTTTAGGCCTGGTTTGAAGTCCAAAAACCTATTCTCAAAAGACTATCACCAACTGAAAGCTTTTGGCGGGCCAATTCAAATGCGTTGGCGGGCTTGGGATTGAGCAGCCTTGCTAACTCCAAAAATAAAACTTTTCAGACTATGCCTACTAACATCAACTTTAGAACTAAGTACAATATTAAAGCCTACTTCTCACAGTACTTTCACGTTCTAGTCATCGCATGCAAGTTGTAAAAGTCAGTTCTGCTTAATGTGAGCCTTAATCAAAACTTAGCTCTATTCAGGTTTCAGTAAGACGTTACACGTTAGTCTTGCCTGAAGTTTGCTTGGGGCGCTGAAGTCGCAAGCGATGGAAGGGAATTTATCAACAATACGAAGATAGAACTGGATATCTCGCATGTAGTCTGTAATTAAAATATGAGGTGTTATTAAAATGAAATCATTTAGAATTGAGACAGGTATAATAAATTTGTTTATTATTTACACACACGTATTTACATTATTTAAAAAACTATCAGACTTAAAATAATAATATGAGGAAGAAAGGGGGGGCGGGGAAATAATCATAGGGCATCAAAAAATTCGTCCGTATCGCTGTCAATAGGAAAAGTGCCCAAAAGGCTGGCAGCATTGCCACGTTGTATGGCAATGCTGATTCTTTGACCAAAGAATAGGCCAGCCCTCTGGTCACGTGAAGAGTCGACCAGCCGCTTGGCGATGTCTTGAAAAACAAGGTGGGCACTCGGACCCCATGGCCCTAGTGTTTCAACCCCAAACGGCTGAAATATATAAGGTATAATAAATAAATAATATTGTGGAAGATTGGTTGTTATGACAAGGCACAGGGAAGGCCTATTTCCAGCAGATATTAAGATGAACAAAATTATTACTGAAAAATAAGTTCAACTTAAGACTCTCGTTGCTCTAGTGGTCTCAAGGGCTATTACTGGGTATGAGTTCTTGAGTTCGATTCCCAGGTCGGCAAAGTGTTATTGGGTTTTTCAATTAGGAGTTTCTCTCAATTCAGGAGTCTGAATTTGTGTCCGGTGATGGCAATAGGCTCGCTCCCTACATTACATGGCACATTACATTATAAGGTTAATTTATTATATATTATATATTAGGTGCTCTATAGCTTCACCTCTGCCCTACCCTTCAAGATTATGTACGTTATGTAAGTTCAACCTATTTTAACAAAAAGTCTATTTCTTATTCTAAGACACGTAATAATATTTCAAGTGAATTGAAAATGTCCACTGAAATGAATACCCAATGAACGTGAATTTTATTCAAAAAGACACAAATAGACCCACTACGTGATTGAAATTATTCACCAACTTAAGTTCTTGAATGAAAGCAGAAAGTGGGTGGATATCTTTATTTACGTTAAAAGATCCATCAGAAATAACTCGACATTTATTATATATCCGGAACTTATTCTTGCTATTGTTTTCGGTTTGAATTTATTGAGAAGCTCGGCCTAAATGTAAGTATAATTAGGTATTCATCATTAGTTAACATTTGGCTAGAAGACAGGTTCTTGAATACAATACGCTGTTAATTACCTACTGCTCAGGACGACGACCGCCGTGGCCGCGCCGCCACCGCGCCTCTAAGCTGTGTATATGTCACCGTAAGATTGTGAGCACCGTTATTTTATAATCTATCGGTATTATTTCCGTTAGATCATAATCTGTCGAAAAATTGTGAACTAGGCAAAATGGGTTAGGTTAGGTTAGAACTGTGACAAACCGCGCGCGAGCTGAGCGAGCGAAGCGAGCGGTGCCGCGGTAGCGGCCGGCGAGCGCTACTTCCAAGTTGCTCGCAGCCACGCAGGCTATTTAATATTAGCGCAAGGTGCATTACGTCGCAAACAAGTTGGTTACCAGTTCACAATTAGTCAGTTTTTCATGGATACATTATAAACTATCGAAAAATAATGCGTTAAATTGTAATTGATTTGTCACAGTTCACAATTTTTCGACAGTTTATAATCTAACGGAAATAACACCGATGGATTATAAACTAACGAAGTTTATAATTACATTTATACAACGTTGTCAGCCCGCTGCCGCGCCGCCGCGGATGGATGAACCCAAAACCTTCTATTCGAGTTCTTACTTTGATTTTGCCACTTTCTGTACACACGGCTACACATCAAGCCATACATTTCCAGTATAAGCTGAACTGGCATTGTACGGAAATCCTATACAATGCGAGATCAGCATAAACTGGAACTGTATAGCTTGATGTGTAGCCGTGTGTACATATAATATGCAAGAAAAAACTTTTTTTTTTTTTAATCCGATCCAGCCTGTCCTGAGTTTTATGTCCTGGCTGGAGGCCTGAATTTATTGATATAGCCACAAGAAAGTCCGGTTAAGCAGCCGACAACCTCCGAGGTTGACCAGCAAGATACAATTAAAAAAAAACATTTTTTTTTTATAAACTCAACATGTTCATTATGCTACACGTGTGATGTTTATGTGTCCCAGAGGTGGGAAGATTATAGGTGGATTATAGGTTATACGAGGAACATACTTTGAAATTAACTGTATATATATTACTCATATTCGGAAATATGAAAAAAAAAACAGCCGATTTCCAACATTTTCTCGATTTATGCGATGTATGGAGGTTGGTCCCATAGTAAAAGTTGTTCTAATACATAACATAACATAACATAACATCACGGCTTGTTTCCCCGAAGGGTTGGGCAGAGGTGTCCCTGTAGCAGGTACACCCACATTTCGCCAGTTATGTTTAAGTCCCATGTAATAGGGGGCGAACCTATTGCCATCAACCGGGCACAAATCCAGACTCCGAGCTTCTACTGAGAAATTTCAGATAGAAAAACCCAATAACACTTTGCACGACCCGGGAATCGAACCCAGGACCTCATGCTCAGCAGTAGCGCTTGCGACCACTAGACCAACGAGGCAGTCAATACGTTCTAATACGTTCCCCAATATTACACACATTCTATCTTAGAGATTTTCTTCCTGAAATAAACACCCCCAGTTTATTTTCTAAGCTAAGCTCACTTCACCCCTACAGGGTAACTAATCCCCAGCGGCGGCGATACAATACTTGCAAGCTAATAAGAACTGCAACAATAACATGCTGTTATGAAGCTGCACAATAGCTCATAAGTCTTAGCTACAATAGAAAACCTTTTCTCATTTGTAATATGAAACTTATTTCATAAAAGTTTACTCGTTTTTTCTTTCTTATAACAGTAGGTGGTAGAGGCTTTTGTGACGCCGCTTCGGGATAGTACTCCACTCTCTATTACGAGAATGTAAATTCGTGCGAGCACCAGAAAAATTTACTATGTCAAGAGAACCAATAAGTACTCGTATTTGACCCCTACACTGTTCAATAGTATCGACTGGCTGAGAACAGATAGTGGTAATTCCCAGGCGAACACTGGAAAATAAATTAAAAGCGGAACTTTTCAATGAAATAGTCGCATCATGTGACAATAATTAATCTATTCTATTCAACAAAAATATTCTTACCGTCCTTATACCTACTATTTGTACCTACCTACTAATGTTTAATTAGATTAATTATCAAATATTTTAAGACGAGCGCTAATCCTGCCGACAAACTGTCATGCAGTTTGGCAGGTTTATAAAATGTTTACAAGTGTTTGGTTCAAAATAAATTATTATTTATTTATTATGATTACATCTTGTGGCGACATCTACATCTCCACATGCGAACTACGCATCACACTGACGTCACGCTAAATACTGCATCGCGCAAGCTGAGTTTATTGCGCAACTAGCATATATACAACGTCCCGACATCAATCGTCGGGCAATAACCCACCAGAAACAACACCCGTCTGGTCGGAGGATCCTCCCTTTTCTATGGTGGATGAGTGAACTTTACACCCTGTTCCTCATACTACTATACTGGTGACACCGAACATGAACGTCCATGGCCAGTAGTGTAGCTATGTTTTGCTAATTACTACCTCACAGCAGGTGTAAAGGAAAAGTCCGATAATAGTTAATTTGTAGTTTGATTACACATTTTTTTTTTAAAGTGAAAACTTCTTTAGGCGCGTTGGGCATTTTTGAGATGGGAAAAAACAATTGAACTCTCGACACCGTTACCGACATCTCATTAAAAGTATTTCCTGCACAATAAAATTATTCAAGTTTTCACTTCTGTCGACATTCCCGTAGTGCCACTGTTTTTTTTTTGCTATTACAAACTTGCAATTAAAAGAAATGTCAGACATTTCAAGTTCATCTTTGCGCTAATAGCAACGCACCTGCTGTAACTCTGGTATTACACATTGTTCATAGCGGTGGTGACTACTTCCTATAAGATGAGAGATCACTTGGTTCAACAGCATACCTAAAAAATTGGTCGCACGCACGCACAATGAAGAGTTTCGTAGTTAAAATGAATTTGTCCTAAAACAAAACTTAACATCGTAGTTGAAAAAAATGTTCTCCCATACATCGATATATGACATGGTGAATTCACCAACTGTAAGTTTGTTATAGCAAAAGAAAAAAACAGTGGCACTCCGGGAATGACGACAGAAGTGAAAACTTGAACAATTTTATTGTGCAGGAAATACTTAATGAGATATCGGTAACGGTGTCGAGAGTTCAATTGTTTTTTCCCATCTCAAAAATGCCCAACGCGCCTAAAGAAGTTTTCACTTTAAAAAAAAGATGTGTAATAAAACTACAAATTAAGTATAATCGGACTTTTTCCTTTACACCTGCTGTGAGGACCTTGCTTTCTGCCAAATTTCATGATTCTAGGTAAACGGGAAGTACCCTGTAGGTTTTGATTTATTTGCGAGTATAAAAATATGTCACAAAAATCGCCGTATTTTTTTATTGCGTTCACTTAGAAGCTTGAATCAGCTTGATCTTTTTAGAGCTGAGAACATAGACCTACGTATTTGATATTAATTTCAACTTGATACCACCACGTGTTCCTGAGAAAAAGGGTCTTGAAAAGAAAAGCCTGAAGACTAACTACGAAGTGATCATAATTAAGGGTTCCGTTTTTTCCTTTCGAGGTACGGAACCCTAAAACATTTCTCATAAAACCTTTCAAAAGCTTTATTATGATCCTGAGTCTTGGCAGAACCATCTATGTTTACAAACCTATTAATACTACGTTTTAGTTGTTTTCGCTATAAATATGGCCACTAAAAATGAAACATCGCTTGGGCCAATGATATGTTTATATGGGAAAAGGTTTTCGGGAAGTTATGTCTAAATATATGTTTTTATGATCGCTCGGCACATGTTGTGGTTGGCCCTTTTAACCCTTCCGGAAACGAATGCGTATGTTAAGTGGACCATTCGTCTATTTAAGTACTCGGTAAACGGCTATAGATCAAAGTTTTGAAAAGACTGGCAACATTGCCATGTTACTGTCGACAGCAAGGCGGAGGTATAGTTCTATTTTATTTTATTTAGATATTTTTTTTTATAAAAACATTTTTTTTATAAACTTGCTGAAGAGGCTGTATTTAGACTATAAAGTTTCGAAAATACTCGTTATATTGCTAAAGTTATCATATGCACTTTTCTAACTTAAACGTAGGTGTCATTATCATCTGTGTGAGAATGTAAGAGACTGGTAGAATACTCGTATCTCAAATTAATTATATATAATTATATAAAATATAAAACAAATAAAACTGACGGTAAAGCGCATCGAATAAAAGTCGGTAAAAAGAGAAGTTTTCCTCAAATCATAGTAAATAAGGGAAAGTGATCATTTTGAGTTATTTGTTATTGAAATATTTTTATTGAAGACATTCTCGTATTTCAAGTTAAAAGGAACGATAAAGTAACAAATACTTATGATTTACATCAACGACGCGATATATGGCACTATTCTATGAGGCTCTAAGAATTGGCACAAGATTAGCAAGTACAAGGTAGGTTCACTGTACTTTATGGAAACTAGATTCGCGATATTTAGGATTTTTTAATAAACTAGCTGTTGCCCGCGGCTTCGCCCGCGTTAACCCAATGTATTTTTACGTTGAATGTCCCGTCAAAATTGTTACAGCTGTTTCGGAGATTAGCCGAAACAAACAGAAAGACAGACAAAAATTTTTAAAAATGTTTTTTTGTTATAAATGCCGTATATACTTTCATAAGCATTTAGTAAAAAGCTGTTATTTTGACATTGCAAACAGACACTTCAATTTTATTTATTTGTATAGATATATTATAGACTAGCTGTGCACGCGACTTCGTCCGCGTGGAATAGTGACTTTTCGGGCAGCACATTTTGAATTACATATACCGTCGTTTGGGTAGCTAAAAATTTACTTTACAGTAATGCTTCTCTGTATACGATATTTGACGTATGGCCATCGGGGATGAAAGCATACAGACTCCTAGGATTGCTAACCCGTGACAGAGCCACATACAACTGACCGTGCGAGAAACAGCTGATACTTAGATCTACACCCACAACTTTCAGCGTCTGACCTCGGGCTTTATTAATTGTCATCACAAAACATAGACTGACTGGAAACTGGACTCGTTTAAAACTAAATGGAAAATTGTTTGGAATGAGAGGAATCCGAGGAATGAAAACACTTTCACCTTTTCCACACCCTGTTAAAATCTCTGCTTCTATCAGATTTCGTTGTACATTGGTCACTTTTAACCTGGTGCCATTGCAAAGTTTTGGGGGGCTTAAATTTCTATGAAGCATTATGGGTACGCCTTCGGATCGAGCATTTGTTGTCCGCACTCTCTGGGAGCTCAGGCGGGTTTCCCTGTCAGCAAAAGTCTCAGACTCACGCGATAGCGCGTGAGCTTCGCGATCGACAGATAAACGTGCCTTTCGTTGTTCCCCGTTTTCCATATTTCGAGTTGTCATCATTCGAGAACGATTTGAACTCAGTCGATATTCTCGCCGAGTCGAAGTTTCTGCAGCACGAAACCTAGCCTGATGTTCCCGAGTTGCAGAGAGCCTTGCCTCACGACCTTCCTCAGATTCCTGTGATCGAACTACATAATCTTATCCTTTTAGCATTTCTGCTACATTGGGAGAGGTTGGATCTTCTTCGAGGCATTCTTACAATAAAATAGTACTTATTACTTAACACACAGTTAATTAGTAAACACGTGCTATCGTAAACAATTAAATTATAAATACTTACAGATTATTATACAGTCTAAAATTATCACAGTTTAAGTAATAACTCATCATCTGTTATGATGCCTTATTAAGGCGGATAACAATTAAAATTCTATTGTGTCTCGTTAATGACAGTTGAAAGGACGTGTAAACCAAACGTACTAACTTTATAAAACAAAAGAATTCCTAGAAAAAATAATTACTAACCTGAGCTAATGAACTTATACTTAATAAAGAAAATCAAGAAAAGAAATGCCTAACCTATACCAATATATACAAACCCTCTAAATACAAATTAAGATAAGTATGCCGAAAATCAAGGAAAAAAATGCTTAACCTATAACAAATGCTTACAATATTTATTTACAAACCCTAAATAAAAAAAAAACAACCGACTTCCAAAAAACACTACAAAGTGAAAAATAACTTTAATTTCGGAAGTCGATGTCTTTGATTTTGAATTTTCGTTTTTTGTCACCGACTTCCGAAATTAAAGTTATTTTTCACTTTGTAGTGTTTTCTGGAAGTCGGTTGTTTTTTTTTTATTTTAAAGTGCATCTCGCAACAAAATCCGGTTAAGCAGCCAAGACCTTAGTGGTCAGTACCCACTAAGGTCTTGGCTGCTTAACCGGATTTTTCTGTGGGTGCCATAAGCTTCTACACTTAGAGCCTCCAGCCAGGAGCTTTCTGAACTTATTCTAAATTAAAATTAAGCGAATGCTCGCTAAGGGCACCCCCTGTGGGGTACGAACCTCGGCTTAAGGCATCGCTGATGGGAGGACAGCAAGAAGGGACAGGCTGGATCAAATTTATATTTTCATCATGATTATTATGCGGGGTATTTAAAGCTACGTGCTCAGCTGCAACAACTGCTGGCACCTCGTTTTCGAGCAAGGGTCGGGGGGGAGTTTCATTTACTCGGGGATTCGGTCGCGATCGCAAAGGACCTCGGCGGCGAGGTCGGAATGACGGGAGGCATCTGTTTTTGTGCACTGTACTGGTGGCCCTATTCTGCTCCTGGAGGAGGGTAATGGGGTCATCTGGGTCGGAGAGTACATGCCTTGGGCGGCGGGTCTGACTAATTCGGGATGGGATATAATCGGCTGCTTCGACAACCAGAGGGTTGCGATATCTGAACAGCGGCGCGGCTCTCAGCGCGCTTTATATAGCCACGGACGCGCAGGCGCGAGGCGTGTACGTACTCTGATAGAATACCTTAACAAATGTTCGCCTTGATTCTTTAAATTGACATAACTTTTTTATTTATGAACCGATTGACATGAAATAAACACTAAATGTTAAGTGAAACTTACTACAATATATTAGTGAAACCTGCATCTAAATCGAATAAGCCGTTTCTGATATTAGCGTGCACAAACACACAGACAAACAGACAAACAGACAAACCGACAAACAGACAAAAAAAAAATTAATTACAATTTCGGGTTCGGCATCGATATAATAACAACCCCTGCTACTTTTTTTTCTATATTTCCATTGTACAGACACCACTTTTCTACAATTTTATTATATGTAATTTATTATATATGTATATGTATAGATACCTCTTTTTTGGCACAAAGTGGTCGAGCTTTTCTGTTCTTTTGGCAAGTACTGGAGTCTCTTTTCCGTATCAGAAGTACTTCGAAGATGTCAACAAAGTATGGCAGTAAGTGTCCTTTGAGATACAAATTAAAAGCACACAAAACGTAAACTAAATAGGTAACAAAACAGACATGAATTTAAAAGACACATGTTGGCTCAAATGGTACAAAAGTTCAAAAGTTCAAATGGCACATGCTGAAGAAATGCGAAGTTGGCGCACCTCTAATAGACTTTATTATCCACCCAGACATCTTTATCGTTCCCGAAGACAATACCAAGTCAGAATTAGATACACAAGCATTTACTGAATAGAGAAAAGTACTTAGATATAATACACACCTGAATAGAGAAAAGTACTTAGATATAATACACACAAAGAGAACAATGGTCCAGAGTACCAGACGATACTGATTGACAAGAATCAGTATAATAAAAAATAAAAAATAAATTACTAAAAATACAACCGACTTCCAAACTACAGAGTGAAAAATAACTTAAATTTCGAAAGTCGGTGTCTTTGGATCAGTATTTAAGTTTATTGCCACCGACTTCCGAAATTAAAGTTATTTTTCACTTTGTAGTTTGGAAGTCGGTTGTATTTTCGTTTTTTTTTTCACTTTTTAGTGGGTTGGTTTGTAATTTTATCTAAGTTACAATAGTCTATTGTTAACTGCTCATCACCTAAATATTGCTTTTCCCGATGCAGGGACTTTAATTGTTGAGGAGTTCTCCAGGTACTTCACCATCAGCTCCACTGCACTATATGAATGGTGACGAGCATCAATTGCTTACCAACCATATTAAAGTAATCGAATCGCAACCCGTGAAAAAATATTATTGAGTAGTTCCTGTGGCCATCTATGTCCTTCTTCAAGTGGTGCTTTTCGAGAGCAAAGCTCGAGTTACTATAAAAAATACCCAAATCCCTATAGATGTGCCTGTAACATTTGAAGAGTTCCCTCGATTTCTCTAAGATCCCATTATCAGATCGTGACCAAATGACAATGGAACCAATAAAAAAAAGCAATAAAAAAAATAAAAAATCAAATTGGTTCAGCTTCGAGTAATCGGGGAACATACATAAAAAGAAAAAAAATATTCCGACGAACTGAGAACCTCCTTCTTTTTTTTGAAGTCGGTTAAAAATTATAACTATAATACATACACAGTACAAAACACCTCGTAGCATATAGGTACGTGTAATTGGTGAAACCAACCCTTGTCAGCAGTACCACAGATAAAAAATAAAAATAAACTATTGAGCAGGTGTTGTTTCAACAGTTCATTAATAATACATTGGCAGACACTTTTACAAACAAGCTTCAGGTCCCAGGGGTAACAACACTTCACCCCCCCCTTTTGTGTGCGCTAGACTAAAAACTTGAAGGTACAATTGAGAACAATATCAGTATCGTTATTGCTGTAAGTTTCCTAATTAAATTATTGTATATGTACTTGATTGAAATGCTGAAATTCCTACAATAGTATAATTTGATTGAAATGCTTACATGGAAATGTTAATTGGTAGAGGTGCCTACCTATCCTAATAAACTTGTGATCAATGATACGTAATATAATGTAAAATTGTTATTTGGGTTATTCTGAGCCTAATTAGAAACACCCACGGCAATGTGTTGGGAATCACTTGAATGCTTCACTCTAATTAAAACCTGAATCGGAAATTCTATGAATATAATTTCATCAGCCGTAATACTATATGAATACTTTACAAGCCACAATAATTTCCACATAAACAAGTAACTTTTTCATAAAGTTCGGGAACCAAAAACTGTCGTTTCGACCTATCTATTCAATTCAGACCAAACTTTTCTAAATAATATATGTGCATGACATCCGTTGGCCCAAAATTTGAGGGTTTTTTATTAAAAATCTGGAATACCAGACTCTCAATTCAGGGAACATGATTAGCATAAAAATCGGGGCACGTCCTTACGTATCTACGTCACGGATAGACTAAGGCCCATCGTCCACGACGCTACTCAAACTCAAAGCATTTATTTCAATTAAACCATTTACAGGCACTTGAATTTTCAAAAAGTTGCCCATTCCAAAACGTAGAAGAACGGACAAGAAACTCCAAAGACACTCTTTTAAATCAAGAAATTACAAAGTCTTGGGTATAATATTATTCTCGTTGCTTTTACATGTGAGAACAATGTAAAAAAAGGAATTAAATACAATTCAAAGTATAAGAATAAAATATAAGCCCTGGCAGATAAGAGATGACCAGTCTCAACTGACGGCGCCCGTTCACGAACATGACGCGTGGATCAGCACCATCAAACTCAATTACATAGTAACGTGTTCAAACTAAAATCACCAATCATTAAGCAGACAAAATGTCACAGCACTAGTATTGCAAGGGTGGACGTACACGACGCTACTCTAACATACGTTGACATTCTGGCTACTCATTGATGATTTTAGTTTGTAACACGTTACTTTTGAGTAGCCTGTTTTTACACTAGTATTTTAATGGTGTTCCCTACACAATGCTACTCTAAAGGTGATTTTATACCGGCGAGGCGAGGCGTGGATGGGATGGCCGAGAATAGAAATCACGCTTACCCTTTTACACCGAAAGATGTCCAGCGCTGTCTCGCGATGGCCAGCGCTGCCTTGCGCCGGCTCGCGATGTCGCGCGCCGGCTCGCGCTATCACGCGCCGCCCGGCCAGCCGAGAATATAGTATGCAGAGATGTTTCGCGATGGTCGGAGCGAGCCGGCGCGTGCCAGCGCGTGCCAGCGCAAGACATCGCGAGACATCGCGAGTCAGCGCTTGACGGAGAGAGACCGTGCGTGTCCTCGATGGCCATATTCATACAGAAGTTACAATAAAGTTCAATATTGTACTAACAAATACCTATTTCAATTCTCGCCTCGCACATTCTCACGCATCTAGACCTTTTACACCAAAGATGGGCAGGGCGTGGATAGAAATTTTGCCACACAAATTTCAATTCTCGCCCATCCCATCCACGCCTCGCCTCACCGGTGTAAAACTACCTTAACGCGTTAATAAGTAATTTGATTCGTTGCGCCGTGAGTAGAGTCGTGGACGACGGGCCTAATTCTTTACGTGTATACCTTATGTTAGATGTATTTTTGAGTGAGTATCCTCTGATTATGATGGCCATAGAGCTGTAATCTTGTTGGATAAATATTGTTTAACAAAAGTAATGTTTATTTTAATTTGAGGGAATTGAGCAAAATTAGTTTTGGTTGTAGGCTAAATGAAATAGATACTCTCCCAAAATAGCCCCATTTAATTGATATTCAGACTACAGGTAATATCTGTACTAGGTGGGACTAAATTGGCTATCTTAAGTAATTAAGGGGATAAATAAACTACGTAAATAGAGTAGACTACTTTTGATAGACTTGAAAAACATTGCGCAGCTTTAAAGCGAGAGTAATAGATAACATTCGAAGTTTATGATTGTTCCTTACTAAGTTAGTAATGTTCTTGGTACTTAACATTAATCCCCGGTAATTACAGAATAAGACACTTCCTAAATTACAACTGTTACACACTTGTTACGAAATCATTTAGCGATAATGTTGGGCTTTAAATACTACCACTGCTAAGGTCTGTAAAATGTAATGTTCTAAATATTAAGAGCGTTTATTCTGAAAGTGGGCAACGTCGCAAATAGATGTCAAATATTTCGCTGTTTTGATTCATTTGGCAATATTACTGTATGGAAATAGAAATATGGCTAACTAGCGAACTAGAATAATAGTAATGAATTGCAATTATAGCTCTGAATTTGATGTTGTAACCGTTTTAGGTGTAAAAAAGGCATTTGGAAAGTTTTCAAATACTTTTTTTGTATCTAAAACTAAATATTCGGTATTTCGATATTAATTATTGCATTTCATAATCAATATTATAGTTCCCTAGTTAGCCACATTTCTTAATTCCATACAGTAATATTGCCAAATTAATCAAAGCAGGTAAATATTTGACAGCTATTTACGACGTCGCCAACTTTTAGGATAAACCCTCTTAATAAATTTACCTACAGTATAAAAAGTACAATGATTTACTATAGGCATAAACGGTGAGGAGCTGTTCTTATACATAGAAGCACCTGCTTATTCCACACGATCTAGCAATGTTCCTAAAAATACGAGGCTCATGCGAATAAACGTAAAAATATATGAATATGTAATAAAATCAACATGCAAGAATAACAATTTTATGATATCAAATAAAACCTAACACGAGCATCTCAGTAAAAATAACAATTCAATGCTTATTTGCTTCTGATTCTACTGAGATCACATCTCGTCACGCGCGCGTGCTCGCCGCCTACATATGTATGTTTTTGCATGATTTGTTACATTGTCATGAGCACCAAAATTTCAGGCTTTTCCCCCCGTGTGTACCACGACTCCGAGCTCACAAAAGCCCAGAGAACACGTGCAATAAAAGGTATCTTATCTACGAAACGAATAAAAATGCCCAAATTTTTTGTTTACTAAAATTACGGGCATTACAATGCAACAGAAAGCCCATTTTAATTAAACTTAATGTGCCATTCATTACCTACATAAGGCTAAAGATAAAGCGAATGAGAGATAATTATTAAGGCCGTACCACTCAGGGTGATTTCACTCTGAGAACCCTTTTAATGTTCCTTTTCGTAAATACTTATGTGAACACAGGAACTTGGGACAGGATCCGTTAACGTTGATCCGTTTAATGGAAGTCCTGCTTTGAATACGTAATGAGGTTTTAATAATATCTGGAGATGACACTTGGGAGCGGTTATAACAAGCCAAATTGGGCTATCAATGGTGAGCACGCGCCCATTCGGACCGATTTGAGCCTTTCAATGCTCATAATAGTGATCCAAGTTAATGTAACAAAAGTAATGGAGTAGTTATACGATGCAAATGTTAGCTTCTATCTACAGACGAGACAAACAATAAAATAAACATCTTTAAAACAAGTAAACCCAACATATCAATTACAAAGAATGCCGAGCAATCTGGGAGCAGAGTCCCTTCAATAGGCAATTCAGTGAAATAGCCCGACATTACATTGTAATAGGGAGCGCTGGGCAGTTTACCTCAAAGAGTTGTCCAAATTGCCCAGCCTTGTATCCCAGTAATAAGGACTGAGATATTACGGTCACTAGCCCCTTGTAACACATGTCTATTTTGTGACTCCGGAATTAGTCGGTAGAAAATATCGACTAATTTAGTTGGGTGATAGTGAAATTAGAAATGTAATGGTCACGTTAATTGTGTATGAGAGATGTTATGTATTTTTGGATTAGTTTGCTGGTGATTGACTGGAAATGATTTAATATTAGACAGTTTTGTTTGGTGTAGCTTTTATTGGGTTACAGGAAGGTAAAGGCTCGAGGATGGAAGTTATTACATGACTGCCCAAAAAGGAGTGTAAAATAAAAATAAAACTTGTCACTAAAATAAAAAAAAAATATAAATTAAAAAAACACAATAAACTGTCCTGCCAAAAAATTTACTAAAAAGTTATAAACAAGTTGTATTTGTTAATCTGTTTATACAAAGCGAAAGGTCACTCATTTACTCGCTGACTAAACAGATAAATAAAATTGTCATTGCACTCGGGGGACCGTTGTGTCGTTGTGTGGAACACTTTTTAATCTAAGAAGTCGACTGCAGTGACAATTTTATTTATCTGTTTAGTCAGCGAGTAAATGAGTGACCTTTCTTTTTTGTTGACCTTTCATTTATTGGCAGGGCGGTTGTTTCAACATTGTATTTAAAGCATAAGGTTCGGCACAAACGAGCCACCGAACACAGACACCGGTAGCTCAGCGATCAGCAGTTCAAATACTTTTCATACGTTTTGTGTGGATTCGTCACAAACGGGCGGCCGCCCGCGGCAGTAGTACACTGCAGCAAGAGGTGACAGTCAACACTGGTTGTGGTTGGTGGCTCGTTTTGCCGAGCCTAAGATGGGTTTTTTACAGTGCATAGAGACATTAAACTTTTAAAATGTCAAACTTCTAGTTTAGTGGTCTACTTTTGTAACTGACAATGTAGTTACTTAGAAAGGTAATATTCTTGATAGAAACGGTTGGTTCCCAAATAAAACAAGTTTGTTGTTGTTCATTTATCTGTTTATTTTATCATATCATACAAAACTTATCTACACAATAGTGACGAAACAGTATAAAAATAACAAAGATAGTGTTGTAGATATAAATATGACAATATTGAAAAAATACCAATATATTAATGATGTTTTTTATTAAAATAATAAATGGTGTTTATTGAAGCGGGCCCAGGCATTGAGCCGGGATGACGCTGTTGATGATTGAATGTTGAAGAAATTTTTACACATTTGAATCTAATATGTTTTCATAATAATGTGATTCCGTTGTTATCTCCTTTAATGCACTTCTTAAGCGGATGCTGAAAAAGAAAGACAAGGAAAAAATTTATAATTGTTAAAACAGTAATGTGGTGACTACTATGAACTCAACAATCATTAAATTACAAGCAGTTTTCCACAGGCCAAAATTTATTTAACTCGCCTACCGTAAAAAAGAATTTAAAATTTTTGAAGTCCCAAGAGTTCGACTTAAGATCTTATTTATTTATTTATTTTATTATTTCTGTACACACAGTAAACTACCTACATACAGATAAGACATAATAAACATTTTGAGTACTAAGGTAAAGACAAACTATGTTCTTAATGTCCCTCGGCAAACCTCGTGTTTCGTCAGTCGTCGGATTTCTACCAGTTGCCCTGTGCACTTAGTGCAGACCGAACGCTATCGATCGACTTGGAAGTATATAGAGGTGTTAATATTATTTTAACTTCATTTAATTGATTTTAACAATAGTAAAAATGGGAGGAAAGCTGCAAAAGTCGCAGGCACGACAGATAGGAAAATAGTTTTACAGCTCTATATAGTTCACATTGAAATCAAAACAAAACAACAATAAAGTACTTAGTTCTGAATTCAAATTATTATACACGATAAATCTAATAATTGATGGACATGGAAATTAGCATTCGTTTGTATTCGGAAATCCGATATACCCGAGGGACATTAAGAAAATAGAAATACTGTACTTTAACTTATTTTGTTAAAGTAATGGTACCTAAAACCTGTACTTAGCTTTAACCGTAGTAATTATATCTGGAATCTCTTCCAAATGGAACTTATTTTTGATTTTTTACTTCAAAAAACAAAAATATAGGTACCTTCGACTGGTGGGGGCGCGGCAGGAGCCTCCGCCGCCGGCGCAGGCGCGGGGGCAGGCGCTGAAAGTTATACGAACATACTTGAAATTAGGCATTCTGCATAGTTATTCTGTATCACTATTTCGTAGTTCAGTAAAAAGACAGCAATAAATTAGCGAAATTGAATTTCCTCACGATATGCATTCTTGAGTTTCATAGATGGGGATGAGAGTAAGGAGAAATAAATAAGCCTTTGCACCTGAAGTAGGGCACTAAACTTTACCTGGTTCAGCGGCTGGTGCAGGGGCGCCCGCTGGTGCAGCATCGGCAGCCGGCGCGGGCGCTGGAGCGCCTGAAAAAAGTTTGTTAAATAATGTAATCTTTCTGCTCATCAGTAAACATGAAACGCAGACTATGATAGTCTTGGCGTTATTGTGAGTGTTTTGGTTTTGAAAGTAATTATTATTACACGCATTATTATTATTACACTTACATTGCAACTAGTTTATCTTATTACTAATACAGGTTTACCTTCTGCTGGTGGAGCGGCAGCGGCAGCAGGAGCACCCTCTGCAGGAGGCGCTGCCGCAGGAGCACCTGCATCATCAAGATGTTAGCATTACATGGTGAGTATTATCTGTAATTTATTGGTTTATTGATGTGCGTCTTGATTACGATCGAACGATGACATCAACCATTCAGGGGTCTTGCCCCGCCTCTTATAGGAGTATTATTTTAATCTTACTACTGAGAAAGAGATGGAGCTATACGTCCTTTATAGCTGCATCTCTTTTCCACACTGAAGTAAGATTAAAATAATGCAGCTATAAGAAGAGGTGGTGGTAGGCCCCCAGATCGATCAAGTGTTCATCTATCGACTACCACTTTTCTATCGAATCTAATTGGGTCTGTACAACTATTCCAGCTGTTACTGACCCATTTTCACAGTGTGGTGACTTTAGACATTTCCATCCCCCATTTATGAAAGTTGTTCATAAACAATGGTTAGCTAATCTGTGTCTACTTATCTACAACTGTGGAAGCGTGAACATTAATTCCAACGCTGTTGTAATTTGGAGAATCGCCAACGGCAACAGACACTCATGCTGACAACGCCTGGAATCCTGCCCATCCCGCAATGAAAAGTTACTTTAAAATAAATAATTGCTTTTCTTGGAGTATTGTAAACGAGGAATTCAGTTGAAATCCGAAAGAAGTAGGTTGGTATAGCAGTCTTGTTACCATGAACTAATCGATCTAACGGGAATTACTGCTAACCACATACTATATCATTTTATGTTTTAATTGATTTCCCGCCTAGAAGTTTGAATAATGAAGTCTTTGCCGTAAGCACCCTGCATGTGGCATAACATGATGTATGCACTCATTTTCACGATTGCAGTAAAGAATCATTTATTTTATTTTTTATTACCAAATGGGTCAGCTCTTGACCACGATCTTGCCTGATGGATAAGGTCTACGATGGAAAGAACGTGCCCAGAAGATGCCAGTTCATTCTCATATCGTTGCTATAGTGTCGAAAGAAAAATCGATAATAACCTTCAGCAGGAGCCGCGGGCGCAGCGCCATCAGCCGGAGGTGCGGGTGCAGGCGCTCCCTCCGCGGCAGGGGCCGCGGGTGTCCCTTCCGCGGGAGGTGCAGCAGGCGCTCCCTCTGCAGGCGGCGCTCCTTCGGTAGGAGGAGCTCCTTCGGCAGGAGGCGCTCCTTCGGCAGGAGGCGCCCCTGCTGGCGGCGCGCCGTCTGCTGGCGCTGCAGCCGCTTCACCCTCTTGCTAAAAGACCAAAACCATGATAATTATCATGTGTGCCATACAGCCCCGGATTCATGGAAGACAAAAGTTGCACAACATTGTTTCAGAGACAAGTTCTTGTGTTGCGGAAACATGTTACCAGCAACAACAATGTTTTGAAACTTTAGTTTGTATGAATACTGGGCTAAAATCTACATGCAATTAGGAAGCGGCCATGTTTTAATAATAAAGGGCTCAGCCAGAAACAATGTCTTAATTAAGTGCTTACCAATAGTAATGACAAATGAGGTTTAGAGTACCGAGACCACAATTTATTGTTATTTTTATGTGCAGTACACAAATTATTGGACACATCTAGTGCTACAATATATCACAGTGTTTGTTTCCAAGTTGTGTCCCATACAATATTGTGCAGAACATATTGCTCTTTACTAACAGTTATTGCGGTACCGGCAAAAAGTTAATCCTTAGACTAATATTTATGATCAAAGCGAACGAAAATAATGTACAAAACTAAATGCCAAAATGATTCTGAATCTTTTAGTTCTCTAATGCTACCATTAGTCAGCTAAATATGGCACCCTAGGGAGTAAGTTGAAGCGTTTGATGTTCAAAGCAAATGAATGTATGCACAAAGCTGAATTTGGAAATGAGCCTCTCAATCATGATTGCAGAGAGTCAAATACGGAAAAAAACTAAGTTGCTTTGTGAATGATGAAAAAAGAAATAAATTTTGATTTAGCGACAATGAATGAGAAAAATAATAAAAAGTTGAAAATAATAGCCAAGAGCATTTTTTGTTCCAGTCCCAAGCAATGAATTCATATTAAGGTTGTAAAAATAAATCACAATGTAAAACTAAAAACACGCTGTAGTGTTAATATTTCATCCGACCCTGTCATTTAAGTTCACTGTTTATTCATCTCAATTAAGTTAATGACGTCCATAATGAATACTGAAATTATTAATTTTGTGAGAGACAGTTGTAATTATCACTTTATATATGAAAGCAATTTATGTGTTCGTTAAGCTCATTTTGCTTGTTATGAAATCCCCTCGATGTAATATTGAGATTTAGGTAATTTTAGTGGACACTAATTTAATTTAAAGATACTAAGTACTTATTTAAGTAGCTTAATGTAGAAAAATGTTTTAAGGGACCAAAATAGATGGAATGAAAATTGTAACAACAGTTTACTGTTAGGCGATTAACACACGGCACCGCGTACCGCCGCGGTAGGCGGTGAAGCGAATCTCATGTCGCATTGACCTCTAATAAGTCCGTTGATGCCTAACACACGTACACCGCCCGACCGCGCGGTCGAGGGTGCTCTCACCTCTCACTTCCGCTGCGGTGCGCGGTGCCGTGTGTTAATCGCCTTTCTGTTAGCCTGTATCATCCCACTGCTGGGCAAAGGCCTGTCCCCATGACTTTCAGTGCTTACGATCCAGTGCTAATGTGGCCCCACTGGTCGTTTGTTTTGTCCAGATTGCCCCACCATCTTCTACAACAGTTTAAAGGTACCATTCCGTACCCGACCGCAGGAGGCAACTGCAGGCTACGTGTCGCGGCATCATGTCGTGGCAACACGTCGCAGCGTCATGTCGCTGCGGTCATTATTCCGAACCCGACTGCAGGCAGCAACTGCCCGTATTCCAGTCGGTAGATAGAAGATAGAAAAACGTGACTATCGCTCGAGCGTTGGCGGCACTACTGGTCTGCGGTCGGGCTGCATGTGTCGCCTGTCACTCGCCCGTAGCTGCCAACGACGTGACGCTATCTTAGGGATGGCGATCTGAGATCGATTAATCGAAGAATCATTTTTCAGGCCCAAAAGATCGATTTTTTAAATCGATATGCAGTACTGAATCGATATGCAGTACTGAATCGATTCAGTGAATCGATATTTCACCCTTGAAAATCGCCATTCGATTTTTTCGGCTTGTGAGCGCCTTTTTCAATTGCCGGCAACATCGCTTGGATCCCAGTAGACTTGACAGACTTGTTTTTGAAAGGTTTAGATATGAAGCATTTGGAATTTTAAGATTTTCATGTCGAATTCCCTGAACTAAAAAAAACTGATTTTACTGATAAGAGATCATTTATTCTGGTACCTTTCTTGTTTTTCATAAAATGGGTTTATATTCACATTATAAATGAAAACTTAAAAAAAGAATCGATTTTTTAGAAATCGATCTTTTGGACCTCGATTTTTTTGTGAATCGATACATCAGCTTACGATTCGGATTTGATTTAAAAATCGATCTTTTTCGGAAAGAATCGCCATCCCTACGCTATCTACGGAAGATATTTCATAGAAATTCATAGAAACCAGTCGTGACGCGGCAACATGTCGCCTGCAGTTGCCTCCTGCGGTCGGATACGGAACGGTACCTTTAATTTTTGTTAACATTTAAGCTCATTTTCTCCATTTACCTTCCATCTCACACCAAATATAAAACCAAGATATAGCGCTGTCCACAGTGACGTGAAGCCGGTTTCGTTAACGTGATTGTGTGCACAGAGAGATGTGTAGTTTAATTGTAAATGTGTGTATGTGAGCGTGTGTGCACAGAGCGGAGGTGTAGTTTTGGCATGCTTTACTGTATTATTCGCAGCGCTCTGTTATGGATTTTTATTTAGTCTGAGCCTTTCATCTACTTCTTATTAAAATTCTACTTATCGAAACAAAAACAACAGCACAAACATTTTACAGAAACCACAAATAACGTAAGATTCGCCGTCTTTCAACTTTCAACAACAAACGTTATAATAATAATAACATGAAACAATGCAAATTACAAAGCTTATTAAATAAGTCAAGTTAAAGACGAAGGCTTTATGAGACGCACAAAAGTTTTCGAGTTGTAAGTATAGAATAGACTCGTGAGTTGAGACTCACCGAAAGGATCCGAAGTAGGTAACATCTGCATGTGAAGTAGGCAGTAGACTTACAAATAGTTCAGAACTCTTTGATTGTGATGTTGAACAAGCGTTTGATAAAATAAACACGCTTCTAAAAGATAGAAAAGGTTTTCTCCGAGTAAAAACTTGGTTTTATAGAGTTGGTCGTTTTATTTTTCAATCTTATGTAGCAAATGTGAAAACACTGTTTTTAGGGTTCCGTACCTCAAAAGGAAAAAACGGAACCCTTATAGGATCACTCGTGTGTCTGTCTGTCTGTCTGTCTGTCTGTCTGTCTGTCTGTCTGTCTGTCTGTCCGTCTGTCACAGCCAATTTACTCCGAATCTGATGGACCGATTAAGTTGAAATTTGGTACACATATGTATTTCTGTGACCCAAACACGAATGAGTAACGCAAATAAATTAATTTTGAATATAGGGGTCACTTTTGGGGCGCAAACAAGAAAATTAAAAAGAAAAGTTTTGCTAACAGTATCGTGTGACATATCAAATGAAAGGGCTTATTACGAAAATCTTAAATATATTTTTTATATAATTTTAAAATAAATACTTTTAAAGATATTGAATAAATTCAATGAAAATTGACCATTCCCCCCCCTTATCTCCGAAACTACCGGACCGAAAAATTTGAAAAAAATACATAGTATGGCTCTTTACTCATAGATTACAGGAAAACCTATAAGAAGTCTATGGTCTTAAAATAACATGGTAAATCTCTCAATATTGTGCGTAAAAACTTACATTTCGTCGCTCGGCATCCAATAGGCCCATCTCTCTATCTACTATAATATCATAATATCAAAAGTGTTTGACCGTCTGCTTAATACACAAATAAATAAAACTGTAAGTGTTCATGACAACCAATTCGGGTTTCGGCGTGGTTTGTCAACAGAAAGTGCAGTGTTGTGCATTAGGCATACTATCACATACTTACTATACACAGCGTGGGACGCCGATATATGCTAGCTTCCTAGATTTATTCAAGGCTTCTGATCTGGTTGCTTATGACGTATTGTGGAGAAAGATGGAGAAGGATAGGTTGCCAACGGAGCTTATAAACATTTTCAAATTGTGGTATAGTAACCAGATTAATAGTGTACGATGGGCTGGAACTTTTTCCAGGCCATACAGGTTGGAATGCGGGGTGAGGCAGGATTGGCGAGCTCAGCAGCACCAGAGTGGGTTGCTATTTAGATGGTATTTGTGTAAATAATATTAGCTATGCAGATGATATGGTGCTTCTGAGCGCGTCAATCTGTGGTCTCAGAAAGTAATTGGTCGCCAAATGTGAGCAGTATGCCAAAACACATGGTTTGATGTATAACTCCAATAAGTCGGAGATCATGGTTTTTGAGGCTGGGAGTAGACCGGGTTATGTACCACCTGTATTACTCAATGGGACTCCACTACAAAGAGTATTTACGTTTAAATATCTTGGTTATATATTGACCCCTGACCTCAATGACGGACTCGATATTGAGCGGGAACGAAGAGCGTTGTCGGTAAAGGCAAACATGCTGGCTCGCAGGTTTGTACGCTGCTCACTTAAAAAGTCAAAATTACTCTGTTTCGAGCTTATTGTACAACGTTTTACACGTGCAGCCTGTGAGCTAGATATACCCAAAGGTCGTGTAACGCCCTTTTTGTCCAATACAACAACGCTTTCAGGGTATTGGTGGGGCTGCCCCGTTTTTGTAGCGCATCGGGAATGTTCGCGGACGCACATATTAATTGCTTTTACGCAACGATGCGAATGAGGTGTGCATCCCTGGTGCGCAGAGTACGGGCCAGCTCCAACAATGTCCTAAAAAATATTGCTAGCAGGCTGGATTGCATGTACATCAATCACTGCAGTGCCATCTCCCATGGGGTGAAATAAATTTAAACTAGATTACGTGGGGCACTCAGAAAGTTTTGTGATACTAGAAAAAAATATACTACAGGTTATAATTTTTTTTATTATATCTTTTCAAAGTACTCTCCATTGGCGTTTATACACAGTTTTATACGTCTAAACCAATTTTTATAACACGTCTTCCAGTCCGCATCAGACACCTCTCCAATCTTCTTCTCAAATGCAGCCAGTGCATCTTCAGGTGATGAAAACTGTTTTCCTTTGAGTTGATTTATTTTGGGGAACAAGAAAAAGTCGCACGGAGCCAAATCGGGACTGTAAGGAGGATGATCGGTGTGCTGTCCAGAAAGTCCCTTGTTTTGAGCGCCGAGTGAGCCAGCGCGTTGTCGTGGTGAATCAGTAGCCCACGGAGGCCAGTGTTCGGTCGCTTGCTGCTTGCAGTAGTAAAAACTTCTGGCAAACATTTGGTAACATACCATTCAGCATTGATGCTCCTTTGATCTCGTCAGGGTACTGATACCAGATAAACCAGCAAAGAAAAAAAAACTTGCGATCAAAATTTTGCCTGCACTTCTGGCTCGCTTCGCTTTGGTAGGCGTTGGTTCATTTTGAAACAGCCACACGGTTTACTGACGCTTAATTTCTGGATCATATTGATAAATCCAAGATTCATCACCTGTAATGATATCTTAAACGCGCCGAGACGAGCCTGCTACAAATTTTGCTATCATGTCTCGGCACCATTCTACCCGAACCTCCTTCTGAGCCTGCGTTAGATTTTGCGGTACCAGCGTGAAACTATCTTCCATAACCGAAGATGCCTATGTAGAATTTCATGCACACTTCCCGATCCAATCGGCAGTATATGCTGAACCTCTTCATATGTAATTCGCCTATTCTCTTGAATTAAATTTTTCACAGCCAGCACGTTTTGTTATGTAACAACCGTCATAGGGCGGCCACTTCTTTCTTTGTCCGCCAAAATTACTCGACTACACATAAATTCATTAAACTAGCGGAAAACAGTCGCTTTAGAAGGGCTTTTTTCTATGAACACCATTTGAAGTCTTTCAAACGGTTCTTCTGGTTTTAGTCGACATTTGAAATCGTACAAAATCATCGCGCGAAAATGTTCTCGTTGTAAATCCAGTTTTCAGTAAGTTTTCAGTAAGAGTTATTTTGATTTTGCTCGTAAAAAAATGTGGTGGGAATTTCGAATTTGGAATGATATGTTTTTTTGTAATAAATAGTCATAGTTTTAATTGACATCAAAACTAGCCAGTATCCTATAGACAAAAACTGTTAGTCGCAAAACTTTCTGAGTGACCTGGTAAAATAAGCTAACATAGTTCATAAGTTTACTAACACACTGAGTCCTTGTTACTTGAATAAAGAAAAATATCTGGATGTCCATTTTTTTTTAACGATTTTATCTATAAATGAAACTAAGCTGGATCGATTTATCACTCCCGAAACCCCCTGCATACTAAATTTAATAAAAATTCTTGGAGCCGTTTCCGAGATTCAGATTATATATAGGTACATAAATACAAGAATTGCTCGTTTAAAGTTATTAGATTTAGATTATTATTATATTAATACCGCGAATGTGAAATCTTTAACGAAAATCAGATTTTTGTTTTATTTCATTCTAAACGTTGAAATAAGTGATCCTGCAATTTAAAAAAAAAAACGTAAAAAATGTCACATTCGCGGTATTGGATGCCGAGCGACGATTTGCAGTTGGGATGTATGGGAGAACATGTTTTTCAACTACAATGTTAAGTTTGTTCTTGGGATAAATAAATTCATCTCAACTACGGAACCCTTTATTGTGCGTAGTCCGACACGCACTTGGCCGGTTTTTTTTTTCCTACTTTTTACATTGTACTTGTCGTGGTTGTCTCTAAGCTATTGAATTGCTAGTCTTCAAAAATAATTTTCTTTCAGAAAAAACCAAAAAACTTCCTTGGAAAAACACGAGAATTGTCTTGTACTCATCTTGAAAGGCTGAAAATTGCTTAGTTTTTCGAATAATCATGTATTTGTTTTTCATCTACAAACTCTTTCATCAATTCAATGTGTTTTTTACATTTAACTCTTTTAGAAGCAACGCTTTTAGAACCAATTCATATAAATGTTTTATCTTCTTTGAAGACTATAACACTAAATCCTTTTATTTGCATTCTGTGTCACGATATGATGGCATTACGTCGAGAATTTTATCTATTATATTTTTATCGGTATTTATGTCTACCATAACAATAAAATGTTACTGTGTTGATTTCGGAATGCTGCAGGGATCATTGTGGTCTCAGATCACACACTCTAATTTCACGCCTCTAATTCCCGAAGTTTTGTACTATAGGTGCATCTCGTAAATATTACACCCACATTTCGTATCGTATGTTATGTTTAAGTCCCATGTAATAGGGGGAGAGCTTATTGCCATCAATCGGACACAAGACCAGACACCGGCCCGTTACTGAAAAATTCTAGATGGAAAAACCCATTAACACTGCCCGACCCGGGAACCAAACACAGGAACTCATGCTCAGCGTGGCGCTTGTGACCACTAGACCGTTTGGCCGACCATATGTGGCAGTCTTGGTTCTGTATGTCATTTATTAAGATCGCTTAGTTAGATAAAGAAATATAAAATATTTATTGTCCAGGTAATGCAGTAAGCAGGTTCACAGATTAACAGCAAGTTGAGACGATTTGAGTACCTTAAAATGTTACCTACAGCTAGGGTACAATATATTATTATTTGCTAGTGAGCCCCACACTAGACTGTTGAATTAGGTTAGGCGTAGGGCTTCCAGCCCCCTAAATGTGTCCAGGGGCGACGAACTCGGGGATATCCATCGCCCCCCATCACAGTGGACCCGAGATGGCGGCACGTAGTGTTCCACGCGCGCCACTCTAAGACATAACGGGGGAGTTTCAACACCTCACTCCCCCTACGGGATTCCGCAGAGCGCGGGCCATCTCCAGTCTGGGGCAGCGGAAGTCACGACTGCACTCGCAGCCCCCCGACGCAAGTGTGCGAGGGAACACCAGGCAAGTTTAAGTCAGTAAGAGTCTGACAGAGCCCCACGGGGGCGGAGGACATCGATATGGATTTCAACCCCGAAAACAAAAAAGATTAGGTTAGGCGTAGGCACACCTAATTTTAATAATTATTGAAGGATCTGCTTTTCTCATATGCGACCTAGCAAAAAATTGTGGTCTCTTAAAATCTGAGAACAGAGTTGATAATTTGGCGAATCTAGGGATAATTTTACTAAAAAAAATTTTGCCCGATCTTGCACATATGTAACTTCAAATAATAATAGAAATTGCTTGCTTAAGTAAGCAAATATAATCAAATCGAAACAGACAGCTCAATCTAACTTGTTCTCTTACCCCTTTACCTATAATATGTAAAGGTCTAATCAAACTTAGACAAGGTAACTGAACTGCGGGCATTCTGTCTGAACCCCGAGAGTTAAAGGTTCCTTTCCACATGGGACCCCTATTTTAAGATACCCAATCTTTGTTTGATCTTTTGTTTCCCTTTTCTTTTGTTTATTCTGGGACTGGATAACTTGAAAATATTTGACCTAAGCTTAGATTTGTTTCGAAAGAACTTCCCATTTTATGAACTTTGCATTATATAAATATCTGAATAGATATACCGCTTTTATATGTGACGTAGGTATATGCGTAGCATCCACACTATTTCAAGCGAAAACACTTTATGACAGTTCGCAACGCAGGCTCTTGCGGCAAAATAGGGTAGTAGCCTAGGTAAAAAAAAAAACTATTTAGTCCGTCTTTCAGATAATAAAAAAATATTAGACACGTATTTTTTGCCTTATCATATTAATCAAAAGTAACTTAGAAAACACGCATTAAAATTGGGGAGTGGGGGCTCGCTACGTCTCAACGCAGTATTAAATCTAGCAAGGCGTGACGTCATGCCACATTTTAACTCAATGTATAGCCCTAATCTTTTGATTACGTCAAAAAAGAAAAAATACGTATTCAATATTTTTTAATAACCTAAAAGACGGACAAAAAATATTTTGGACACAGGCCTATTATGCTGCTCAGACTCGCGACGCGTGAATTTGCGGCAAAACTTTGACACTTGTGTCGTTACAACTGAATGGCATTCGGTCTCTGCAAACGTGTCAATCTTATCCAATATCCGTGATAATCTAACGATCGGTGATAGGGATACCATGCAAGTTCTAAGTTTTTGGTTCTACATTGTGATTTATGTACGTACCTATATGGATGTTGTTATCATGTTTGTAGCGGTAGGACTGTGTATTCAAATCTCCTCTATGTATATCGTATTTTCTTTTACTTACCGTCATTCTTCCCAAATCCTCCTTCATATATTATACTTACTTTTCACGTATACAGGGTTCAATGTCCACCAAAACAGAATACAAAAACATTCACATATACTCGATAATCTAATCTACATAAACATAACAATCCAAACAACATAGAGTGTTCTACCTTTTTTCAAACAATAACATTGAAAGGACTCCAGGGATACAAAGGATCAGAAAGGGATCTAAATGGATCAAGTGTAGGCCATATAAAACATAAAAAACAATACACTTCATATTTTACGCTGATAACACCTTCAACGGGATTCATATTAGTATATTCTTCATTGTGTTGATACGAATTAAAAATATTTGGGTCCATAAATGGAGAGATAAAATACTATTAAGGACTTTTTATGAAGCTTTGAAACAAGGTTCTGGATAGAATCTATCGTATTCCAGAGCAATAAGTAGCAATATTCATCGAAATGTATTAGGTATGTTCCTATAAAATACGCACAGTTATCAGTCTATTACTGCAAGTTATAAGTCGGCTTATTTCCAGCGGCTATCGAGGTCCTTCAAAGGAACTCCAGTGTCATTGAAATACTCATTTAAAAGGACTGCAGCTTTCTAAGAAACCAATTATATTGGATTCTTAAGATGTCCGGTTGGAAGCCGCGGTGTCCGAAGCTCGACTCTACTCTATATAAAGTCGATGGAACATGTTCATTCAACTACAAACACTCTATCTGAAATAAATGAGGTTCTAATACTGCTATTGGTCAGGTTTACAACGACACATAGGGATACACTGGGATACAGGACAAAGGGGGACAAATGACATCCACTAAGTGTAATACAGTACAGAAAATTAATTTATTAAACGTATTATCTTACAAAAAACATTATTTAATAAATAAATAATTATAAAAAAATTATTTGACATGTTCGAAATGGATGTAATCAATCGACAAGTACACAGATTTTAATGGAGGAATTTGTTGCTAGATACCTACAGGATGACATCCGCACTGCGCGGACTGACCATAGAGGGCAGGTATATCACAATGTGTTGATAGTTAATAACAATTGTCAATTGACATAGAGTAAAGGTCTTATAGTTGGTGGGGGTGATTAACAGTTCATGCCTCAACCTCTTCCTCTTTTACCTTCTGATCTCCTGGCTTGCCCTTGGACCAGTCTGGTTTTTTCTGTGGAAACAAAAAGGATTTCATTAATAAATATTCTCGTTTTGTTGGTTTATTTCGAAGCCGATAGCGCATCGCGACTATATTCCCAGATACGCCCGCGATCAGCAAACTGCTTAATTTTGATTAAGCAGGTTTCATAAAAATATATACAGATGCTGTTGTAAAAATACCAAGTAAATGTGTGGTGCAATTTTTATTTGGTAATTGAAAATGTGTTTTAAACATTGAAATGTTTCAAATAAAATTCACACCGTTCTTTCTTGGCAAAAGCCATCAATGGTGCTCTTTGATATAGCAGACCCACCGCACCATACTCCGAATTTACGAGCGTAACGTTATTGTCACGACTCAGTGAGTGGAGTATGGTCTGATGTAATAATAGGTTCACGAATTGTAGGTAATAATCGTGTAAAGCACACACTTCGAAGCTTTGAAGTAGGTAATATAACACATCTAAGAAAACTTTGCTATGAAAACCGAAGCGTTTTGTGTAGCAACCTAGAAATACCCGTTTTATATTACAAGTGTGGGTTGTGTGTGCACTGTGGAGCGCATGTTGGTATCACACAAAAGCTTTATACAATAAATCTGCTAAGGGGCCAAAATGCAGCATAATCGTTATTTATCCTTACGAAAAACTAAATCCATCAAAAGGAGAAATAACAAGAAATCAATTTCAATAACACGCCCTGAAACACAGGTGGATGGAAGAAATATACAAAAAGAATTGATGCCAATCGTCAATGTGTCTGAATTGGCAAAGATCTTCAGCTTCAGTGAAAAATAAACTAGGTAATTGTAGCCACTCTAATAACAGTACTTCTCATAGCTGTGCTGAAAATATAACATGCCGCGTGTATGAGCAACGTCTAAACTAAAACGAGTACGGTACAGTACTCGTTGTCGTTCACTTTCTATTTACCTTGGCTGCAGCGCCACCCTGTGGAACATCGCATCATGATATTGTAACAATATTGTTATCGTTTCTATTCTACTTTGACAACCTTAATAATGATAAAGTTATAATACCTCAATTTACTGGTACCTACTCTTTTCTATATGTTCGACGAAATTAGCCTCAAACTTCTAAGATAATTAGAACTATAAACACTGCTACAATTTCCAGAAATTCCAAGGTTACATGGAGTTGATATATAGTTAGCTAAACTAAATGTGTCAGAGTAACTGAATGTCAACGATGTGGGTGTAGTACCATGTTGTGAGTGTAAGTGTAGATAGATAATGTGGTTAAGCATTTGAAGATCTTGTGCGCAAATTACACAACATTTTTAAAAAGACCTATTTGCAGATTTATTTCAGAAAGTTAGTCACTAAAAGGAATATAAGAAAAAGCTTTTGGTATGTAATTCTAGTTCCTATTTCAGAGGAGTGGCGAAGCTTTGCAGAGGAATACGTGAATACTGATATAAACTCATTTTTAAAGTTAAAACTTGCAGCGTAAGCCTTTGGTTGGGGAGGAGTTAAATTAAAATGTTAATAACAAGATTGCAAGTCACATCTACATAAAGTTGAAGCTGTATTTAACGCGTCATCCAAACTCTTTCTCACCTTGTTTTATCAGGTTTGGATGTTTTACGGAATTCAAAAAATATATCGTAGAAAAGAAGGATTTATTTATATTAAATTAAAGAGTAGTTAATAAATAAGTCATCATTTGTTCAACTGTAGAGAATGATTGTAAGAAATTGACTGTTAGTTTAAATGTATGGTCTACTTCTTTCCAATAGCCCAATCAGCTTTCTCCGCTTTCTTGGCCTGTAGAAGATGATTAGGTAAATGATGCTTGTTATTATACATTACCACTAAGAAATTACATTAATGGTTAAAAACATACTGTAGGCGTCGGGAGTCGAACCCATGAACTGAATATAGCTATAAACTATGAAGTTGATGAAAAAAGAAAAATATTAAAAAAGAGAAGAATATTTTTATTTGAAAGAAACAAACTATCTAGAAGAAAAAGATGAAGCCAATAATAAACTACGAATTGAAGAATGTTAGCCAGAAAGTTTAATATTATTACATTATCGTAAACAATTCCATAGAAGAACTAAAAGAATCATCGGTAATGTATCTGGTATTGTAAGGAGTCGTGTAATATTATTGTTTTAAGTATGTGAAAGATAAATTTCTTGGTTTGTTCTGCGAAGACGAACATTTAATTCGGCAAGTTTAGTACGACTAGATTTATCTCCGTCGACAGCTTTATTAAACTCAACAGCCTACTTGTTAATACCAGCATTATCTTTATAACCACCTATTATATTATCTAAGAAATTAATAAATATTGCTTCTATATTAATATTAGACTATGCTTTCGAACTACCATCAATAATATAATCTAGAAATACATAATAATAAATCGTTTTGACTATCTTACCTCTTTGTCTTCTTCTTCAAGGGTGAACTCCTTCTTTTTGACGACCTTCAACTGGTTACGGAAGTTGAATTCAGCGGCCTTCTTCTGGAGCTTGGCGAATTTGTTCTCGTATTTGGACACCTTCTTTAGTGTAGGTTTGACGCTGGAGTAAAAGGTATTAGATTAATATTTTCTCATAATATAGGAAATTCATAGGCCACTTGACTCAAATACTATAGTCAACACATCATCAGGTGGGCTAGAGTTGTCAAACAGTGGGTGCCTAAAGATGGTAATTTTTTGCATTTCTATCTTTAATCTATATTTGTTCACATTTTCAACCAATGGTTTTTATGGACTGAGAAGTTAGAATTCGGCTTACAATGGACAGTCCTTTGTATTTTGCGGTATGTGTTCATATTTAATACCGCTGCACAATACAATGTGACCGTAACAAAGAGTCTAGTTGCGGAAGCAACATAGCTCTTAACCGGGCTTTCAATAGTATAACCGAGTAATGAATATTCACAGACATATCCTTAGTTGCCCATTTACTGGCTTTAAGACTCTTTCGTGAAATGCGGATTCACTTAGAACTCTTGAAGAGTCAAAGTGGCCTATCGTAAACCATTATTATTATTAATAGAAACAAAAATAAAAATACGATATTCCAAAATATTTGAAATTTCTTCATTCCTCGTTATAAGTGAATGGAAACCTTGTTGTAATCGAACCGAAAAGGAAACCTGAAACTGCTTGAGATTATCGTAATTTAGCTATTCCTCCTAAATTATAAGGGTACTTACAATTTGCCTCTGAGGTCGTTGACTTGAGAGTTCAGGTCCGAGATCTGTTAAAATAGAACTAGTCTTAGAAATCAAGGTAAAAATAACACGTCGAGTTAATAAAATATAAGCAGATGTATAGAGAATATAAGGAAATGTTATACTGCCTACTAAACTTTAAGAAAAGCTTTTGTTCTCATTCCAGGTAAACTAGGAAAGGACTAATCAAATACATTAGTTGTCTTTGAAATGAAATTATAGATGTGAAAGTAGATCATTGAGAATAATTAAATGAAGTTAAATATGCAATTATAGATATAAAATTAAATATTATAGATAGATAATAAGATAAAATAAGGTAAATAAAATACGGATAGATATTAAAGGCAAAAATTATACCAACCACTAATGAACGAACTTTATGAAATCATTTCACAAGTTTGTTACATTTACATTAAAAGTACTGTAAAATCAAATGTGTGTGCACATATTAATTAATTAAGAACTAAGTAACACACGACAAACAGAAGGTCCAAACTTGTGCAATGTTTGGTTCAATTTACAGCTGAAACCTCATGCAATGCACATTGAGAATTATGCCACATTGAAAGCTCCCAAACTAAAAAACTCAGAATAACCACAAAATCAAACCCATAACAAAGATTTAATGAAAAAGAATTCGAAATATTAATACTTGAAAAGCACAGAACAAGATATAGAGCTGAGCATAGATTAGGCAGTGTTATTTGCGAGCTGAAGTCTTGTTTTAATTTCTGTGGTCGTAGGAACATAATAATACTACTATCCCGGATAAAGATTGTGACCTCCTATATATCTTAAACTTGTGCTCTTTACCTAAACATTAAACAATTCAACGTGGGCTATATAAGTACAGGTACATCTGTCAACATTCGTGCAAGAGATCTACTTATCGTGCCTCGTGATTGGTAGCTGGCCGCCTGCAGCTCCTGTGCCTCAACAATCTAGATTTATTCACAAATGTACATAGAGATGTGCAGGATATTATACATGTGCAACATATATAACATTAGCGCTGACAATATTGTACTGCTTCGGCTGCGATCGAACCGTGCGTCGCGCGTCGGCTGAGAGTCAACTGTGCTTCTAACGCTAGTCTAGTCAGTGATCGAAGTTGTAACATATTGAGCGCTTGTCCGGTATGCGAGTTAATTTAATATGTATGTTGCGATGGAATCAATTCTGTATACATCGGCGATCAATGTATGAGTACCACGTTGCAGAAAATGTGTATCATGGAGTGACGGTGCAAAATCGATCCAGACTTGCAAATGTGGGTATGTATGTAGATACAGATGTGGGTACTGTGTGTCTTTGGACTCGCAAGTGAGCATAGTATACACCACTCCGTGTCCCGGATTGTGATGCGAACGTTCCGAGCGGCCTTCACTAGGCTCGGACAGGGAGGGGGCGGGCATCGACCAGAGCATGGCACTTTCAATTTAAACACTCGGTGTATACAGGTATTGCAAAAGGTTTGTGGGGTATATCAGCAACCGAACACGCAAACAAGTCGCGCGGAATATTACGGCACATACGTGAAAAGTTGGAGATTTGGAACAAGAAGTTTCACTTACACTATGCACTTGCGTGTGCCAATAGAGGAACCAGTCCAGCGTTCCAATTACACCTCAACGGTATCTCTAATTGTTATCATAAAAAGAGAAAATTCAGTAAGGCCTCTAAGCTCGCCACCACACATGAAGCGTCACACTGGCGGATGCATCTATTATCGTTATGCTTGATTATGTACTTGAACACTTTTTAAATTATTATTATTAAAGTGCCATACTATTTTAGATAATGAGTTTAATAGGTATTTTAAGGGATAGTTGTTACCTAATATTATAATATAGTCGTCATGCAACAGGCAAAGCTTTAGCTGGTAAGCGGATTGGTGACGAGATGACTCGAGGTAAGGATGAGCATGAGAAGCACATCGAGAGATGACCGACACGACACATCAAACGAATATATACAAATACATATACGTAAAGACGATACATAATATAGTTTGGAAAGAGACGTGACCGCGCTATTGATAACATAAATATATAACATATAAATGATACAGTTACGCGGGCATGCAGCGGTGAGGCGACGAGCCTCCGCGCCAATAGTGAGTGCAGTGTTGTTACTGTTACGCCGGTGGCGGTTACTGTAGTTAGTGTAGTTAATGGTGTAAGCTCCATGTCAGATGACGCGACCGGCGGAGATCGATTTTGCACCGCACGCCTGCCGTGGGCGGGGCGGAGTGCGCCCGCGCCGCGACCCTCCCTACTACGACACATCACACGCGCTCTACAATACACCACTAACGAACCGACCTTCCACCGTTATTTACAACTCAACAACAAACAACCGAAAACTTACAAAGCGTTATCAATGTATATGTATAAACACGAACTGTCACACGCGCACGTTTGTTACAGAATCGATGACTGTGATATTCACAATGGTTATAAAGTATTGGTCAATACCTCATAATCTCTTTTCCTGACTTCATGTTCCAAATCCCACTTCTGGCCCTCACACACATACAAGCGGTCATAATACTCCTGTATTATTCTCTTGAGCATTGCTATAGAAAAAGGAAAGACATATTATTGAGCCAGCAGAATGAGCATGGGCATCGGTGTGAGTGACCTGACGACGCGGAGCGACGTGTGCATGTGTGCGGTGAGCCGTACAACTATCATGTCATGTCGTAACAACTAAATCAGAATCAACTCATTCAGTTCAGTCATATGCATTCCCAATTCCTAATTTATGCAGTTTACCTCCATTTTCCTAATTTCGATCGCTCGTTCTAGTTCATATTTATCCCCCTCAAGGTTGTATATTCTGTGCCAGTACATTTGACAAATGGTCTGGAGTTCCGCTAAAGAAAAACAATCACATTTTAAGTTTTGAATCATTTTCGGCGCTTCGAAGTCTGTCTCACGGTTCTGTGTTGATGCTGTGTAGTGGACTCGACATGGGACCCTCTACTGGTGGAACAAAGCGTAAGCGAAGCTACATGATCAGTACTGAGGTGGGTATCAAATGGACTATTACTGAAACATAACCAATGTTGTTATTGACTCAAAACTCGATGAGAGTATCTACAGAATCTATTGCAGCTTTGGAATTTGCTACAACGGGTCGTTGTTATTTTAGCGTTTTTTAATTTACTTTGTTATCCACACGGTTAAGGTTGAAAGGTATAATTTATTTTCAGCTCCATAAATCGACAATTATAATATTGCTGCGAAAACAAAACAATTTTTTATACTAGTCACATTATCGGCATGAACTACTAAAACGAGAGCGTAATATATAAATTGAGTAGCTCCCAAACCAGGTCAGACCTCGAACGCTCTGCGGGCCACTTCCATCTCGTGATCGTACTTCTCCTCTTCAAGCTTGTTGATACGCTGATGGTAACCGGTTATGATGCTCGTGAGAGCCGCTACAACATCAACCAAGAGTTACTCGCGCTATACGCAGTTGTACCGAAAATTGTACGCGGTGTACACCCGAACCTCGCGCCCACCGCCGCGGCGGCACCGCGCGCCATCGACCATCAGTTAGCCAGTGTGAGTGGAAAGAAAGTTTAAGGACGGAAATATAGAAGATAGTGAGTATACGCAAATAAAACCAACGATATCAAATGAAGTTTAGAAGAAGTAGAGAAACGCATTAGACAGATAGGCCTGAGATTGTCGGCCGGACACACCATTAAAGTCTTTGTTAAGCCAGCTGACGAAGTAAGAACAACACGCCACTTGACATATCACAAGTTACGTTAATTTTTTTAATATATGAAAGTAAAGTCTTTGTAAGTTTTGTGAGTCGACACAAGAGAGCTGTTCGTTGATAGCAGCTCATCTCTCTACCTCCATATCTTTTCTTTTAACGATGTATTCCAGATCGAACTTTTCGTCTTCAAGCTGTCCGATGCGTTCGTGGTATTCTTTGCAAACCCTCTTAATCGTATCTATAATTCGACATAACACATGTACAAATGTAGCTTATGGTGGAGCCCTATGTGAGAGAAACACGAACATGGGTACCGTCATGTTGTGAAGTGTATGATGGCTTATTGTATGGGGTCTTTACATATGTCCAATTGTTGGCTGTAATATATCATGTGAGGGGTGTACAAGATCAGATTAAGGGGGTATTGAACAGATATTTACCTTCGTTTGCATCTTCAACGTTCTTGGGTTTGCCGCACCTCTCTTCAATGATGCGCCTCCTCTCAGCCGCTTTACGTTCCTGTTCCTTCTTCAGTTCCTCAGCGGCTTTCTTACGCAGCAGCAACTGTTAGAAGACCGAACCGAGGACTAAATATACTAATTCTACTGTGTTCAAAAATCGGTCTCTTGAGTTAATAAATTCTACTTACCCTGAGCTTCTTCTTCCTCTCAGGTGTCATGAAACCCTTCTTCGCCTTCTTGGCTTTGGAGGCCTCCTCCATGCGCTTGCGCACCTCAGCGCGCTTGCGGTCGATCTCGGCCTGTTTGGCCTTCTTCGCCTGGAGAGAGTGGACATTGGTAACGAATGTTCTTATTAGTTACCTAACTAGTGGGTTAGTGTGTGTGTGTGAGTTATATTGTGTTTGAAAATGTTTTTAAGTTTATGTAAGGTAACTTTATAATATGGCAACGAGTAGGTACATGTATTGTATGTGTGTGTATAACTGCTTGATTTTTTGTATATAGTGTATGTAGATATGTAAATGTGTCGGTGTTTAGGTTTGTGTTTGTACCTGCGTGAAAAATTAATAATGTTTCAAATATATTGATTGTGTAAAGTGTTTGTGTGTGTTTCAGAGTGTGTTGTATGTTCAATTAGTGTATAAATGTATGTATATTGTGTAAATCGTCCATTAAACGATTGCTGCTCGTCGTTACTTTACCTCCTCGAGACGTTTTTTCTGTAAAAGAAAGAAATAAATCTCAGTATACAGCAATAAGCTGAACAAATTGCTTGAGTTAAAGTGTTTACGTTTGCTACAATTACCAGCACAATATAGTGTACAGTTGAGGCCAGAAATAGCTACAGATTTGCTAGCTTGGTTTCATTTCCAGTATAAAACTCACATTAATTTGATGTGGACTTTACAGACCTCTTTGGAACTATTTAATTTTAAAGGTAAACTTTTTTAAAGAAACAACTAAATATAAGACGTTCTTTGGCAAAGTCTTAGTTTTAGATATATCTAGTTTGTTCTTAAAATTAAAAATATTGTGCTGATATCTGCCAAATATTCAATTACAAAACACTGAGAGCAAAGATAATACATCCTCCTTTCCACCTCTTTTCCTCCTTTTCAGTTGAAAAGTTTTCTTGAGGAAACATTCCCCTTCTTTTGCTCGGCAGTGTATGGTAATAGAATGAAAGTTTTGTCTGTTATTTATGTGCGAATGCAATCACAGTGTGCGGTATGAGTTGTGCGGGGTCGTAAGTGAGTTACAAAGTCATTATTTTGGCCTAGGCTCATTAACTTACTTTCATATAATATTATATTACTATCACATATTTGATTACAAGCTTACAGGGAAAGTTCTCGACTTGGGGATTAATAAACATGTTTATTGCTCCTCTCTATAATATAAATATGTTTCGAATAGATGCCATATTATGGGCCGAAATGTTTTTGATGACAAAAATAGTCTTCAAAACAATTTTTTTAATTTTTTTTATAGAGGAGCAACAAAACTTATAAAAAATATTTTTTAATTAAAATAGTAGGCTCTCTTTTGCGTAGTATAATTATAAAGTATTTAAGCGTTGTATTTATTTTTTTAAATTATGGAAGCAGGTTATATCTGTTTAAGACGTGTTTTTTTTTGCTTTTAAAGTCTTCTAAGTGTAATTAAAAAGCTAAGTGCGAAATTATAATTAGAAAAAATATAAAGTAGTGTATTTGGTGCTGAAACTAACTCTGTGCGTTAATTAATAAGTACGTCTATAAGCTTATTGTTACTTTTATTCAAAATATTATATTTTTGCGTAATTAGTTACATAAAGTCGACATATGTATTACTTATTGAACTCCATCGACTTACAACATTTCATGTAAAAATATAGAAATCGCTGTAACAGATACTGTAAAATTAAAGAGAAATAAAATCCTTTGTCAAACACAATACCTAGTTCTATATCATGTTTGGATTGATAATCTTTTAAATATATATTTTTTTAAATCTTTTAAATCAGTCAAAATTTTATCAATAATTTTTTTGATCTCAAAATTTTAAGAGCCAATTTATTTTCATTCAAACATGTAAATTCTGAAACGTATATCATAATCGTCTCATCACTGATTGTGACAATGAAATGATTTTCTGTGTGTGTAGTGTGTCTGAGTGTCAATATGCATTGGTTATAAAAGCAAATAATTACCTTAGTCTCGAGGAGACATAGCATTCAGTACTATATGGTGACCCCGCAGTGACGTCAATGTTTCAGCATGGAAGGAACAGTCCCAGGACACGCGGAAAGTAAGAATGAAACAGAAGAAAGATACACGAAATATGTTAGATTTATAATCCTAGAAAAAAACTGTTTATTTTTTTAAATGGTCCATCTTCATTGTCAAGATAACCAAAATTTTTAAATACTTAAAGTAATATTTTTTTTCTAATCTATAAGTTAATGTAATCTCATAGTCGGAATTCAAGTAGGTATGTCATCAAGAAAGAGCTAGAAGTCTTTTACAAAGATTTCGAAATAAAGTATGTCGAAGATCTCGGTCCATATAACGTCCATTGACTTACCTTACGTCATCGGCGTCCGCCATTGTGTTGTTTTTGTTGGTCTAGGAGTCCTGAAAATGTAAAAATAATTTTCACCTATTACTAAAAAACTGAAGTGTCAAAAACTGAATTGATCTTAATCATTATCATAAATTCAGTTGTTGGTAAAAACTGTATAGAAAACTATAAATTATAAAAAAAACTAAATATATCGAAGTTCATTATTGATTGTCGTAATCAATCAATCAATCATCAACATTCAATATAATGATAATGATACAAGCTCAAATAATAATTACTTCATATTGGCATGACTCCTTTACAAATTAGCCATCACGCATCCTCTTTGACATTTGTTCTTCAGATGTCAAGGTAAAAATTTAATGATAATCTGTCATCAGTACAACAAAATGTTATTAACGATAATAAATAAAGCGTATTTGGCCAGACTCATGAGAAACAAGATCGTTATTTGAAACTATTTGGAAGAAAGCCAAGATGTCGACGTGTGAATACCGACATTTGATACTTGAAATCCGGTAACCTACCCAAGATTTTCCATATTTTACTACATATTAAAACGAGTCTTATTGCATTTTCCGAGTATCGTAGACGTTTACCTACATTCTTTGCAGTTATTAGATCGCTTGCACAGTTCAAGTAATCATTTCATCCGAAAAAAAATTGAAAACCTAAAATTAGATCATGAAAATAGTTAAAATGAAGATCGTAAAAGAATTCGTGTAATAACGGTTGCCAACGTAATGAAAATTCCACAATTAGGTTCGGGCGTGCTCGCGGATAGTCGGCTAAGTTCGGGTGGTGCGCGGGCGACTGAAATAGGTTGGCTCGCATACAGCGCATCCTAATTTGGTGGCGCGAACGCTCAGCTTCGCTTACTCGGGTTTCGGCCGTTATGCTTAGCAGACCGATATTGGAAATGTTGAAAAGTAAAACGATATTTTTTCAGCCAGCACCGATGATGGCAGTAAATATAATTTAAAAATAAATCTTGTAACTCAAACTGAAACACGGTTAGGAAAATGAGTCGTGGGTGGTTAAGAACTTCAACGAAGTTTAACTTCCGTTTAATCTCTCTCATCAAACTTATTTTATTTTCCCTATGTAATGCACGAGGCAATGTTATTATTTAATTATATGAAATACTGTTACTTGATTAGATCATTTGAATGTGGTATGCCAAAGTACGCAACGGATTTCTGATTAACACGTGACACAGGAAATGGAAAATTGAACGGTATATAAGGCTTTATTGTAGTCCGATCCAATGTCTATGTCAAACATGCCCAGTAGACAACGATGACACTTGAGACCTTTATCGATGACGTCAAACATAGGTATAGCTTAGAACTTTAGATTCAAAATTCCGGAAGGTCACTTAAGAGGAGATCATTTTGATACACGGAAAGCTCGTCAGTCCACACACTCGATCTCGAGAACGATGCATCACGGCGCAGTGTCCGATTTACCACGACGTTGATATATCACTTCACTGAACGTTAAATGCACTTTAATAATCTTGCGTCGAATAACCGTTTTGTTAGTAAAAATATTTAAACTTTCACTAAAACTCACCTAAAGCAAAGAAAAAGAGGATGGCCCTATAGATGGTTCAGCCAACACGAGCCACAGCTGCTGACTGGTGCGAGGCGGGCGGCAAGGTGCGGCGGGCAGTGCGTAGGCGCAGCCGCCCCGCCCCCCGCGCCCGCGAGCCCCCGCCGCCCAGCGCCTGCAGACTCGCCCCGCAGCGCCCGCGCTCACCATCGCACGCCTTCAGTCCAGACATTTTTAGAGCAGTGTCGTTTTGACACCAACACCGAAATAACATCAGATGTAAGCTCCAGTTCGAACTACTCGGATGCCTCGTAAATTGCTGACCGACTGAAGCCATGTGCGTTTCCATAAACAATTTTCAGTATCAGTTTATCACAGTACGAAAATTATGATTAAAATAACCCGTTTTACGATGTTTTTTCATATACTCGATTTATTCAATAAAAAAGAGAATATCAAATAGAAAGGCTACGGCTAGAAACTGTTTTCCGATAAAGCCATAAAGTAAAGAATTGAAAGCTCTATTCTATGTTACATAAACCGACTTTAATTTTATTCTGCGACCCACATACGCTAGTGAAGTCTTTCGTTACATCTTGAGTGCTTTTTTGCTCTTTATTTCAATGATTAGTAGAAATCCACGGACAGAATTTAACGTATGCACTTTAGACAATGAGGAATTAAATTAAACTTATTCAGATCATGTTCTCATTTAAAACATTAGCTAGAACTTACATAGTTTCTACGCACAAAAGTAGGTAGATATGTAAAATTGCAATGTCCAACTATGCAAATTAAATGTAGGAAATGA
The DNA here is from genome assembly GCA_949152395.1 of Agrochola litura. Classification (NCBI taxonomy): domain Eukaryota; kingdom Metazoa; phylum Arthropoda; class Insecta; order Lepidoptera; family Noctuidae; genus Agrochola; species Agrochola litura. The sequence goes on from OX424496.1 coordinate 7,427,731, forward strand.
AAATATTTTCTTGAGAAACGCGGAAGATCTAAGTCATTAGTCTCGTAATTAAATTCGTTGTGATTGTGATCTAATAATAGAGAGTTAATTGATTGTCAATCATCTCGATGACTGTTTGGCACCTGCAGAGTCCACGTGGCGCCAATAGTTTATGTTTAACATGATAAGTCTAGCTATAAGTAGGTGGACGTAACGTTTTTTATGTCAGCAATCCTTACCGGAGTCTGTGTTTCACGTTACTATAGCCTAGAATTCTTCGAGACACTTGTGTATACGTTGATTCTAGGCAAGCTTGCACAATTGTCAACCGCAACATCAGGATTTTTTTAAATGTAACTGACAATGCGACATATTTGACAAAAAAATACAAAATTGACACATTTTCACAACAGGTCAGGAGGTAATGAAGCATTAAAGCTATGAAAAATAACTCTTGTAATATTGTCGAAATGTCGAATTGCCGCCTATCGGTTTTATTAAAGAGGTCCCAGGTGGGATAGTAGTCAAAGGCGAACTTTTAAACTATATGTACCTAGGTTCTGCAAAAAATTGCATTTCCTCTAAAATTTCGCAATGTACCAATAATAATAAAGAAGTCAAACGATCCGTTTTTACCATAGGAAACGTAGAACGTATTGACGTGAAAGACTTTTCTTGTAAACTTACAAGAAAAGACACTGCTATCTAGCAAATCTAGGCATTTGTTAGATAGCGCACTCAGCCCTAAAACGTGTGCAATAAAAAGATCCAATAGTTTCCAGCCAGTGTAAGCTAACAACGCAGCATAAAATTGGGCTAGATTGAATTTCACACGACGTAGGTATGATTTTAAACTGCAGAGTTAGCCGCCCTGAACAAAGTAACAAACTCGACACTACCGTAATTATTGGAAGTGCACTAGAGAACATAAAATGGCGCTATTCTGAAAATCGATTTACAATTAAAAACTATTTTAGTAATTGCACTAAAAATAAAAATAAACCGGTCAAGAGCGAGTCGGACTGTCTCACCAAGGGTTCCGTACCTACCCATTATACCGCCATAATAAATTTGCCCATATCTTTTTATTGTGTTGACTCAGGACCTTGATTTTTACAGTCCTAATAGGGACTATAGACTTTAGTATCTGGTATAAATTTCAACTTGCTAGGTCTACCCGTTCCTGAGAAAATCAGTGGTAACACACGGACAGACGGACAAGAGGCTGATCTTATAAGGGTTCCGTTTTTTACCTTTTGATGTACAGAAGCCTAAAAATTTAAGCTTCAGTGTACCTAATTGATTCCTGCAAGTTTTCTATAATAGATATTCACGCTGGTTAAATACAAAATGAAAAAATACTAAGTAGGTCAAACTTTTATGATCATGAAAACATTTTGTTAAATCTAGAGAGGCACTTAGTCAAATAAGGCATTTTCTGGAAACAGTTAGATCATGAAGTTATTCATATTTTTTTACGATGGCATGTATTCTTTAAGCAAAAGCATTTATACACTATATGGGTCATTGTTTTTATTGTTCTGTCTTAGTTTTAATCATGGTCTAACAGTTTGAGTAATTTATGCGGCCTACCCAAATGCCCTTTCTTTGGTATTTCTCGTCGAATCGTCGAGCTCCTTAAGTTCTACTTTAAAAATAGACCTAACCTCTAAATTTGTTTCGGCCTTTCTTTTCAGAGTAATCAGATTGGAAACGCCGCGCTCATCTTGTTTTTTTTTTTTTTTTAAACATTATTGACGTGTAAAGTGTACTTAAGTGTTTGTACAAACCTCCTTACAGAAATAAAATCATTTAGCTAAACTAAATCAAATATTATGAAGTGAAAAGATTAGATTTTTTGTATGTTTGTTTGTTATGAATAAAATCAAAAACTACTTAAATAATTATAAAATTATGTCAGCTATAGTAAGCTACATTATCAGCGAGTAACATGGGCTATATTTTATCGACTTCCACGCAAAAGAAGTCGCGGGCAGAAGCTAGTCATTTTTATTTTCGCTACCACATTTAATTTTGCTTGTGGAATTATCACAACGTTGTAAACAGAAAATCGTACAGTCATCATTAAAAACTTCAACTCTTTCATAAAAAAAATTAACGTGATATTTGATAAAAATAGATTTAATTAAAGTTGTGTGAGGATCGCAAACTGTACCTAGTTTCTGTAACAAACGAGTTCCAACTATTTCTAATTGCCACATCGTTACAGTACCTACCGGTAATATTACAACTATTGCTGTTGTCACATAGTTTTATATTACTTTACTACCTTTTACCGAAATTGTGAACCGAGAAACAAATAACATTTTAAACTTTAAATGATATGATATTATGCTGCAGTGATATTCTGTAAAATCACCCGGTGGAAACTTTGGTGAGTTGTTTGCGAGTGCTGCTGTCATCATGTGTTTTAATATTTGTCAATACCTAATGGTGAAAATAGAATAAGAGTGAAGTGATATGGACGTGAGTTCGAGTTTGGTTTACGGGATAGTCCTGGCTGATCAACTGATTTAGGTATAACTTGCTATGAAAGTTAATCTAATCGAAAGGAGTAAACAACCAAATTAATAAATCAACAAATTCACATAGCGGGATCATTAAAATTGACCTAATTTTGTAGCAACAACAATGCAACGAATGAGGTCGTTAAGAACTAGGTTTCGGCTCATATCAGTATTTTTAAGCTTCAAAACAAGGGTTGTGATTGTTTATGTAAGCCTCCCAAAAAAAAGAACACCACTTGCTCGATAATGTCAAATTATATTTCATGCAAACCTGACCTGAAGTTAGTCATTATAGCCCTGGGGCTGGCAATAATGTTACTGAATTTTATTATAACCCACTGGTCAAACCGAGATTTGAATTTGGAACTTCAAATAATAATGCGTTTGAAAACTTTTGAAACCAAAAAATATATAATTGACTGAATTGTCTTTTATTAACACACAAAAGGTGTGCACAGTAGAGTATTCTCCTTGGGGAAAAAAGTGTATTCTTCTTGGGCGAGCTTGAGTCCCTCGCTGCACTCAGGATTCTAGTCTTTCTTGCTTCGCTCAGGAGTAAAACCCTCTGAACCCCCACGCTACGCTCGGTATTCAACATAGCGCCCGTGACATAAGACACTGTGTTATCCCCTTAGTGAACAATCTACTATTTAATGAACTGTTAGTAAAAATAATGTACCTAAGACACTATGTTTTTTGCACATTTTTCTCTCTAATCCATTTATTTTAATTTTTAGTAATGTTGTAATGTGCAGGAAAAAATGGTGGTCATTGGTAAGAGAAAATGCTCATTCTTCAGTAAGTTCACTATCCATCTATAAAATAAAATGTCATATTGACTCACTAAACATACATGTACAAAAAAGCCTTGAGACGTCGCCACCGATGTAAACACGGACATCTATTAAAATAAAAAGTATGTACCTACAATGAACTTCCCAAATGTCCGATATTGGCTCGAGCCGTGGTTGACGTAAACAGCTATTGTCATCAGTGTATATAGTTCCTAATACACATAAACATGACGTCATAGTTAAACCTACTCTGAATTATGTCCCATGAAAAATTGAGCTTGGAAAACTACATTTTCGAACGCGTTCAAACATATCATAATTATTATTGTTAATAAGTATATTTTTAATGTAAAATAATTATCACTCTCACATCAAACAAATAGAGCCAGACTTCAACAACGATAATTGGTACGAAAAAAATTCTGAGCCCTAATTAATAATAAACATCATTAGCAAAACAAATTGATATCAATAGGGTTTTGTTTCAACGTCAGATATTTTATTTCGTTTACTTTATATAACATATTTAATATTTATCAATTACTTATCATATTTATGTTGGATCTAGCCATAGAACTAGGTACAAATATAAAAATGGTATTGAAAGAAAATAAATCCAAGATATAAAATCTACGAATGACCTTAAGGGCCTCAATACAATTACAAGAATAAAATTATGTATATGTAACTTCGTCTTTCTAGGTAGCTTATTATTTTTGTGTCTAGAAACTTTTATTACGATAACGAAGAAACTAGAGACAAGTTCCTAATTAGGTCGAACATAACTCGCTTTATAATTGTGTGTTTTCTGAAACAAGGCACGTAAGTACCATACACCTACATACTTAATTGTGATATTTTATACAAACCAAGTATAATTATGTAGATGACGTTTGTCTTTAAAAATGTTTCTTTTTTAACGACGACGGTGAAGTTTCTGGCCTGTTTCTGCACCTGATGGTAAGTGATGATCAGGCCGAAGGTGGAAGCAAGCTTCACCCGGAATAAGAATAAGATCTATTTAGCATTATCACAACATTATCATTTCGATGGGGTGCAGTAAAATAAATGAAGATACTTGGACAGTTCGACCCACTCTGAGGTCCTAGATAAAGTGACATTCTATCAGCGACAAAAATACAGTATGTTGACTAACAGAGGGCGTTCCCGCTAACCCGCAATAGTATAGCGTTAATACTCATGCAAAAAATATGTACATACTTCGAAAAAAAAAGTATTTATTTATTTTTTATTAAAAAAATATTCACAAAAAATATTATATTGATACGTTAAAGAAACAATCTGTACACGCGCACTTGAATTTCAACGTGGTTTTTACGTATCAATTTAATATTTAAAAAAATATAATATATAAGTAGGTACCTACATATTTATAAAAAAGTTTAAAAAAATTGTTTTCGATTTTCGTATTTTTTTAGCATGGTTGAACGCTATACTATTGCTGGTCAATGGGTTTTTTGGGTGGGAAATTATCAAATAACTGCTCCCGAATTTTGCAGTCAGTACTACCATACTGTTGTCAGTCGCCATTTTGAACTCTATCAGTAGTGAAACTAAGACTTGAATTTGGATGAAATTTGGCACATGGGTAGACCATGACCTAAAAATGGACATAGGTAACTTTTCATCCTAGATCGCAGACTAAGTCGCAGGCAACAGTTAGTTATCTTACGAAAACTCGCGGAGGTTGCATGAAAACGACTGGTAGGCTATAATGTCTACAATACTATTTTTATAGCTAGTGCAGAAAATGAATCCTATTAGCCACTCAAATTCGCAATAACCCAGTGTAATCAATGTAATCAATGGTGCCGATTCTCTTGTTTACAAACTAAACTAAATTTAAGTTCAGTGCATCTTTTTCTTTCTATTTCATTATGAAAAGGACAGAAGATAAATTTTAGTTTAGTCCTGTCAATTAATCAGCGCCTGTCACGAGTGTATCCCATCTGGCCCGGTGACTTGGCCCGGCACCGGGCCACATGGGACAAAAAAGTTTTAACTGGCCCGGTGATATGTTTACCGGGCCAGATGACACAAATCAAGTGCCATCGTCCCCGGAAAGGGGAGAAAAGAGGATACGCCTCGTAATTTGTGAAATACTAACTATATGCATCTATGAAAGGGATTGAACTTATAAATCAAACTGCTGAAACATTTGCTGAAAAGTTGTCAGGCAAACGTAATTCTTGTGTGGTCGATATGTTACGGCTAAAACCCGAAGTGCGGCTACACCTAGTTTTAGCCGGCTAAAACTAGGTGCGGCCGGTAGCAGTGGGATAAACTTGCCTAAATGGTTTCTGGCACTCGCCGGCCGCTACCGCGGCACCGCTCGCTTCGCTCGCTCGGCTCGTGCGGTGTGTTATGTGGTCACAGTTCTAACCTAACCTAACCTACCATTCAGCCATTTACATCGAGGCGTATCCTCTTTTCTCCCCTTTCCGGGGACGATGGCACTTGATTTGTGTCATCTGGCCCGGTAAACATATCACCGGGCCAGTTAAAACTTTTTTGTCCCATGTGGCCCGGTGCCGGGCCAAGTCACCGGGCCAGATGGGATACACCCCCTGTCACTACTTCATACAAGTTTATACGTGATTAAAAACTTGCCTACTAAAATTACGTCAATTTACGTCAAGCGCTGATTAATTTGACAGGACTAAACTAAAATTTATCTTCTGTCCTTTTCATAATGAAATAGAAATACCAGTACCATATTGCCTACATAATGTTCAAGTGCAAATCCCGACTGCAATCTTTTAACATCAGAATATCCTACGTTAGGAACATCTGGCTTCAGAACAGAGGAAAGAAATTTCAATACAGTCAAATATAGAAACCACCTTGTTGCCCTGAAACTATTCTAACTTTATGCGCATTTTGGTGAGAATAGAATATTTACAAAGTCTGAATACAATATTTCAAGCCATCGCGTCAAGGATTTTGAAAGTTATGTCTAGGTTCTACTTAAAACCATATTTTGACAAAGCTACCTCAATCAACCTGCCTTGCCTTTTTCCAAATATGTTGGGGTTGGCTTTCCAGTCTAACCGGATGCAGCTGAATATCAGTATTTTACATGGAGCGACTGCCTATCTGACCTCCACAATCCAGTAACTGGGTAATATGATGCCCCTTGCTAAGACTGGTTGTCAGACTGTCGGGCTTCTCCCGGAACGACTTTCAAAAATCCACTAATAACAGCCGGGACCAACGGCTTAACGTGCTTTCCGAGGCACGGAGGAGTCGGTATGTAAATATGGTCACGCATCCACAGACCATCCCCGCAAGCGTAGCAAATTAGCGTTTTATATTTTGATTTGATTTAATTTTAGTCGATTTATTTTGATTAAACTAAATTAAATTTGTTTCCATCTAATTGGATTTGATTTTCTTTGATTTAAATTGAATTTATTTTATTTGTCTTAGTTGATTTTATTTATTTTATATTTTTTGTCTCATGATTTCTATTAATTTGTTTGGCATTGGGTGTTATTTACCCTGAAATAAATGAATTTATATATTTATTTTAATCGGCCCGTGCGGCTGTTATTACTTAGCCATGAGCTCCTCATTTCATTTAGTGACATAGCACACACCTAGCCATCGACTGTAGGTGCCTAAATATGCATATTCCCTGAAGTAAGATGTTCTTGTGCTATGGTTCGTTATTCGGTAAGTCGAAAGCTCTTGGTTAATTTACTGAGGACCAAATAAACTATTACTTTTTCTTCTTTTCGTGAGGTTAGTGACAGAGTCAGAGTTTTAAAGCAGCCCATGAATCTCTGTTGACTTCACAAGCCGTCGAGAAGTATCGCATATGTCGTTATTATTATTTACTAAAGGTATAGGGTTTATCTAATAACAAATTGCGTAACCTGGGCATCCACCTAGGAGCCACCGATTTCAGAAGCAAGCTCCAGGTGAAAAACGCAATATATTGCGTGTTCCATGTTTATTTAATCGTGTTTTCCTTTTATTCTGGGGTCAACTTGGAAAAATTCAGCGAACATTAACCTTATCGAGAGAACACACCCAAACAACTGACTCGAAACAGATAATAATGTATCATTTTACGTAAATATTACGCGAAAAACGAGTACTGACCTAAATAGGAACTCTCTATCATTGCCCATCTCTTTCATTTAATAAACAAAAGACAAGGAAGGAGTTAACCATTCAGTTCTAAGGATTTTCCTTTCATGGTACGTGTTTGAAGTTGCTTCAAGTTTATAAATGACTTCGTTTATGTCTTGGGACCAATGTTAACTGCCTATGTAGTAACTTTATCAGAATACTCGTAAATGAAGACATTTTAGTAAAGCTGATGCCATTTTTATACGTTTTTAAAGACGCCATAATTTTTTCTTCGAGGTATTTTTTAAGCAAATTTTTGAAGGTGGAACAGCTGTTTTTAACATGAAATCTATTTATTCTTAGTAGGTACGCAATACTTAACCTTTTTGGCTCGAGTGCACGCGGAGGGACTTTTTACCTTTGGGACCACACACAACCCTTTTAGTGTTCACTCAAATCTATTACCGATTACCAGCTGAGACACGACACTAAGCGACATCTACTAGGCTGATCAAAAGTAATGATAATCGGTTCATAATATTTTCTACACTAATAATAAAGGTGAAGAGTTTTTTGTATGTTTGAACGTGCTAATCTCTGGAACTACTAGTCGGATTTGGAAAAATCTTGCTTGGCATTTGATAGCCCAATTCTTGAGGAAGGCTATAGGCGCCGAGCCAAAAGACAAATAACCAATTATCATTACTTTTTGATCAGGCCTATATATCAACACCACCCACCAGTAGCGCAGGGTGACTTTATGGAGGAGGTAAGCCGAACCAACAAAAAAAAAAAAAAAAAAATATTTACCGTACATCAATCAATCAATCAAAATTTCATGAGCTTCATACAAATTCCCGATTCCCGAACTCATAAAACAGCTACGAATATGTTTTTCAGTCTGCACATCTTTTTTGATGAATTCAACTACAATCTAACAAAAGTAAACACGGGAACGACTGCCAGTCAGTCATTGATATTTATCGTAAAGGGAAACATTACAATTTTTGAAAAAACCATCGCGGCGTTTGAGATTTATAGTCACATCGGGGCGAGCACGTATTTTCAAAACTTAACCTTGAAAAGCATGTTTCTTCACAAAATTCACACACTATGACATTCTAAAACTATGAATGCCGCCATCCTAATAAGATCGTACTAATTAGTTGTCAAATCTACTCTAAATAAGTAATTTCAGCTTATTAAACTATCTACTTACCCCAAATACCTAATTACAAGGTACTTTACATTCACAACACACAAAACACCATGTTAATCATTCTCAAAACACTATGTTAATCACTGTCCTATAACTACAAACAAATATTAATACTAGTAGTATTGATAAACATATGAATTCAATTAATACTGAGCGAACAAAATGCAAATTAATAAGATTCTAATGCGATTACGTCAAAAAACAACCACATAATATATTTGTCAAACGAATGATGAAATTTTTACGAATTCCTAGCCGAACGCATTACGAAATTTACCGAATCAAATGCGTGTGCCAGAAAGAGGTGGTGCAATAGCAATAATTCCTTCTCGCTCCCGCGCGCACGTTTCTGCTACTCTGTGCCTACAATAACTCGCTACAGACCGGCTTACTCGGCTCATAGAAACCGCGGATCACGTGACCGAAGTGACGTCATGATGACTTTATTTTTTGTAAGGAAATTGAATTTAGCGTAAGCCGGACGCGCCTACGAGTTATTTTAGCGCAGTGTTTTGTTGTTGGGTTATTAAGACAATTTTTAATGTATGTAGGCGTTTTGTAATAGGTATTTTAATTTTATGGTGTATCAAATACTTATAGTTTGATTATTCAATGACGATAGAGTGGTTGTGTTCCGAATTTCCAAAGGGAAGCCGGTAGGAATCGGCTTATATGGACAATTCGCCCCTGCCACCCACTAGAAACTAATCTTTACTTAGCATAATCACTTCCTTTGGTGACAAACAGATCGCAAAATTTGATCTACGTGAGCACAAACCTAGCATCTATAAACACAAATAGTTTTTTTTTTATCACAAAACGTGAAAGCTCATGGCCTGCATCTCACCTAATGGTAAGTAATGATCAAGTCGAAGGTGGAAGCGAGCTTCACCCGGATTCCTCAACCACAGAGGAACTGGCTATCTCACCTCTAACTACCGAAACACAACAATGCTGTTAACGTTGTTGTTATGGCGAGAGACTTAGATAATGGTCGTAGCTAGACTTAGAACAAGCCCTACCACCAACCAAACCGAGCAGAAAATTTTGCCCCCACTGGGAATCGAATCCGGGACTCTAGGTCTAAAAAAGGTAGACTCAAACTCAAAATCAGTCAGAAATATGAAGCTAGTTGCCCATTCCAAAGCGTTTTAGGTACCTATGGAGAAGAACGGGCAAGAAACTCCACGGACACTATTTTAAACAAAAATTGTTACAAAAAATTGGTTACACCATTCATGTTGAAATTATACATGTGACAACAATGTAGAAAGACGTGCATGTTAGAAGCGTCGTAATAAAAAGATAAAACAAAGAATAATTCAAAAATTAAAATAAATTAAAAATAAGCCATGGCAGCTAAGAGATGACCAGTCCCAAAATACGGCGTCCGTTCACGAACATGACGCATGGACCTAACTTGACCATGAACTAACCACGAGACCACAGAGGCGGTTATTTGAACTTCCAAGTTTGTACGTAAAACCTAACCTACCTACTTCTAGTGTCCAAAGTAATGCGATCAATGAAGTGAACCACATCATGACATGTAATTGCACTTTGCTCCACGAAACCGTTTCGCCTCAAATTTCTATTTCATTAATACTCTCAACTAAAGCCGAGAACAGACTGCCTGAGCTTCTTAACCGCCAATCCGCCAATTGGCGACTTTGGTTTCACCAGCCTGTAATTAAAGGCCAGAACTTTGTTAATTTGTATGTTTAGTCTAGAAACTAGTTGTGTTGTTTACTGTTTTAGGTGTTGAGTTCTGTACCTAACAATGTCAACATAAATTGTAGAAAGTTAAATTAAGAACACACTGCGCCGATTTTGATGATGATTTCACACTGCCTTTGTTTTATGTTAAAATTCCCGTCTCTCTGACAAATTAAGTTAAGTTTAGGAAACAGTGAGGTTTATAGGAAAAGAACACAGTAAAAACCATGATTAAACCTTGCTCTCTATCCAGAACGCCAGTAGATATTACTGCAGAGACTAGGAAAATGCTAAGATAGTGTTTGCGCTATTATGCGATAACTAGCGATAGATTTTGAAAAGTTGGTTTGCAAAACAATGGACGGCGTACAATCACTGCTTGGAGAGAAATTGGACGTTATGCGACAGTTTGTACAAGGAAGTAAGAACATAATACCTTAATTGATGCGATGGAGGCCTAGAGCGACGACACGTATGTCAATTGTCACGAAGAATTTGAATGCACGAGTTGCACTAGCGACGCGTTTCGAACACAGACTTTTTCGCCATCTTTCTTTCTTCTCAAGTTCAAAAAATGTTGCGACGAGATTGCGCGGGGTGGCGCCACTTTGGTGTAGCCGTCCTGCTCCCACGCGAACGATAGGCAATGTGCAGAAATGGGATAGGGAATAGGAAATTGCTAACCAACACTATAATAAATTTGTATTTCAACATACCAAAGAAAGGAAATGACAATATTGTAATTATAGTCGAATCAGCGCAACCAGATAGTAAACACTTACTGATGAGTCTAAACACAAACTCATTCGACTTTAAGTTATGCCTTAGTCCACATTCAGACTCGTAAAACTCCATCAAACACGAATACCAAGCCACAGTCTATATAAATTTCCTTACTACGGAATTTCAGCAGTAAAACAGCAGATAATACCTAGCTCGTGTACCCTCTACATTAGTCAGGCTGTGAAACAATGGCGACCTACATATTTACCGCTATGAATCTTGTGCTGTATGACATTATAGCTACACAAAGATCTTTCTAAACCACTATTTTCAGCAAGATTTTTCTTTAAGAAACTATGAAATTGTTGGTTCATTTTTAAGAAAGAATAGATTCTAATAGATTTATTTGGATTTTGCTGGCGAAAGCATTTTCATTTTTAGAAATGATAAATTTTCGCATTTACGTCATCTGCAGCACATGCTTGCTTGCATCGCATGAAAGCCTGTTTCCATCAAAATTTTGCCAGGACAGATTAGTTTTCCTGAAAAGCACAAATAATCATAAAACTTGTCAATTTCGATCTAATCTATCTTCTACTCGTAATTTTCGTGTAACGAAGCGAAAGGACTTTTATTCCCTTTATAATTCAACGACATCCTTAAAACTAAACACTTTTTGACTTTTCTCTGTTAAGAAAAGTTGTGAAAATAAAATCTATCTCTACTTTTTGTTAATTTCTTTTTATTTTGTGAAAGGACGTCCTCTGTCGATATTGACGTCACTACGAACCCGGCACGTCCGATGATAAAACAGCATCGCTTACGTGTTGTAGTTACAGACTTACAGCGGATACTATTTCTGTCATGCCTGATTAACTGCACAGCTATTTCTAGACGTGTTGGCTTCGTTCACACGGTGCGATAATGCTTTTGAGGTACATAATAAGGTGGTAAATTGTTATATTTTGTTTGTTTCCCTTATATACCAATTGAGAGAGAGATACTATAGGAAATGGCACTGGCTTATATAATAGCGTCTTATTTCTAATAGTGAGTCCAGTTAGACTGCCGCGTGTAGAACAGCACGATTAACACTGACCTAGTGGAAAATAGTGTTAATCATGCAGTTCCGAGTTTTTCAAGAAAGTAAAAAAAGGCCAATTATCGCTTTTGAAACGTCCAACAATAAAACACAGAACAAACGATCGCTTCCATTTTAGTATTCTGGCTTAGATTTGTGTTTACAATAATTATACAAACATATCCATAGACACACTGCACCATCAATTTGTAGCTCTGTTCCACGAACTGTTTGTATACGTAATCGTATCCGAATCCAGGCTTTGTGCAATAAATAACGGACACTAAATAAATACGATTGAGGAGCTGTATCCGTTCATCTCGTACGTAAATTCGTAAACAATTAAGACCTATCGGTAAGCTAAGATAATTATTATTATATCAGTCAAGAAAAATATTTACAAAACGTAAAAAATATCAACCCAATAATTTTGTTTTCATTTTTATAGACCGGTGCCTATCCTAACAAGGGCCAAAATAAATGATCATGTACAAACCATGTTCTAGTGACGTCCCCATGATAGACCAGTCACATTAGGTAAGCCGATTATTTCATCAAATTGTCTCACTCCGCAAAGTTATTCGTTCCTAAGCCAGAAAATGGCAGAATTCCTGAGAAAATCTTCTAATTATTCAAAGTGGACTTGCAAACGAGAGAATTTAAAAAAGTGCCTTTGCTGTCGCCAAGAATCTCTTTTTTATTGCAAGTTTTTCCAGCCACTGCTAACGTTTAAGATCGTTTTGCTTAAAAAAACAGTAGCAATTGTTTTTCTATGCTACTTTTCTACTCGATTCGTGAGAAGAATAACACTTATTTTGTGATTATTCTATTGCCACATCAGTCTTGGGAATAAAATTGCACAGAAGTTTAGCCGCTCCATAGGTACTTTCCTAATTATTAAGATTATGTACCTACTCAAGTAAGCTCTAATGATAAAAAGCACTTAGCTTAAGAACTAGATGAAAGAAAAAATCTGAAGAAACAGTAATTCACAGTACCTTTATGTTCTTCCCTGGTAAATGCCGCACAAAATCTTATTTTTTTTCATACAGTTTTTATGAGGTAGGTACATCACTTATTTTTAATAGGAATAGATAGATAAATAATTTTCCAAATATTACAAACATTTTTGTTTAATTTTCATAAGAGTTCTATTACATTTTTTACGAAAATTCATGATTTTTGACGTTGTAACTTTCAGCAGGAGTAAGAGATTACGAATAACGATAGTGCCACTCTTTTTCTTGTAAGTTGGAGTTACACATTTTAATTTTTCTTTTCGTGTAATTTACTATAAATATTTTGCGAACTCAGTTTACAAGAAAAACCGTTTGTGATGGAACTTAGACGCTCAAATTCACAATGTTTCATTCAATTCTAATAAAAGTTAAAATTACTAAAAATATAAGTTCAATGTTTTACTTGTTTATTAGAGTTCTAGAATTTCTTTAAATACCTTGAGTTTTCACGGAAAAAATTAATAAAAAAAATCAATTAGCGTTTGTCAGCTCAATACCGTATTTTACATGGTGCGACTGCCTATCTGACCTCCATAATCCAGTAACTGGGTAATACGATACGCCTTGGTAAGACTGGTTGTCAGACTTTCAGGCTTCTGAAGACCTGTAACGACTGTCAAAGATCCACGAATGACAGCCGGGACCAACGCCTTAACGTGCTTTCTCGGTATGTTAAGATGGTCACCCATCCACAGCCCAACCCCGGCATCGAACAGTGCGGCTGTTATTACTTAGCCACGAGCTCCTCGCGCATTCAGCCTCTATTATATTCCAAATAAACACAATTTTATCAAATAAACTAATATGATTTAATTTCTATCTACAATGAATACGTTTCATTAGTTTTCGTAACTCAATATTAAATGTATTGGTGGCCCTGTGGTTAAGGCCTCGCCTCTTATGCACGAGGTTGTGGGTTCAAATCCGGGCAAGTACCAATGTGACTTTTTCAATTCATATGTACTTTCTGAGTTTATCTTGGACATTACTAACATCGGTGAAGGAAAAACATCGTGAGGAAACCTGGACTTATAGGTAATATAAGTCTGAAATCGCAAACCCATCTTGAGCAAGCGTGATGATCAATGCTCGTGCCTTCTCTGTATGAGAAGAGACCGTTGCCCAGCAGTGGGATAATAATAGGCTAGTATTATTTCGTTTATTCATTTCAATTCTTATTCGATTACATTTTTAAATATTTCTTATAATATTAATAATAATAATAATAGGCTAGTATTATTATTATTAATATTATAATAATGTAATACATTACTAGCAGCGCCCCGCGGTTTCACCCGTATAAGTCTCGATCCCGTAGGAATATCGGGATAAATATTATCATATGTGTTAATCCAGATTATAAACTATCTGTGTGCCAAATTTCATCCAAATCCGTTCAGGAGTTTTTGCGTGAAAGAGCTATAAACATCCATCTATCCTCACAAACTTTCGCATTTATAATATTAGTAAAAAAATACTATAATGGCCAAACACTGACAGAATTTTAGAAGGAATAAATTATCTGAGTGCATTTAACACACTCCGATCCTTATCAATCAGTCTGTGTTTGATATCGTTTAACAAATAGATCCTTCTTGAGACATTAATCCGTGACCCCGTCGTTTAATTAAACTAGATTTAACAAGGATGTAATAGTCTATCCTCTAAACCACGTAGTTATACAGACTAACCATAGGCTATGTCTCTTGCAAGTGTTCAATAAGCGTCTCAGATATTTTTGCAGAGTATTTATCAAATTTAATTTTTTTATTTAGTTTTTATTAATGACAGGAACAAAACAAAATATAAACAGAAACATTACGAAAACCTCAATAGGTTTGTCCGGATGTTGAAACAGTTTAAGGGCTCATGCAAACCAGCGCGACACAAAGGCAGCGCTCGTCGCGCGACGAACGGTGCCTTTGTGTCGCGTCGCTTGTCGCGCCTGTTTGAAAGAGCCTTAAAACAATCTTAACACTAACGAAATATATAATTTGGTTAAAACATAGTTTATAAAACATTGTAAGGTAGTTTGAATAATAACGAAAAAAGTACAAAAACGACGACGGCGCGGGTCAGGCAGTCCGGCGATGGTAATTACTAATTGAATGAAATTTAAACAGAATGATGCATTTTCAAAGAGAATCGAAGAATTTTTTGTACTTACTTTTATAATTATTATTTGTTATTTCTGATTGATTTTTTGTTGGAACGGCATTAATTAGAGTAGGTAGGTATTAAAAAAGCGTTCGTTACTAACAGTTTTGATTGGGGCTGCCATTCTTGTTGCTATGCTATGGAATTTAATTTGCAGTTCTTTGTTGGTGAACCGTTCTATCAATAACCACTTTCGTATTTTAGTGTGCATTGGCAAGATTTTACAATATCTAAAGAAACATTAGTGACATTTATAAAAAAACTCTTGTTTCTCGTGACGTCAGCAGACTGCCACTGACCGACTATTGGCTTACCAGACTCCACAATGGGAACTTTTCCACGCCCATTGATGATACTTTTGCGCAGGTGTGGGTTGATAGCGGCTAACAGTATTATCCAATATTGGGTCAAAGAACCGTAGAAAAATGTAAAAGTTCTTCTACATCAAGATCTAAAAATTAGTCACAAAATATTCATATAATTCTAAACACAAGTTATAAATAATTAGCAATGTCCCAACACAGAAATTGAAAATGTTAAGTCTTTACAAATGTATGTGAGTCCGTTCATTCGCACTACAACATGAAAATAGTCACCGTCCGAAAATAGCCTAGGATTGTGTGAACGCCAGAACTCTTTCTATGCACGAACTATATACTAGCTTTACCACGGAACAGAAAAAACATTTTTTCTGTTCCGTGAGTTTTACAGTATTTCTATTTTCTTAATGTCTCTCGGGTATCATCGTATTTCCGAATACAAACGAATGCAAATTTCCATGTCCATCAATTATTAAATTTATCGTGTATAATAATTTGAATTCAGAACTAAGTACTTCATTGTCGTTTTGTTTTGATTTCCGTGTGAACTATATAGAGCTGTAAAACAATTTTCCTATCTATCGTGCCTGTGACTTTAGCGGCTTTCTTTTCTCCCATTTTTTAATAAACTACATTAAGTTAAAAGAGTATTAACAAATCTCTAAACTTCCAAGTCGATTGAGAGCGTCCGGTCGACAACTGACGAAACACGAAGTTTGCCGAGGGACATTAAAAGAAAATAGAAATACAGTACTTTTTTTGAGTTTAGCACCGACAAGTTCTCCTGACGTGTGCAGATATAATGTAGGACCATTATGATGTCCTCTACTCGAATGTTACAAAATATCGCACTTGTATGTTCCGGAAAGGGAGAGCAGCAGAGGTCTATAAAATAATACTAGTCTATTATCATCCCACTTCAGGGCAAATGCCTCTTCTCATACAGAGAAGGCATGAGCATTGATCATCACGCTTGCTAAAGGCAGGTTGGCGATTTCAGATTTATATTAGAGGTTTATAAACCATCCACAAATCTAGACTCCAGACATTTCCTATTAAAAAATTCTCGCAAATGTGGAGCAACTTTTGAAAAGCCCCTAAATCATCTTATCAAAAGCGTAATCTTTAAATAAACAGTTTAATCAATACTCCAATCAGTTCCCACGTTAACGGAAAAACAGTGTATTGTTTCTAGCTCCGAGCTTGTCTAGAACAGTGCAAACGATACTATTTCAATGTTGCAGTGAACAGTGACTTCACTGATAAAGCTGCAAGCTGGAGCCCATTCTTCAAAGGACAAAGCGGACGGCAGGAGATTCATTGTCAAGTTCCATTAAAGATTGAATCTAAATTAAAACGGACCGGTTTTCTTTGGGAAATAGTTTAAAGCTGGCAGCCATATTGTAGTAAACGTCTGCTTGTCTGGAGGGATACTAATGAAATTACTTTTGCCTAGATTTGTGAATGCACTATCCGATTCTATCAACAAGTTATTAATGAGTAACATCTTTCCTCTCGGTTTCCTATAATCTGCACTGATTAGATAGCTTCTGTGGGAGTGATTTCGTGAAAAGGGACGGAAGTGTGTAACAGGAAGCCGGGGAAGCACACGCTATTTGATTTGACCAATGACTGCGCGTGGTGCTAGAGTCAGCCGTCAGAAACGACCTTGAAGAGGCCCCGCACCTTTAATTTTGCTTATTACCTTAATGTTGCTCATAACCAAGGTGAGATGTCAGATGTTACACATCAGTCTGACATTGCTGACAACAAATAACATTTTAAACTTTCACAACATCGAATAAGTTTTGAGTTATAGGGTGGCCGAGAGAGGAAGGTATTCTGAGTCTTAAAACTGTCAAACATCTCAAGTGTCTGTAATCTACAACGTTTACATCCCACCTGACAAGGGAAACTTCTATCGTAGTCTTCAGGATATACACGCACACAATGTAAATATCCCTTTAAGCGTTTCTATACTCCATTTGAAATAAGATTAGACATTTAATTAAACCTTTTTACAGTCCGTTCAATCGATTTTGACTTCTATTGCGTTGGTTGCATGACAAATGGCAGCTGCAGTAAACAGTTAGTATTGTAACCACTTTTTGCTTTTAATGTCATCCTTATGCCTACGGTATAGAAGTCAAAATCGGTTGAACGGACTGTTAAAAAGATTTGTTTAAATGTCTAATCTTATTTCAAATGGAGAATAGGTCTCATCAAAATCTTCGGAGATGGCTATATATTTTAGTTTCTTTATAGATTTTTTTGAATTCCTTGAAATTCAAAATGCAACGTCACCTGTGGAGGGTCTTCAATGCAGAAATGATTATGAATAAGACTGAAAATTCAAGAATTCCTATTCGAAATACAGAATAACGGTAATTACTGTCTACTTTATTGCTCATGAATGTTCAGTATAAGGTAAGTAGGTTTTTATATTAAAAAGACTCGTACCGTTCAAGAATCTTAAACGTACATACATTAAAGCGTTACATTATTAATTCTGAACTCGTTTCCGAACACAATTTTATATTCGATAGCAACATCTCTTTGATACGTTACTTTTATTCAAACGTTCGGAGATAAATCTCTCATATATGAACTTCTTTTTGTAAAGGTTACGTAAAAAAAATTGAAACATAAAAGGTTATTTCATTTCATATTTTCTTTGGTTTTCAATGTAAAATGTGTACTTGTAAAAATGTTTTGATTATATTGCTTTTGTTTCTATAATTCAGAGTCGCGAGAAAGCAATGAATTTGACGTTGAGTTCGATGGTTAAAAAAAACTATTTAACTAATACCTCCCCAGCACGTATTGAGCTTTAGATTAAATTCGCATACAAGTGACTTATTATCCATTTCGACAAAAAAAAAAAAAAACACTTAAAATTCAGCTAGCATTTTCACAAAAAATATTTACTTTGCGTAAAAAGGCAAAAAAAAAACAAATATCTACTACATAAAAGAATCAAAAAGTTCCAAACACAAAGGTTGTGAGAAAGATAATAAAGGACGAAAACAGCACATTTCCCGAGGGCAGGACCTCGATGTAATAGATATACCATGATCAAATGGAAACATCGACAATGATTGGATAAACAAAAAACGACAAGTCACCGGAATAAATGAAAACTCTGATATTGGATACATTCGTCAACAAAAGTGAATCTGTTGCCAAATATAATTAAACACCTCATCCGCAGAAAACTAATTTGACGTTGAACTTTTTTCTTAGACCATTTTAATTCGATTTGAAATGGAGTCAGAACCACACATCACGTTCCTACCCTATCAATCTCTACGTCTCAACTCTACAAAGACCTCTATATAATAGAGATTCGAATCTTTGGAAGACTATTCACAGAATTCTATTGCTCTATCCGGGACGAGTAATTATTAGTAATCACTGTAAGGATAAGGATGAATCACGTAGGCTCGATTCATAAGTTATAACTCGTCTTTCCCAGTGCAACTTTTACATCATGAAGATTATTTTACGATTTTTTTTTCCATCAAATGTAACACGTGTAACGTGAAAACGATATATTTCCAAGAGAAAATATTTCCTATGCATATAAAACGGTGCCATCCAAAATCTTAAACCAGCACGCTCCTAATCTGATTCGCAATATCCCGTATTCGTGATATCGAGATATTGAGAAAATTTTTGGAAAATATTTGATAAAGTGAAGTGACTGGAACTGAACGGCATATCTTAGAGGCAACTGGGTTTTTCACATAATAGAATAATACAGGATTGTTCATGTCTTCTCGATACATTTTTTTCAACATTCTCAATGTCTCTACTTCTTGCTTCACTTTTGGGCATAGTAACGTGTTTTAACATAACAAAATAATAATAAAAGTTATACGATAAACTTTTGCTTTCGCCTGTACCGTCTAACGATACACGAATGAACTTATGTATGTACAAATAGGACACAAAGTAAATATACATACAAACATATAGTATCTAAACATACACAACTAAATATTATACTCCAATAATATTTTAGGATCACAACATCAATATTTTAGGAGTTATGCTTACTAACCACTATCGATAATGGCTTTTATAACAAAGAGGATATGCATAAATGTCAAAGTCAAAGTCAAATCATTTATTGTTTCATTTAAATGTGATGATTGTATTGTATTCTCCTAATGCTGGGGCCGCATCTGCGTCTATCGTGACAAAGCAATGCGTGCCGATGCTTCGTACGTTTTGCTCGCTAAAAACTTTATCGCCTTAATCCGGTGGTCACATTAGCGGCTTCATAATTTTAACGAATTATCGTGCAATAATCCAAGATGGCTCTCCATTATTTCGACAGAGCATCTACGCAGTTCGCAAACAACAGTTGAAATAACCAACGCTAGTCCGACCACGCACTACGCTAATTATGTACAGCCACCCGGGCGATAAGTGCTATGCAGCCCAAACTATCGCGACGACGAATGGTTGGTCACATTTTTTACATTTTAATAGAGTAACGGTGGAGTTTCTTGCTCATTCTTCTCCATACGAAAACTACCTTTTGGAAGGGGCGACTAGAATTAATTCTATTATTTTGTAAATTTGACGTTCAAAAGTGTCATACATGGGCCTATTTGAAATAAATGATTTGACTTTGACACATCTGCGTATATCGTATTACTGTGCGAAGCTTCGTCACAATAAAAGCAGATGCGGCCCCAGCATAAGGTGTAGACAGAGATGAAGATATGTGATACTGGGCGTTTACTACTTGTGAGCCAATTACTAAACTTCAGACGTAAAAGAGAGAAACCCACCCATTAACCTTGCAGACTATACATATAGCCAATGTTTTCACCTCAATATTTTCTCTAAATGTTTTGGCTTGTACCACCTTCGGAAACAAAATACAATAGACGTGGATATATTTAGTAACCTATTCCGCTTAGCTATTCCTAAAGAGCCATAAAAAAACCTTAAAGAAATCGACACGTGTTTCACCTCTCAACGAGGCATCCTCAGGATGACGATTGACTTGTCACGAACCTGAACACTGCGTGTTGCCACACCAAGCGATGGACGCAGAGTCCAGCCAATCTCAGTAATAATGATGGTACTAGGTAATACCCCACGTAATAGTTACCACAACCCAGTTAATTGACATCAAAACAACTGCGTCAAATGTCTATCAAAAACAAATAAAGTTCACCCAGACCAAAACAGCGATTACGTACACTCAAAAAATGTTTCACTTCCTTCTGTGGCCGTCGAGTATAATAATAACAAACACTTATAAAAACAGAACTCCCTCCTGTGACGTAATGACGATCCCCCACGGGGAAAGAAAGGATAATATAAACATG
Organism: Agrochola litura; assembly: GCA_949152395.1. Classification (NCBI taxonomy): domain Eukaryota; kingdom Metazoa; phylum Arthropoda; class Insecta; order Lepidoptera; family Noctuidae; genus Agrochola; species Agrochola litura. The sequence goes on from OX424496.1 coordinate 7,448,713, forward strand.
GATTTGGAAGATTGATGGTGGTATTATTCGAGGGAGATGAACCGACAATCACATACGGAGAACTCTTACGTTTGCCTAATCAAGCGGCATTTTGTTTATGTTTTGTATTCCGGAACGTTCAAATGCATTACTTGATGGATCGTCAAGCAAAGTGGGTAGGTACTCAAGCAAGTATTCCAAAACGATTCACATCTGTATTCAAAACTGACAGATTTTTATAAACATTATTCAAATCTGGGTGAATGGTTGATAGATTCTAGAATAAGGGCCTTAATTTAAAGTTGGTAAAAATGTCATGAAATCCAAAATGAAAAGGGGGATTTCTGGATTTTTTTACAATAAGGTTCAGTTTTCCCCCCTGAGGAAGATTCTCTCAGGGGGGAATAGTGGAATTACTCATAATGAAAAGGGGACTTTCTGGACTTTTTTTACATTAGAGTCCAGTTTTCCCCCCTGAGGGGGATTCCCCTCGAATAGTGGAATAAGCCAAACGTGAAGTATCATTCACTAAAATCTAAATAGATATAGATTTTGATTGAATGAAAATCGGGTTCGATGGCGCAACAAAACCAATATTTGACTTGAAATAGGTATACGTCTCGTCAGGGTCATCATCTGCCTAGCCTTTTCCAACTATGTTGGGGTCGGCTTCCAGTCTAACCAGATGCAGCTGAATACCAGTATTTTACATGGAGCGACTGCCTATCGGACCACAACCCAGTTACTGGGTAATACGATGCCCCTTGGTAAGACTGGTTGTCAGACTTTCGGGTTTCTGACGACCCGTAACAACTGTCAAAGATTTACAAATGACAGCCGGGACCAACCTCTTAACGTGCTTTCCGAGGCTTGGAGGGGTCTTAGTATGTAAAGATGGTCACCCATCCACGGACTAACCGCGGTAAGCATAGCTTAACCTGATAGATCGACCCGTGTGGCTTTTAGTACTTAGCCACAAGCCCCTTTCGTCAGGGTCATGATATAAAAATGTTCTAAGATTGATTTCGGCTACAACAATCGCTGATAACGAGTTCTTCTCCTCTCATCTACTTCGCTATAGGTACTCAACAGGATCTCTAATGATTCTCGAGTTAATAATTCTTTAACAAAATTTTACATTCAACTGGAGTTAATATGTGTCCCCGAAGGGTTGGGCTGATAGTACACTCAGATTTCGCCAGTTATGTTTAAGGCCCATATAATAGGGGGCGAGTCTATTGTCATCAAACGGGCACAAATCCAGACTCCGGGCCTCGACCCTCCGGGAAACAAGGTGTGATGTTATGTGGAGTTAATTTGTAAAATGGAAGGAGGGAAGGGCCTTTGCCTTGCAGTATTAATATGTATATATAATATGTATACTTATTGACATATTCTAACATGAAACAAAAACCACCGAAGCCACTTTACTTTGAAACCAAACTCCAACCACCCATAAATCTTGCATCAAATAACAGCAGAACTTCCTTGTAAAGAACAACATAACAAAAATTTAATTTAGTTCCCCACAGCCGCGGTTTGCAGCTTACTCCGAGGAATGCTTGTACACACGGCACAGCTTTACTTATTCACTGCTTTGTGACTCACTGTGTTCAGCGGAATGCCGGCGAATAAAGATGCAACTCGTCTTGTACGGTTTTACACAATGTTTCCGTAGTACTTGAGACTTGAGTCATGTCCTTTAAGATTCTTTTGAGCTGGCTTGGTTGGGTTTTTAAAAGACGGACCACTGTTTGTTACATTCATATTAAATTATGAATAAAATCATCATCACCATCTTCGTCCCTTTGTCCTGCGGTCGGCGCGACAAGTTTTTTTCCATTCTTTGTGCGCTGCCACTCTATCATTCTTTCCTTTTTGTTTCATGTCATCCCTAGAAATGAAATACAAAAAAAAAAATTGACTTCTGTTTGTAATGTCAAAACAACAGTTTTTTTTTACAAAATGCTTAAGAAAGTTTTTTTTTCTTTTTTTGTCTGTCTTGCTGTTTGTTCCGGCTAATCTCTGAAACGGCTGAACCGATTTTGACGGGACTTTCACTGGCAGATACAGATAGTGCCATCCACGAAGACGCGGCCCACTCCGCGATTACTGTACTGTAAGCTGTACGTAATATGGAGCGGAGCGGAGTGGGGCGGAGTGGGGCGCATCTTTGTAAATGGCAATGGCAATGTCATAAGGAGTATCTTAGGCTACTTTTATTTTAGAAAAGAATAAGAGCCTGTGCACACGATGCGTTGCGGCGCCGCACCGCAAAGCTTTCGCCGCATTAGCGGTCATACGGGCACTGCGGCGCCGTAACGTGGTTACGCCGCAGCGTCGACGCGCTGCATAGCACGTAAATTGTCATCTGTGTTTTTGACAACGCAAAAACAAGTGAGCGGTGCTGCTCCGGTGTCGCAACACCCCTCACCGCCTCGTCTCGCGGGCTACAAGTCTTTTGTCGTGCAGTGCGACACCGGAACGCACTGTGTGGCATACCATGGATATTTGCATGTAGAACGCCGCAGCGACACCGCTCTGGCGCCGCGCCGCCGCCGTAACCGATCGTGTGCACAGGCTCTTAGGGTCCATGCCGGCGAAGCCGTGAGCAGCAACTAGTCCTTATCCTTACATCCTTATCCTTATATATTATAAAACAAAGTCCCCCGCCGCGTCTGTCTGTCTGTTTGTCTGAACGCGATAAACTCAAAAACTACCGAACAGATTTTCAAACGGTTTTCACCAATGGACGGGGTGATTCATGCGGAAGGTTTTAGTGTATAATTCATTAAAGGTTTTGTGTAAATTGGCTGCTCGGCTATTAGGTATGTAATCCCGGTATCGGAGTAAGTTCCCGTGGGATATTTTCCGACATCCACGCGGGCGAAGCCGCGGGCAAAAGCTAGTTCTCAGATTTACACCCACTACCAATTAGTTACAACAAAGTGAAGTCGGTAAAACGCAAAGATAATATATACGAAGACGAGTCGAGTTGTATCATATTACGTACAAATCGAAATTCGGCTCAGTTAACAGAATTTATTGAATTAATTAATTTTATCGATAGTCACGCTTCTCTTAATAATTCTGAAAGCTCGTTAACTTTCATTAATTATTAATTCCAAATTAATGTGGAATAACTGTATACCATGGACTTAGCCAATTCAATTTCTGGCTTTTTTGTTTATTAACAGCAGGTCAATCGAGGACCACTAGCGTGTATAGTTTTCTAGACCAAAACCATAAACGTTTATGTTATTACATTACCATTTATTATAGTTTCAGTCTTTTTATACAGGTTCAGTTTTTTTTCATGGTTGCCAACTTGCAATTGTTATTGTTAACATAAATACTAATCTTAATTTATATATGTATACATTCATAGAATATATACAAATAAATAAAATTGAAGTGTCTCTTTGTAATGTCGAAATAACAGCTTTTTTTAAATGCAGCAAGTATATACTAAAACAATAAAACTATTTTTAAATTTTGGACTGTCTTTCTGTCTGTCTGTTTACTCCGGTTAATCTCCGAAACGGCTGGACCAATTTTGACGGAACTTTCACTAGCAGATAGCTGATGTTATAAGGAGTAGCTTAGGCTACTTTTATTTTAGAAAAATAATTAGGGTCCTTGCGGGCGAAACAGCGGGCAGCAGCTAATTATTTAATCATATAATTATGGGGAACAGATCTGTGCAACTATAAGGACCAATTAAGATTGCATCTACGTCCAGAAAATAATGTAGACTACGATTGAAAATGTGGGCAAAATTTAAATTGCTTAAATAATAAGGCCGAAATTAATTGATTGCTCGTTATAAACAACACAAAACAGACCCATTTAATATGAAAATTAAATGCGCCTCAAAAGACCAAACAATACCTACCAACCATTTCCCGTAGAGAATGTACGAACTGCAATAAACAACGAAACGATGCGTAAAATCAGTTTCATTCCCATATGCAAACGTGAAATTAATTCAGGGATGATAGTGGTAATACTCGTAAATTACCATACTCTTTGTTCCAATCGTACTGACCCGTTTAAAGGAAAAATAAAGAATATTTTCCCGCCCACGAGCGCCATTTTGACAGCGCCATCTTTGTAATAGGTGAATAGTCGTGTCGTGTTGCTATCTGTGCTAAAACAAGTGAATTAAGCATAGTGCCACGGAACGTTGTTGACTATTTTCTGCCCCGTATGAAATCCTACACTCGGACGGTTTTCCAGACGAAGCGTGTCGGGAAATGCCCGGTAGATGGCGTTGTTTGAAAGTTATTTCACTCTTTGTATTCTTACTGACAAATGCTTGCACTGACTGGACAGGTCCACTCAAATCTATGTGGTTCTTTCCTCAAAATACCTTTTCAGACACTAATCTACATGGTCCTCATATGGCCTGACCAAGATTATGTCTGGACTTTAAAAGAGACTGCGACCTCTGAGTTTGTTTCGGCCTTTCTTCTCAGAGTAGTCAGATAGGAAACGCTGAACTCATCTAGCTTATTTTTAATTTTTTTTTTGTATGACTTATAAAAGTGATTCTAATATCCTATTTACAGAATAAACAATTTCATTTCATTTCATTTCATTACGTTATATTTTAAATCGACTGTTCTTTTTTCTTTGTTATTTTATTAAAACTAAAATACTATAGTGCAGAAAGCGCCACCTGTTACGTTAATTATGCGATGTGTAACCCGTGGCGTCATAATTTTCGGTGGTGCGGGTATGGCCGTAAAAACGTGATGTGGCCGACGGAAATGACGATAGATGGCGACACTGCTCTTAAGCTTTAAAACAACCAGCATCCTACTGAATTTTTAACTTAATATTGATGGTGCTACTATTTCTTGACCATTTTTCTCTTTTTGTGCTCTTCAACTTTGACTTTAACAAATATTTAACCAGGAGCAACTGTCTGAAGGCTATAAAAATATTTGTTTCATGCGGGGATCGAAACCGTATCCCGTAATGCGTAGAGCCGAGCGAACATCCACTGAGCAGTTATAAGCGCTCTATTTTTATTTGAGAATTAATTTGAGAAGTTCATTCAGTTTTCTGTTTAAATAAATGCTTTATTGCAACATATCCTTGAAAAACAATGAAGTAAAAAAAAATAACAAGAAAAGTTGGCATATATATAAATATATCATAAGTAATTACTATGCTTTATTCCTATAAAAGCATTTTTTTACAAACACTCCTATTAAGTACCTACTAGATGACGTCTGCACGTAACTGCCCCTTTGCAAGGCAAGGCATTCTCATTCAAGGAAAGGACCAAACATTGTTCTTGAAACTAGGTACTTACCTCCCAATTATTAATTTCAGTTAAGTCTAGATTTCAACAAGTGTTTTTCCTATCATATCTTAGATTTAACTTGATAGTAAACAAACAAGGCCACTGAATTTTTTTAATTTTCTTTCATAACATCACATCTAAATTCCCCGAAGATACAGCCAGAGGGTGTGTAAGTCCGTTCAGCCACATAACATCAGTTACGTTATAATTTCCATGCATATAACCTAAGAACCTTCTTACACCCGATCTTCACGGTCCGATCTTTAAGTTTTAACATTGTAGCCGAAGCAGGCGTCCTAGAGGAGCTATGGTGTCGACCCGAGGGGGGTTGCACGGTACAGGGGGGGGGGGGGTTTATGACGTCAGTCTCCTATACTGCGTGCACAGAGAAACGCCACCCTCTATCCGGGTCACCTATTTTGGGATATTGCACTTTGACGTCACAACCAGGATTCTATGAGAAACGTATCGAAGTTCAGGTATTTTTTAATTGATGGATGTTGGAGTGGTTCTGAATGATATATTGATTTAAAAGGTTTCGTAGTCATAGCATTATTATATGGATTCATGAATGTTTATTGATACTACCACCCCAAAATATTTGCATTTGCGTAACATAACTAAATACTAACAATTTACCTGACCTGACTTACATAAAACTCAGTGAAACCCATGCTGTGGCAAGAAAAACACACTGACTTGCCCATATCACTGATTTCCACCTTTAGCATAATTATTCTACTAAACGAGAGCAGGTCTAGTGTAGCAACATTTAGATTTAGTTTGTTTGCACATGCAGCCTATGTCATTGGAGGTAATCAATGCAAAGGTGGCTATTCAGTCAACCTTTTGCTGAAACATAAACGGATATCGCATCAAGTATTTAATGCTACCTACCAACATGTGACAAACTAAGGTTACATAGCAATGTCACAGATAAAGTTCAGTGAACATCGTTCGAGCGTCATTACAATCGAGTGACGTATGACGTGACATTTAACTGGTGCAGCCTATACCTTCTTCATGCTGAAGACCATCGGAGAGGGGCTCATGGATAAATAATAGCAGCTGCATGAATCAATCGAAGGTTAAGCTACGCTTGCCGCGGTCGGTACGTGAATGGGTGACCATCCATTACATATCGAGACCCCTCCGTGCCTCGGAAAGCACGTTAAGCCGTTGGTCCCGGCTGTCATTCGTAGATCTTAGACAGTTGTTACGGGTATTCATAAGCCAAACGTATGACAACCAGTCTTACCAAGGGGTATCGTAGTACCCAGTAACTGGGTTGTGGAGTTCAGATAAGTAGGCAGTCGCTCCACGTGAAATACTGGTATTCAGCTGCATCCGGTTAGACTGGAAGCCGATCCCAACATAGATTTTTCAGAAGCTCATCGGTTTCAGTGATCAGAAAGATTTTTGAAACGAAAATACAACTATCCTATAGCATTTTGGTAAAAAAAATTGCGACAAGCACAATTAGATTAGAATAAATATTATATGCGAAACGATTATTTTCAACCTCGAGTTCGTACTAGGAATAAGCCTACAGATCGGGCAAATCAATGTCTTTGTTACATTATTACTTCGCTGTACAGACAAGGCTGATTATACACAGAAAATTTAACTGGAACGTATGCCTAAAAGCCTTCGTTGTACATAAATTTTTAAACTAAATCGTGTTTTATTTGCGACAGTAGCCCAACTTTCTAGACGCAAACTGTCTAACGAGAATTAATGAGTTTTAATGCCTTTTTACGCTAATAACCTGAACCTACGAGTAAGCTTAGGTTAATTAGAGAAGTACCCATTAACAGGAATACTAGTACCTATAAATATACAACCCATATTGCTGGTAATTTTGTTAAAATTTGGTGTCACTCGCACCTAATTTATTAAAGGGTAGAGGTGTACTAAAAACTCTGCCCAATGTTTGGGAAAATACAGGCTTCATGTTATTCAAGATGGTTTATATCAGAATTCATTAACACAGGCCTCAGCACTTTCCACTCTACCAGATAGTAGGTAGATACGTTTTTGCACTAAGGTTTGTATGTAGTCGGAAATCCTATTAATGAAGTATCCTCGTCAGCTCGGCCATGACGCAAACTCGATTAGTATGGATCGAGCTGCAACCTCCGATAACACAGTTTTAAAATGTTCGTGATAGGTAGCCAACATGGCCGGTAAATGTCAGCGAGTAAAATATTGTAGGAATAGGTCAAGCTTATTGAAAAACCTAGTTATTGATTAACACGATACCCCTTGACCATTGAAGACCATTTGCACCACTTCATCAGAAATAATTGTTGAGGAGAAAAATGACATGAATGAAATCTTAACCTATCTACCCACCTACTTATCTATCACAGTAGAATTGAATCACCTAATCTTGTCCTAACAGCCAGTACCAAGCCTTATAAATAATAGAGAGATATATTTTAAACTGACCTAGAGCAAAATTTTAAATATCAAAGATCAGGTTTTCCAATGATTTCCAGGTAAAATTAATATTGCAACAAAATATCGTTTCGTGGAAGCGATAATGGACGAACCAGAGTATGCCATTGAAAACTATATTATGTACAATTTCCAAGAAACAAGCGAGCTCAGAGCAAGATAGCCTAGTCGATTCTCAACAGAATTCTGCATATTTATATGATAAGGTAATCTCCATTCCATACTTAATCGTGTCATCATCATCATCATCATCGGCCTATAAATGTTCCCACTGCTGGGACACAGGCCTCCTCTCTGTGAGAGGGAGTGGGCCGTAATCCACCACGCGGGCCCAGTGCGGGTTGGTAGATGTCACATGTCTTTGAATTTTCGGTTCTAGGACATGCCGGTTTCCTCACGATGTTTTCCTTCACCGTTTTGAGAGCAATGGTGATGAAATAATTTACACAAAGTAAAGCGCCTGTCTGGGTTCGAACCTATGACCTACAACTCGTAAGTCGCGGCCGTTACCACTGGGCCACCACTGCTCTTCTAAATCTCTTAATCGTGTAAGTAATTCGAATCTACTTCCCCATATTGGACTCCTGCAATAATTAGTGGCACCAAATTCGCGATTGAGCTGAAGCCGCACCCCTCGGCCTTGCCTCACCCCGTTCTCGCCAAACCTGTTTCAGAATGAAACTGACCTAATTCCGCCGCTGCAGTCCCCCTCCGCACCAACTGACGTCATAGTATACCTTCAAACCCAACAAGTATATATTCCGATTTATTATACATGCAATAACAATTGCACGGTGTTCCAATATAATGGTGAAAATTGCTCGGCAAGGAGTTTGGCTGTTACAGCGATATGGTGTTACGGGTCCAAGGTATGGAGTCAAAAACTGGGTCATCCCGGGTTGCAAGCCTCTATTCATGAATCGAAGCACGCAGGGTGACGCGCTCTCGTTCATTCTTGGTCGGACTTGTTAATCGAACATGGTTCCACCTGCGTTCGACTGACGCTTGAATGATCTATATTGAGCTATAAATAGATTTGGTAAAAATAAATGTAATTATAGGAGCAATTAAAAGGTACTTTACGTCTTTTATTGTACATATGTAAATATAAAAGAAAAAAAAAATAGGTGCTTCCGTAACATTTAAGTTAGAAGGCGTTTGCATCGTCGTGATGGTTTTTATGATAATACGTATCCAAATTATGATACATAGTTCAATCAATGGTAATAACTTCATAATTGGCTTTAGCACTGAAAAATAGAATCCTTGAAACACTTCACTTATAAAAGGCATAGATTTTACTACTTTAACAGAAATAATAAACAACACCCCATCATGGCCTTGGACAACCAACACCATTCATTGTTCACCAAAAATCGATGACTCACACCAAAGTACCAAACCAATATGGGGCATACCTAACACCACGTTTCAACTTATAACGAAAATAGCTAACACCATTATCAGACTAAAATACAGGGCGTTCAAATAGTACGGCCCATGCTTGCAAGGCTGGGATATGTCCTTGCTGCCTGTGACGCACGTACTTGCCTTGGCGATGAATGGGCTTACCCTGGACTATGATGAAACACCCTCTGTTTTAATGGTTTACTTCGATTTTGTTAGGAATTTTGTGTTTTTAGTGAAGGCGTTCTGCATCTTCCTTTGTGTTGTAGGATACATTTGTGAATAAAGAATAAGTACACTAAATAAACAAATTGTTCTAAATAAACAATTGTTTTAACATCATGTTCTCTAAACACAGGCAGAACTATTTTTAACCGACTTCCAAAAGGAGGAGGTTCTCAATTCATCTGTATGTTTTTTTTTTTTTGTATGTTTGTTACGCGATTACTCCGCCAATTATGAATAGATTTTGATGATTCTGGTAGATCATACTTCAGAGGTGGTCCCATATAAATTTTATTAACTTTGCTTGGGTAGTTTTTGAGTTAGCTTCAAGTATACGTATTTTTTCCCACTTAGTATGTAGATGATATGATAACTTCTTGTCACTGTTATTTACATAGCAGGTAGTGGTATTCGAATTTGTGTGGGGTAGGTACCACAACTAAAAAGTGAAAAATAAAAACTTTTTCCAAAAAAAAAAACAACCGACTTAAAAAAAAACACTACAAAGTGAAAAATAACTTTAATTTCGGAAGTCGGTGACAAAGAACGAAAATTCAAAACCAAAGACACCGACTTCCGAAATTTTTCACTTTGTAGTGTTTTTTTTTGAAGTCGGTTGTTTTTTTTTTTTTTGTAAAAAGTTTTTATTCATATTTTTTGTGAGATTTGGTATCAATAGCTATTGAGAGTTTATCTTAGACTTAAAAGATATTATGTAATTTAAATTCGCCTAAGATAAAAGAGCATGTAATGAAAATACATTAAGTTTCTTTTTCCTTTTATAAAGTATTACAGTTGGTGACACGTTTATTGACATTACAATGTAGCATATTATAATATTTATATACAATAAGAGATAAATAACTATAAAATTAAAAAATCTTCCAATCTCGTCTTTCTTATTCATTTTATGTTAAGGTTACGCTAGTCGGTCATTCTTCCATACAAACGTAGTATGGTGTACGTTCAAAACTAAAAATTATATTAATTTGTCTTGTCATTATCTAGTCTTCCACCGTTCTTTACCTAGCACCTAAATATCGAATATTTTTTTCGTAAAAATAAAGCATTATTGACGTCATCAAATGATTTCACCCGTGAGAAGTACACCTGGAATACGTCAAAGAAGTTAGATCATATTATTTTTAAAATGAAATTACAAACCTTCCCACGCTTTCACGCAACTTGATTCCTCACAAATACTCGTTTTGTTTGCAGTTCTAAATATAAATTGAAAGATTCATTCATGGAATCAAGTGGGCAATTGTATACCTAGTAAAAAATGATTCCATTATGGCTCCAAATGTCACCTACATTTGATATTTGATTTCCCACCAACGCATTTTAGGACGCATATCCACTTAAGCGAACTGTCTAGGTACAGAAAAATCTAAAACTGCGTGACTGTTTTATGTTTTCAGAGGCGGTATTATATTTGGAGGAGCTCGTGGCTAAGTAATAACAGCCGCACGGGTCGATTCATCCGGTTAAGCTACGCTTGCCGGGGTTGGTCTGTGGATGGGTGACCATCTTTACATACCGAGACTCCTCTGTGCCTCGGAAAGCACGTTAAGCCGTTGGTCCCGGCTGTAATTCGTGGATCTTTGACAGTCGTTACGGGTCGTCAGAAGCCCGAGAGTCTGACAACCAGTCTTACCAAGGGGTATCGTATTACCCAGTTACTGGGTTGTGGAGGTCAGATAGGCAGTCGCTCCATGTAAAATCCAACTCGTCATAGTTGCATAGTTATTTTAAATCACATTGTAATTATATATTGTAGTGATATTTATTTTAGAAGTATGTACGAGTATGTAAGTATATTCGCATATTGTATGTTGTTTAAATTTAAATTAGTGAATTGTTTTTTCTTATCCTTGGATTTATGTTTTTTATTTTCTCTTATACGGTTACACACGTTGTCTACATCTCTTTTTGTATACTTTCCTGTCGCAGGTATGCTGAAAGAGATTTCTTTAGAAATAAGCATTGCCTTTGTACGTATTTTTCTGTTCCTTTCTTCTTGTCTGTTTATATGTGTGTGCATAAATGGTTAAATAAAATACTGGGAGCCGACCCCAATATAGTTGGGAAAAGGCTAGGCAGACTGATTGAGGCGGTATTATATTTCTATGAAGCAATTTACAATAGCAGTGATAGTCCACAGTTTGTAATTGAACGTCTATAGCAACAGACAATGGGCTCACTCCCTATAAAATCAGCAAATTAACATTGCAGAACCTCATGCCAGGGTTTTATGCAAAATTGGACGTGAGAGGCAACTCACGCGTTCGTGTAATAATATTACGCATTGGTCGGCCTACGAGAGCAACGATTCGAACCCAGACAGGCGTTTTACTTTGTGTAAATTGTCTCATCACCACTGCTCTCAAAACGGTGAAGAAAAATATCGTGAGGAAACCGGCATGTGACATCTACCAACCCGCACTGTGGTGTTTTACGGCCCACTCTTTCACCGAGAGGAGGCCTATGTCGAAGCAGTGAGAATAATATTGGCTGATTTTGTGTTGTGTGTGGACTACGCCTTTACAAGCCCTTATTATAATTCAGAAAATATTCTATTTCGGGAATAGATTTTCATAAAACGCAGCTTTCATTCAATTAGGTTCATATTCTACCGTTCACGTTTATTAGCTTTTCATAGGAAAGTACTTTTTTGATTGATCCGATATCAAATTATAATTACCTTTTCAGTAAAATAGCTTTGTAGGTATCGGATCCAGTGCTTGGAAAAAATTAATTCGATTTTAATTTAACTGTTCATAAAACATGAAATATATTTTTTTATTACTTGATCAAATTGATTTTAAAACTCAAGCAATCTTTCAGTTTTACATAGAACTGACTAATATTGTATTTAAGAATTCGAATCGAATGCAAAAACCACTCTATTTATGATATTGCCTCCTGGCGGATTATTGTATCAAACCGCAGATATTTGTATTTCAAACAAAAAATACCAAATTCATGCCCTTGACTGTTGGTTTTGGTTTCAGTTTCAAATGTTGAAAAAAAAGGCTGTAAAAAACTTTCAATCAGAAAAACTGCACAAAATACTACGATTTTTTTTTTCGTAATATACTTGCACGGGTTTGCCTTCACAGCGATATGAAACGATAATGAATAGCAAAACCTTCTTGAAATAACATTACAATCAAGGCCCCATAATTTGCCATTAATCATAGTCCCAATCTATTTCAGGTTGTCTATACAGCCGCTTCAGTTTCCTCCTAAATGTCAAACGGGTAGAGTCGATACACTTCCACTTGTTGCATCGTGACCGGGTCACTGCGGGGTGAGGGGGTGCGGGCGACGCGGGGTACCAGCCCCCAGCATCGGTCAACGACCCACCGGACGCACCCTGTCGCATCCAACCTATTTTAAGAACAGCCTGTATAGGCAAAGTTCGAAGGTCAAATTATGCTGCTGTTGAATTATATTGTTTTATTTTGGATTTTGGTTTTGATTAAGGGTAGTAGAGAAGTTAAGGATAATTATGTTTTCATGTATGAAACTGATTTACAATTTCTGTGTAAAATTAAGACTTTATGGAAATTTAATTCTTCTTAAGCACGATGAGATGAGATTTCATTTCAAATTAGCAGCTCCCCGCGGTTGCACACGCATAAGTCTCAATCCCGTGGGAATTCGGTATAAAAAGTATTCTTTGTCCTAACCCAGGCTATGGTCTACCAATGTGTCAAATTTCATCCAAATCCATTCAGCCGTTTTAACGTGAAAGCGTAGCAAATAAACACAAAAAAAATCTTTTTTTTTTTTTGTTTTGTTTTAATTAGACATATTTTAGCAGTGTCCTTAAATCAATAAAGTAAGGTTTTATTCCTTCATCTAAATCGCAGACTGAATAAAAGACCTCTAGGTAATTTCAATAATTTAGTAAAGCCAGATCTTGTACATAACTGTACGCCAGTAAAAAATCAAAGTACACTCGATCCTAATACTAAACGTTACATGTTATTTATATACAAGCTACCATTATAAGGCCATTGGTATTCAAAACAAAACCACACATGAATAAATAAGTTTAGTTTAGGCTTTCTAAATATACCAATGCATTGAAAGTTATTAATAACATCTCACTTCTATTTCAGATGCTGGGTTGCATAATAGAGGCTGGCATTTCGTGACGTCAGGGGGCATGAGAGGCGCGGCGCGGGCGCGGCAGAAGGCGCCCATTCATGGGCCTCCGCTCACACACACATATACACCCCAACACACCGCCGCGAGGCCATCATTGTGATTTTCGTCATGACGTCACTCGCTCCCAACCAATCACAGCGCAGATCCATTCAAGCCTAACTCCTGAAGGGAATTTCGTGCGGGATGAAGGCAGCAGTCGACGGACGAACGCCGCGTCGGCGGTAGTCGTACCCCGTGGCTCCCGCGCACTCGTATCGGAACCACATAAATTATGTTTGATGAAAAGTTTAGCGAAAGTTTTCATAGTAGTTTTAACTTTTCATGTTACAAAAACTTTGAATTAATGAATATATTGGCATGATTTTCGATAAGGATCGCCTGTCACCAAACTTTGGATTTGGTAAGTAATTGAAATTAGAAAAAGTTGCTGCAGTGGGAAAGAAAAGCGTTAAGTTACCGTTAAGTAAGCGTAGCTTACATTGAGAGCACGTGTAGGTCTACGAGCGTCTACGCTACGATGCTACGACGCTACGGAGCTACGCCGCCTACGCGATGTCTGGGTGGTAGCTCTGTAGACTCGCCCACGCTTTGGAACTTCCCCGCAGAGGAAACTTGCCTAAATATTTATTTCGTTCAGAACGAAGGATTTACATTTAAATATATTTTTTCGATTCAATGTAAAAAATGGACAAATGTAAAGTGATGGAATTAGAAATGAATTTTGGTACCTATTTGGAGCCCTTATATACTGTAAACACAAAAATATAATAATTTCGATTGCCAAAAGAATCTGGTATTTTTTTACACATACTTAGTTTTTTTTATCTTAATCTTGAAACAGACAAGTTAGCCCCAAGAAGTTTATAATTCCGTACGAAAACAATTTTTGTTTTTGTTCACTCCTATTGTTAGAGTAATCTCAAAAGTACTTAATTCCCGATAAAGGTCTACTTTACGTTTAATTCAAAAGTAGTCATAAAGAGTATTTCGTATGAGCTAGTCTTAGGCTTTATTTCCAGAGCTGAAATCTGTCGAACAAATCTCAAAATCATAGATACAAAAACCATTCAATTTGACGAATATTAACAAGAATGTCAGAATAATTCATAGCAAGTGATTCCCGTGATAAGTACTGTAAGAACGGACTTCTATCTCTTATAAGCCTTTAAAAACCACAAAGTCAGCTAGTTGCCTTGCTGTCTTAGAGAAATTTCTCGAAGGGGAACGCAGCCGACTAAATTCATTGCCATTACAAAACTGAAAAAAAAAATCTTTGCTATTGTAAAGATTTTTTTTTAAGACAATGGTATGTGGAAACAATATTGTTTCCACACTCCATTAAATCTTAAAAAAGGAAAATTAAATAACTAAAGTTATGAACGTTTATTACTTGTATTGATAAATCATTTTAGGTGAACGAATCGAAAATTCAACCCTAGATATCAATGTCCAATATTTGCATTAATGAAGTTTATAAAAAAAAATCAAATTAACACGAGTGTTCCGTGATTATATTAAAACTATATTAGTCGTATTTCTAAAAGTTATTTAAAAAGTATTTCATTTCAACGAATCGCGAAAGTTTGTGAGGATGGATGGACGTTTGTTACTCTCTCATGCAAAAACTACTGAACGGATTTGAATGAAATTTGGCACACAGATAGTTTATAACCTGAATTAACACATAGAATACTTTTCATCCCAATATTCCCACGAAATCGAGACTTACGCGGGTGAAACCGCGGGGCGCTGCTAGTATCTAATATTACAAATATATTGCAAATATTAGATACTAACAGCGGATGAAGAATGATTGTAAAATTCTTTCACATTAACACAGGCGTTATTTACAATCATATTTTAAAACTCAAATAAGATGTTATTGTTATTATCGGGAATCAATAATTTGTTACTGAGTAGGTACAGCTAGTAGAAATTACAATTTTCAATAAGTAAATTCATTCGTAATAAAATCATTCAAATCAACACTTTTCCTTTCTTCTTGTTTGTTTATATGTGTGTTCATAAACTGTTAAATAAATAAATAAGTGTTCCTTGGAATAATATTAAAATTCAATTAGCTCTATTCCGAGAATCAGTTATTTGTATCTGTTTTTATTGCAAATGCGATATTTCACGGAAACATTTTAATTCAATTATGGGGCTATATTCGTGAAAATGTTAAAGCACTACAAATTTTTCTATCTGTTGCATTTATTCATTTCTCCATATTCATACTTATTTCTTCATTTGAGTTCCATAATGCTAAACAAGAAATTACAACAATGGCTTATAGCCAAGGCACAATTACGGATCCTGTGGGCACAGCAAATGTAATAAAATAAACTAAATACATATTAACAATGAAATTAATAATCATTAACAATTTTTAGTTAGATAATAATATTAGGTTGTATTAATTATATTATAGCATTTGCCCCTCATTTAAGATCAAGTGTTAAAGCAAGCTTTAAGTTTAAAGTCACTTACACGCGTGGACCTGCATCGTCTGATTTGCACTTGCATTTTAACCCAAGGTTGCTCGTCAGAAATCGCTGCTATCATTAACACCACCCTTTGCGCTATGATGAATAATCATTCTGTAACTAACAAAAGGATTAATATGTATGTTCATCCACATATCATATTATATCACCCCAAGACCAATGACCTAAGATCACCCATAGCCACCTAGCAATCGTCAAGATCCATGTACACCACCATGATCACCTATTTGGTGATCTATCTCCTTGTTCAATACACACCTTGTATGCACCAGAAATACCCACATCTCAACTTTTTTTGAAGCAGTTATAGCCGACTGTTGGACTGCCAAGTCATAGGTCTCGAGTTCGAGCCCAAGGCTAACCTCTTGACTTTTCGGATTCATGTGCGTATTGTATAATTTTCACTTGCTTCAAAAACGGTGAAGAAAAACATCGTGAGGAGAGAGAGAGAGATATTTTTCAACGGCATGCGAAGCCAAGTAAGAGGCCCATGGGCGGCTTTAAAACTCTGACACCAGATTAGTCACTAACCACACTTTGAACAAAAACTTTGTCTTGCCAATCTTGAATGAATTTCATTTTGGGTTATAATACTTTTCGAAACATTCTAGAGTAGGCTTCTTCTTCCTCATCGGCGTTTCCTCAATGCTGAGGATAGCGACCACATACGACGCGACTCCAAGTTATGCGGTCTTCTGCAGTGTTGACCGCTCTGTAAATGCTGCCTCCAACAGCCTTCTTGAACGCGTCTGACCATCTTGCCGGTGCTCCGCCTTGAGCGCATTTTTCTTCCACCCGACCCAGTATCATAAGCTTTTCCAGACAATGCTTAGGGGAATGAAGAATATGACTGGCATAATGTAGATAGCCGCTTGGTGATGTAGATTTCTTCCAGTATGGAGTCATTCGTTCTCATGATGGTCCATGGTATACGAAGTAGCCTCCGCCACCACCATTTTGAAAGCATTGATCTTACTGCTTTCGCGGTTTTTAATGCACCAGTTTTCGTATACAGGACAACAAATTTCAACTTTGAACAACTTTTACTATAATCCCTACATTTCGTCGAGTTATGCGAACATAAATGTAGAGAACAGCTGATTTTTTTTTTTTTGATTTCAGGTTTGGTCCCATAGTAAAAGTTGTTCATAATGATGAGTAAAGTCACGTGTTAAAGTTTGATGAGATAAAAACTTACCCTGTATATCGATTCACTTGATGGTGATAGTGTAGTTGGTAGGTGTATAGAAATTCAGTCTAGCACAGTCAGGGGACATCAAAGGGTAATCGAGATCCAATATTCTCAGAACATTCTGTGATATTTACACCTACAGGCTATGGCGTTATTGAACGTCGATGCAAATAGATCCATATTAATTCCTCTGATGAATATACTATAGACTTCAGAGGAACGATTAACTTTGTGTATCTTATAAGCCCTATAGGATACTGATAGTAATATTTATAGCTCCGGGCAGTCATCTTGCTCTACATTTCAGTTAGTATTTCAAAACTTCAGTGGATTAAATTGGTCGGGTAGCAGCGTTCTTCTGTCTGCAAATGACAAAATTAAGTTGCTTATTATTCGTCTAAAACTAAACACGACAATTTCCTCGTTAACAATTTTTATAGTTCAATAGAATCTTTCCATGTTTTCCACAATGGGTAAAACTAACTTAACTTAATGGTAAAACTTCGATACTTGATATATGAATTACTAACAGCTGATTGTCTACTTTGTTTTCTTTATTTGATAACGAGTCTATGTGTTCAAGATTGATTGTGTTATAACCACCATGTTTTAAAATCCTGTGCTTTTTCGAGTTATTCAAATTATTTCCACATTCGTAAGCAACTTTGTTTATTCGCTAGAGATTTTGCTTTTGAATCTACTTACATAGAATCATTCACTTTATTTTCTTGCATGAAGAATGTTTGTGGGTGCAACAACCAGCATTAAGTTTCGTATAAACAACGATACGTGATCGATTGACTAATTAGTATTTTTTTTTAAATGAACGGTAGTGTTTTAGTTAAGAATACTTACGTGGATTTTGATTTAACATGGAAGGTAAACGTAGATGATAAGCTCATCTCGATGAGCTCTAAAAAAGATACGTAGTGATACAAGTTTCAAACAAGCAAATGAAAGCCATATTTCAGTCTTGATTCCCTGTAGCTTTCTAGGATCTACGTATAAATATTTTTGTTACCAATATTTTTGGTAAATACAATAATAGCCTCCTTCTATGGCGTTATTGTGGTAGAGCATATATTGTCTTATTTTAGTTATGTTGACCGAAACCATTATCAGAGTACAATGAACAAAGAAATTCAGGAGCTCGTGGCTAAGTAATAACAGCCGCACGGGTTGATCCATAAGGTTAAGCTACGCTTGCCGGGGTTGGTCTGTGGATGGGTGACCATCTTTACATACCGAGAGTCCTCCGTGCCTCGGAAAGCACGTCAAGCCGTTGGTCTCGGCTCTCATTCGTAGATCTTTGACAGTCGTTACGGGTCGTCAGAAGCCTGAAAGTCTGACAACCAGTTTTACCAAGGGGTATCGTATTACCCAGTTACTGAGTTGTGGAGGTCAGATAGGCTCCATGTAAAATACTGGTATTCAGCTGCATCCGGTTAGACTGGAAGCTGACTCCAATATAGTTGGGAAAAGGCTTTGAATGAACAAAGAAATTAGAATGGAAGCAAAAAATTTACACCGTTGCAGTGCAAAGGTGTTTGCACTTCTTAGGTAACATTCATGTACCATCATTAATTTTACAGTAACATAGGATCAAATAGGATACACTCAGAAGACGGCCAGTGTCAATGACTACTAGCACACGCACTGCATGGTTCTGGAAGTAATTATTCTAGTTGAAGTGAAAACTTCTTTAGGCGCGTTGGGCATTTTTGAGATGGGAAAAACAATTGAACTCGCGACACCGTTACCGTCACCTCATTTTTGTCAACGCGATTGTGCTCTTTATTTATATTACGTTACGGATCAATGTTCTATGCAAGTATTTTTACTCTAAAGGTTTTGGAAGTAGGTATTTTTTTTTATTGGTCAAGTTTTCACTTCTGTCGGCACTCCCGGAGTGCCACTATTTTTTACTTTTCTCTTTTGCTGACTGTATACAATCGGTCGGAATAAGATAGTATGAGTTAAGTTATGTCGGACTAAGTTAATAGGAATCTGATTCTAGATGCCCACTATATGGACCTGAAATATAGTCGTGCCAGCGACACGAAGAAGAACTGTTGGAGTAATGTAATATCGGTGTACAGTATTTCTATTTTCTGAATGTCCCTCGGCAAACTTCGTGTTTCGTCAGTCGTCGAATTTCTATCAGTTGCCCTTTGCACTTGGTGCAGACCGAACGCTATCGATCGACTTGGAAGTATATAGAGGTGTTAATACTCTTTTAACTTAATGTAATTTATTTTAAAATTTGTAAAAATGGGAGGAAAGCTGCAAAAGTCGCAGGCACGACAGATATGAAAATAGTTTTACAGCTCTATATAGTTCACACGGAAATCAAAACAAAACAACAATAAAGTACATAGTTCTGAATTCAAATTTTTATACACGATAAATCTCATAACTGATGGACATGGAAATTACCATTTGTTTGTATTCAGAAAGTGATGATTCCCGAGGGACATTAAGATAATAGAAATACTGTAATATTATGTGGTCTGTGAGAGACCAGTTTTTAAAGTTAGCAGCACAGGTGATTTTTGATTGTTTATTAATAATGTGTGTCCTTTACATCATTGAATTGATCAAAGAGTTATTTTCCTGTTATGTAAATGGTCGTTTTTGTGTAAAACTTCACTAAGAAGTTTTGTACATAGGTGTTGCTTATGTTGTCATGCATTATATATAATATTGGACTTGGTAGAAATTCATCTTGCTACATTGGAAAGGATCTCTATGAAACTCAGAAGTGCCAGCTTTTCTCGAAGATCATTGTGAGAAAGTGGAAAGTATGTAGCTTTTGTTGGTAGCTATACACCTATTTCTGCATCCTCTTTTGCGATATCTCCATGCGTCGTGACTTGTGAGAAACTTGTAAGTACTTTGTCGATAAAATTTCTGAGTTGGCTTATAACCTCATAGGAAGAATTTCCGTATTTTTAAGAACCTCTCACCTGTAATTTCTCTACATTTATGTCAAGTTTTTTATTGTCGCTAAGATGAGATTGGAACCAGATTTCGAACGTTTTTAACTACGGGAAATCAGCCTTCAGTTGCAAGGTTGTACCCCTTATCAACATAAATCTTACTATGACTTAGAGGCCACTGTTTCGTGTAACCCTCTTTGTTATGCTACCGACTTTTTGTTCGTTTTTAACTTGTCCAACGTATTGAGTTATTGAAGAGAGATTGAAAATCTAGAGATATATAATATAAAATAAATGTGTGTTTTACATTGTGAACAGCTGAGTACCCTTCAGACAATCTCCTCGTTTTTTTCCTAGAAAATATTCAATAGACTGTACGAAACTTTTGATACAGAGAATATTTTCAGTTGAGTTTATAGTTTGCTCCCCAATTTTTACTTTTTAACTCGTGATTATTTTAAGGCATGAATTTAATTTCAATAATTTTATTTCCGAGTTCGAAACTGCAGACGAACTGCAGAAGCGACATAGAAACAATACCCATAAAGCTGTACAAGCAATTCGTATGCCGAGGGGCCCGGGCTGTGTCAGCGGGGCGGGGGAGGCAAGAGGGGCTCGGTTTGACGTCAGAGCTTCCTCGTGACGTCATGGGTCTCTGCCACACCCGCGTTTGACGTCACCACTGCTTCTGGAGCTAAATATATAGCATCATTCCTGAAATTATCCTGAAATAGATTCTAAATGTGATTTTTAAATATTTGGAATTAAGCGTGGTAAATTAACTAAAATTTTAATATTAAAAAATTGTTATAATGTCGCAATCTATCGCTGAAAACATTAACAAAACAAAATAAAATACGTGACAACAAATTTTCCATTTCCCATATCAAATTACAAATTAACCCCCATTAAGCCGCGAAAAATTAAGAATAACCAAACGCGGTGCACCAAGGCTGAACGTCTCAGCCTGTAAAATTCAATGAACGAGCGTGGCGACGTCACTGACGCTGCAGATCCTATCTTCGTCCTTGTTGCTCGTACCGCTTGGCGACTGTGCGAGAGAGACAGTTGTTCCAGTGACCCAATTTCCCGACCTCGCTCGGGAGGGATCGGCGTCTATTTTTAAGCTGAAGGTCGATTTATTTATAGCGGGGTGTGCGGCAGGTGGCTATACGTGTTCCGACCACCTACCAATGTAACGGGGCTTTTGAAATTTTGTCGCCTTTAACTATCATAGGTTTTTGTTCGGAATTATCACAACGATTAGTGATGGTCTGGGAAAGTTTAAACAAAAAAAGATTATGAAGTAAGAAAGTAATCTAAACTAGAAGTAAACAGTTCCTGCTAACTTTTGGTTGGTATCCATATTGGCGTGTGCTAGCTGACATATGGCCAATAATTTATCATTTAAATTATGTTTTGTGTTGCGTAATGTAAATTAATTTGCATACTATTGTATAGATTTTTTTTTCTAACTTGAACAGATAGCTGTGCTGCTGGGGAGTTAGTTGCGCCACTTCTTCTTCCTAGCTAAAGGCACTAGGAAGTGGTGAAGGGTGGGCGTTTTTGGGGACTGTCTTATGTAATTTTGACGTTCGAAAAGTGCTGATTCTCAGCCTAGTTTGAATAAATGACTTGTTTTTTTTTTCTAATGTTACATTAACTTAGGTACTTAACTTACTAGTTTAGAAGGATAGGAAAAAAAATTAAAAAAGTTAGAAAAACTAAAATCCAACTACGACAAAAAAGTCAAACAACTAAAAAGGTAATAAACAAGACATCACAGACAGACAAATTAAAAATCCAGAGTCACACGTAATCTGTTCGGTTTATGCCCTAAAATGTGTGATTCCGGATTTTTTATTATTTTTATTATTTTGGGGTTTATGCACATTTCTGATGTCCTCTAGAGGGCGCCATATTCATTATTATTTAATTTGACGTCAAATAACATATAACCAGCGGATAATCGAAACGCTTCCAACG
Organism: Agrochola litura; assembly: GCA_949152395.1. Lineage (NCBI taxonomy): Eukaryota > Metazoa > Arthropoda > Insecta > Lepidoptera > Noctuidae > Agrochola > Agrochola litura. The sequence continues at coordinate 7,470,901 of OX424496.1, forward strand.
ATACCTCATTTGTCAAATTATGGTGAGCAGTTTAGAAGCTATGAGGGAACAGATGAACATACATACATACCGGTCAAAATCATAACTCTCCTCTTTGCTTCGTCGTAGCCGGGTAAAAATATGAGAACAATATTATTAGAGTCATGAACTTTGATCTTTCGTTACCTATCAATATCCAAGAGCTTGCAATACTCGTAGCTACCGACCTGCCGTACGATGGCTGTGCAAACTAAGTTCGGTGTACTTTTTGGTGATTCGAATTTCATGTGCTTATGTTTTACAAGATATCTCATCATCTTATTATTTATTTATTTATTTAATACTTCAAGCACACAAATGTACAGAGGCGGACTTAATGCCAAAGGCATTTTCTACCAGTCAACCTTTGGGTGATGCAGAGACAAACAGTGGTAGGTGCAATAGCGAGAATTGAGGAATAGATATTTATTTAAATATAAAGATATACATAAATATATATTTCCAATTATATATAAATATAAACAAAAATAAATATACATAAAATACTACAAAAGCAAATAAGACAAACAATGGGAAATCATTACCGCTGTGATGATACTGCCAGCTTCTTGCGAATGTGTTCGCGAACTTTGACTTTAAAAGATAATCGGTTGGTCGCCATCCTAATTTCCTAGGGCAGCGCGTTCCACAGAGAGATAGACTGAACGAAGAAGGAAGAGTGAATGAAGTCTGTGCGGCGGGACTTCCACAACCCAGTTCTGGGCAACACGATACCACTTAACAAGACTGGCTGTCAGACTTTTGGGATTCTGACTACCCGTAACGACTGTCAAATGTCTACGAATAACAGCGGACACCAAACTGCTTAACTTGGTATGTAATGGATGGGTGACCATTCACGAACCGACCTCGGCAAGCGTTGCTCAACCTTGTAGATCGACCCGTGCGGCCTTTATTATTTAGCCACGACATCTAACCTTTGAAATATTACCTGTAAGATTACGAAAGTCACACTAGCATACCTAAATAAACAGAAAAGTTATCGATAAGCTACGTAAAAACTAATTACTTTTTATCTCGATCCCGTGGGAATATACAGGGTGATTGGAAGATGGGTGCAAAGCTTTAAGGTGAAGATAGTATAGACAATTTAGAACCATTTAAGCCATGGTTGTCTTAGACGAAGTCTTACCAAATTTTTTAATTTTTAATAAGGTTTAAAAGACGTATTGTACAAATTTTTTATTTTTTCTGAGCTTTAAATGTCTGTAAAAAAAATGCCTAATGACACAGAAGCCTAAAACATGTTTTGCTTGATTGCTTACACATTACTTTAATTAAATAAATAAAAAATGAATTCATTTATCATTCAATTTGGCCATAATTATGCAGTTTACATTAAATTTTGAGAATTTCCGAAAAAAAACTTAAAAATTTGGTTAAAAATATTTGGTAAGACTTCGTCTAAGACAACCATGGCTTAAATGGTTCTAAATTGTCTGTACTATCTTCGCCTTAAAGCTTTGCACCCATCTTCCAATCACCCTGTATATCTTTTAAAGTTAAAGTTCGCGAGCACATTCGCAAGAAGCTGGCAGTATCATCACAGCGGTAATGATTTCCCATTGTTTGTCTTATTTGCTTTAGTAGCATTTTTATGTGTATTTATTTTTGTTTATATTTATATATAATTGGAAATATATATTTATGTATATCTTTATGTTTAAATAAATATTTATTACTCAATTCTCGCTATTGCACCTACCACTGTTTGCCTCTGCATCACCCAAAGGTTGACTGGTAGAAAATGCCTTTGGCATTAAGTCCACCTCTGTACATTTGTGTGCTTCAAGTATTAAATAAATAACTAAATATCGGGATAAAAGGTATCTGATATCCTAACCCAGATCTTGGTCTACCCATGTGCCAAATTTCATCTATATCCGTTCAGCCATTTTAGCGTAAAACCATAACAAACAAACTCATTTTCGCATTTATAATATTAGTTAAAATGTTAATAAAGAAACATTTTTGTTAAGATTTTTAAGAATACAGTTTTTTTTATCACGAGGAGCTCGTGTAGTAACAGCCGCACGAGTCGATCGAAGGTAAAGCTACGCTTGCTGAGGTCGGTCTATGGATTGGTGACCATCCACTACATAATATCGAGACCCCTCCGTCGTCACTCGGAAAGCACGTTGGCCCAACTGTAATTCGAAGATCTTTGACAAATGTTACGGATAGTCAAAACTCCGAAAGAGTCTTATCAAGGGGTATCGCATTACCCAGCAACTGGGTTTTGAAATACTGATATTCAACTGCATACGGTTAGACTGAAAGCTGAACCCAACATAGTTGGAAAAACGCTAGGCAGATAGATGATGGTGTTCTTAGTTATAGAACTAATTTCGAGCATTACTTACTATTTCCCTTACATTACCTCAATATCAATATCAACTCAGACTGTCACAGTCCACTGCTGGACATAGGCCTCTCCCACAACACCCTGTCCTCCGCCTTCCGCATCCAGTCTGTCCCAGCCACCTTCTTAAGGTCGTCGGTTCATCCAGCTGGGGGGCATCCCACACTACGCTTGCCGATACGCGGTCTCCACTACAGTAGTGCTATTCTGTAACCATCTCACCGTGTTATCTTAGGTGAAGTGAGCGTGGAGTGAGCTGTCAGTTGCTAAGGATTGACACTATTGGCAGCTCACTTCACCTAAGATATCACGGTGAGATTTTTACAGAATAGCACTACTGGACTCGTCGGCTCCACCGGCCATCGGTCCTTCGACAAACATGCCCAGCCCACTACCACCGAGTGGGCACCATTACCTATTTCCCTTTAATACAAGAACTAATTACTGTTGAACTCAATTACTAAAAAATTGACGCGAATATTTTCTCAAATAGATACTTAGGTAAGTAATACATATCTAATCATGTCTTCTTCAACCATTTCCGTTGTATTTTTAGAATAATTACCTTAAACTTGCTAATAATTGCTTTATTGCAATTTGTAAACTTAGCTACCTAGGAAAATTACTTAGTCATTATTAAAATATGGAAAATAGTTACTAAAATGTATTTATTCATAGATGTTTCAGCTTATAAAATTAAGAACTTCCTAAAAATAGTTTGAAAGTTTCTACTAAAGTTTTTATTGATTTATTTGTGAAAAGAGAACAGAGTCAATATGTATTTATTTTTCGAATACTATAGATCGTCAATTATTATGTCATTAGCATACACGTGTCTATTCATAGACATTGAATGATATGAATGTCTACGTCTCTTTGTTCAATGTGTATTTCTATTTTATCAATCAAATATCCAAACATTACTAATTTTCCGGGCAAGAATCAACCTATGAGCTCCGATCTAAAACTAAAACTAAAACGAACTGAAACTCAGTAACACTAAAACTTTAAAAACTCTCCTCTAGGTTGGGGAAGGTTGTCTGTAAAAGATCGCTTTTAGCGATAAGACCGTCCATTGTGTCCATTATGTAAAATTTCTAAATTTCGGTCTGTAATTTTTATGGTGTACGTAATAAAGAATATTCTATCTATTTCTACATTTTCTTCTAAAACTTTTTATAAACTATGAGAAAAAAACAGGCCAATTCCGAGTCAGTCTCGCACATGAAGGATTACGTACCGTATTAAGATCGAGCAAAAAACACGTTTCTTATATGGGAACCCCCTTATTAACTTTATTCAATTTACAAAAATGAAATACACAATCAAAATTTCAACTGTCTACCCATTACGGTTCATGAGATACAGCTCGGTGACAGGCAGATGGACGGACGGATAGTGGAGGTTTAGTAATAGGGTTCCGTTTGGCACTCTTCGGGTACGGAACCCTAAAAAAGAATGGAAGTTGACTTATTTGAGTTTTGACAGTGTCACCACTGACGTCACAGTTTGACAATAAGCTACAGCACAGCACGACAGCACGTGCTGTCGACTGTATATATAGTGTAAGCTATTCATAACTATAGGTACAGTTGTTCTATTTTCTTAATGTCCCTCGGCAAACTTCGTGTTTCGTCAGTCGTCGGATTTCAATTAGTTGCCAATTGCACTTGATGCAGACCGGACGCTCTCAATTGACTTGGAAGTATATAGATAGAGTTGTTAATAATTGTTGTTGTTGTTGTTAGTTAGTTGTTGTTAACTTAATGTAATTTATTTTAAAAAAGAGAGGAAAGCTGCTAAAGTCGCAGGCACGACATATAGGAAAATAGTAGAGATGCGCCGAATATTCGGTATATTCGGTATTCGGCAAATTTTGAAGTATTCGTATTCGGCCGAATCATTCGGTTGAAATGCCAAATGTATTCGTTTTAATTGATCATTGTAAATCAGCCTTTAGGGCAAAATAAATTAAAGGAATCCCTTAATCTAACAATCGTATAATGGCAATATGAGGCCTTGACTCATATCGATGGCAATCATTTCAGCGATGGTTCCGTAAATTTGCTTTGCTTTCGGGTCTATAATATCCCACTTTGTAAGAAATGAATCCTGCAATGTTTGTTGCACAGTCGAAATCGATGATGACCTGGCTATCGATGATGGCCCAGCGACCAGTGCCAGAACCATATCCGCTGCGCTGTTGCTACTAGATGATGTCGAAGCAAATTGTTGAAAATGACTTTTATGCTTTAGCATTATATGGCTATTCATAGCACTTGTAGAAGCATTCCGCACAGTGCCCCCGCGAGAAAGCACTACGTTGCACAACGTACATTGCACTTTTTATTATCATCTTTTAATTCTTTGAAGATCTCCCACACACGCGACTTTTTCTGTCGACTTATCATCTTTCAAAACACCAAAATTTTTATCGAATAGACAAGAACTGCACTAAAATCTAGCACTCGTATTGTGTTTTCATACGCAATGACAGTGGCCGGGTGCAGCGGGTAGCGAGAGGCGAGGTACCACTCACTCCGTACGCGCGCGGCATTTTGGAAATTTAGCGTGTATAAACTTGTTTGCGTGGCAAAACTATAGAACGGGGAACCGAATTATCCGGCAGTATATTCGGTTCGGTAAGAACTTAACGGAATATTATACGGTATTCGGTTATTCGGTGAAACAACTATTCGGCGCATCTCTAGAAAATTGTTTTACAGCTCTATATAGTTCAAACGGAAATCAAAACAAAACAACAATAAAATACTTAGTTCTGAATTCAAATTATAATACACGATAAATCTAATAATTGATGGACATGGAAATTTGCATTCGTTTGTATTCGGAAATGCGATGGACTCCGAGGGATATTAAGAAAATAGAAATACTGTACATAAATGAAATCATTAGATTATTTTTGACGATATAAATGAAACTTAGATTTTTCCACCCATACTTACAGCGGTACCCAGAATCCCACTGAAGTGAGAACTTTAGAACAAAATACAAATCATTACAAAATAATTTAATTAAAAAATAAAACATACCGTGCAACCGAATAGTAGGACACACCACAACACACCGCCTGCTAGTCTGCCGTACCCCGTACCACAGTCGTATCATCACGCCTGGTTGCCGGGTGTCGGGTGACAGGAAGGTACTTCCTGAGCGGGGCTTCGGCTCGGGTGTCTAATGTGCTACCTGTCCTTTTTTGTTACTATTAAACCGGCTGATAGGTATCGCTTGATTGGCTATTAATTAACGTAAGAATAACGATTTAAGGGTTTATTTATAAACGTTTGTTAAAGTTAAGTGACGTTCAAACGTCAAAAATATATAGTTAAACAGTCACTAATCATTATTTAACTTTAAGCAACGTTTATAAATAAACCCCTTAGACTTGCATTTTGCACCGGAATACGACTTTGGAAAAGCCGTGTATTCATTGGGTTGCATAATTTATTACCAGTCTTAGTCATGAGTAGAATGATGGATACCTAATGTCTATTTGCGCCACCAATATACTTATTTAAAACATCATTCTCTCTCTGTCATCTTCAAACGATTCACAGAAATAGAACGATTTCTAAATTCGCCTAGAACTAAGCTTGTGCACACGATGCGGAGCGGTGTCGCTGCGGCGTCTTACATACAAATATTCATGGTATGCCCCACAGTGCGTTTCGGCGTCGCATCGCATGTACAACGGACTTGCAGCCCGCGAGACGAGGCGGGGAGGGGTGTACGCGTTGCGACACCGGAGCGGCACCGCTCAGTTGTTTGTGCCTTGTCAAAAACACGGATGTTTGACAGATGACAATTTACGTGCTTAGCGGCGCGGCGCCGCAGCGCCCGTGTGATCATCAATGCGGCGAAATCTTTGCGGTGTGATGCCGCAACGTATCATGTGCACAGGCTTTAACAGATCAGTTAAAAAAATTAAGGGTTTTGATGGAATTATTTCTACCAAATAAGTTAACTGGATCTTGTCCGGAGCTGTTACAAAAGGTCTGCTGGGGTCGCGGGAAAGTCCGAAAGGGATACCGAAGCCAAGGGGTACCTTCAGTTGCCATGTTGCCAGGGCAACATGGCAACTGAAGGTACACGGTGGGTTTTGATCAGTAAGAGTACGAAAGGCAATAAAAATAAAAAAAAATTGGTGTTACAAAAGGTCATTTTTAAATCCAAACAACGAAATGCAAGTGCATTTTCAATATATTTTTCAATACTTACTAACTCTTCAGAATCCATTACCTGAAAATTGAATAAATTTTTGTAGTCTCAGTTAGAATGATACCCTGAGCGCCATCTACCAGCTTTGGTCGATACTAACAGCTTAGCCAGCTGTCGAACAAAGCTCTTTCCTTTCTACTTAGTTCTGTATGGCTTCTGAAAATACCACGAAGCTATGAGTAATATTTTAATCATTATAAAAGAAAGAAAAAATTATTAACATTCTTACAAATTACTTTATTTTTATTTAGGTATATGTCAGAGCACAAGAGCAGTGGTGGCCCAGTGGCAACGGCCCCGACTTACGAGTTGTAGGTCGTAGGCTCGAAACCAGACAGGCGCTTTACTTTGTGTAAATAATTTCATCACCACTGCTCTCAAAACGGTGAAGGAAAACATCGTGAGGAAACCGGCATGTCCTAGAACCAAAAACTCGAAGACATGTGACATCTACCAAGCCGCACTGGGCCCACGTGGTAGATTACAGCCCACTCCCTCTCACAGAGAGGAGGCCTGTGTCCCAGCAGTGGGAACATTATAGGCTGATTATGATATATATATGTCACGGCTAAAACCCGAAGTGCGGCTACACTTAGTTTTAGCCGGCTACAACTAGGTGCGGCCGGTAGCAGTTGGTTAAATTTAGTTGTAGCAAATGAAAATGGCTGAAAGGTAGGTTAGGTTAGGTTAGAACTGTGACCACATAACACACTGCACGAGCCGAGCGAGCGAAGCGAACGGTGCCGCGGCAGCGGCCGGCGAGTGCCAGGGTCCATTTAGGCAAGTTTAACCAAATGCTACCGGCCGCACCTAATTGTAGCCGGCTAAAACTAGGTGTAGCCGCACTTCGGGTTTTAGCCGTAACATATATATATGTCAGAGATACCTATTTCGTCAACTGAAAATAGGTATTTTATTTTCAGCTGTTTATCAATTATCCATGTTTTCTCATACTTCTTGATTGAGATTAATTTCAGACATTTAACTACTTAAGAACTGAAAATATTATTTTATGGTAACGATTCAGGCGTTCAGGCTTTTTTTCAGGTGTTCAGGATTTAAGCGATCGGCCTGTTTATTTCTGCTCGCGTTCCAGATCTACTTATATATTTTAAACGGACACTACACGTGAACTGCCAATCTTTCAGGACAAATTGTCTTTAATTAATTGAATACCATTATTATGCAAATTATATCTACCTTTATTTAAAAATTAATTTATAACTAGCTGCGCCCCGCGGTTTCACCCGCATAAGCCTCGATTCCGTAGGAATGTCGGGATAAAAAGTATCCAATGTCCTAACCCAGATCATGGTCTACTCATGTGCGAATTTTTATCCAAATTCATTCAGCCGTTTTAGCGTGAAAGCATAACAAATAAACAAATACAAACTCACTTTTGCATTTATAATATTAATATATGTCGGAGACGGGTATATGACTCTCGTTATCATCAGCGATATTTTAACTACTGTGGGCGTAGTGTGGGTAGTGTTGGTTAATACGCAATAGAAAAACAGTTTGCAGTTCAGATCACATTATAATTTACTATCAAATGAATCACACTAGCTAAATTATACACACACTGGGTGCGACGGCGTTTATTAAAATCACCAATCAACACAATGATCACAAAATTACAACTAACACAATAACAGCACCACAAATCGAGAACAGTTCCGTGACGTCTTGATTCCAATGCGACCAGAGGCTGAATGCCCTCCTCGCCTTGGCCTTAAAACATTAGGTACGACTCTGTAGAAGTGCGCCTTTTTTGGTGTAGGTAGCTCACTCTTGATGTCGCCAGTGGCGCGCTTGCGATTCGTTTCGTGTCCGTACTAATGACCGGATCCGACATATATATAAATTAGTTAGGAAGTTAGAATAAAATATAACCTTCTAACTTTTTCACAATGCACTATATTTTTAGGAGCTTCCAGTAAATCAATGCTGTGAATACAAGATGGTTTATAAAAAAGGAAAATAACGTGTTTTTTGTATTGTCATAAACGTAAAGTTAATGATTTTCGATTATCTATAATGCATTGTTGTGTGGATGTTATTCGTAGATAATTAACCCCTATTTGAATAATATTGATAGATAACATTAGTATATTTTGTTGTAATTGCTTATATAGGAAAAAAAACAACCGACTTCCAAAAAACACTACAAAGTGAAAAATAACTTGAATTTCGGAAGTCTGTGACAAAAAACGAAAATTCAAAACCAAAGACACCGGGTTTTGAATTTTCGTTTTTTGTCACCGACTTCCGAAATTAAAGTTATTTTTCACTTTGTAGTGTTTTTTGGAAGTCGGTTGTTTTTTTTTGTAAAAAGTTTTTATTTTTCACTTTTTAGTTGTGGTACCTACCCCACACAAATTCGAATACCACTACCTGCTATTTAAATAACAGTGACAAGAAGTTATCATATCATCCACATACTAATGGGAAAAAGTACGTATTATTGAAGCTAACTCAAAAACTATCTAAGCAAAGATAATAAAATTATACCCTTTCAAACAAAAAAATAATTTTCAAAATCGGTTCACAATTGACGGAGAAATCGGTGGACATACATAAAAAAAAAGAAAAAAAAAAAAAACAAACATACGCGACGAACATATAACCTCCTCCTTTTTGGAAGTCGGTTAAAAAGATGGAAGGTGTCGTAGAATACCAGTTTGTTTCCTTTCGCTGTATAATACAGTGTGATTCTTCATAATGTGCACATATCGAAATGAGGGAATCTATGTTTAATTCTAACGACAGAAAAAATATTTTAAAAATCTAAATATTTTTTATTACTTTTTATGGAATTAAAAAAAATGTAACAAAACTGTGTAACTTTTAAACTAAATCATCTATCGTGATGAAACAAACTCCATAATGATTGGAAGTAATTAGGCGCCCACATAAAATAAAAATTGAGAAAAAAAAACTACCCTCAATAATTGAAAATAAACATGTTTTTTTAGCAAAAATCTGTATTTTTTTCATAAATTTTTACAATAATTGTAAAATTTATATAAATAATACGCTAAAGAGAAAAACAAAAAAAAAAAAAATTACAAAAAAATTAAAAAAAACAAAAAAAAAATTTTTATATTTTTCCCGTCGATAAAATTAAGCATAGATTCCCTCATTTCGATATATGCACATTATGAAGAATCACACTATATGCATTAATACAGAGCCATCTAGTCAGTGGCGGATTTGCAGTCTTGGCCGCTCTAGGCCCCAGGCCATGTACTTAGTAAGTATCAGCCACCCCTTTCTCAGCACATATACACTACATAATGAATGTACTTTATTGCCAACTTATCGAAATCGATTCAGGAATTTAGTAAACTATAATAAGCTGCTGGTTTATAATATTTTCCGAGGTATCAGGGTTAAATGGTTTTAAGTTATAATTGATAAACGATGCGGTGCAGTGCGACCCGCCCCGTAATGTGCGCGAATGTTTACAATACATAGGTACTTTGAGTTATTTCTTGTTATCATCAGTGAATTTTTTTTCCGTAAATTTTCAACAAAATCGTCCCTGAAAGTTTTCCAAGGAACACAATCAATCTGCCTTGCCTTTTCCCAACTATATTGGGGTCGGCTTCCAGTCTAACCGGATGTAGCTGAATACCAGTATTTTACATGGAGCGACTGCCTGTCTGACCTCCACAACCCAGTAACTGGGTAATACGATAACTTGGTAAGACTGGTTGTCAGACTCTCGGGCTTGTGTCGACCCGTAACGACTGTCAAAGATCCACGAATGACAGCCGGGACCAATGACTTAACGTGCTTTCAGAAGCACGGAGGAGTCTCGGTATTTAAAGATGGTCACAGACCAACCCGACCCGTGCGGCTGTTATTACTTAGACACGAGCTCCTTCCTCCTTCCAAGGAACACAAAAACTTTATTCAAAAACCTTTAAGTTAGTAGGCAAGATTCATCTTATCCTACGAGTATTTATAGGATTCTCATAAATACATATTAAAGTCTTCACTGCAAACATTATACATCACACTAATATTATAAAGGCGAAAGTTTGTGAGTGTGTGTGTATGTTTGTCTCTTCTTCATGCTGAAACGGCTGGACCAATTTTGATGAAATTTGGCACACAGATAGTTTATAACCTGAATTAACACATAGGATACTTTTTATTCCGATATTCCTAAAGGATCGAGACTTACGCGGATAAAACCGCGGGGCGCAGCTAGTTGATTTAATAAAAGGGGAAACAGGGCCGATTATATTAATACAGACGCCGGCGGAAATCAGTCGGCACAGCTTTCCATTTATGATTTGAAAAACTGAATTTTCTCAGTTCAAATGTGACGCAGATTTAAATTTTTAATGTTATTTAAAAACGTGTTTACTATGTTAGATGTAAGTACATACGTCATGGATTTTATATGAGTCTTGTTCGGTCTTGTTTAATGGAAATAAAGCAATAGGCTCTAAAAGAAATCATTCTCAGTATTTTTCGCATAATTCCAATAGCAAAGACTAATTTTGATTTTCAAGTCATTATCAAAACAACTTCAGTTGAAAAATTCAAAATTTTGTGTTTGTTTATAGAGCATTAACAAAAAAAAGTTTTGTTTATTTTATACCAAGACTTAATAAATATCAAAGTTTTAGTATCCTGTAAGTACCTATGTTTCAAAAACTTAGGTACATAGCTTTAGTACTTTTTTCTCGTAGGTAAAACTCATTGTTATTTATTTCGTTGTTTATCAATTCCACATTCGAGTAACAGGATAATTTTCCTATTTAAAACCCAACAACATCGTTCACGATAGACTAACCTAAGCTGTCTGGAATAGGCCTCCAGGTTTAAATCTTTGTGGCGGTTACTTCATAATCCTGTAATGAGCGAGGCGCCGACCTCCTTTGCAGGGCTTCCGACCGGCCTCGCAGCCGACCTGTCACTACTTACGAGATAATGTCACATTTAAATGGTTATTTTTTCCTTTAGGTAATAAACCTGGATGGATTTGTTGGAAATCTAATATGCTTATTACTTGTTATATTATATGTTATGAGAATATCTTAATTAACAGTACCTTTAGTAACTTTGTTGAGAATTAATCAGTTACCAAAAAACCAGTGGACTGTTCCTCCTTCATGCATAGTTAATTAATCACATAGTTTAAACGAAATCAACAAATTCGACGCGAATTATTCATGAAATGAAAATTAATCATAAAAATCTTATTGCTTATTGCCTACATAATTCATTCATTTTATCACCAGGAATTAAAATCAAATTATGTCAATTAATAAAAATATCAGGTGAGTAAATAAAATGCAATCCTTTGGAGCGAAAGCCTCGCGAAAGCCTGCATAACCTTGTGGTCTAAATGAAAAGCGCAAACGAGATTATTCGCCAATGTTCGTTAGAACCAAAAATTAATTGTTTGATGAACAAGTTTTGTGGGTATTTTAGAAAGAAAGAATAATATTTTATTTGGGACACGCACAGGAAATACAAACAATTATAAAAAAAATAAGAAAGGAGCATTTTAAACTAACAAACAAAAATAATAACGACCTTTGCGAGGCCAAAAAGGCACCTATCTCAGCATAATGTAGAAAATTTAAAAATTGTATTCTGATAGGCGGAAAGGCAGATGGAACAATTTAAAATCAAATGACGATACTGGGAACTGTGATTTTATATTGGTGAATACGACGCTCACGGTATCTTTAAAGAAAAACGCTCCATATAACATTGAAAATTAGGTATTGTATTACGTCTCGCAACGTCATCGTCTCGTAGGCTCTCGACATTCAATTATTAATTAAAGTAGAAAATGCCAACACCGGCGGAACTAAAATAAGAAAACACTTTTCTAGCTTCTCCCGTTTTCGTAAGTTAGATTACGTAAATGAACACTTGAACAGGACTAAGGACGACTCTCCTGCCTGAAAAAACTCTTCAAGAATAGGTAGTACAAATTTTACTTTTAACGAGCTGCTGTCCGCGGCTTCGCCCGCGTGGACCCTAATTATTTTTCTAAAATCAAAATCAAAATATTTTATTTCACATAAACCTACAAGGGCACTTATCTCATCACCAGTTAAGCAGCCTTATAAAGGCGGATAACAATTAAAATTCTATTGTGTCTCGTTAATGACAGTTGAAGGGTTATGAAACGTCAGAAGCTAGGTGCACGGTTCCAATTGGTCGCTTCTGATTTTTTAAATAAAAGCCTAAGTTACTGCTTATAACATCAGCTACCTTCTAATGAAAGTCCCGTCAAAATCGGACCAGCCGTTTCGGAGATTAGCCGGAACAAACAGACAAACAACATTTAAAAAAATTGTGTTTTCGTTGTATGTACCGTATATACATATCCCACTGGAAAGGAGAAAATGCTAAAGCGCCATTTGGGCAAATGGCGCTTTAGCATTTTCTCCTTTCCAGTGACGATATGCATTAATTAAAAAGCTGTTATTTTGATACTACAAACAGACACTTCAATTTTATTTATTTTTATAGAAGATAAATCGGTAAAATAAGTAGTTGCACTAGAAATAATACCAAAAATAAATCATAGGAGTACGTACTAGGTAGAATTAATACTACACCTGAGGTGTGAAAAAAATAATACCCAATAAATTAAAATACTTAGGAACCTAATTCAAAAACAGCGTATACGCCACGTGAGAGCAATGGTGGCCCGGACATACGAGTTGTAGGTCGTAAGTTCGAACCCAGAAAGGCACTTTAGTTTGGGTATTTAATTTCATCACCTTTGCTCTCAAAACGGAGAATGCAAACATCGTGAAAAAACCGGCATGTCCTAGAACCAAAAATTCGATGACATCTACCAACCCGCACTGGGCCCGCGCGGAGTCCCAGCAGTGGGAACATTATAGGCTGATTATGTTATGTGTTATGTAGGAACCTAATTCAAAAACAGCTTATACGCCATAGCTACTTCTATTTCACATACCTTTCTAATGAAGTTCTCCTAGGTCTTCCTACCTACGCATTAACTACTTACGAGTTACGTACAACCTCCTTTGACATGCGCCAAGCCGGCTAGGGGTGGAGGCAGGACATAATATAGGCTCGTGCATCAACTTGTAATGTAGTCTACTGCCGTGTTCATTCGCACCCCGACCTACCCCGTCGACAGTCGTCGCTTCAACAAAATAGTTTTTTGTTTTTTTTCATAAAATGTTTTCGAAAAAGAAAATAGTGTTGAGTAATTCCAGTTTGATTTAAAACTATTTTAGTGTTTTTCAATTCATATATCAGTAAGTTTTTTGTTTGTTTTTTTATGTTTTAACGTGTTTATCTTTGCATATTTTTTTATTTTGTAATTTTTATTCTGTTAGTGTGATAAACAACACCAAATAGTTACAAATAACAGTTCTGTTAATTTAAGAAAGCGTGAAGCACCGTGTTTGATTATTTTTAAATGTTTATTTTTTAATAAGTTTTATAAAACAGTTGTTAAGAAGATTGTATTTAGATATAACAAGGGCTATTACATGGACAGGTATTGTAGTCTAAACACAATAGATAGATAAATTGTAGGTACACACGGCTACACATCAAGCTATACATTTCCAGTGTAAGCTGACCTCACATTGTACGGAAATACAATACAATGTGAGATCAACATAAACTGGAAATGTATAGCTTGATGTGTAGCCGTGTGTACCTACGGTATAAAATCGAATAAGTCATTAAAACTTTACGTAAGCAATTTACAATTTTAATAATATTTTATTTGTAATAATATTAATAAGAGAAAAATAAAAAGCAGAATAGGGATGATGACTAAAAACTTCATTTTTTTTTTGTTCGTCCTGTAGATTATTTAAAAATATTGGACACGTATCTTTCCTTTTTTTACGAAATCAAAAGATTACGGCGATACATCAAGTTAAATACTTAGTTGTGACGTAGCGATAGCGACCCCCACTCCCCAACTTTAATGCGTTTTATCAAAGTATTTTTAAAAAATTAATGTGATAGATTAAAAAATACTTGACATTTTTTTTTTATTATCTGTCTGCTGGACTAAATATAGGTAAGTATATACTTTTTTTTTACCCGGGCATCATCCCTATTAAAAACTACCAACAATTTATAAATAGATTCAGAAGAAAGTTACTAACAAACTTTTCAACACCCCGTAAATGATGAATTTTCACGTGACCACCTTTCTATTAGTGTATAAAGAATTTAAATCGTAGCGACAGGGGCTCCCAACCTTTTGTGTTATTTTACAAAATGTATTCCAATTTGCTGATGTGGCCAGTAATACGGTATTAGTATCGAATGTTCCGATATGCGCCGTGCATCAAGTTAAGCCGGTAGTATGGTTTCCTCCGCGTGGGGCTTCGTTCGGCCACCCGATATCTTAGTCACCTTAGTTTTTTGTGACCTGTCAGACCGCACTGTCGCATAAAATATATTATAGTCGAGAATTATATTTTTTTTACGATGGAAGATTAGTCTGCTTTGTTGATTTCGTGTTGTCAGTTGTTTTTAGTTT
This sequence comes from Agrochola litura, assembly GCA_949152395.1. Lineage (NCBI taxonomy): Eukaryota > Metazoa > Arthropoda > Insecta > Lepidoptera > Noctuidae > Agrochola > Agrochola litura. The sequence goes on from OX424496.1 coordinate 7,486,065, forward strand.
ATTTTAAATTAAGAATTTTATTTTACTTTCAGACTTTTTTTTGTTTTTGTTAACGTGCATTTTTAGCTTCATTAAGTTGCATTACGTATCGCCGTGGTTCTGTCGTCCGTCTTAGAAGATCCTCAGACGAGTCTTCACTCTTCGGTTTTGTTGGTAAAATGAAGCCCAAAGCAGCTGCTGGCCACTGCACAAGATTAGTTAAATCTATACTCTTGTGCGTGTGACAGCGGCTATTGCGGACTATTCATTGTCTACGAAGTAGAAGAAACCACATCGGGAATCATGAAGAAGGATATTAGGAATAAGTTGATTATTTTATGAAATAGGAGATAGTGTATAGTAGTAATTTTTATTTGTATGAAGAAAGCTTCATAACTCTCAATCCATTTGGAACTTTGTTTATGCACGTAGCGTTTTAGGGGTTTATTTATAAACGTTGATTTAATTTAAGAAACGTTTTAACGTCAAAAATATGTAGTAACACAGTCGCTTAACCATTACTTAACTTTAAGCAACGTTTAAAAATAAGGGGGTTAGTATTAAGATTTACGTATAGGTTGATTCTTCAATGTTCTAATTCAAACTGTATTTATATTACGGAAGCCTGAATCTGTAATTTATGACAACTTGAAGAAAAAGTGTGAAGATGCTCTTACAAATGAAATGTTTTGGTGAATTTTTGTGTTTTTATGTTTTGTTTATCAGCTGCTTTTGTGATTTGGAATAGTTTAATAACTTGCATGAAATGTTTTCCTGGATATTTTCATCTGAACACAGTAAGTTTGTGAGCTTTAGCAGTAAGTTATTCACCGAACGAATCAGCTGTTTTTAAATGTTATTTGCACTTACTTTACTCAGATCACAATGTTTTCAGAAAATTATCGTTCATTTGTTGGTGTGTTTCTAAAACTGTTGTTGCATGGTTGTTTTCAATGTCTGTATTTCTAGCACAGAAAATAGGCCTCGTATATTTTTTAAATTATTTTGTTGTTTTATTTTTATATTTTGTTGTGTTAAACAAACTGCATTCATTTTTAATTTGCAATTACTTTTCCTGTTTTTGGACATCTGAACAAGCTATAATCAATTAGTTAACAAAAATAACATAATTTATTATGAGAATTTATCCGATAAAATGTTTGAACTACTCATAGTCTGTGTGAATAATGTTCATACCTATTTGAATTTAATAAATACTATTTTATTTCTGCTTTATTTGGAAAACAAACAGATACAATGGAATACGAAAGTATTTGAAAAAAATTTAGGTATCTACAGACACATTTGTTACTATATCTTGTTCATAGACTTTTGTATTTAAATTTTCTAACCACATACTTTTTAACCGACTTCCAAAAAGAGGAGGTTCTCAATTCGACTGTATGTTTTTTTTTTGTATGTTTGTTACGCGATTACTCCGCCAATTATGAATTGATTTTGATGTTTCTTTTTGTTTGGTAGGTCATACTTTAGAGGTGATTCCGTAGAAATTGTATTGACTTTGCTTTGGTAGTTTTTGAGGTAGCTTCAATAATACGTATTTTTTCCCACTTTGTATGTGGATGATATGATAAATTCCTGTCACTGTTATTTACATAGCAGGTAGTGGTATTCGTGAGGGAGAGGCAAATTTCGCGCCCTCGCGCCCCTAACCGCCGCAGCAGGAGACGCCCTGGGCGTCGGGAATCGCAGGAAGATTTCCGGCCACCGTAGGCGCGGGCTTGCGGACGGTGAGCAATGGGTAGCTCGCCGTCCGATAAGGACCAAGCCCGGGTCGACGGCGCGTTGTGTTCCACGCGCGCCTCAAAGAGATGTCAGCAGAATTGACGGGGTCCGCTAGGGCCAATGCCAATGCCGGGGGTTCGAAGAAAACCGATAGGGAAATCGTGGCCCCCGGCAACATGGCATAGGAAGGAACACGGGTGGGTTTTAGTCAGTAAGAGTCTGACACGCCCTCCCGCTCCACCCAGAGCGGGAGAAGTTATTTGATAATTTCCCACCCAAAAAAAAAAAAAAAAAAAAAAAAAAAGGTAGTGGTATTCAAATTTGTGTGGGGTGGTACCATAACTAAAAAGTGAAAAAGAAAACTTTTTACAAAAAAAACAACCGTCTTCCAAAATTAAATTTATTTTTCACTTTGCAGTGTTTCTTTGGAAGACGGTTATTTATTTTTGTAAAAAGTTTTTATTTTTAATTTTCAATGTTGTTCACACGTCAGAAGCTTTTTAGTGTTACTTTATTTTTTGTTGACGGGTAAGTGCATTGTTAACCCATTGCTGCTGCATGCGCTTCAGCAGACTTCGTTCAGGTAAGTCATTTTTATATTTTACCGTCTAATATTTAAAAATTTCGATAAACGATAGCTCAAAAATTATACCATTTGTTTCTTACCTACGTAAGGCTTGTCCACTCGACCCACTACCGCATTGTACACACGGCTACACATAAAGCTATACATTTCCAGTATAAGCTGACCTCGCATTGTACGGAAATCCTAAACAATGCGAGATCAGCATAAACTGGATTTGTATAGCTTGATGTGTAGCCGTGTGTACGCACACGGTAATGCGGTAGTGGGGCGCGTCATTTAAGAGTGGACAAGCTATAACTATACTCCATTTGAAATAAGATTAGACATTTAAACAAACCTTTTTTACAGTCCGTTTATCCGATTCTGACTTCTATACCGTAGGTATAAGGATGGCATTAAAAGCAAAAAAAGTGGTTACAATACCAACTGTTTACTGCAGCTGCCATTTGTCATGCCACCAACGCAATAGATGTCAAAATCGGTTGAGGACTGTAAAAAAGGTTTAGTTAGTAGTAGGTACTCGTTATTTTTAAAGTGATTCAAACTAGGTTACTGCGTTTCTACTTTCAAACTAGTCTAAAATATTACATTTATTATTTTATTAATTTATTGCACTTTTCGCTGACGTAAAAATTACCTACTTACCTACTAAGTAGTCCAATACCTAGGTAGGTACCTGTTATCGAATTCATTTTGTAACACTTGCTTCGAAGATAACTCACACAAACAATTTTAGGTTAATTGAAATGAAAGGAAATTTTTCCAATTAATTTCCCCTTTTAACGCCTATAAAAAACTACTTTTTAAGAAGGGGAAAAAAAAATTTGGTTAATGAAATGAACGGTAATTTTTCCAATTTATTCCCCTTTAAAAAACTACTTTTATGTTGGGGAAAAAAATCAATTTTTGGTTAATTGAAATGAACGGTAATTTCCAATTATTCCAATTATTTTCCCCTTTAAAAAACTACGTATTATGATGGGAAAAAGAAATGCATTATTTTGTTGTGGGCGACATAATCGTAAAATATATCATCACGCCTGTATTAGGCTGTGTAAGCAGAGGTTTATAGTACCTACACCCTTATTTCACGAGTTATGTTTAGGGGCGAGCCTATTGCCATCAACCAGGCACAAATCCACGCCCAGACTGAGTAGGTAATTCCTTATTGTCAAAATTAAAAACACTTTTAACTTTGGCATCGAACCCAGTACCCGTGCTCAGCAATCGCGCTTGCGACCTCTAAAGCAGCAAGAAAGCCCTACTTAGTAGGTACCTACTAATCAAATAGTTTCAGAGAATAAACTGTGACAGAATTACCGGCAGATATAAGTCGATATACGGAACTGTTTACATAATGTTCCTTGGTTCAGCATTAGTGAGCAGGGCTGCATGCTACGCTTGGCAATAGGAGCACTAAGTATTAAGAGGAGGCTCCCTAAATTGTATGTTAATTTGCATTAATATTCTGAAAAAGTCACGCATACAATCAAAATGTAACTTTAGAATATGATTTATTGGATCTTTTTCTTTCCAAATATAAGACAGTTACGTAATTGGAACATTTTCGCTTGATCCATTTTTTATTCGAAAATCATGTCTTTTTAAAGATTATTTGAAACAAAAACAAGATTACTCGGCTTTTATGTCTAAAATAATTATTGACAGTAAGGAAATATAGTTTATTATCCAAATATAAGATATTTTTTTCTCTAGATCAATTATTACTTTAGAGAACGAAATAAGAATTGGGACTTACTACATTTAGTTCCGTGCTTGAACACGACCAAAGAGCGCACGCGATATTCAACTTTATTACTGATGTGTTAGCGTTTAGCACAAATTGTGTCTGGAGTGCCTGTTCTTGAATAAATTCTTATATCGCCAAGGCAACCTTTTTTTTTTTTTTTTTTGGGTGGGAAATTATCAAATAACTTCTCCCGCTCTGGGTGGAGCGGGAGGGCGTGTCAGACTCTTACTGACTAAAACCCACCCGTGTTCCTTCGGTTGCCCTGTTGCCGGGGGCCACGATTTCCCTATCGGTTTTCTTCGAACCCCCGGCAGGCATTGGCCCTAAGGGACCCCGTCAATTCTGCTGACATCTCTTTGAGGCGCGCGTGGAACACAACGCGCCGTCGACCCGGGCTTGGTCCTTATCGGACGGCGAGCTACCCATTGCTCACCGTCCGCAAGCCCGCGCCTACGGTGGCCGGAAATCGGCTCGCGATTCCCGCCCCGGGCGTCTCCTCCTGCGGCGGTTAGGGGCGTGAGGGCGCGAAATTTGCCTCTCCCTCACGCGTTCCGCCTCCTCCTTCGCGAGCATTACCGCTTCGCAAAAGGAGGTGACGGCCTGCCATTTCCTCTCGCTCCGTACCATGCCTGAACCAGGGCCGGACGCGAGAGATCACCGCCGCCGATCGCCTCCACGAGGACACGGCGTTGCTCCGCCCAAGCCGGGCAGACCTCCACCGTATGCTCCACCGTGTCCTCAGGCCGATCCACACAATGGTGACACCCGGGTGTTTCCTCCCGCCTTATCCTGAACAGGTACCTCCCGAAGCACCCGTGTCCGGTGAGGACCTGCGTCAGGCGGAAGGTGAGGACGCCGTGACGCCTCTCAAGCCACTCCTCAAAGAGGGGTCTTATCGCCGCAATTGTGGCGTGCCCAGCGCGGGGTTGCGACAATCGCACCCTCCATGACGCCATGAGATCCCGCCGGAGCTCTGTCCGCTGTGCCGCGATTTCTTGCGGCATCGGAGTTAAGCCCCGGCGTTTCGCCTCCTCGCGCCACTCCCAAATGTGCGCGAGGACCTTTGCCTCCAGATCCCATGGCGGTAATCCGGCAAGGAGGCTCGCCGCCTCGCAGGAGACCGTGCGGTATCCTCGGGCCAGCCGGATGGCCATGACCCTCTGGGACGCGTTCAACCGGCGGGCTGGCCGCAGCCTCAATGAACGCGCCCACACCGGTGCCCCGTATGGGCCATGGACCGCACGATCCCCGCATAGAGCCTCCGGCAGGAGGCGTTTGGACCTCCCAGATTGGGCAGGAGCCGCTTCAAGGCAGCCCCGGCCCGGTCCAGTCTGGGAGCCAAACGTCGGAAATGTTCGACGAAATTCCACCGGCTGTCGAGGACGACTCCCAGATACTTCATCGTCAACTCGACACCGATGTGAACCCCTCCCGCCATCACCTGGGAACCCGACGGTGGCGCATTCCGAGGACCATGAAAACCCATGGCCTCAGACTTGTGCAGGGCCACCTCGAGTCCCAGCTGCCGGATCCTGTCAACGATTGTCGCAACCCCGCGTGTCGCTAAATCGGCCGCCGCCTGGTACGACCTCCCCTGCGCCAGGACTAGCGTGTCGTCAGCGTAACAAACGACGCTGACGCCGCTAGGGAGGTCGGCGCGCAGCACCCAGTCGTATCCGATGTCCCACAGATGCGGCCTCAGGACCGAACCCTGTGGGACACCGCACGACATCTCTTGCCGGTTCCACTCTCCTTGGTGACCGGGGTAGATGACGGCCCTGTCCGTCAGATAGGCCTCGACCACACGACAGAGGTAGGTCGGCATCCGGTGATACCGGAGTGCCTCCCTGATGCAACTCCAGGGCAGGGTGTTGAAGGCATTGGCGATGTCTAGAGACACCGCCAAGACGACCCCACCCCGGGCCACAGCATCCCCCATCGTGAGGGCCCGCACGCGCATGATGGCGTCTACCGTAGAGCGCCCCCTGCGGAAGCCGAACTGGCTCTCCGCCAGATCCGGCCCCACTCGCACCAGCTGCCCGACGAGGCGGTCTGCAATGACTCTTTCAAAGAGCTTGCCCACCTCATCGAGCAGCACAATGGGCCGATACGCGGACGGAGAGTCCGCTGGGCGCCCCGGCTTCTTGATGAGGACCAGTTTCCCCGTCTTCCAACGAAGTGGGAACTGGCCCCTCTCCATGCATGCGCTTAGGAGCCCCCTTAGTCGAGGCCCGAGAGCCCCCATGGCCAGGACCCAGGCTTTTCCGGGTATGCCGTCGGGTCCTGGGGCGGTATTCTTCGCACTCATCTTGCGTACCGCCACTCTCATTTCTACCTCAGTCACCTCTGGAGCATCGTCGTCGTCGGTGTGGTCCGCATCGGGCACCGCAGAAGGCGGAGCCATGGGCGGAGGGGTATGATCCCCTCTGGAAGGGAACAGAGTGCTCACCACGTCCCCCACAAGCTGGGGCCGGAGACTCTGCGTCAGCGGGGGGGCCCATGGGCGGAGTTTCTCCCGCACCATTTTGTATGGGCGCCCCCACGGGTCCCTGTTGAGAGTCTCCAGCATCTCCTCTCGGGCCAGTGCCCTGGCCTGCAGGATCTCCGCTTGGAGGGCGGTCTTCGCCGCTCTGTACCCCTCGTACAACTCCGCCTGGATGGCTTCCGTATCCGGAGGGCGGATACGGAGCCTGCGGTGCCTGGCGTACCGGCGTAGCGCAGCTACGCACGCCCTGCGCAGAGCCTCCAGCTCTTGCGACCACCAGTACACCTGGCGCGAAGCACGTCTAGGATGGACCCGGGGCATTGCCATGTCACACACATTGGACATGGCCTCCCGGAACCACTCCGCCTCGTCGTTAATGTCGGCAGGCCTGTTCGGTGATGACACCCAGGCCTGCACGATCGAGGCTTCCAGGAGAAGCTCCCGGTCCAGCTGCTTCAGCGCCCACCGCGGACCACTCGGGGCCTGTCGGACCGGCGCACTCGAGGTCTGGGTGGAGACGTCAAACCGGATATACCGGTGATCGGAGTAGGTCTCCACCCCCTCCATGACGCGCCAGTCAATGATACGCGGTGACAGAGCGGGGCTGGCGAACGAAATGTCCACCACCGATTCACCCCGCATCCGCACACACGTGGGGACAGAACCCCGGTTTAGGACGACCAGGCCTGTCTCCAGAGCCCAGTCCTCCACCATCCTACCCCGTGTGTCCGTATACCGGGAACCCCAAGCCAGATTCTTTCGCCAAGGCAACCTTATAGTGCACCACTGCCTAAGTGTGCTGTCCACAACTTCAGGAAAAAAACAGTCGACAATTTTATCTTAATCATTAAAAATATTTACAAGTAGGTAGAGCAAAAACAAAACATAGGTACAAGATTAGTGATGCATGTTATAATAATCTGTGATCGATTGAGTAATTCGTAGTGAAAGTAATGTTTAGAAACTGTTTCATCCTGAGTCTAATCGACGGCCAAACGACACTGAAATCATAATCTAGGCCAGCGGTTCCTAAACTTTTAAGGATACGGAACACTAGACGAATCCCTTTAATTTTATGGAACCCTACGTTGACCGATAACAAATAATAAGGAATAAACTTGTCGTGGTATAAATTTGTACTACCATAAATTGACATAAAACTAATTCTTTACGAGATGTTTCACAAAAGTTTATTTTTTTGCTCTTTTTAGCGCAATGGACTTTTCACACAGTGGTGCCCATTCTCTTGTACACCGAACTAAACTAACTAAACTAGCACTAAAATTCCTTACTTTTTGACTATGAGAATCTCAAAGCTATTCTGCAAAATAAATTCTCTGAATTTAAAAATAATTTTGACAAATCTAAATCGAATTTGACAATCGCGACTCCACACGTCATACTTAACCACGTGAATCTTTTTAGAGCCGGAGGCGCGGGGGGGGTAGCCTCGACGTGTTTTATATGGAATTTTTCACTTTTTTATGGAAAATCAGAAAAAATATTACCTACATGTAGAGTGTTAAGGCTGTGAGGGTTTCTTTAAAGGGGTCGAAATTTTCATTATTTTTGCGATTGGACACACGGTTGTCGAGATATAAGCAAAAGAAAAAAAATTCAGTACTGTTTTTGCACCTGAAGTCGGTATTGGTGTGAATTTAAAGTTCATGATAAACAATTCTATTCCACACGTTTTTAGTCGTGACTAAAAATAGTCAGATTTAGTCAGAAAATCTAAATTTTAGATAAAAACGTCAAATTCAGAATAGCAAAATTGCCATTTTCACTAAATTAATATCTCAGTACCATCTTAGTGCTGTCAAACTAAAATATAGTTAAGTTGTGTCACTTTAGTCTATTTCAGAATGGGAAATCGTCGTTTTACAGGAATAAACTAAATTTTGGTGATTTTTAGTCAAGTTTAGAGGCATTTGTGACAAGGGAATCGGCACCAGTATTTCTAATAACCAAATTATGATCCCTGATGAGAATTCTTCAATTGGATTTTTTTCGCAGAAAACTACTTTTCTCCTAAATATTTTTTTTTTCACTGTTTTATTAATAAGCTTCTACCCGCGACTTTGCGCGTGGAAGTCTTAAGACACCACAATATACTAAAATAACTGTCACATTTTCCACCTGTGCTATTACTTCGTTTTCGATTTAGCGTTATTTTTGCTCGGCTCCTTAGGAGCCGAGCAAAAATAATGCTAGCGTGATATAAAAAGCCTATATTCCTCAAGAATTGGGCTATCAAAAGCAAAAAAAAAATTTCAAGTCCAACTAATAAATAATTCCGGAGACTAGGACGTCCAAACAAATAAACCAAACTTTTCAGCATTATTATATTATAATTTTTGTTTTTTTAATTTTGTATTCGCGGAACCCTTGTGACTTTTCTTCGGAACCCTTGGGTTCTGCGGAACCCACTTTAGGAATCGCTGATCTAGGCTATATCGCTATCTTAAAGGTAGGCACTATATGATGTATTCTCAATTCTGCGGCCTGTACCTAATCTCTTGAAGCCTAGTGAGTCTTATGCAAGGGCGGATCCAGGGGGGGGGAGGGGTCATGGGGTCATGACCCCCCCCCCCCATTTTCTGTCGGCTCTTTTCCATAGAAAACGACGCAACTAGACGTAGAAATTAAATACACCAGAATAGTGTCAAGACATACCACCCCGGCCCCGGTCCTGGCGGCCCCCTAAATCATAAGAAGTACTTTTTAATGATATCCCAAACACGGTGAACACAAATATTCAGTAAGAAGCAGTTTGGAGTTGGAGGCTGAGAATAAAAATTTTCGAGCTCGCTCCGCTCGCTACAATCTACATTCTCAAACTTTCTGCATAAGTCAATAAAGGAACTCGAAAAAAAACCTTATCTCCTACACAAGGCGGTGTGCTAAAACTTTCGAGCTCGCTTCGCTCGCTCTTGAATTCTATACCTTTTCTGCATAATCGACAAAGCAACTCCTATTTCCGTAAGGATGTTTAATAGAAACCTAACCGAGAATTCTGAGACGAGGTGCAAAAAAATTCGAGCTCGCCTTGCTCGCGCTCCCCTTGCTCGCGCTCCCCTACATTTTTGCTTTTCGTATCCTATTGATGAGGAGACGAAAATGCACCTCCCTGAGAAGACCGCCGCCGGCCTTATTTTGTTTTGCTCCCCTGGGCCCCCGACAGGCTTATTCCGCCACTGATTGCAACCTGTCCTGACTGACCCCGACTGTGTGACCCCCCCCTGACTCGAAGGCTGGATCCGCCCTTGGTCTTATGTTATTATACAGGTTGAGTAACGAATATTATATTATATTATGTAGGTTTCACTTAGAATCTGATATATCTGATATCCATCTATTCCTAGAAATTAATTGATGAATATATCTTGTTGATGGATTGAAAATAGGGCCCATTCGACTTTATGATTGTTTAGATTACAGCGTTGCATGAGAACGTAAGTTTGTGCAAACCTAATTAAAGAAATAATTTAATTTAATTTCATATATAATTCATCATTTCATTTCATTTCAACGTTTACCTAGATAAAGGTACAGTAGTTCCATCACTGACCCCTGCAATATTGCAAATTGTTCCTAAGCAGTGAAACATCGTAAGTAGGTACCTGAATTCAGCGGACATGGTTTTTTTTTAACAAATCTTGGTTAGTACCTAGACCGGACAGACAATAATTATCGGTAAAAAAAGTAATCTGGATTGTGCCCGGTCGATGTCAATAGGCTCGCCTACTATTACCTACGTGACTTAAACATAACTGGCGAAATGTGGGTATATGATAGGTAGTACACCTCTGCATTACCCCTAGGGGAATGCAGGCGTGATGTTATATAACGGAACCATCTTTTGAGACAAATATTATTAAGTAGTATATATAACCTAAAGAAAGGCATACTTAAATAGGGATGATGCCTGGGTCAAAAAAAAAGAAATTATATTTAGCCCGTCAGATAATAAAAAAAAATTACAACTATTTTTACTTTATCATATTAATAAAAAAATACTTAGATAAAACGCATTAAAGTTCGGGAGTGAGGGTTGCTACGTCACAAGTAAGTTTAAAATCTACAAACTCGTGACGTCATGACACATTTTAACTCAATGTATAGCCGTAATCTTTAGACAACGTCAAAAAAGAAAAAATACGTGTCCAATATATTTTAATAAACTACATGAGAGACAATTTTTTTTGTCATCCCTCTTCTCATACATTAAATTGGTCCACTAGATCAAAAGTTCCTAAAAATATTCACATAAGACTTGCTGTCTAATTTTATTCATCCGTTATGCAAAATACGAGAATTATACACCATTGCCATTGGTTATTAGATAACCCCATCTATCCAAATTATCGAAGTCTCATCAAATGTGTCAGTAACCAAATCTATCCAAATTATCGAAGTCTCATCAAATGTGTCACCATCCTTTCATTGTTCAAAAATGTTTTAAGATTTCTATCCTACTACCAAGTTGTGGACAGAATCAATTCAAAAATAGGCCTGTGTCCAAAAAATCTTTTGTCCGTCTTGTAGATCATTAAAAAATATTGAACACGTATTTTTTCTTTTTTGACGTAATCAAAAGATTACGGCGATACATTGAGTTAAAATGTGGAATGACGTCACGCCTTGAGTTGTGATGTAGCGAGCCCCCACTCCCCAACTTTAATGCGTGTTTTCTAAGTCATTTTTGATTAATATGATAAAGCAAAAAATACGTGTCTAATATTTTTTTATTATCTGAAAGACGGACTAAATAGAATTTCTTTTTTTTACCTAGGCAACTACCGTATTCACAGTGGATAAGTGCATGGGTAATATATTTCTATAATTTCGGATATTGGACACGTCTGGTTTGTTAGTGATTCTAGGAAAAAGATGAAAACCTTTCTTAAATGCATTTCGTGCTATAAATGTACTGAATTGAAAGGCTTTATGTTAGAAATCATGATCCATCACGTATTCTTTGTGATCTATAAATAATCTTGCATGTTGCTTCTTATTTGGCATTCATTCGGCTTTACAAAATATGTTTGTTCCAATTTTCAGCTCAGTATTTTGATAAAAGAATATATTATTACTCTAAAGGTGAGTATACACCAGAGCATTTGTCGAGTATTTCCATGCAAGGTAACGTACTTACGAATGATACAATATAAGCAAAAGCTCAATTTAAAAAACCATTTCCATATAATGTAACGTTCCTGCGAATGCTCGACGCTGCGGTCGACGTAATGCTCAAGTTGAGTGAGCATTTACCTGTAACATTTCTTTCTACCTTGCGTGCATTGTAACGACCTGCCCTCGGCCCGCGCACCTGCATCCGCGTTGCCCGCGCTCGTGCCTGTGCTCGATAAAATGTTACAACAATACGATCGTTGGTTTTTTAAATCAGATTTAACAAAACATCGAGCATCGTGTTCGAAGTGCGGCTCGATAAAATTTAAAAACGGCGAATGCTCGATGTTCAAGTAAATGCTCTAGTCTAAACTCACCTTTATAGTATGTATTAATAAATTAACTGTTCTGTGGTACATAAAATATTCAAATTCGTTATAAAACGCATCTTCACACGAGTACAAACTGTTATCAATGTAGCTAAGCCTACCTTATATTTACTCGTAGGTATGGTTCAAAACAGATTTTTAAAAGAACTGTGGTGAGTAAAACTGAATTTAAATAAAAATAATGTATGTGTATATAAGCTATGTTTGATTTTAGAAAGCAATTCATGGTCGAGTTTAGAAATATGTATGTGATTTGAACTTTCCGACACCTAGTTTATAAAACTTGGGGAATATTAAATATTATTATTCTGAATATTGTTGCCAACATACTTAATTAAAATATATATAATAGTATTATAATATATATTCTTTTAATAAGTCTTGTACCTACCAACCCCTATTGGCGCAAAAAACTCACGCGCATCTCCCTATGCTACGGCCTACGGCGTAGCACGCAGTGCTACGACTCGTTTCCGCGATTGTTCCACTCTACAAACATTTTAGAAACCCCTACGGCTATTTGAGAGCTTGTTTCAGTAGATTTTTTTTAAATACTACAAACCTTCTTTTCATTGCCTTATTTTGTCTAGATTTCAAGATGGTTTGTACAGGGCGTTCATTGTAACTTGACCCGTGTCGCGATTGGTAGCACTGAATTTTGCAGTCTTTGTTTTAATACCAATAGAGTTCAAAATGGCAACATGACTGCAAAATTTTCGTCGCGGCACGGGTCTAGATGAACACACTGTATGCACAAGTTTTCTTATCACCTGATACATACCGAACTACCAACTTAAATTTTCCATAGACTTAAATCACAACTGTCACTCTTTGACGTTATAGTAAAAAATGGCAATTTTATAACAGTTTTTAAATTTTATCAATCCGCTCCTAGACTCGACTCTGAACTGCTTGCTACCTTTTGTTGTCGAAACTAAATTAAGTTTCCTCAATCACATGGTTTTCTTCACTGTGTTCACTTTAGCGAATATCTTTTATTTTTTCTAAAGTTCTTCCCAGCTTATATCAGCACATCGGAAGACGTCGAAAGCCTGAAGCCCTTGACAACTATTGGGCACTGCACAGGACTAGTAACCCGAATATACTCTTGTGCGTGTTCTAATAGTTGTTGTCGGAGCTTCATATTCTACGGTCTGCGCCGGGGCACCGACAAGGAATATTTTTGATTGTAATTTTGAACTTGTGTGTGTACCCCATTGTAATTTTTGTGGCTAGCAACCCGGATGTGTCGAGGTACGATTATGATGGCGGTGGCAGGTGCAGGTGGAACGCAGTTCATGGGTAGTATAGGTACCATCAAAGAAACCCATACCTATACACCGTAAGGACTATTTCTGCTTGCAGCGCTCGGCCACTATAGTAACGGTTACCTACGAAAAAAAAAAGGGTCGTGTGCACGGGATTTTCTTTTCAAATTGCTTGCTTATAGGTTTCTTCGATGGTACATAAATACGTACGTAGGTACAAACTAGTAGTCTGCCTCTGCCCTTTGGGAATACAAGCTTGATGTTATGTATGTAAACTAGTAGTGTCGCTGGCGAACTTTCGGTTTTAAGTAGTCTGCAGCCACCATCAAAATCATAACTCTTAAGCCTGTTTTAACTAACCCTAGACGACATCTAAACGAATGCCTGAATAAAAGCGCACTGTTGGATTTTCAACGCTTGGCTTACCGCCAAAAGTTGTAAATCCAACAGCGCGTTTTTGTTAAGACATTGTCACTTTGCTAAGGAACAAGTGTAAACCTATTTGTGCTAGTAATAAAAATGTGTGCCAATTAGTATGAACCTTGTTCTCGGTTTGCTTTATATTTTTGTTTCTTTTTTTTCTCATCAGTTTGCCAGCTACCTAAAGTCATAATAACGGACTATAGTTTGACCAATACCGCTGTACCGTGCCTTAGGAATACGCGGCGAGGCGGGGGGCAGTGTTGACCAATGAGCGGCGGGCGGGACGCCGTGCGCCGAGAGCTTTGACCCAGTCTCGCCGCGCGCCTTCCTAAGGCGCGGTACAGCGGTATTGGTAAAACTATAGCACAGCGTTCGATACTAATAAGTAGGTACCAATCTATGCTAGTCTGCTAGTTTTACTATGTCGTCGGCAAATGTACCTATTGTAATATTTGTAATCTTTATTACAACCCATCAATTTATGTTTACGTTACGCAGGGAATGACGTAACGACTGCTGAAAATAGTCCACAATCGACTGAAAAAGGTATAACTGGTTTTAAATTGGGGAAGTTTTATATTACTTTTGTGTATAAATTTAATTACTTAGACTTTTTGATGGTTTTTTGATGTGTAGCATCTTTCCTTTCGCTTTCCTGCAACCAAAATCAAAATCGAAATAATCAAAGTGGGAGTGATTTCGTGAAAAGGGACGGAAGTGTATCACAGGATGCCGGGGAAACGCGCGCCATTTGATTTGACCAATGAGCGCGCGCGGTGCTAGAGTTGACTGTCAGAAACGACCTTGACGAGACGCCCCTTTAATGTTGCTTATTACAAAGGTGAAATGTCAGATGTCACATCTTATGCGACTACTGTACGGCGCACTCGTTTATTTTTTACTTATTTTTATTGTTTTTCTGATTCTTTAGGAGTTTGTCGATTCAGGAGCAAATTATATTAATCATGATATCGCGTAAAGGTTCCTAAACACTTACGTTCGTCCTGTGCATATTGTGCGGTCAGCCCCATCATCTTTGCTGACCTGCAAATTTATCGACCACTCGTGCTATTTCCGCCACCGAGCTACCGAATTATCTCTTCACAAAATAAATAAAACACTTAATGCAATTTAGAAAGTTTATTGGAATTGAAAACACGTCAGTCTTAGATGTTATGTAACAGCAAAAAATAGGAAAATACACGGTAACATGTAATTAACAAAACTCTAAACTAGTGTACTTCTGAACTTATAAAAAACTTTATACGCGAAAATAAAGGAAATTATGACTAGTTTTAAAATAGTAACCAAAAAGCGGTTTATAATAAACTAATGTGGAACATTTGTATAAACATAAGCACGACAACAAAGGAATGATTCGACATTTTTGATCTTATAGGCGGAAATAATTCAACTTATAATAATAAAAACACATTTTTTGACTAACGTTGCATTCTGGGAATATATCATGGGGCTACAGCTTATAATTACATCGTTGTTTGAAGCATGATTGAAGTTATAATTTATAGTTTAAAAACTCACTCTCAATTCGGCGATTTAAATCAAAATATATGTAAACTAGCTGCGGCGCCCCGCGGTTTCAGCTGCATAAATCTCAATCCTGTAGGAATATTGGGATAAAAAGTATCCTTTGTCTTAACTTAGGTCATGGTCTACTTATGTGTCAAATTTCATCCAAATGATTTCAGCCGTTTTAGCGTGAAAGCGTAACAAACAAATAAACAAACTCATTTTCGCATTTATAATATTAGATAGGATTAAATATCAATACTATTTGTACGCAATCTGAAAACAAAAGACAGCTGCACTACTATCCGTATAGCTCTTGCAATTCACGAGCGCCCCTCATGTGACTCTTTAAGACCTTGTAATAAGGTATCAATTGCAATGATTGACGCGTGTTCGTGAAATGTAACAACTATACTTACGGGGTGTCCTGCGTGAGCGACGAACACGATGCGACGCGACACGACACGCTGCAATGCGAAGCGATGCTACACGCGATAAAATGTCCTACGTGATTTTGGTCATTACTTCTCGAATCATGGAGAAGTACAGTACAATTTTGCTTGTGTCGCGTCTGGTCGCCCTCAAAACAAATACGCGTTACGTCGTGTCTCAAGCAGGGTACGCCGTTGAGTTGATCGCGTTCGCAGCGTCGCGTCGCGTCGTATTCGTCGCTCACGCAGGACACCCCGTTAGCAAAAAAAATAATGTTATGATATCGTCCAAAGCTCGAGTATGGTATACGTACATTCCCATTGTCCCTACGGCTTTATCAATATTTCGCTGGCCCAACTGCCGTATGTGGACACAAGCGAGGACAGCAGAGTGGCCAACTGAAAGCCGAGCAGTAAAGACAACGACAAAGTAAAAAAACTATCCAAAAAAAGTACAACCAACAATTTTAAGAAATTAGGAAGTATGTATGTTAAACTATTGAATTTTATTTCACAATCAATTGATTCTAACTAATTACTATTGTCACAACATCTTTACGACACTTCGAATGTAAATGAGTAAACTGTATTTTTTTTTATTATTATTTATTATACACTTAAGTACTCCACTAATATATTTTTTGTTCAATCAGATCGCATCTGCAAAGTGAAGAGGCCATATGGAGTGAACTATGAAATATCAATCAGGATTACTGCTTATATCATTAAGTTAAATCGTTGTCATAATCATACTAGAATAATAAGTTAGGGCTTCAATAGACTAGCGGTTTCAGCTTAAGATTTAATTTATCAGCATGGAAAACACCGTGATCTATGAAAATGTGTCTGTAAAATTGCAGTAGTAAAGTTCAGTTTTACTTGTCGGAAATACGTTATTGAGTTGACTAATCGGGATGCCAGCGCCGCCTAGCGGCGCTCGACAGAGTCTACAACATAACGCTCGGACCGGCCAGAGTTCATCGGTGGCGGTCAAGCAGTGAAGACGTTTAAAAACTGTCGCGCATTCCGAATAGTTGTGTCGTGTACCTACAGTGTGTGAATTGCTAGTGTGATTAATTTTATAGTAAATTATAATTATTGATCAGAACTGTAAACGGTTTTTCTATTACGCAATAGCCAACACTACCCACAGTAGTTAAAATATGGCTGATCATGGTGCCGATTCTCTTGTCACAAATGCCTCTAAACTAAACTAAAAATCACCAAAATTTAGTTTATTTCTGTCAAACGACGATTTCCCATTCTGAAATAGACTAAAGTGACACAACTTAACTATATTTTAGTTTGACAGCACTAAGATGGCAACGAGATATTAGTTTAGTGAAAATAGCAATTTTGCTATTCTGAATTTGACGTTTTTCACCTAAAATTTAGATTTTCTAACTAAATCTGACTATTTTTAATCGCGACTAAAAACGTGTGGAATAAAATTGGTTGTCATGAACTATAAATTCACACCAACACCTCGACTTCAAATGCAAAAACAGTACTGAATCTTTTTTTTTTCTTTTGCTTTTATCTCGAAAACGGTGTGTCCAATCGCAAAAATAATGAAAATTTCGACCCCCTTTATAAAACCCTTAAACCCCTAACACTCTACATGTAGGTAATATTTTTTCTTATTTTCCATACAAAAAGTGAAAAATTCCATACAAAACACGACGAGGCTGCCCCCCCTGCGCGCCTCCGGCTCTAAAAAGATCACGTGGTTAGGTATCACGTGTGGAGTCGCGATTGTCAAATTCGATTTAGATGTGTCAAAATTATTTTTAAATTTAGAGAATTTATTTTGCAGAATAGCTTTAAGATTCTCATAGTCAAAAGTAAGGAATTTTAGAGATAGTTTAGTTAGTTTAGTTCGGTGTACAAGAGAATCGGCACCAATATCGAAAAAGACACCTACCATTCTCAGTCATAATTATAACGAAAGCCTATACAACCGTTGGGGGTTGTAATATGAGGTTAGGCAGACATAATCAAAATGACAGGCAACTCAAACTTTTGCTAAGTACAGCCACACAGACAGTAGACAGTAGTATCAGTCTGCGTTCAGCGCTCGGTGTGGCAACACGCCGTATTCGGGTTCGCGACAAGTCAATCGTCATCCTGAGGATGCCTCGTTGAGAGGTAAAACACGTGTCGATATGGTTCTTTAGAAATAGCTAAGCGGAAAAGGTTACTAAATATATCCACGTCTATTGTATTTTTTTTTTCCCAAGTACATAACTTACTTATCGTCTATGGAGTAACCTTGCTTGACTGACTAAATCACTAGGGATTTATAGTCCGTGCGCGACTGCTAGTCACCGCCTGAGGTATGTGAGCGTTGAGACGGGAGAGAGCGCCATTGACAAAATTGGCAGACTGAGTTAGCTTGGTCTTTGTCTACCTCCCCCGTCTCACCGCTCACATACCTCAGGCGGTGACTAGCAATCGCGCGCGGACTATAATAAAATATCCACTTTTTCTAAACCACAAAATTAAAAGACCAGTTGCGAAATTGTGATAGAAAATATCTCAAGCAAAAATCGCTAGCACTATTAAATTCAGGCCTAATAAATGGGCCATTTGATCGTTTGGCGAAGCTTCAGTCATTATACAAATATCGGTAAGCTCGGTACAATAATTATTATCGTGTTAATTCAGTTTTCCTTAGGTTTTGCCTTAGCCGCATCGCCGAAGAGCATGAGACACATGGTCGCGTGGAGGCATGCCTTGGCCGGGAGGAACTTCTCGTCAAAGGTTAGAGAGTATCGGTACATCCATACAGCTGGCTCGTATTCAGACTGTAAATAATGAATTATTTTTAAAATATTAACTAATGGCCTTAAAAAAGGTTATACAATGTTTTGGTAACTAAGTTTTTCTAAATTAATGTGTGGCTTGTGGAAAATATTTTTGAAAAAAAAATCAGCTTTACTTGCAGAAAATTTTGTTGTCCCCGGCGAATAAAATGGTAATGTGCAAACCATAGTTTTAACTTTATTGCTTATTCGATATTTAGAGGTCCGATTACACTCTGTAAATTTTTTTCATTCATTTCTACGGTTATTTCAGAAGTTACGAGATTTGATTTGAGAGAAGGTGTATGAATATAAAAAAAACACTTTTTTTTTGGTATTTGAACAATTCCGCTATGTAATGCTTAATAAGATATTCACAAAAAACTGTTTTTTATTTTTCCTGTAAAATTTAGTTTTTACGATTACGATTTTATTTGCCGGGGACAGCGATTTATCTTTAGATATTCTAAAGCCATATTTCACACATAACCCAAAAAAATAACAAGATTTATTTATGAAACCATTACGCTGATTGCAGGAGACGAACGGCAACCAGACATGGACAAAGCTGATGCTAGAAAGCTACGTTCAAGAATAAGCTTTGGACGTCATCATCTACATAAATATAATGTAAGTCCTATATATATTGTAATCACCGTAAATGCATAATTATATGGTGAGATTACCATAGGTGCAGGATTTATGGTCACGTGGGATGGGTGACCTCTGTTATCCTATGTTGGATCCACATAGACCATGTACATTTTATAATTAATAGCATATTAACTTACCAAGTATGTATGAGACACTGCCACTAGGAACGATTCTATTCGACTCTTCGGTTTTGTGTAGAACGAGAGGTAAGCTATTTCTTTAGCGTCTTTGATCTTGTTTTGTCTGTAAATAGAAATTTTAGAATTATGATGTTAAAATATAATGATGTTTAATCAGCGTTAGGTAAATAGTAAAGTGAGCGAGTACAACGACAATTTTTTTTTTCTTCTTTTTTAAAGTATCAGGTCTTGTTTATGTGATAATATTCAAAGCACCATTAATATACTATCGTCCACGACCATTTTAATAGTATTTTCACTCCTCTTGCTCAAAAAGGCCGTCATTGTAGAGTACCAGAGCGGGGAAAAAATAGCATTTCTTGCTCTAGGGGAAAAAGTAATTTCTTTTTAATTTTTGTCTGTTCCAACGAGCCTTGAAAAACGAATAAGTCTTTATTCTTATGAAGAATAATCATGATTATGGATTCGACTTATTACTGGTTCACAAAAAAGAAGATTTTATTTTTGAAAATGAAACTAAATGCCGCCATGTCTTCGGTAGAATGCGTGCATTGCGTTGCGGCTACAGACAAAATAAAAAAGGCATTGCCGCGAAACCTTTAGAATTTTTCTCTAATTACGAATTGAATTGGTGACCGTAATATAATTTAGAACAGTGAAAATGTCATCATCTAGTGAGAACATCTTCACAGAGGACTGAAATTAAGTTGCCGGAAAAAAACATCTCGTTAAATATCCAGAATTGTACAAATTGTACATTTAAATTAAATTAACTATTTATTGTATTGGATTATTTGATTTTCTCGCAATCGTAGTGAAAAGTAGAGTGTAACACACGGCGCTAAAACCCATTATAACTCGGTTTCTATTTACTCCCTCGCTAAAGCTCGGGAGTAAAACTACCTCGTTACAATGGGTTATTTTAGCCCCTCGTATAACAATCTACTATTGTTTTATAATGGTTTATTTTGCAAGTTACTGCCAGTAACAAAACTTTTCTTTACATTACAGAATTCCAACATACATATGCAACAGCGCAGTAAGCGCACGAGCGGCGTGCGGCGCGTGTCCGGGCGGCGCGCGCGCGTGCGCCGCGGATAGGCAGCGCGCCGCGCACGCGCCGCGCCCGCCTGCCCCGCACCACCAGCCAGCCACTGCGGCGCCGGCCCAGCATTCTGGGTGCTGGAAATAACACACCAACATCAATTCTATTGCTAAGAACATCAACAATGATCATTGGTCAGTGGTCATCATGTCAGCGCCGACTATCGCTGAAAACCAGCACTGGGGCTCTATCTCGCATGGGGTTGCGTGGATGTGACGCATATTTTCCCCTAATTCTCGTAGCAATTTTTTTTTTTCAAAAATATTCAATGTATAGTTTTGACTTCGCTATACCTATATATACCTTACAGTTTCACCAGACTTATAGAGAATATATATACAAAGATTTAACAGAATCTGTCAAGTAGAATTTGCGTGATGCTGGGACATACATACAGACAAACAGAAAAAAATCGAAAAACTATTGTTTTTTTTTAATCTTTCTTTGCGTCATGTTTACCGCAAATAAACGAATTTTCTTTCTTTCTATTTATATTTGTTGTGTGTAATCATCAAAAAGTAGCCTATTTCAAAAAGTCGCATTCAGTGAATGTTTTGAATTTACGCATTTATGTTGCAAGAAAAAAATTGTTGCGCAGACCCCAAATAAATTCGGTAGAGGGCAGGAGGATGAGGATGTTGATGTTCAATTTAATTAATTCAGTAGCCATTTTAAAGTTCATTTGTAGAAATGAATAGACCTGTGTGCAAAAATTTTTTTTTTTTTTTTGTCAGTCTTGTTGATTATTAAAAAATATTGAACACGTATTTTTTCTTTTTTGACGTAATCAAAAGATTACAGACAATAAGAAAAGTGCTATTGGACACATTCTTAGTAAAGACAATTTAATAGTTTAGGTTATAATTAAATTACTTATTAGTCTATTTATAAGGCTAGATTGTAATAAGATTAGGGTCCATCCTATTGTTAAACACTAGGACAAGAAAAAAAAAAAAAAAAAAAAGATTACGGCGATACATTCGAGTTAAAATGTGACATGACATCACGCATTGCTAGATTACTACGTTGTGACGTAGCGAGCCCCCACTCCCCAACTTTAATGCGTGTTTTCTAAGTTATTTTTGATTAAATAAAGCAAAAAATACGTGTCTAATATTTTTTTATTATCTGAAAGACGGACTAAATAGAATTTCTTTTTTTTTACCTAGGCAACTACCCTATTCTTGAAACTTAAAATTAAAATTTTGTGTTCAAGTAATCATATAATCCAATCAAAGTACGCAATAAATTAACTGACACTACAAATTTGAATCCACAGGTACGTTCTCTGATCTACGATTTCATCAGATTCTTTAGAAACATTTTTTTTCATTTCATTATTAATTAATATTTATTATTTTGCACATTATCCCAACTTTAGTACCTATTGACAACTTAACAATAATCAATATCCAATGATATTATTATGTAAATAACAAAATAAAATGTACCTCAAAACTATGCATTTTTATTTAAAACCCCCAAACTTACCAACTCCACATATCTAGCAATTTTAGCTCCCAGCGCAACGTAATCGTAGAAGTTGAACACCTCCGCAAACTGATGCATCAGACTGAGCACGGGCTCCCAACCTTCGGTGTCAACCTTACTGAATCGCTCTAGAAAGAAATCCTTCGACGGCTCAACGTTCAAACGACAGTCTGGAACCTTCTTTTGATTTGTTGGTGTCATTGAGATGATTTCGGATGGTAACCTGGGAATAAACAATTCATTGAAGTTTACAGCTTAAAGGAGTCTAACCACTACACCGTATCATACCATAACCGTGCTAGGAACGTGTCAGGCAAAAAAATGTTCTTTGTATTAAAAAAAAACAACCGGCTTCAAAAAAAAACACTACGAAGTGAAAAATAACTTTAATTTCGGAAGTCTGTGTCTTTGGTTTTGAATTTTCGTTGTTTGTCACCGAAATTAAAGTTATTTTTCACTTTGTAGTTTTTTTTTTTTTGAAGCCGGTTGTTTTTTTTTTTTTGGAAAAGTTTTTTTTTTCACTTTTTAGCTGTGGTACCTACCCCACACAAATTCGAATACCACTACCTGCTATGTAAATAACAGTGACAGGAAGTTATCATATCATCCACATACTAAGTGGGGAAAAAATACGTATTATTGAAGCTGACTCAAAAACTACCCAAGCAAAGTTAATAAAATTTATATGGGACCACCTCTGAAGCAAAACAAAAAAAGAATCATCAAAATCAATTCATAATTGGCGGAGTAATCGAGCATTAAACAACAAAAAAAACACAGTCGAATTGAGAACCTCCTCCTTTTGGAAGTCGGTTAAAAATATGAGACTATACCCACTAGACCGTTCCGTCACCGAGCAACACCGTCGCGTGCCATACACGGAGCGTCAACAATATTGTCGGCGAGAATATTTAGCTAGCGGTTATGATACGCTGTTGATACGTTACGGGCATAGTAGTCCGTGTCATTTTTATTTCCGTGCCTGATACGTTTATAGTACGGTCATGGTATGGTACGGTGTAGTAGGCAAAATCCTTTACATACTGACTGGCGAATATTACAGCAATTAAAAAAAATCTAACACCGGGTTCCTATACCACAAAACTTTACAATTCTACAAAATTCTTAAATTGTAGAAGAAATTGTGTTACACAGAAATTACAAATATGTATGAGTTACAATATGTAATAAAGTACAAGTCTTTCGTATTTTTTAAATCGTAACACAAAGCATGAGGGATATGTATAAATTGTGAACTTGTCACTACAATGAACAAATATTTGTAAGATTGTTCCGATACAATTGTGTGGCTTAGACTTTTGTGCTATAGGGCCCTGGTTTCTGAATGAACACAAAACTTTGCTAATTTATTTTCAAACGCCTGTCAACTGCTGTGATTGGTTGACTGAATTATCAACAGCCATCAGATCACTTGACATGATTTTAATTTTGACACATCGTTAATTTGCATTCCAGAAACCGGTTTCTACAGAAATAAACAGCCATAACACTATAGTTTTTTATCTTACGAAGCGACGCGCGCTTTACTCGTGGGAACCAAGTGTATAAACACGCTGTGAATGTGTGCGTGAAGACGAGTAGCGTCAGCACATAACACACACAGACACTTCTGACTTTGCCATTGTAACGGACGGTACCGAAAGCTCCTGCGCTTACACACACATTCACAGCGTGTTTGTACACTTGGTAACCACAAGTAAAGCGCGCATCGCTTCATGATATAAAAATACTATACTTGTCTAACACTCAGGTGCGACAAGTAGTGGTATGTCTGTTTGTTTGTTTTAGTTTTACTGCTAAACTGCCTTAACAATTGAAGCTTGATATCCCATACTAGAATAAACCTACATCATAGAATTGAAAATTTACTTACTTTAAATCTGCATCAGAAAGCAACTCTCTGAAACTGATGATGTGCAGCCAGTACCCTAGTTCTAAATGCTGATAAGTGCAATCCTCTTCGGTTAACGCCAAGTCTTCGGGCTGAATACCTTGACAACAAATATATTAGAAACCCTATAAGTAAATCAGATTCGCGATAGTATTGCTTACCCTATAAGTTGAATACTGATTTAGAATTCCCATGAATAAATAAACAAAAATTACTTTCACATCCCCTTTCCCCGCAGCCCTTCAACTCTTTGCCAACTGTCTTCATCATAGCTTCAAAGTTTTTCAAATGTGCTGCCTTATCAGTCCGATCCTTTGGCATTTCCTGAGTAAACCGGTCGAAAACTCCGTCATTCATGTCTTCAACCGCCGCACCCTGGATATTATCGTCTTTTAGTTCAAGCATTCTGACTAAAGTGCTGGTTTCTGCGACAATTTGGAAGGAATATGTTATGTACGGTAAAGGCGAGTGTTAGTTGAAAGGCGAGTGGTGGTGTAGCGTTCACACGAGGCGAGTTAGTCGGTCAGAACTTAGTTGCTCAAGTAAAATTGAAAGAGTCAGGCGAACAAAGGTGGTCGATTTTTCAATAAGGTGTATTCTCATGATTCGATTCCTAGGAACTAATTCTAGCAGACCCGATTTGAATAGCCTCGTGAGCACGCCGCTTCAATGATTACTTTATACATTTAGACAACTGAGGTAAGAGAAACACAGACTGGTTTTAGTATTTGTTAGTGAAAACTTTTATTGAGTTCGACAGTACAACAGATCCCACATTTACGAAAATAGTAATAAATATTTATTTATAACTTACTTACCACGTTCGTGAGAGCTATAGCACTGTATATTAGTGAGATGGCAGTTCGTGCCGTCTTTCTCGCACACCATACTCATTCCTGGCTCCACCTGCGTGCATATATCTCCTTCACCGAATTCTGAAAATGTTACACTATTATTTTTTAAATTACCGGCTTGGCCGACTAGTCGGCTGCAAAATGGCCAACTAGTCGGCCAAGCCGGTAATTTTTCGGTTGAGTTTGGGTGACATCAGCAATGTTCGTCACTACGCTTTCGGCTCGTAGGTGCCGCGGGGTAGAGTAGGTGGTGCGCAGCGCCCTGCGACTTAACTAATGGACCAAACGAAGGGTTCCTATTCCTTCCTATCAGGGGCGAATTGTCCATATAAGCCGATTCCTACCGGAAGCCGGTAGGAATCGGCTTTGGAAATTCGGAACACAACCACTCTATCGTCATTGAATAATCAAACTATAAGTATTTGATACACCATAAAATTAAAATACCTATTACAAAACGCCTACGTACATTAAAAATTGTCTTAATAACCCAACAACAAAACACTGCGCTAAAATAACTCGTAGGCGCGTCCGGCTTACGCTAAATTCAATTTCCTTACAAAAAATAAAGTCATCATGACGTCACTTCGGTCACGTGATCCGCGGTTTCTATGAGCCGAGTAAGCCGGTCTGTAGCGAGTTATTGTAGGCACAGAGTAGCAGAAACGTGCGCGCGGGAGCGAGAAGGAATTATTGCTATGGCACCACCTCTTTCTGGCACACGCATTTGATTCGGTAAATTTCGTAATGCGTTCGGCTAGGAGTTCGTAAAAATTTCATCATTCGTTTGACAAATATATTATGTGGTTGTTTTTTGACGTAATCGCATTAGAATCTTATAAAACACGCAAGGGGTTAATTTGCATTTTGTTCGCTCAGTATTAATTGAATTCATATGTTTATCAATACTACTACCTAGTATTAATATTTGTTTGTAGTTATAGGACAGTGATTAACATAGTGTTTTGAGAATGATTAACATGGTGTTTTGTGTGTTGTGAATGTAAAGTACCTTGTAATTAGGTATTTGGGGTAAGTAGATAGTTTAATAAGCTGAAATTACTTATTTAGAGTAGATTTGACAACTAATTAGTACGATCTTATTAGGATGGCGGCATTCATAGTTTTAGAATGCCATAGTGTGTGAATTTTGTGAAGAAACATGCTTTTCAAGGTTAAGTTTTGAAAATACGTGCTCGCCCCGATGTGACTATAAATCTAAAACGCCGCGATGGTTTTTTCAAAAATTGTAATGTTTCCCTTTACGATAAATATCAATGACTGACTGGCAGTCGTTCCCGTGTTTACTTTTGTTAGATTGTAGTTGAATTCATCAAAAAAGATGTGCAGACTGAAAAACATATTCGTAGCTGTTTTATGAGTTCGGGAATCGGGAATTTGTATGAAGCTCATAATAGAAAAGTAGTACATCGAAATGTAATGAAATTAAATTTTGATTGATTGATTGATGTACGGTAAATAATTGTTTTTTTTTTTGTTGGTTCGGCTTACCTCCTCCATAAAGTCACCCTGTGCTACTTACTGCTTCCTATCCTAATTTCCTATCCTATTCTAGATTGCACTGAAAGTAAACTGTAAAACTGATTCTATGATAAAAAATAATAACAGTAAAGATTTCAATTTCATTTCAATCACCATCTTTAAAAAATTTAAGCATATTAATACGAGTAAAAAATGGGCCGACTAGTCGCCAACTACAAATAAGGCCAACCAGTCGGCTTTCCCGACTAGTCGGCACATCACTAATCATTTCTAGGCATTAAAGGAGAAGGATAACAAAGAAACCAAAATAGTGCTTTAGTACTGTTTAGGCGGCACAAAATCGGCTGAAAATTTTGCATAGAGTTTAGGTTGCAATGAAAGAGGCTTTACGAACGACATCAGCATGTTTTTTACATGACATAGGGATTTCCTTTTAGCTCGTGGCGCTACGAGAAACGATGAGAAGACAGTATCAAGTGCGGTTTAGAATGTTGTGTTGTCAACAAGTTTTGTTGCTTGACAATAACAAGGAAGATAATTAATTGATTCAGGCGTGACCTTGCGAAAATCCATTATAAAATACAATAGACGTGGATATATTTAGTAACTTGTTCCGCCTAGCTATTTCTAAAGAGCCATAAAAAACTCCTGAAAGTGCGTGTTGCCACACACACGCCGTGTTCGAGTTCGCAACAAGTCCATCGTCATCCTGAGGATGCCTCGTTGAGAGGTGAAACACGTGTCGATTTCTTTCAGGAGTTTTTTATGGCTCTTTAGAAATAGCTAGGCGGAACAAGTTACTAAATATATCCACGTCTATTGTATTTAATAACAAGGAAGCTTGCGTCCAGCAGAGGATTCCAAATAAATCCGTGTAAAGTAGACATCCTGTTATCTAATTGCATAACACATTATCGTAAATTATATTTAGACTAATCTGTTTAATTTTGACAGTTCACCAACATTCATTGCGTTATTTACGTTGTTGAGCAGTTTTTTTTTCGAACTTATGAAGCAATGGATTAGCAATCTGTTTCAAAATGATTCAGATTGTGATAGATAGGGTATTACACAATTAGGGTGCAGCTCTGGGACGCAAAAGTCTAACTATTAGTCTCTCTATATCTTTTACATATTAAAAACTGAAGTGGCTTTACGTGTCTGTCTGTGTGACGTTGTTCTTCTAAAGTACCTACACAATTTTGATGCGGTTTTCACCATAATTTAGAGAATTTATTCCGAAAGGTTTAATAGTTGTATTACGAGTACAATACATAAATATTAAACTTACAGTATTTCTATTTTCTTAATGTCCCTCGGGAATCATCGCATTTCCAAATACAAACGAATACTAATTTCCATATCCATCAAGTATTAGATTATTTTATAGTGTTTAATAATTTGAATTCAGAACTAAGTACATTAATGTTGTTTTGTTTTGATTTCCGTGTGAACTATATAGAGATGTAAAACTATTTTCCTATCTGTCGTGCCTGCGACTTTAGCAGCTTTCCTCCCATTTTTAAAATAAATTACATTAAGTTAAAAGAGTATTAACAACTCTATATACCTACTTCCAAGTCGGTTGAGCGCGTCCGGTCTGCACCAAGTGCAAAGGGCAACTGATAGAAATCCGACAACTGACGAAACACGAATTTTGCCGAGGGACATTATGAAAATAGAAATACTGTACATATGATAATCTCGATGTTTTGTCAAGTCGTAAAAACCGGGTGAAATAAGGGCGGGTCGCTAGTGAATCAAAAGATGAAAAGGATCTTAGAACATACTCGTACATACCTAAATCCTGTAACACATTAACCTGTCTGAACAGACAGGACCATCCATACAGCAAGGACCTGGCCAATCCGCCCATGAACCCTGGGTCCACTCGGATCACTTGCTTGAGGTGAAACATGTGTGTGTTGCGATGCTTCTTAATCATGTTTAACTCCGCTAGGATGAAGTTTGTGGATGGCTGAGCAAAGAAGAAAAAAAAAGTGTTGTAGTGTACAAGACGAATTTCGAATTATTCAAGTTTAGTTGATGTTATCATCATCATCATTTCAGCCGAAAGACGTCCACTGCTGGGCATAGGCCTCCCCCAAGCACCGCCACTTCGACCGATTCTATGCTTCCCGCATCCAGCAGATTCGCGTCTTCCGGTACGCGGTTGCCACTCCAGAACCTTTCAGCCCCATCGGCCATCTGTTCTGACCACGCAATAGATTTTGAAGTGGTTTTCAACATAATTTAGAGAATGTATTCTGGAAGTTTTATATGTATAATACATTAATATTAAACGTATAGATAATTAAGAAAACAAACACAACATCATGAGAAAACATCGTGAGGAAACCGACATGCCTGAGAGATATTTCTCGACGGCATGTGAAGCCAAGTTAGAGGCCCATCATGGGTGGCTTTAAAACTCTGACACCAGGTTAGTCACTAACCACACGAAAAGAAGATTAAGAAATCTCGATGTTTTGTTAAGTCGTAAAAATCTTGCGAAGCAGAGGCGAGTCGCTAGTTTTATATGTAGAAGGGGGCCTAGTTAGGCCATTTACTAAAACAGTCAAGCCAACAAAAAAGAAGGACAATTATCATGTAATTAAAACATACCTCATAAAGACTCATTTTGAAAGCCTCTTCAGCCGCTGCAAGGGCCTCATCAAAGTACCCCATCTCCAAATATAACGAAGCTAATGAAACCAGCACGATGTCCTTGAACCTTCCTTCTACCGTCCGACTGGCGGTCAGGATACAATGTAAGGCGTTCACATTGTTGCCGCGAACGCGCCAGTAGAGCGATGATAGTGTGTATAGTAGCCATTTTGGGGCAAGTTTCTGAAAATTTAGGAAAAATATAATCAAAATACTAATGAGTACTTTTGACATTAGGACTTAGCTTGCGAATTGCGCTTTGTGATCAATCAATTAATAGTCTTTATTTGAAAACATAAGTTACAACAGTGTGCAAGATGTTACAGTTGTCAGTTTCTCTATGTTTGTATGTTTTCCATATGGCGTACAAATATACATTTATGGGAGGCTTTTGCCAATTAAGTAAATTAATTTATAATAATTCAGTAGTATCAACGTAATTTTTTTTAAATGCAATTTAATAAAAAATCAATAGGTAATGTCAGGTAATTAAAATATTTAACGAAATGGAATAATGTCAATAATAAATGATTATAATTTCAACAAGTTAGTAATAAGTAATGTTTAAAATTGACCCCTTTTTTTTTCTAGGTAGGGCATCTCGTAGTTGACCTCTGAGATCATGACTACTTAACCGGGCTTTCCTGTGGGTGCCTTAAGCTACTACACTTAAAATCTCCAGCCAGGGGTTATTCAACTATGCTAATTAAAACTAGGTGAACGCTCGCTAAGGGCACCCTCTGTGGGGTACGAACCTCGGCTTAGGGCGTCAACCGGAGGGAGGACATCAAGGATGGGAAAATTGACATCATCATTATCGCTTCGTATATGATTTTAAGTAGGCAACAACACGTTGAGGTCGCTTTTTTCGCTCAAAGAGCGTTTTCTTTCTTTGAGCAACACAAGAAAACGTCCCAGACTAAAGCCGTCAAAGGCTAGGCATATGGCTATCCTAAAAAGTTTGCCATATAACCCCAATAACTATCATATTAGGCACGGACTCCAACAAAGCGAAGATGTACGGAGATATCCGAAGCGGAGACGAGAAGAGATTTTTTTCAGCTAGAGTGTATCCACCGAAGCTGTGCGGAGATGCGTACTGGCCAGACTGGAGCGGAGATGTGTGCTGGCTAGAGCAGAACTGAGCTGTGTGCGGCGAGCGTTGAATGTTGACCGCTCACTACACGCCGCTCACATCTCTTCTCGTCTCCGCTGCGCGCCGTCGCCAGCTTGCGAGGCACAGCTCACATCTCCGCTTTGTACCACCGCCCAGTTCAATCTCGGCGAGGCACAGCTCACATCTCCGCTTCGATCGCGCCATACAAATATGATACATCTCCACTCAGTGGTCTCCACTGAAGCTGAGTGGAGACAAGATGTGTGAATAACGAAATTCTATTAGTTGTTTAAAACACATCTCTCCTCTCGTCTCGTCTCCGCTTTGGTGGAGTCCGGGCCTTATGCTAGTTAATTCGAGTGTGAAGTAGAATAAAGTCAGATAAGAAAGCTTCTGTTCCGAAAGTACTACATCGATGAGGCTTTTGAGAGTATATTTGAAATATTTGTAACTGTCCGATGGAATTTCCAATCGGCAACTTATCAGGAGCCAACAAAAATTACCGGCTTTAGGGAATGAAGTTTCCTTCCTTAGCGCTCACATTCGTTCGTTACATAAGGAAATCTTGTGCATAATTTCATGCTTTTAGTCAAGAGCCAGCGAACGAATTTAAGATTTTGATTAAGTATAGTATTTTTATCTCACGAATCGACGCGCGCCTTACTTGTGGTTACCAAGTGTACAAACACGCTGTGCTCTCGGTACCGTCCGAGATAATGGCGAAGTCGGAAAAGTGTGTGTGGTATCTGCTGACGCTACACATCTGTAGCGGTTACACCGCCACATACAAACTACGCATCTAATTTGTGACTGCCCGATGGAATTTCCAATCAGCAACTAATCAGGAGCCAACAAAAATTACCGGCTTTAGGGAATGAAGTTTCCTTCCTTAGTGCTCACATTCGTTCGTTACATAAGGAAATCTTGTGCATAATTTCATGCTTTTAGTCAAGACCCAGCGAACGAATTTAAGATTTTGTTTAAGTTTAGTATTTGTATCTCAGGAATCGACGCGCGCCTTACTTGTGGATACCAAGTGTACAAACACGCTGTGCTCTCGGTACCGTCCGAGACAATGGCGAAGTCGGAAGAGTGTGTGTGGTATCTGCTGACGCTACACGTCTGTAGCGGTTACACCGCCACATACAAACTACGCATCATAGACATGACGTCACACAAATCCTGCATCGCGCAATTAGAGTTTACCGAGCGATCGACATGGATACAAAATTTCAACTTCCTCCCTTTTCTATGGTGGATGTGTGAACTTTACACCGTTCCTCATACCACTAAACGTCTTCACGCACGTTCACAAAGTCAAATCATTTATTTCAAATAGGCACATAAAGGCACTTTTGAACGTCAAAAATTTACAAGAAAATAGAATGATTTTAGTTGTCCCTACCAAAAGGTAGTTTCGTATGGCGAAGAATGGGCAAGAAACTCCTCTACCCACGTGGAACTTTTTAGAATGTTTTACAATATTTTGTATACATTAATTATATGTGAAGACGAGATGATACTGCGTGTCTTACCATCTGCATAGCGCTGTATATTCGCTGGCCGACCTCTGCGTCTTGCATATTTCGCACCGACTCGAAGTCACCGTTGGCCACATACTCCAACAATTTCTGTCGAAGGTGCTCCGTGACGATCACGTCACTAAATATCTGTGGTCTATAAATAAATAGAACTCATTAATATTTACGGTCTCACTCACGTGTTTGTTTCGGGTTAGCCCGAATAGTTCCGAACTCAAACAGAGTTCTTAGTTCGACTAGTGACTTGCAGCTATGAAGATTATATCTTCATAGAAAACGACCGAAACGACGCGCTTCGAATCTCAGTGTATACCTATCAGTACGCAACAGTATCGAGTGCATGGCAGTTACGCACGGACGCGGAAGGTTTATCTACCGAGCGGCCGTAGATAATTATTTCAAGGTCACTGCCGGCACATAATACTGTTACTTATTTATACTGTGCTTGCAGTATTTCTAAGCACATTATTTATAGGTTTGTGATTAAATTTGAGGAAAAATGTATTACTGTTGCTCTTAATCATTAAAATGCAAGTTAGCCCACATTGGTAAGACTTAAAAGCCGTAGTCTGCATACTGCTAAAAACTTACTTCTGAGATTTCTTCTGTGTAAATGTAGCTGCCTCCTTATCATTGGGGCAGGTAGGTGGGTGCCATGGCAGCTCATGTTCCACATTAGCTGGCACCCCTATTTTGTCAGTTAGCAATGTTCTTAATCTGTGGAACAAATAATAGATTCTGAAGATAAAAAAAAATAATAGGCCGAGGAAATTAGTGCAGGGTTCAAAACCCTGCACTAAATCTTAACAGCGATTTTTTTTATTTAATTAATCATTTTTTTTTATCTTAGCTCTTCAAATAATAATAATTCTAACCATTTTCCAGGACCGCATCCAGGTAAAAAAAACAAAAAGGCGTTTTTGTGAATAAAAATTGAGGCAAAATAGTTACCTAACAGGAAAATCCTGGTAATCCTGGAAAACTAATATATTTTTCAGAATTAAACATTTTCGCTCACGGAAACTTTGATACCATTTTTTTATCGTACTTCAAGCAAAAATGTTAATAGCGGAGATAAAATTACCTAATTACATATTTTAATACACTATCCAACAAAATTAAACATATTATACTAACGCAAGATATTATTAAACGTATTGTTTTTTGCATTAGCAGTTCAGGCAAAAATATAACAGAATATTATTGAGAGAGAGAATTATACTGTACTCCATTTTAGTTAACAACATTTTTTTGACTAACAGTTTGAAGATTATTATAGTAAGATGAAAAAGCAATACCTTATTCCTTTATTCTCAAAGGGTAAAAATATTTGATAAACAGCTTCCAAATTATCTGGAAATGATTCCGAATTTTCTTTGCAATGTTTGTTTGTCGGCCATTCCGGATCCTTGTCAAATTCTTCTCTATTCCTACTTATTTTTAATGAAGGCGGATATCTGAGGATAACACAGGTTTCTTGTATTAATATGATTAAGAATATAGATTATATAAGCTTACTACAAAACTGTATCTCTAAAGAAAAAGTCGACATCACAAGGGACTGCTTATCAATTAACTGAAAGTTAATAATATTATCATAATAACATAATAATATTATTTGATAAAGAAGTAAATAGAAGGTCACTCTAGTAAATTCTGCATAGAATAATCCCTATAATGTTCCCACTGCTGGGACACAACCCTCCTCTCAGTGAGAGGAAGTGGGCCGTATCCACCACGCGGGCCCAGTACGGGTTGGTAGACATTCTGCATGAATAATACAATTTTAAATGACTGAAATAGCACAACACACAGAAATAAACAAGAAATTAATTAGATGAGTTTTTTTTTGGGGTCTTCGACCGCCGGTAGTGGATTTCTGAACAAACTTGAAATATCAGTTTAATAAAACAGTTTTTTTTTGTGTAGTCTTCGATGACGTCATGGGTAAGTATCGATACTTAAAACAAAAACTAAAATAGACGTTCTCAACTGATACTTCAAGTAACAACACTACCAGCGGTCGTTGACCCCAAAAGAAAAATTATCAAATCTCATTTTTAACCAACTTAAAAAAAGAAAGAGGTTCTCAATTCCACTTAGTTTTTTTTTTGTTTATTACTCGATTACTCTGCCAATGATGAATTGATTTTGATGATTCTTTTTTTGTTTGGTAGGTCATACTTCAGAGGTCCCATATAAATTTTATTAACTTGCTTAGGTATTTTTTGAGTTAGCTTCAATAATGCGTATTTTTCCCAATAAGTCGTAGATGATGTTATAGTTCCTGTCACTGTTTTTATTCGAATTTGTGTGGGGTAGGTATCACAACTAAAAACTGGAAAATGTTTTTTTTTCCAAAAACAAACAACGGACTTCAATAAAAAAAACACAAAAAGCAAAAAATAACTTTAATTTCGGAAGTAAGTGGCAATTTTTTTTTCACTTTTTTGTTTTTTTTTTAAGTTGGTTGTTTTATCCGATACCCATCACGTCTACGGAGTTTTTCTAGCTAATTTAATTTGACCCTGTATATCTGCATACATACACTATTATTCAAAAATAAACATTATAATAACTTACATCATGAGCCCTGTATCATACTCATCTATATTCTCTTCGTTATCAATAGGAGCCTTCTTTTCAGGCGTTGTTGGTGTCTCCGTCTTTTTTCCTTTTGATGACACTTTAGGAGTCTCAGGTTCCACAGATTTTTCCCCTTTAGATCTCTCTATCTCTTCTTCAAAGAAAGCATTTGCTGAAAATTCTAACAAAAAAAAAACTATTTTATTTCCGTATGAAATTGGTTAACTAACTGAATGTTTTAGTTGACTAGTAGAAAATGCGTATGGCATTAAGTCCGCCCCTGTATATTTGTGTGCTTGAAGTATTAAATAAGTAAATAATTACGGGTATCTTCACAACTGACATTGGTTTAGCTTGGGCTTTTGTCGTACGTATACGCAGCGGTAACGCAACGCTGCTCAGTAAGAAGACATTAAATGGTAAATAGTAAACATACCTTTAGTTAAATCTGGAAACAAATCCGGGAATGTTGGTATTGGCCCAATTTCCTTTAGTATCTGCCCATCAGTAAGTTTTAAATAATCCCCTTGTGGTATGGTGGTGGAACCAATATCTGTTGCAAGGTTGGCATGTCTCCCTATATGTTTTATTAGCCTTTGTAAGTTATATGCAGAATCTAAGGCATGGACACCTTTTTCTTTTAACCAATTTTCGTTGTATGTAGGTCCATCTAAGAAGTATTGTACCAGCGAATATTTTTCTCCTTCCTTTTTTAATTCTTTTATATTCAAGCCCGTTAATTCTGTCATCTTGTCGAAGTTTTTACCTAAATCCCTGTAATCTATAAATTAATCATGGTATTTATATTATTCTACTCAGAATATTAAGAAAATTTTTGTATAGTCTGTCCAAAAGTATTTGGTGAAAGTGTAAATAAATAGATCAGAAAACGCACTGTGGATGCCAATTTGTTTTGCCACTTACAAATTGAGCGCTTTGATTTGATAATAAATTCTAATTTAATAATTAATTAATTATTAATTATAATTTTAATTCTAATTTTTAGTTATTTAATTTTTTATATCACCTTAAAGAAATTTTTCAGTTGACAGTTGTGGATAATTTTTATAAGTTACATTTTCGTCGATGCTTTTTCAATTACAATTAATGAATGTTATTCAAACAATTTTTTTTTTTTTTGTAAAAGTGGGGCATATAAAATTGACACCTTCTAAATACAGATGAATGTGTTCCTAATTCTCTTTAGAATTTAATCTGAAGGCCAATTTTTGTATTTAAAAACGTTCAAAATCTAATCGCAATCTCATCTCAGCAACAATCAATGTCAAAAACATGTTAAAAATGTATGTAAGTATGATGTATTTTCGACAGATTGAGACTGAGATTAGGACGCGAATGTTTAAAAAAAATACGGGAACTGCCCCTCCAAACAAGGTTTGTTTACACTTCAGATAGGTACTTTTAAAACAGACATTAAATAGTTCACGCCTTACCAAATTCGTCAGCGTGTTTCATAGTCCTTAGGAGAGCAGCTTGTGATTTAAGCCAGTGTGCCTCTCTCTGATTGTATTGTGTTAGTTCTTCACGAAGTTTGTTTAAAGTACTGTAACATATGAATGTTACAAGTTAGTAATCAGCGGGACAATCCCTCAGCTAGATGGAACAACCGGCCTATGTCCAGCAGTGGACTATGATAGACTTAGTTGATTGATGAGAAAATATAATTTTTATTGTGTAGTGACTGATGTCTACAGCTATGGCACTATAACCCAAAGCTGGGCTCTAGTTGTACTATATTAAAAAATAATATTAATCGCCCCCTATAACATGGGACTTATGCAAAGCTGGTAAAATGTGGGAGTACTACACACATTAGGATACAGGTGTGATGAAATGTTTTATTTATTGAAGTGAAAACTTCTTTAGGTGCGTTGGGCATTTTTGAGATGGGACTATACCATTGATTTCGCGACACTGTAACGCAATTTACCGACACCGTGGAGTAAAAGACATAACCGCGTTGATTACCGCGGTGCGTGGAGTAAAAGACATCAACGCGTTAATTACCGCGGCGACGATTTTTTTTTTTAAGTTTTCACTTCTGTCTGCACTCCCGGAGTGTCACTGTTTTTAATTAATCAATAAAATAACTGTAAATAACATTAAAATAATCGTTTTCATAATTTATACTCACTCTTTAACTACTTGCATCTTTCCCAACATATACTTATGACACAACATGCCGTATCTATGCTTCTCTGCCAGTTGAAACGAAGGGTTCAACTTCAGGCACGTATCAAAATGTTTTAACGAGCTGTTGAAGTCACCAACCACTGCAAATGCATTGGCTAGTATGAAGTGATTGATGGGACAGTGATGGTCATGGTCTACCGCGGCTCCAAGAACTATTACAGCATCTTCTGTGACTTTACTGCGGTGGAGTATCAGTCCCATGCTCAAAAGAGCTATGTCTTTATATTCCCTGTAATGGAAAGGAACTTAGGTCAGTAAAACATAATGTTGATAACAATCAATTGAAACAAGAAGGAAAAATAATAAACATTTTTATTACTTACTCCATAATTCAAACTAGAGGAAAAAAATATTATTTACTTTTAATAAGGTCATGAGGTCAATTATGTTACAGTTTTCTAGATAAACAATTACTGTGGAGAATGTGAATTAATCATGCAACAACAATGGGAAGTTCATCAGACTTTTAAATTATTCTGTTTTACCTTGGTGCATAATGCACAGCTCTTCGGCTGCACTCCATGGCTTTAGGGGCATTTCCTCTGACCCTCCAGTAGAGAGAAGCCATGTTGTAGTGTAGCCATGAGGAACTGTTCTTCTTAAGAACTCCAGCTAACCAGTGACCAAATTGGTCAACACTCATTTCTGTAATGTCGGAACTTCTTGGTGACATATTCTCTGGAAGGGATGTATCTGGATTTGCACTCAAGTTTTCTCTCTGTTTCATACTCTGGAATTTATATCACATGCGTTAGCTATTGAATGGCACAGCAAACTGAATTATTACACAATAATTTAATCATTTTATTTAATAACAATATTACTACATTAATTCTAGAAAGCCAATGCATTTCAAATAAATTAAACCGTAAACATACCTCCAAATGTTCAAACACAAACATGCTAAATGTCAAGGAGGAAATCTTCTTACAATCAGGAACATCAGCATCTCCATAATTTAAATTACGAAGCGTAAACTCCTCAGTGCCAATTTTTGTTTTGCCTTCTTCCAAAGAGGAGGTATACCAGTCTATTGTGTTCAATTGACCTGCTCTAACGCAATAGTCATCTTCGTTCAGTAACATGTGAATATTTGTGTCTCGTTCCAACTCCGCCCACAGGCCTTTTATGATCTGTTGTCTTAGAGACAAGTTATGATGTATATTGATAATATTGTCCCAACGCGTGTCTTGATTTAGGAATGCCAGTAAGTCGAAAGGTCGTGCCATTTCAAAAGGTGAGTCCAGCTAAAACAAAAGGATATTTTTTTAAAATGAAACTAAGCTCTTGCCGTCTCTATAAACAGCTGTAATGACTGAAATAGATGAGCTAGACCAAAATGTATGCTTATAGTGTGTATTATATTATTACTTGTGGAAACTTTTAATTACTTATTATTTCTATCACCTACAAATTCAGACTTCATGACTTAATCATGATGTTTTTCCAATATTTTATATAATTTAACAACTGAAATCTGTTCTAGGTAAAGTTAATTAGCAAGACGTTTGCTGCAACTAGCTGAATACACAAATAGTAAAAAGATAAGTATATGATGGCCAAATGATGTTTGCACAGCTTATCATTCATATTCATATTGGTTCTAAATTGAGACAGTAGGAAGGGTTCAATAATACAGGAAATAGTTATCTTACCCGCGGCTGTATCAGACCACCTTCAGTGACCATCCAGTGCGTCGAACCTTGCGTCTGAATGGTACAAAAACTGAACAGCCACCAAAGTTTCATGAACTCCATTTTTAATCTTTTCAAAACAATTCCACCACTAAAAAGTCAAATTATTCATAATAAAACTGTAACTTCTCATTGAAGAAAACGATCAAAACTGGATAAAGGAATTATTATCATCGTAAAACAGCGAACGATTGATTCCTTCAAGCGGCGAAAAAAGACATGCCATTTGACATTTTGATAAAATAAATGACAGTTTTGCGATTGACAATGACGTAATTGACATTTTAACCTTCTCCGATGCTAGTGTTGTACATAGCATCAAAAAAGGAAATAAAATTAGTCTGGGTCGCTGCCGCCGGTTATGGTAAAGAGGAATCATGTATAAAAACTAACTATTCAAATAAGTTGAATAAACCCCCCCGACCCTTGCTCGAAAACGAGGTACCAGCAGCTGTTGCAGCTGAGCACGTAGCTTTAAATACCCCGCATAATAATCATGATGAAAATCCAAGTTTGATCCAGCCTGTCCCTTCTTGCTGTCCTCCTCCAGCGATGCCCTAAGCCGAGGTTCGTACCCCACAGGGAGTGCCCTTAGCGAGCACTCGCTTAATTTTAATTTAGAATAGTTTAAAAAGCTCCTGGCTCGAGGCTCTAAGTGTAGAAGCTTATGGCACCCACAGGAAATTCCGGTTAAGCAACCAAGACCTTAGTGGTCAAAACTACAAGAAGCCATTTAAAAAAATAATAAGTTGAATCATAATCGAGAATATTATTTATTTTCAAACTGAACTAAAGACTTTAAAAAACAATATGTTCATTCAAGGAACAACCTATTCCAATTTTAACATTGGCATGGCGTTCGGCATTCAATTTGGCAAAAAACTAAAAAACACTTTAACGTAAAGCGGATCTGCAAATTGGATAATGTAATGCTCGCTTTACCCTGCGTCGTTAGTGTTGTTGCCATGATCTCAGGTACAGACGCCAGCACATCAAGCTACCCGAAACTGTAAAATTTTCCCAATCAACTTTGAACCTTATACTTCAGCGATAAAGTCGAAAACCTATTAAATAAATTTGACAGATTGTAGTAGCTTGATGTGCTGGCGTCTGTACATACCATGCAGAGCTTGCTTAGTAATCAATCGAGTTTTGGTAACGCAGTTTCAATTATTTAACTTTTTGGTAAGTAATAAAAATACATATGATAGAATGCGAAGTAGAGTTAAGCACAGAATTAACATTGGATGGATAAAAAGGCGGCAAGTTACGAGAACAATCTACAACTCCCGCATTAAGACCCCACCCTCTCCTAGACTCACTTTTATGGGGGCAGGTTATAAAATAATGCTTAGACCCATAGACTAATTTATATAAATGAGACCTGCTGTCTTGTATGGATCAGAATGATGATGGGCCAAAGTGATGAATGAAAGACAAGTGCATGCAGCTGAGATGAGAACGCTAAGATGGATGACATATGTAATGTGGTTTTATGCGAATAGAACCAGTTGTAAGCGCTACTGCTGAGCATGAGGTCCTGGGTTCGATTCCCGAGTCGGGCAAAGTGTTATTGGGTTTTTCTATCTGGAATTTCTCAGTAGCAGCCCGGAGTCTGGATTTGTGCCCGGTTGATGGCAATAGGCTCGCCCCCTATTACATGGGACTTAAACATAACTGGTGAAATGTGGGTGTACCTGCTACAGGTACACCTCTGCCCAACCCTTCGGGGAAACAAGGCGTGATGTTATGTATGTTATGTATAGAATAAGAAATGAGTATAATACGAGGATGTCTGAAAGTGGCACCGGTGACTGAAAAGTTGTGTGGAAATCGGTTGTCATGGTATGGCCATGTGATGCGAAGGAATGTCGTGAGGAAAGTTTTGAGTATAATGTGGATGGCTATAAGAGTAGGGGAAGACCAAAGAAACGATAGCTAGACTGTGTGTGCGTAAGTGAAAACTTGAAAAAAAATTGGCACCGCGGTAATCAAGCGTTGATGTATTTTGCTCCACGCACCGCGGTAATCAACACGTTGATGTCTTTTTAATGGTCAAAAGCTGGTGTCGTAATAGTGTCGCGAAATCAATGGTTTAGTCTCATCTCAAAAATGCCCAACGCGCATAGAAAAGTTTTCACTTCAAAAAAACGAAGAACTGTACAGACGCCAGCATTTCAAGCTACTACAATCTGTCAAATTTATTTAATAGATTTTCAACTTTATCGCTGAATCTTAAGGTTCAAAGTTGATTGGGAAAATTTGACAGTTTCGGGTAGCTTGATGTGCTGGCGTCTGTACCACTCACACGAAAAGAAGAAGTCGAATAATTTACTAGTATTAAATGCGTGGTAGGTGTGCAGTAGTCACAGCACAATGATAACAGGTGCTGTAAATACTGTGATTGTTTGTGCCTATCGTATTTGTGACATTCTCCTTCTGACTGTTTTCTGTGTTGTGTATGTTGTTCAAAACCACCTTTAGTACATATAGCAGATTGTCCTTTATTTGCTTTGACTACAACCTCCACATCCAACATCTAGGGGTTAGCTGGACCAACTGTGCCCGAGGACTTTGTGCACATTATTTGGAGTAATCGACTCCCCAGCAGTTTCAAGCCCCTTCTGGCATCGCAACCTCATCCGTCACCACCGGAAAACACGAAAGCCTCTATCTTAAATAACGCATCAAATTTCTTTCAAAGACGTTTAATTAATATATGAGTAAAATGCAGACTTGTTTCCAAATTGTATTTAATTAATCTAGAAAACTATTTGGAACATTGTTAAATCATTACTAAAAGATCGTAGTAAGTATAGTTTCATTCCCATCACTACACTTGACGTAAACTGTTACGTCCAAAAACCAATTTCATTTCATTGTTTCATTTATTGATTACCTTAATTTTTATTATTAATTGAAAACTCCTTTAAAAAAATTTAATGACATTGTTTTTATTGTTCTGCATCTACAATGTTGTACAAATAGGCTTCGTTAGAAAATTTATATAGATATTTCCTAATAAAATTCTTTCAAGTTTACAAAATATTGCCCTTTTAGCACAAGTGATTTCTAAGTTTTCTTGCAACTTCTAGTAAAATAAACAAAGCAAACATTCTAAATCTTGAATTAGAACCTACAAGTAGATAAATCTTGATGAAAAATTAATTTGGCCTCTGTCTACATAAGTACGTACCTACACCCAGTAGGTACGTACTTATATGTACCTATACCTTACCTACCTACTTAATCATTTTATAAAAATATTTATTTCCAAGGACTGTTTCATAAAACTACGAACTACAAAAGATACATATCGGAAGTTAACATTTAACACAAAAGCCATTATGAAAGGCCGTATGTCTACCTATTGTACAAACCCTCGCCTCGCTCCACAGGGCCTAATGCGCATGTCCAAATAACCTCATATAATCCACGCCTTAATTCATCCACATAAATTGTAACATTGTGCTTTTTACTGTTACAATTGCATTTGTGAATAAGCACAAGAAGGCTTTACTTTGCCAACTTTATCAATACCTGGCATACAGGCATCGATCTGACAGAAGTAATTTTTAATTCATGAAACGTCGATGTTTCACAAATGTGTCAGAATGGGGGTTGTTACAGCGCTGATTGAGGTGCACGGCTAGCTAGGCTCATGGGAATCATTAAAAACTATGTGATCGCAGTGTGTAAAGTATTGCGTGTGTGAAAGATAAAATGATAAATGACGCACAAGTACAGTCGCCGCCAAATTTGGATGTGCGTGGCGACGAACGCACAAACGAAAAGTGTGATGTAAATAGCAGTGTTAAAATATTGGAATATAAGGTCGTTATACCTGCTAAGTGCTGTAATTGTAATGCTATTTGATTAAACGGTGAAATAATTTGCAATTTCCTTTTGAAGGGACTGCTCTGGAACTATGGTTTGAGGGAAATATGTTTAACTGCACTCTGGCTTCCATTAGGTGCTTTAATATTTTGTTATACGACAGCGTCTATGTTTCAAGCAGATGACATACATGAAACACATTGTAGGGTAAGTATTTAATCCTTCTCCTCGATGGCTTAATGCTGCGCTGATTAGTAAAATAAAAAGACTTCATTAGTAAGAAAGCACGTGTATATGTAGTTACCTATCTACTTAAAATACATGCATAACTGTTTACATTTATCAATTAGGTAAATTACGTAAACAAATAAGTGGTTACATAACCGTTGCAACGTTTAACCCTTCGCCTTTTAACCCTTATTTACTTACTTATTACGCAAGGCTCTTCAACATTTTCTCAGATAATGGACTAATTTCATTAGGCATAATAGGTAAATTTTTACTTATATGCGAATTAATGCCTACCTTTCTCTCTTGCACTTTTGTGCATGGCTTCAGCCGTGCCTCGGAGTATCGAGAACCTTAGTAGCTACTTAAATATATGCGGACACACATTAGTGTTATTGTCTGCGTCTGAATATCATAGATCACATAAATGGTCAATGTTACGTCGATTGGTTTTGCAGCGAAAGGGTTGTCTTATCGACGGTACCTACCCTATATCAAAAGGACACTTAGAGGGGGATTATAATATCCTCCTGATCCTGACCGAAATTCGGTCACGGCCCTCACGGCGGTCAATGTCAACGGAGACTAGCCAAACGCAAGAGATATAGTGCACAAGTGTGTGTTCCAAAACAGAAGTCCTCTCCCTGAAGACTTATCGTCCGATGGGTTCACAATCCAACTACCGAGCGAAGATCAGGCGCAGGAGTGACCGACGGCTTTAGGTACTTTTAGGTACTTATACGTGCTCTCCGAAGCCAATGTTTCGGAGAGCTCGAAGGTATCTATAGCCGATAGATACCCAAATGGATATCTATGCTCTCTGAAGTGTGTTTCGGAGAGCACGAAGGTATCTATAGCCGATGGATACCCAAGTGGGTATCTATGCTCTCTGAAGTCAGTGTTTCGGAGAGCACGAAGGTATCTAAAGCCGATAGATACCCAAGTGGGTATCTATGCTCTCCGAAGCCAATGTTTTGGAGAGCACGAAGGTATCTAAAGCCGATAGATAC
This sequence comes from Agrochola litura, assembly GCA_949152395.1. Classification (NCBI taxonomy): domain Eukaryota; kingdom Metazoa; phylum Arthropoda; class Insecta; order Lepidoptera; family Noctuidae; genus Agrochola; species Agrochola litura. Next base: position 7,529,142 of record OX424496.1, read on the forward strand.
CCAAGTGAGTATCTATGCTCTCCGAAGCCAATGTTTTGGAGAGCACGAAGGTATCTAAAGCCGATAGATACCCAAGTGGGTATCTATGCGCTTCGAAGCCAGTGTTTAGGAGAGCACAAAGGTATCCAAGTGGGTATCTAAATCTATCATACCGCAAACTTCCTGACTCCGAACTGCTACTGAGATATTCCTAACGAAAAAACAAAGTGATAATTTGCCCCAAGTCGGGCAAATAATTATTGGGTTAATCGAACCAAGGAACATTACGCTCGGCAGTCGCTCTTGCGATCTAGTAACCAACGACTGCCGAAAAATCAATACAAACTAATTGTATAGAATTTCTATGAAAGCGGTGCTTATTGCGAAAGATTTATTATTAAAATAATTTTCAACAACTCCGGCGCAACGGCTACCCTCCATTTCTTCCACTTCTTTCTAGTTTGCCCTTTTGTGCTGTCGCTATAACCGTAACTTCGAAATAGATTTCGATGTAGCGTATACCGTGGATTCTTTATAATGTGCACATATCGAAATGAGGGAATCTATGCTTAATTTTAACGATAGAAAAAATATTTAAAATAATCTAAATATTTTTTTAAAACTTTTTAGGTATTAAAAAAAAATTGTAACAAAACGGTGTAACTTTTAAACTAAATCATCTATCGCGATGAAACAAACTCCATAATGATTGGAAGTAATTAGGCGGCCCCATAAAATGAAAATTGTGAAAAAAAATTAAGTACCCTCAATTGAAAATAAACATGTTTTTTTTAGCAAAAATCTGCACTTTTTTTTTCATAAATTTTTACAATTATTGTAAAATTTATCAATAAGATGCCAAAGAGATTTTTTTTTTAAATTAAATTAAAATCCGTCCATAAAATTAAGCATAGATTCCCTCATTTCGATATGTGCACATTATAAAGAATCAGACTGTATAGCCATCGTTTAACGTTTTCAATGTCGCACGACCATTAATTGATAATGCGACTTTTGATTATGAATCAGACTCAACTTGACTGCCTGCCTTTAAAAATAAGTAGGGAACAAACATATTGGAAGGGTATTATAACTCAATTTAAATAACTGTGTGCTTGGAGCTGTCAAAATCGTAGGTTGTTAGTATTTGGGCACGCCACAATTGCGGCGATAAGACCCCTCTTTGAGGAGTGGCTTGAGAGGCGTCACGGCGTCCTCACCTTCCGCCTGACGCAGGTCCTCACCGGACACGGGTGCTTCGGGAGGTACCTGTTCAGGATAAGGCGGGAGGAAACACCCGGGTGTCACCATTGTGTGGATCGGCCTGAGGACACGGTGGAGCATACGGTGGAGGTCTGCCCGGCTTGGGCGGAGCAACGCCGTGTCCTCGTGGAGGCGATCGGCGGCGGTGATCTCTCGCGTCCGGCCCTGGTTCAGGCCATGGTACGGAGCGAGAGGAAATGGCAGGCCGTCACCTCCTTCTGCGAAGCGGTAATGCTCGCGAAGGAGGAGGCGGAACGCGTGAGGGAGAGGCAAATTTCGCGCCCTCACGCCCCTAACCGCCGCAGGAGGAGACGCCCGGGGCGGGAATCGCGAGCCGATTTCCGGCCACCGTAGGCGCGGGCTTGCGGACGGTGAGCAATGGGTAGCTCGCCGTCCGATAAGGACCAAGCCCGGGTCGACGGCGCGTTGTGTTCCACGCGCGCCTCAAAGAGATGTCAGCAGAATGGACGGGGTCCGTTAGGGCCAATGCCCGCCGGGGGTTCGAAGAAAACCGATAGGGAAATCGTGGCCCCCGGCAACAGGGCAACCGAAGGAACACGGGTGGGTTTTAGTCAGTAAGAGTCTGACACGCCCTCCCGCTCCACCCAGAGCGGGAGAAGTTATTTGATAATTTCCCACCCAAAAAAAAAAAAAAAAAAAAAAGGTTGTTAGTATTAAATTCACCGGCCCGGTTACCTCCTCAGTGCCCCGACGCCTCCTAAAACGGTCTACACAACTCGTGTCGTCTCCACAGTTCTGTCTTATAATTCGTTAAGTTGTTATTGTTATTATTTAAACCACATACATTGTAATATTTTGACTTTGACAAGCGCACAGTTATAAAAATTGGGTTATACTGTGATGGACCATCCTTTATTCACAATCATCATCTGCCTAGCCCTGGGGTCGGCTTCCAGTCTAACCGGATGCAGCTAAATGCCAGTATTTTACATAGATCGATTGCCTATCTGACCTCCACAACCCAGTTACTAGGCAATACGATACCCCTTGGTAAGACTAGTTGTCAGACTTTCGGGCTTCTGAGGACTCGTAACGACTGTCAAAGATCGACAAATGACAGCCGGGATCAGCGGCTCAACGTGCTTTCCGAGGCACAGAGGGGTCTTGGTATGTAAAGATGGTGACCGATCCCCGGACCAACCGCGGCAAGCGTAGCTTAACCTGATTGATCGACCCGTGCGGCTGTTTTTACTTAGCCATAAAACCCTCCGGACGCGTTTAGCTTTGTTCACTAATAGTGCCAAAACCATAATAATCGCGGTTCGCGCTTGGTGACCATAGTAGGACACTCGACCGCACCTCTAGTACCATGACCTTGAGCTGGCCTGGTAGTAATATTTAGGCCAGTCACCGTAGAAATAAAGATCCAGTTAGGACCAAAAAATTGCACTGTAGGTTATGTACTGATTTATAGGGATGTTGTAAGATAGACCAATAGTGTTAAACCAAGTTTCCAGCTTCGAAAGACCTGTGCTAATTGCGTGGTGCTTGAAAAACCTCGAAATTTCCGGACATTTTTTAGTTTTTGGCTTATATTTTTAACTTAAAATTTTAACGATGACCTTTCGACATTCGTTAAAATTTTCAAGTAGATATTTAGGTTTACAAAAAAATCACTTAATTTTACACTATTGGTATCTATCCGTGGTAACAATATCCCAAAAAATCAGTATAGTGCAATTTTTTGCGACCTACGATGTTTTAAATGACTAGTATTACCTAAGGAGTTTCAGTAGAATAAAAGGCCAGCTTACACTGTTTTTTTTACCACTGACGTGTGTCCTACTAAATAAATGGGACTACTACTTAAATTAATGGGGATCTCTAGACACGTGTGCTCATGTGGCGTGGTAGGCGAAACAGTGGCCGGTACCCTAATTGCGTAATGCACGATCAATCACAATTTGTTTCGATTTGAAACATAATCCATTGCTTCATAAGTTGGAAAAAAATCTGCTCAACAACGTAAATAACGCAATGAATGTTGTTGAACTGTCAAAATGAAACAAATTAGTCAAAATCGATTATAAAAATAAGTTACGTAATTAGGGTACAGTTCTCTGCTTCTTTATTTTAATCTTTCATTGCTTGTGACATGTCGCGCAAAATTCAGGCCTAACAAAAAGGTTGGGTGCATTTTTTATTTTGTTATATTTCATAATTAAGTCTAACACTTTTAATTTCCAGGTCTACAATGTAGTGCCATCAATAAGTGCGATTACCGGGATAAGCCCACAGAGGTACATTTGGAGAATATGTATCGCTTTCCATTTAGGACCAAGGCTGTTGGTAGGTTCCTTATACTACAGCTATCATCGAGAGCGCACTTCTCATATTACCGAGGAAAAGGTAATTTGTCTTTACAATGTCTTTTATATATGGATTTCCGACCTTATAAGAAAAGCCGAAACATTTATAAGAACATTATCACAGAGGTTCTTGTCAAGATCTATACAACGTAGAAACACATATACACCTAATATTATATCATTTAAAAGACCTTTCTAAGTTTTTTTTTTAATGTTTGGACCAGTGGTCTTTAAGATAAGATAGCTCAATTTAATAGGGTTATTAGATAATGACACATTAGAGGAAAATTATAGGTTATCTGTTTGCAAGTTGCGACAGCGCACGTAACAGTTGCTGAAAAAGAAATAAGTACCCACCAAGAATAGGCTTCTACTTACGAAGGCCTTTTGACCTTTGACCTAATCATGTAGTATCCTTCTTTATCAAATAAAACACGTTAGTTAGCTGAATCATACTTATACTTAGTGCAGATATTTTTTCCTTGACATTCTGTTCTATGTTTTAAATCTTCCACAGCAAAAAAGCAGCTTTAATTTTACTGATAGAGGCAGGTGAGTAGGATCAGATAAATGAGGGAGTTTGAATACTTATTAATCTAGATTATGCATCATTCATTTACGTATTATAGTAATATATACAGGGTGGCGATTTAGCGATCTGCATCCGTCAAGGGGGTGATTCTACTTGTCATACTAGGTATACAACTTTCGCTATGACACATTTAACTTACGATTCTTAAAAAATACTTTTTGTACATGAACCGAAATAGTCTGTCTACTGTTGTATAGGTTTTGTGTTTTTTTTCATGATGAGTTTCGTAATGAAAGTTGTTTAGTATGTCGGCTAGAATCACCCCCTTGACGAATGCAGGTGTCTATAAATCGCCCCCTTTAATAAAGAAGTAAGTCCTAAGCCTACAAAACCAAAGAAAGGACGCCGAACCTTTTCTAATTTAAGCGATTTACGTTTTCACCTTTGAACTTCAAAGGTTACAACGTAAATAAGATATCTAGAACGAATGGAAGTTAAAAATAATCCAGTCTTCCTACGATGCACAAACAGTGTTTCGCCTGATCAATCGAATCTGAATAAGCACAAATTTATGATGTTTTTTCAGGCTCGGACTGCAGCGACCAAATTAGGAACGGCATGCTATTGGCTTAATTTCATAGAACTGTTTGCGCTAACAGGCGTTACATATATCTCCAATAGGGAAAACTATTGTAAGTGCCAACTTTTACTTAACTATTTAATCAATTACTTAATTTGTTAAAAGTGTTTTCTTACATTTTCTTTTTGGAGATTTATATTGCTGCTTCTTTAAGGGTAAGATTCTCGATTTCTACAGATTAAGTTTTGTTTTTAGATCAGTATCTTTTCTTGCAAACTTTTACTCTATTATACTAATCAATTTAGTCCACAAACATCGACAAAATAAAGGGATTCTCCATTTACGTCATCTCTCTACCCTAATCACATCACTGTCACATTCTTCCATACTAAACGCACGACATTGATTCCCAATTCCATGTGTTCCAGTCGTTCACGAGAAGATATTCATAGTGTTCATGGTAACAGCTCTGTTGCACATGCTGTGTCGCGCACGCGTCGGGTGCATCGCAAGTCATATCGTGGAACCAGTGAGGTCCAACAAACTTGTGTGGACGCTGTTCTACGTCGCCATTGCTGCCACCGTGGGACTGATTATATTCTTCTTGCGACATCGACTGCTGTGCCGGCCTTTAGGTAATTGTTTGCAGTTTATTGTTTAGATAAGTAGTTTGTTAGATAGATACTTGACTTTAGTTTGAGCTCTTAGCGGTAGATAAAGACTGGCTTTTGCTCACTTAGTGACTAGGAGAATACAGCACTCGAAATAAAATCTAAAATCGAAGCATTTAGGTAGGAGGTATGTATCCGAACTGGTGGTGCAGTCTAGTATTAAGGCTTCCGCAGACAGGTCGTGACGCGACTCCGTTAGAACAATTCCCATTAAGTTTTCATGGAAATTGTTCCACCAGCGTCGCGTAACTCCGTCATGTCGCACCTGTCTGCGGGAGCCTTTAAGTATCCATCGATGAGATATTAGGTATTCAGTGACCTTTTATTACGCATTTCTCTTTTATTTGGGCTGTGACCTTTTCATGAACCGGAATAAAATGTCATAGCGTTCAACTCTGCAGAATACCTATTACCTATTAGTTGAGCAGAGAATATTGATGACCTTAATGTATTTTCCCGCCATTTGAGGGACTTTCTTTAATTATTTTGTTTACTTTTTCCTCTTGTTATTCCACTTTTGCACGATAGCCAGCGGGGTAATGGCGTAACACACATAAAATTTCAACTGATCGCATTTTCTTTCATTTTGACAGTTCAGCCACGTTCATTGCGTTACTTACGTTGCTGAGCAGATGAATTTATTAAACCTATGAAGCAATGGATTAGAAATATCCTTCAAAATTCTCGGATTGTGATTAAAACTGTATTATGCTATTAGCGTGTAGGTCAAAATACATCTGAATGTACGAGTATCTCCCGGACCAGGGCTCTTGGTTGTGGAAGGAACCTTGGGGTTTTGCTGTGCCGACGTTTTTTTTTTTGTTTTCTGTGGGGATAGGTACCCTCCGTCTGGGAAGAAAGTAGGGTTGTGTCGAACTCCTACCGACTAAAAAGTTTTCATTTCTCATACTCGGAAAGTAGTGTTTGTTTCATCCGAGTGGCGGGTGGAAGACGCTGCTCCCCATCCTTGGGCGGGAAAGACTCGTAGTAAAATAATTGCTTCCCTCTCTAGGGCGATGGATGCTGCCTGTCACAAGGAGCACGGTAAATCATCTAACTATTGACTGTGGAGTCCTGGGTTTGATACCAGGTTGAGCAAAATGTTTCTGGGTCTCGGTGCATAGCAATAGGCCCCCCTATTTATGTTATCTACGTACAATGTCCTCTGGCTATCCCTTCGTTGCCTATATTTCCTTTCATTATGTTAAGTTGATATATAATGTTATAAGACCTTTGTACGTTTTTTAGCTGTACTAACAGTAGTAAATAATTCGGAATGTGGAGCTCGTGGCTAAGTAAAAACAGCCGCACGGGTCGATCCATCAGGTTAAAGCTACGCTTGCCGGGATGTGTTCGTGGATGAGTGACCATCTTTACATACCGAGACTCCTCCGTGTCTTGGAAAGCACGTTAAGCCGTTGGTCCCGGCTGTCATTCGTGGATCTTTGATAGTCGTTACGAGTCGTCAGAAGCCCGAAATTGTGACAACTGGATATCGTATTACCCAGTTACTGGGTTGTGGAGGTCAGATAGGTAGTCGCTCCATGTAAAATACTGGTATTCAGCTGCATCCGTTAGACTGGAAGCCGACCCCAACATAGTTGGGAAAAGGCTAGGCAGATTTTTTGACAGTAGTAAATATATAAAATTGTCAAATACCTTTTGCTCTTATACAGGGTGACTGGATCTGGACCCGCCATATCATATTTGTATATAGAGGAGGTCATTTGCTAATTATTAGACCTTTCTTTCCTTTGATCGTAAAATATTTTTAGTTTTTTTTAAAGCTTACTATCTTATTTTTTAACCCTAGTTTGAGGGAAGTTCCGAGGTATTTTAATCATCAATGTTTATGATTACCAACAAATAATAAAAAAACTTTAAAAAAAAATGTTATGAATGCAGGTAAAATTTTGGAAAAATCTCAATAAAGTATAAAAATTTACAGATCTCTCAAACTATAAAACTTAAGTTAGGGAAAGAATGGTTCAATAATTAGTTAATGACCTCCTCTATATGCGAATTTGCTATGGCGGGTCTAGATCCAGTCACCCTGTATAGGTTGTTTTTTTTAGCTTTTGGTAAAAATATAACTTAGCTGAATACAGCAGCTCTAAAACTGTCTATTACACTTTTAGTTGTTGAGTGTAAAAAAATTAAGGCAAACGTGTTCGTGCTCGTAACAAGAGCTTCATAATAGTATCTTATAGGTATAGCTTTTAGTGGGCGTAAATGACTAATCATAAGTAGATTAAAATGTTTAAAAAAGTGTGTTTCAAAGTTATAATAAGAGCAGTTTTATAAAACAGCAACCTTTACATAACCTTTTGCTGTACAACCGAAAAATTACAGATATTTTGCAATCTGAAAGCTGAAAAAATACTGCTGCAGTTTCATACGTATTTCCTTTGCCCAGTACTTATTGATACTTGTCTAAAGTGAAAATTTGCATTTTCAGCATTTACTTGGTTCTCGGTGTGTGAATACATCTTGGCGACGGCGAACATGGCATTCCACGCCATTGTGGTCCGCGACCTCCCTCTACACGAACTCCAAGTGGTGTGTCCTACTCACATTAAGGCGAACTGAACGTGTACATACATAATTTGATTGTGAATGGATTCGGTCAGCGACATGTAACGGAATATGGATATTTGAATAGAAGACTAAGGAACTTGTACTTGAAAAAGGGCGGGATTGTCGTGTCGACACACCTACTGGAAATCCCTTGGTAAAACTTATAACATGTTTGATAAAAATATTGTTTATTCGCTCATAATTCTATCTACTTACCTAATATCATTTTCATGAACATCAGCGCGTAATTCTTCTCGCGTTTGGCTTTATATATTTTTATAGTTTTTTCGTGTTTCAGAATAAATAATGAAGTAGTTATTCTCAAGATACCGAAATCAAAATAAAAAAAAAACACCTTTCCTAATTTATTAAACATATTATACAGTGAATGAGACCTAGCTGAAAAATTATAATTTCCTTTTTTTATTTAAATTTATTGACAGTTTTATTAATTTAAATGTTTTATTAAAATATTATTCAGTTTCATTTACAGTTATTTTTAATCTTAAATTTTATAATGTATAGTATTAACAGATGATCGAACTTGCCAGCGCCGGATAACGGGTATGGTTTGCTCCTTATAAAATTTGTTCGAGAGCAGTCTGACGACAATTATAATACAATTATTATAACGAACAATGTCTTTACGGAGCGAACCAAATCCTTTGTCCGGCCCGTACCAAGTTAAATCGTCTGTTGATAGTATTAGTTTTATATATTGATTTTGAATGTTTTTATTTATTAATTTTGTTTTTTTTATTGTTTTTAATTAATTAATTAAAAATATTATGAGAATATTTATTTTGTACGCCGTTGACGGCAAAACATTGCATTCATTTTATTAATAACGTCTATATTTTTGTTTAGGTACTACTTACGTTCCACAAAATTAAAAAAATGTTTTTGAATTTCTCCGTTAAAAGTTTTTGTGAGCAAATAAAGTGTATTTTTAGTAGCTATTGTATTACGATTGTTTAATGAATGAATTCCGCTGTAAGTAGGTTTCATAAGTAGCCTTATGCTTTAGCTCACCAAAAAAGGGATTGGTAAGGTAAAATTGATCACTGTTTGTACAAATTATTATGTATAGTCACCCTCGTAAGTTCCTACTATATCAATTATCAATCTAAGGCAAATCACAAAAAGATAAGGTCTTTTTAGCGTACAAGACATGACCGTTGAAACGGATATCCCGGTCAAAAATGGCGACAAAATTGTGTAAGAGGTAGTTTCAAAACCAGTGACAAATCAAAAAAGTTTTCATTTTTAATGACATCTCAAACATAACATTATTGTAACATAAAACTCTGTTATTTCCAGTGACATTTTAACTTATATTATTAGGAATGAATACCTACTGCTTTGATTAGGAAAGTGGCAAAAGAATGTACAAACCTATGAATCGAATAAAAGATTCAACCTTAGTGAAATTTTTATTTAGGTCCTACTAGGGGTTGTAGTCAAAAGCGATAAAGCGCTTATGAGGGGGACTATACTTACGAATAGCTGGATATTTTGACACGTCTTTCCAAAGATTTACATATGTACAGTGTTATACATAATGTATAAATAGGTAGGTACGGTACAAAATAAAGATTGTCAGAATTCTAAATTTTATATTGGCAGTTTCGGTACATTTATACAGATTAGGAACGCGTTTCCATTGTCTTTTAAAAACAATTTTTATTTGCCAATTTAATTACAACCAGTATTATTCATAACCAACACGTTTTACGGTGTTGTATTCGTTAATCATTTCTTATCTTGAAAAGTAAGAAACGCAGCTTGTCAGTAAAAACCAAACAAAATCAAAAACACTCGCCTACCTAATTAAGAAAACTACTATTTAAGACCGAAATATTGGTCCTTCTTCCTTGTCAATTTTCGGGTCAAGTTTGATCAAGCTTTACCAAGTAGCTATAGAATGCTAGTTAATTTTGGGTCTTTACCTCTTAATTCAGGAAGATAATAAAAAAATGTATTTAGATAGTACATAATAGAGACATAAAATTAATGTAGATAATAATTGCCTTATGTATTTTATAAAAAGTGGGTACTTTGTGTATCTGCTGACAAAGATATTGCTCCATAGCCTGAAAATGTACTAAATGTTACTCGACCACACTACCATCAAACAAAGGGGACCCTATGCCTGAAAAACTCAAAATCAAAACGGGTTCTGAAGAATTCTAGGTGACAAATCTCACTCGGGAGACAAAATTAAAAATGATAATATAAGAAAAAAATAAGCCCTTAGAAGTACTAGATCTTAATAGCAATTTATTAACTTTAATTTACTATCATTTTTATGCTTCTATCGTTTTATGTGTATAACATCAATTATTGCACCGTATTGAGATCACAAAGATGGTCATGGTGCATAGAAGCTGCCAGAAATCGATATAAAGAACCTTATACGAAAGCTGCAATACTTATATCATGCTTTAATTGGACTTAAAACCCCAGTAGGTATTTTCTTTTGAAGTGTCCATCTTTATAAACACTAAAATAGATACAGCCATTTTGGGCGCTTACGAAATGTAGGTACCACA